>CM052898.1:136128475-136335441 GCA_028534135.1 Potos flavus | reverse complement strand
AATAACATGGAGGACATTAGGAGAAGAAAAGTAAAACTGAAGGGGGGGGAATCGGAGGGGGAGACGAAGCATGAGAGACTGTGGACTCCGAGAAACAAAGGGTTTTAGAGGGGAGGGGGGTGGGGATTGGGTGAGCCTGGTGGTGGGTATTAAGGAGGGCACATATTGCATGGAGCACTGGGTGTTGTACATAAAGAATGACTCTTGGAACACAGCATCAAAAACTAATGATGTATTTTATGGTGACTAACATAACACAATAAAAATTAAAAAAAAAAAAAAAAAAAAAAGACACCAATCTTCCTACCTGAAAGGAAAATGAGAAAAAAGAACACTTACTTTTTTAATCCTTTACTTCCTACTTCCTGGTTCAGAGATCCAAGTTCTCTGACAAATAGAAAACTGGACAACCAACCCTCTGTATGGTACAAGTTCATTCTTTCATTTTTTAAAGCAATTAGAGTACTATATGATTAAAATTGTGACTTTAATTAGGTATACCAATTTTTTTCTAATTTCAAAAAAAATCAGAAAATTTAGGAAGAACAAAACTTTTAATTTTTATTTTCTCTTTATATATATATATATATATATATATATATATATATATATATATATATATATATATTAAGAGTAAGAAAATAGGCAGAGATCATAAAACTAAATCACTGAAGAAAAAATGAGGTAACTGATATGTTTTTAAAAGTTTAACTCTAGGGGTGCCTGGGTGGCTCAGTGGGTTAAGCCTCTGCCTTGGGCTCAGGTCATGATCTCAGGGTCCTGGGATCAAGCCTGCTCAGCAGGGAGCCTGCTTCCCACTCTCCCTCTGCCTGCCTCTCTGCCTACTTGTGATATCTTTCTCTCTGTCAAATAAATAAATAAAATCTTTAAAAAAAAAAAGTTTAACTCTACTAAATATCAAATAAATGAAAATTAAAATCACAATAAGTTTATCAAATTGACAAACATTAGAAAATAATGTTTAGCTTTAGAGTGAGTTCAGATAACATTATTATATTCACTTGATATGAAACTGAAAAACATTCATACTATTAGAAACAGTATTTTTATACCTAAGATTCAATTCCATGGACAGACTCAAAGATACAAATATTTGCATAAAAGTGTATCACGATTATTAAAATAGGGAAAATTGGGGGTAAAACTGTTAACTAAATTAGATATATTGGGATATTATTCAAACACTGAAGTTCTTAAAAACAATGATATAGAAGAATGCCTATCAACCACATCAAGAAGATGACACAAAACCATTTATATTATATGACTTCAATATATATAATATATATATTATCAAAGAAAATATAGAAAAAGATGTAAAAAGACTTGTAGTGGTTTTCTAGGTTTTGAGACTATGTATATCATTTTTAATAATTCTTTATACCTCCCTCTGATTTCTATGTATTAAAAAATTTTTTTAAACAACTTGACTCAAATATTTAGTAAGAGTTGGAAAGAAATTTCAAGACAACGGAAACACTTCCGCAAAGGTGGGTAGGTGGGGCTGTACCTTACAAAAAGGAGGAGAATGTGCTTGCAGCAAAAGGTATATGTGCTGGGCGAAGGGTTGCAAATGTGACTGGACAGCTAATGCCTGGAAAAATGCCTTGATATTCTTGAATCGAGTAGCGATTTGATGAATGCCAAATTCTCCTTGGATTAATATATGGCAGTGTAGCAGATGGACTGGGTGGAGTGAAGGAGCGAAGTATAGAAAGCAGTTATTAATTCAATCTACTAAATGCTTCTGGGAATGAAATGACAATCAGAAACATTCTGAGTTCCTCTTCTTGACAAAAGACATCATCAGAGAATCCACACATATTCCCCAAAGGAGAGCTCTGGAGAGACTTAATCAAGAGCTAGTCAAGATGGCACAACCATGAGAGGGTGTCATCCACAAGAGAAATTTAGCAGACTCTTCCCCTAATTTACATTCTTTGGTATTCGAGAATCAGAGTCCTTCATTCTGTAATGTTGCTCTGATTGTCTCGGGTCCTGCCTGTTTGCCTCCTAACATGATTGACATACTTCTGCTTTAGACACATTTCCAGTTCGGTTTTCTTTCCTCTGTCTAGACTTGGACTGTCTACAAAACCTCATCTAAATTAGTTTTCAAATTTCAGACAGACCTGATTTGAAGCCTGGTTCCCTCTTTACTAATTGTATGACCTCAAGCGTACTGTGTAGTCTTGGTTTCTTTATCAGTAAAATGGGAATAATTCTACCAATGCTGACAGATAGTCATGAGTATTAAACAGTATTAAAAGAGATTATGTAATGGACCTGATACATAATAGAGGCGCATATATTATTTCCTCCATCCCTAATTTTATCTTCTGGGGAGTTTCTAAGGCAAGAGCAAAAGTAGGTAGAATTGAAACAAAAGTTGTCACTGTTGCTATTATCATTGTATTTTTGTCATTGCTTGTAATGGTTATTATGCCACTTTATCAACCCAGGGGATAAAACTAGAATAATGAGTTGAAAAATAGATTCAATATTAGGAAACCAATACTTTTTAAGATTTATTTATCTTAGATAGGGGGGAGGGGCAGCCGGAGAGAGGGAGAGAGAATCCCAGATTCCCCTTTGAGTAGGGAGCCTGACATGGGACTTGATCCCAGAGCCCTGAGATCATGACCCCAGCCAAAATCAAGAGTCGGATGCCTAACCCACTGAGCCACCCAGGTTCCCCTAGAAAACCAATTCTTATAATTTCGTATACTGATTAAAATAACTTTTAGGGGGCGCCTGGGTGGCTCAGTTGGTTGAGCGACTGCCTTCAGCTCAGGTCATGATTCCGGAGTCCCGGCTCCGCGGGGAGTCTGCTTCTCCCTCTGACCTTCTCTCCTCTCATGCTCTCTCTCAAATAAATAAATAAAATCTTAAAAAAATAAAAAATAAAAAAAATTAAAAAATAATAAAAATAACTTTTTAGGGAAATTTAAATTTGAATGTGTATAATGTATACTTTATTCTTCTTAAAAATAAGACTTAATGGCCACCAGGTAAGGTGTCTTCCTTGTTTTGTTTCTTTGCTTGTTTATTTTGTTATCAATAGGACTAAGTAAACTTGGATCTATCCACCTTGTCTGGCTCACTCCCTTTTATGATGGCTAACTTCCATTTCGCTTGCTGGATCAGATCAAGAAATCTGTGGCCACAGAACAGAGTGAATCAAATGATAAATGAAGAAATAAAATGTGTGCTTTGGCCTCAGTGGCACTATGCATTAATTGAGTTCAACTGGCCACAGTGAGACCAAATGAGGGGAAATGTTCTAACTGCCAGGGACAGTTTAAATGTGATGAAGCCTGGAAGATTGCTTCAGGACAGCATAGTGTATTTTACCATATTTATTTTTCATGAGTTTTCTCTTGCCTGGCTTTGTAAAACATTCGTCCCAATAAATGATTTACATGGCAGAAAAGATGCGGGAAATTGATCTGAGCTTACCTTCAAACATTATGAAGGCCCCAAAGTCTAATCAGGTTCCAGAGAGGACTCTGAGATAGCTGACATTTACGAATAGAAGAGGGGAAAACACGCTGGGAAAACATCACAAAGACTAAACTACCTTTCATTTCATTTTAACATTGCCCATTCTGAATGTTCCTTCTTTGAAGGAAGGCCATTCACTTTACATTTATTTTTAGTTAATGAAGGTAACCTTTTAAACTCCATTAGCAGCTTCTTTCTCAGCCTAAGTATAGAGATGCCTGTGGGATTTCGGAGACAGACAACTTCTCTCTAGGAACTGTGTTTTTAAGAATGACCCAGGGCTCTGCTTCCACAAAAGCAAGATTCAGAAAACTCCAGAAAGCCAACATTGAACTCTCCAATTGCAAAAGGCTTATGTTTAGAAAACTGTCTAATCTTTGAGAAATAAAAGTAGAACAGAATCCAATAGTCCCTGACTTTCTGCCCCCTTGGTAAAGGGGGTCCCATCCCAGGTAGTCCCATCCCAAGAGGGCACAGTGTTATTGGGGAGAAAGTAGAGTCTATTCTCAAAGTAGCTAAATACTCTAACCAAAGCCTCTCTAGCTGTGAAGAGAGAGGGGTAAGCAGGGTCTTAGAATTTGCAATTGGGAGAGAACTGAACTTCTAAGTGCAGGGCACGAAACTGGATGTGTCAAAATGAGTCACACAGTGTAATAGGATCTATGGGTTGGGAAGTCAGATATGGATTTAAATTACAACTTGTCTGTTTACTTACTAAATAAATTTATATTTGACATCCATTTGGTGCTCCGGCTTTAGTCCTATGAGGAAATTTCTGGGAGTCAGGGAAGAGGGAGAAGTTGAGATAAGGATAATAGAATGATTGAGCTTAAAAAAAAAAAAAAATCACCCTTAATACTTTTACAAGTTACCTCTAAGACCTTCTCTAATTCCCAGACTCGTGGCTATTATATTATTCTACCCATAAAATATAAAGTGACCCTTAGTGAGAATTTCAGAGTCCGTGGAAGTAAATGGATTCATGATGAAGTGGCGTCTCTAGGTGACAGGCTAGTGACTGGTTTTCATATACCTAGCTCCAGCATGTGCTTCAAATCCTAGAGTTGACAATGTTAGTAATTATTCCCTGAAAGGGTCATCTGGGTTGTTCACAAATCTTTAAACATGGACTGTTAAGTCCTCCAATTCTAAATATCTACCATACTTCAGAAGGAATGTGCAATATTATAAGCCAGTTTTCTCTATTTCTCTATCTAGAATTTATCCCTGAATTGCATTCTACTGGGACTCAGGCAACAAAGACTTAATGTCCTTTTGGAACAATAATTTGGGAGAAGGGATAAATAACTCCTTAGGGAGGGATAAACCACTCAGCATTCATTGAACTGACAGACATTTGGTATTTTCCATATGTGATTCTAAAGCATTAATTTAGACTATATCAGCAAATGTGGTAATCCCAATAGACATGTTGACCTGTAAGATCATCATTAACGTATGTTCCCTCTGTATCCATCATTAGTGTAAAATCATAGTGAAGAAATTAGTCTCCATAAAGTCACCTGATCCATTCATTTACTTGAGAGCTTAAGGCAGACAGAAGAAGAAAAAACTTCCACTTTCCAAATACGGACCACATTAATTAAAAAAAAAAAAAATCATTATGTAATTTTAAGCAACCGTGGACGAATTTACCCAACAGTTAACTAAATCTGGAGTCCAGTTTCTTTCCAGTTTCACTAAGTGATTTAGCTCTGCTAGTAGGGACTAATATATATTAGTTAAACAAAATAGAAAATCCATCCTCCTCTATATCTGTGTCTACCTACACAGCTAGTTAGGTGTGAATTTCCCTTAACTCTCTGAAATAGATTCTCTGGTGGTCAATGAAATAAGTGAATCATTCTTTTCTTTCCTTCACACCTACATCTTAAAAACAAACAAAATACTTGTATTTCTTTGCATAGACTAGCTCTTGAGTAACCAAATATTTCCTTGCTGCCAAATTATTCAAACTCCATTGCCCTTTTTCTTTAGTCTACATGCAATAGCTTAGCTGTTGGTAACCAAAAAGACTCCTCCTTCCAGGGACATATAAATCCAGTACTAGACCAATGCGGTAATAGTAAGCACCATTTGCCAGATTTGTTGAAGGTTTGCAGCAATAATACCATTGGCTAAGGCTGTACTACTTGCAAGGGAGTTACAGCCATGAGAACTGTGCAGCCTATTTAGATAATGGCCTTGAGTCGGTTGTATTCTGCCAGCAAGAGCTTCTGGAAAAGTAAGGGGCTATTCATTTTGCCACACCAACAACAGGATCCTTGTGAACCTGCATTATCAACAACAGACAATAATAGTCCTTTGGCACAGAAATAGCTAGAATTTAGGCAGAGCAATAGTCCAAATGTATTGGACCTCTTAAAAAGTAAACACTCCCCCTTTGTTTCACTTCATGCTTCCACTTCCTTGCCTCTTTATTTCTATGCCTCTACATGTGGCCCTCACTTTCCTGTAAAACCACAGCTTTTGTCCCTTTCACTCCCCTGCATTTTTTCCCTAACAAGCCCTTGACTTCTCCTTTCTGCCTTTCCCCTCCCAATCTGTCCCTCATTCTCTTCCTCTTTGTATTTTAAAGTAATATATTTTTTTCAATGTATGCCTGTTCTCAGGCTCATACATAATGTGTCATAGAATTCAAAGTACTTTCTCTTACTCTAATGAAGCTGATGCCTAATATAATACTATGTCATTGGTAGCAAGAGATGCCATTTTTTTAATTTAGATGAAGACACAGGTTCAAACAGATTAAGTCTGTCCAAGTTTTCTCCATGTGTAATGCTGTGATCTAGAATTAGAATGCCAGTCCCCTTAGGTTTCTACTTTATCACAGCTGCTTATCTCCATCTCTGACTGCGATGGCTGTGCATCAAATTTCTTCAAATATAAGAAAATGCACACAATATAGGAAACAGAATATATCTTTAGGACAGTTTGCCCTATTAACAGCAGAGCCACAAAGCAACTATCGACTAATCCTTTGAGCCTTTGGAACCTGTGGGCTGTTGCTGCAAAATACATCTTAATTAACCACAGAATCAAGAGATCAATGTGAGCCATTAGAAGCACAGTGCTTCACCAAGTACAGCACATGATGGGAAAGCAGGTAAAGCCACAGCGTTCACCCAAAAATGCAGATGTGCACCAATATACTTAGACAGCCCAGGGATCATGCCTGTAACAAGCTGAACAGGCACATGACAACAATAGGGGGCCATGCAGTGAGTTTTTGTTTTTAAATAACTGACAAAAACACTAATGTCTGCATGCTCTTTGGCATAAAGGTACATGCTATGATGATAAACCTAGATTAAGTCGACAATTACCTGTTTGATCTTTTTAACTCCTTTCCCACACTGAAGTTACCCTTTCAATTTTAAGGTTTACCTGATATCTAAAGTTCTCTATAATTTCACCTGATATAAAATTATCTACATAATCTAGTTGTTTCACATATAAAAACTAAATTCACATGGTAATGATTCTTTTCAATATTTCTGATTTATTTTGCAAAAGTAGGTTTGATTAGCGGATCTTCAAAATCACTCCCCAAAATCAAGTTGTAAATTTCCTCATTTTCTATGCTTGACAAGAAATTCATCAACAACTCAAAGTCTAATGTCCAGATCAATCCAAAATGAAGTACAGTGCTATAATCTATTTCACTCAGAAAAATATGATCATGTTCTTCCAAGTGTTGGGCTGTTTTATCTCCTCATGAATCACGATCCATTCTGGAAGTGTACTAATCATTCGAGAATGTTCTAAACTGCATCTGTGCCAATTGCTACATTTCATGAAAGTATGTCAACTCACAAAATCTTTCCCATTAGAATAAATAAATACACACAAATTTCTTTCTGGCCACAAACATGAAGGAGAACATTGACATGAGATGCTAAAGCCTAACTTTAGTTCACCTAAATCTTATGCACCATTTAGCTTTTCCAGAAATTTCTGGTGGATTGAAAGACAATTGCAAAAATAAATTTTTCTGAGCATTAAACTGATGTACATATAGATACTTAGTTTAAAAATGTGTAACCCCCTGGAATTAGTCAAGGGTTCTCCATAAAGAAAATTTAAAAATAATTTTAACACATTTTAGGAAAATGAGGAGGTACAGGGTAATTAGTCATAATGATTTGAGAGTGGACTCTTTCTAGACAAAGCATTGCAAAACAAACAAACAAACAAACAAACAAAAAACCAGGAACAGATAAAGAAGCAGAGAGGGCCTTTTTAAATTAGTTATCTATATTATCTTGTATCACACGGTGGATTTAGTTGTTGACTTACTAATTAGTCATTGCATTTCCTTTCAGCACTTACACAAAACTCCTTGATCTATAAAATCAGGTTACGAATCTTCCAAGAATTCATTTATTATATTGCAAACTTGTTTCTAAAAATGTATGAAGCTAAACTATACTGTTTACTACAACACAAAAACAAATATTTAGAAGTAAATCTTAAGATAAATAAAATAGCCTTCATAATAATGACTACTTTTTATTGACTACTATTATTACCCCCATTTTACAGATGAGGAAACAGCCTCAGAATTGTTGATTTGCCTTTGATTACACAGCTTTAAGTGGCAGAATTACATTTCAACTCAGACAACCCAGTTCCAGCCGCTTTCACCAGCAAACAATATAGCTTCTCTTCTACCTAGTTTTTTGGACTGCATATCTTAAGGATCAAAAGTATCATTAGTGCCACCATTAATTTATCATCTTCAATCTCAGTGGCACCCCTAGAACACTTTGCCATCCTGGTGTGGTCACCCACTTCCACTATCTATAAGCCTATTCTAAACCACCTATTTTCTTAGGTCCTTTACTTCACCTCTGCCCTAAATCATGTATCACAAGAACTCATACTTTTCAGAGAAAATTGATTCTCTCCAGTATGAACCATCTCAGCTTTCCCCTCACAACTCCAATAACCTACTTCATATTTCTGTAGTAACTCACCTGAGAAGAAAAGGGAAATTTTATCCAAACTTAGAGTAAACATTCTACCTGAATTCTTACTATCAAAATATTCCTTTCTCCTCTGAGACCATGCTCTTTAACTGACCCTTTCTACTTTCTAAATATTTAGTCTTCCTCTCCCTACATCCTAGAATCTTCCCATCACATACATGACCCTTCCCCCGATTCCTCTGACACAGCCCCTCTTTCTCCTGTCTTAGCCAAATCCCTGAAAGTGTAATTACTACTTACTGTCTCCACTTCTTCACTTTATATTCATATTCCACATGACACTAAGTTTCTTGCTCCTCTCCAGACTCACTGGGTAAAGGTCATAATTATCTCATTATAACAAATCCAATGTATTTTTTTCCTAATCTTCTTCCTGATCTTTCCTAATCTTTATGTACTATGTGAAATTTACCATTTTTAATTTTAGGGCTACCATTTTCTTTGATTACCATCCTCACCCCCTGACCTCTCCTTCTCAGCTTTTTTTTTTTTTTTGATATATCATTTTTCTCTGACAAACTTTTGAATGAAGATATTCCTAAATTTTTATGTTTTTGCCTGTTATTTTTTTCTAGACTGAACTTTCTTGTGTTCCAGACCCATATATCTGACTGCTTACTACACAATGAACCACTTCCTAACACTTAAACTCAATATGCCTTATGGTACAGCCAGCCTCCAAGATGGTCCTAATGATCACTGTGTTCATTGTGTTCATACCCTTTTGCAGTCCTCTCCAACATTCAGCTGTGCTGACCTAAGTAACCACTGTGATACTGGAAAAATGTATGTGTGACTTGTAAGCCTTCATCGTAAAAGACATTATGACTTCTTCCTCAATTCTCTGGGATCACTTGCTCTGGAAGAAGCCAACTACCATGTCATGAGGATGCTCAAGCAGATCAATGAAGAAACCAATGTGACAAGAAACTAGTCTCCTGCCAACAGCTACATGAATGAATCATCTTAGAAAACGCTCAGTCAAACCTTCAGATAGCTACAACCCTATGCAACATCTTGACGGTAAACTCATGAAAGATCCTGAGCCATAACCACTCATCTAGGCTGTGCCCAAATTCTTTAAGATCCTGAGCCATAACCACTCATCTAAGCTGTGCCCAAATTCCTTACTCAAAGAAAATATGAGACAATATATGCTTATTATTTTAAGCTCCTACACTTGGGGATAACTTGTTATGTAGCTACATAAAATCTACCTCAACACTTCGGGCATCCCTTATGTATTCCCTTTCTCAGTTATTGGTAATACTATCCACTAAGTTATCTAAACCACATAGCCGATGGTGTCACAACTCATCCCCTTGTAACACCCCCACACCCTATCTCCAGTCAAGATCCAGTCTCTCTCTCCATTATAAACCTCTTGAATCCATCCCTCTATCAGTAATTCTTCCTTGTTCCTGCCTTCTACATTTCTCCCCTGGATTATATCATGAGACTATTTCTATAACATCTCTAATTTATTCCTCATCTTCCTTAAGTTGGATCTTTAAATACAACTATCAGATCATATTCTTCAAATTCAGAGCCTTTAATTGTGTCTCATGTAGTTTCAGGCTGCTTGTTTGTAGACTTATCTCTTGCCATCACCTACTAAGCCTAATATTCCATAACCCAAACTGTTTCAGGCTTTTAAACCTTTTTCCACTATAATGACCTCCCTTTTCCTAGTTTTTTAGGCAATCTTGACTTTGACAAATAGAAGAATCACATCTTTAACAAATAATTGACAACTTCTTCCTTAAAGCACTACTGTGTTCTCCATAGAATTCTATCAAGACACGTAAAAATGTTTTGACAAACATTTGTTAGCTATCTGCCTTCCACTATATTAAAAACTCACAGAAGATGAAGATAGGTCTTTCTTATCTTTATGTCTCCAGGATTTGGATAAGGGCTTGGTGTGCACTGGATGCTCAATAATTGCTTGAATAAACAGATGATTCTGACCAGTTAATTTCATTTCAAATTAGATGATTAGCATTCCAACAGATATAAAAGAATATGATAAATATAAAGAAACATCTACTCACCAGGTATAGCAAGTTTCAATATAACAACAACGACAACAACAAAAACAAAACTTTTCATTCAGGCTAATGTACGTAAGAATAAGTGGCATAAATCCACATATTTCAATCTAATTTACTATGTGCACAAAATATCCAAAGGGGCAACTGGGTGGCTTAGTCAGTTGAGTGACCAACTCTTGATTTCAGCTCAGGTCAGGATCTCAGGGTCCTAAGATAAACCCCAAGTTAGGGTCCACACTCAGCATGGAGTCTGCTTAAGATTCTTTCCCTCTCCCTCTGCCCCTCCCCCCACTTGTGTTCACTGGCACGCATGGGTGCTTTCTCTCTCGCTCTCCTCAAAAAAAGAAAAAAAAAATATCCACAAATGCTGGCTCTCCCTATGTTCATACCATAAAGACAGGCTGGAATAAGAAAATATGCAAAATATTTTTCAGGTTTTTTTTGCATTTTTGTTTGCTTGTTTGTTTTATGCTCAAAAGAGAGAATAGGGAGTATGGGAAAAACAGGGTAGACTTGATTCTTTACAATTATACTTCTAATATAGTCCCACATATATTTATGCTTGATCATTCATGTTCTTTTAAGAAACAGATTACTGCCAGCTAGAGCAATATTAAATCATTGACCCCTAGGAGTTTCATCATGTTTTAACATCATCTCTAAAACTGCTAGTATCTTAGGCTTCATATAAATTAATACTAAAACTGTCTCTTGTAAGATTTTAAGAATAATGTGAATCAAATCAATCCACAACAGTGCAAATATTTGTATCATTTGTGAAAATGCCTTTTTTAAGATAGAACTTGTTATAGATTCTCATATATTGAATGTAAAAATGTTATAATTGTTATTAAAATATATTTTTCATAAGGAACCTAGAGATGGCACTCTGCACTTCTTAAAAAGAGAAACAAGTGTTTGAAGAGTGCTATACTGGCCAACAAGAAGAGACTTGTATAGCTCCTAATTGAAAAAGATTTTGATAATTAGCAAATAATGTGAAATGAAGGAAAGGGGTAAACTAATTTCTGAAGAATTGATAAAGGGGTGGTAGGTTGTAAAACCACAAGGCTTAGTTTAAAAAAAAGGCAGAAAAACAGAATTAGATTATGAGGGGTAGGAGGGAAGAATGTGGCTGAAGAACACAAAGAGCTAGGTGATAGGAGAAGAAAAATAGCAAAAGTAGCTATACTCGACTGAGGACTTACTCATTTAATCTTCACTAAGAGACAAGACCAATTCCTAGCCCCATTTTATAGATGAGGAATCTGAGGTATAGATCTAGCAAGTAGCAGATGCAGGACAAAGCACTGATTTCAACAGTTTTTAATTGCTAATGACAATCTTTGGTCATACATAAGGATTCATGCTGCAAGCAGATGTTTATTATTGGGTCATGATATCCCCCAGCTATGCAAAGAAAGCCACAATAAAGTCTACTTTGTCTTCCAAGAACCTCAAAATGAACATAGCAAATGAACATTCCTCGGAATCCAAAAAAAATCTCTCATCTCTCTGATAGGGAGAATTTTTCAGAGGATTAGAAATATATTTTGTTAGCATCTTTATGGGCTTTTGACACATTCTTCAATATTGGTATTTCTTAACTTACTGTCCCTTGGGGGTGCCTGGGTGGCTCAGTCTGTTAAGCATCTGCCTTCCGCTCAGGTCATGATCCCAGGGTCCTGGAATCGAGCCCCGCATTGGGCTCCCTGCTCAGTGGAGAATCAGCTTCTCCCTTTCCCTCTACCCTTTCCCCCTGCTCATGCTCTCTCTTGAAAATAAATCTTTAAAAAAAAATTATTAACTTACTGTCCTAGTGGAGCAACAGTATCTTTTGGGAAAGCCAAGAGAAGTCAACTAAAGGAAGGAACTTAGGTTGCCTTAAGCCCAAGTAGGCAAGCAGAGCCAAGAATCCTGTAGGTCACCAAAAGGAAGCAAGGAACAGGAGGGTTAATGAGTGTGTTGTTAGTGAATAGAGTAGTTCCCTGAGTTGAGACAGTCTGCTCTTTTTCACTCACAGTATGTGGGCAGCTTTGTGTGAACACATGCTGAATAAGATCAGGGCTTCCTTCACACTGGCAAGTGTATAAAGCCTATCAAGGGGCAAAAAGGAACCCAATCTCTTCAATGCCTATCAGAGTGGAAGTGGTGTATATCGGATCTTTTACACTGTATGTTTATTTTTAAGTCCTGTGTGTGGCGTCTGGTTCCTCGAGAGCTGTACGGCCTGTAATCTCTAATCACCTCTATTCTTTCCACAAATACTTTGATGTCCCCCTTCTCAATGCTCCCATCAAATGGTTCTACCCAAAAATAGAGTACCCTTCTTGGATAAAGGTTTACTCCTAAAAAAAAAGCCTGGGCCTGCGAAGGGCCACAGGTAACTGAAGTCCAGGAAAAGCTGGGAGTTGCAGTTCACCAAACTATTAATCACAGCTGAAGTCCCCAGGTCTAAAAGGTCACCTAGAATATGCATTCTAAGATGCATATTTCCTTTCCCTCCTCCCACTCCCAAGATCCCTCAATGATTCTGGGAACTACCACATGAAATATAGTGTGGAGAGCAACTTGTCAGAGGGCTGACAATAGGGAACTCCAATAGATATTCCCTCGTGGACACCTTCGTGCTGTACTCCTTGTGCTACGATCTTATTAATCTGCTTTTTAAGGACCCAGGATGCTGTTTGGGAGACAGTTGTTAAGGCAAATGATGCCAGGGGAAGTTAAACTCTTCTCCATGTGAGCTCTTCTTGTGAAAAGACCCAGGAGAGTGATAAGGGATGGTGTTTTCCCTTGGTCCCCAGGAGGCATGCTACTGAAGTCCTCTCAGCTGTAAAGGGAGAATGAGAGTTGTATTAAGAATCTAAAATCATCCCATGATAGGGTGGCTATACCCTGGGAGGAAAAGGATAGACTCGATTTCTCTAAGCATACTACACTGACATATGATTTATGCAATAATTACCCCACAGGGCACTCAAAAATAGAAGACAGAGTCTGCCTTCAGAGAACATACAGTCTAGTTAGGTGATAGTGTGAGGTGTTTCTACAGACACTGAACGTCAATCTGTTCAGAAAGGTATATCGGGGTTCCTGTGCTTGTACGAAATTTGGGACAAATACTCTCTAACTTCCCTTCCAGCACAAAGATTTTATGTTATTTTATTCCTGGAAACTTAAAAAAAAAAATACCTTGCTGTTGTCTAATTGCAAAATATCACCCCTGCCTAAAGTAGTAATACAGGAAAAAAGGACAAAGCTACTTAACATTTTGGCAAACCTCGTTGCACATTTATCTCATAAGGATCACGCTTAACATAAACCAGGCATTATATTAAAAATTTTTATACTTATGATCTCTTTTAATGTTCACAATAACTATGAGATAGTTTCTATTATTTTCCCTTTTTATGAATCAGGAAATTGAAGCACAGAAAAATTTAGGAATTTACTCAGTTGTACAACTAAAAGGAGGAGGATCTAGATAATATTCTGATCTGATGCCTAAGCCCACATGGTCACCCACTGTGCGATATGGCCTCAGGATTGCTCAACTAAAAAGAGCTGGTCACATGTTGTTTTCTACTTAGAGAACATAAGTGGAATCTTAATGTCCATTATATTTTGGAACATTCCTTCTTTTACCTAAGAGTACACTGTGAACATCACTCCAGGTCAATAAATATAGACCTAAATCAATTTTAAATTTATACTAGCAAGAGTCTGTAATTTTATACATATCACATAAAATATTTTATTGGCTCTGTTAATTAAATTTAATGCAATCCAACAAACACTTATGGAGAATCACTGTTAGGCACGGCTCTAGAAGAAATCATCTGACTGTAGTTTCCGGTATAGTTCTCAGGCAGCTTACAGTCTACAGAGTTCTAATCTCCCCTGCTCACTGGATATAGCTCTTATTTTCCAGGCCTTAAAATCAAGGAAATTCTGTAGATACTGGGTAAATTTAAGATAGCAGAGACAACCAAATCAGATAATTTTAGTGAAAGTTTAGGGATTATCTGTAGCCTAGTTCATGTCACCTCTGAGTGAGTGATCAATAGTGTATTACAGTAGCTTCTAAAGCTACAGTCATTCCCTATCTTGCAGGCCAATGTAATCAAGCTGCATCAACAAGAATGGCACCAGCCTGTCAGTGAAAGATTGGGTGGTTAGGAAATCCATCGCATTTTATTGTCCCATTGAATTATGATGTGCCATCCTGTCCCTCTTTGTAAGGCTTGCACATTGGCTCCTATTATTCTTTCAGTGTTTACTCCTTCTATTGCTTAACCCTTTCTACATGTTCTTGATATATGCAGAAAAATAAATACTCTCTGCCAAGAGGAAGTTACCATGATAATGGATAAATATTGATGGTTGTTGGAAAGGCTTAATATTAAAAACCATCTTAATAATCAGAAGTAAAATAGCGTAGTGGCTTAAAACTTTGGTCAGGGTCCCATCCCATTTGCAATACTGAATTTCCGTGTAAATTAAACTAATTTATTTACCTTTTTTGTACTCCATGGCTTTGGGACAATACTGGTATTTACCTCACAGAGCCTCTTCAGGGATTACACGAATTGAAGGCTTTAAAGCTCTCCCAACCACGTGTGACACACAGTAAGTGCTCACTAACTGCTATTTTATGACCTTTAACAACCTCTACTCCTCTCTGGCACTGATCAATTATTCATTTTTTGTAATAGTGTCCATTTCCCTTGCAAAACATCAGAAATTGAAAGAAAAATAATCAAAACTCCATTATAAAATATTTTTAATAATTGCATTCAAATACGTTCATCTTCTCACTGGATATTTCTACTTGGATACCTAATAGTTGTAATAAAATAATTATATTTAAGATTTTAAAAATTCATTTTCCAACCCCCCTTGCACAACCCTTGATCTTAACTCCTATTATCATTTTCACTTTGCATCCTCATTCTCATCCCTATTTACATCAGCTGATTCTTCCTAGGCTCTCCTTCCAAGGCTAGCTCTGTCTGTGGCCGTTTTTTTTTAGAATCTGTATTCTGTTTTGAACAAATTTCTTCACATTTTTTATTAAGACCATTTCTTCCTCTTGCTAAATATGGTTTAACCAAAGTTACCATGTAATATCCAGTCTTTTCTAAATTTTTACCTGTCACTCCCCTGCACCTTACCATCTCCACCAACACAGGGAGCTGGGATGAGAGATCTGCTTATTTTCTGCTCCCTAACAGGCTTCAAACCCACTTTCTACTCTTACTGTCTTTGAGGCTTCCTTTCTCCTCGTTTCTGGGCGATACCCTGGCTCAAATTCCTCCATGCCCAGGAGATGCTCCTGTGTGATAGTTCTTCAACCTTGGCACCGCCAGTGGCACCACTCCTCATCTTATACCATCATGTGAAATTATTCCACTTTGAACATCTCAAATAAGATATTCTCTCACAGTCACTTGGCAGATTTTGTTTTCTATCTACTGTGTTCCAGATCCTGTGTTTCACAGGGCACAATGACAAATACATCACAATCTCTGCTCGATGGCTCCATTTCCACCCTTCCATCCTTCCTACTTTCCCTTCCTATAAAATCCAATTTTCATCCTCACCCTTCAGTTCTTAACCCTCATTATTCTACCAGTCCATTGGTATAATTCTGCCCTGTTTGGCTGACCTTGATCTATGGTCAAACATATCAGAAATAAACAGTACCGAACAAAGGCCCTCAGCCTTTCAATATACCCACCTGCTAACCCACTACCCTATATTACCCTCATAGAATTGTTATATCCCAAGTGTGGGTGGCAAAGTCTGCAAAAGAATGCTGACTTAATATAAACTACAGTTCACTTCTTGGCCTGGCAATTCTATTATACGTTCCTTTTTTAATATCAAAGGCACAAAAGCACAAGAGAATAAGATTAAGTAATTGACAGCAGAGTATATGACTATAGTTTTGTCCCAGGCACAACACAGGGGCTCAAGCCCTAACACTGGGGCGCAGGACATAACAGGAGCAGCAGCCAGGCTGATGTGATTCTGGCTCACCTAGATGAATGATGTTTTATAAATCTCCCCTCCCTCAAGAGAACTGTCCCAAAATCTGGCCTAGGGTAAGCTTACAGTTTGTGGTAGGTAATGCTAGGCCTTCTTTATTATCTAATCTCCACTAGTCCACGAAAGTCCATACTGCTCTCTCTACTGTTAATTTTGGCCTAAGGTACATGCCACCTCTTATCGTTATGCACTGTTTCATATGAATAGGACTTGTATTCTTATAAAATCTGTGAATTTATAAGAGGCGGGTAGGGTATTTTATATTTCTTTTTCATCCTCTCCATTACCAGCTGCACATGGTATAGGAAGTCAATAGATACCTAGTGAGTGATTAAAAGAACCAGATTAACAGGATGAACAAAACTCAAACACTTCCCCATTTGGTTCCATTTCAATGAATCCCTACGTTATTTCTCTATTGTCAGTGAGTCTATGCATTCCTGCAAATAACATGTTTGGAAATGAATCATTCCTAGAAAAGGAAAAAAAAAAAAAAAAAACAACCTATGTGTGAGACGTACGCTGAAACAAAATATATATCAATAAAAATTATAAATAGCCAAAATTCCTTTTAAGAAAGTCAGAGAAATGTTTGAGATGTAATTAACGCAATTTTCCACCATACGTATGGAAATTATTTACACTGTGTCATTTCTGGAGTTCACTACTTCCCCAGCATCTGAAACTCAAAAAGCACTGTTTTCTCCAAATGCTTCTCTCCCTGCTGTTCATCCAAGCCCAGGGACCATTACTTGCATCTCGTGGTCCTCTAGAGTATAACACTGTATTTGACTTCTTATGTAGTAGAACACTATATTTGACTGAAGACTTAGCCTATGGATAAGACTTATCTTATCCATTTCACCTTGAAACGAGGTAAAAGTCCTAAATAACATTCTCGAACATGGAGAATGTTTTCCTCTCAGTTGTCTTCCATTACCAGATGTCTCCATCACCTGCACTCCAACATAATCATGGAAAAAAATCAAGTATTCCTCCCAACTGACATTTCTATCCAAGAGTTCAGTTAGTATGTATGGTTAGTACCTGGAGTGTGCTACATCATTTCACAGTAACATTTAAATGAGCTAAATCTGACCAAATGTGATACTCTATACAAGGAACAAAAAACAACTTCAATTTTGACTACAGTAGCCCTTCTGAAAACAAACTGGCAGCCAATGCATCTTCCATACGGCCAGAGCTTTTTGTAATTCCTAACATATATCAATGAATTTTGGTAGATGAGCACCTGCCATGGGAATTCCATACTCCAGAAGTAGTAGGATCACAGAACCACTAGTCTGTTGTGTCATATAGACACAGCTGACTACGGGAATGTATCAGGGATTCATCAGTCGGTACGGTTTGGATACATTTAATTAATACTTGGTGTTCAAGAGGAGTCAGTTGTGAATATAAGACTATTCCACCGGTTATTTGGATAATGGGATTGGAGAGTTGATTTCTAATTCTTTGGATTAGACAAACCTTAGGAGTAATAGAAAAACAGACTAGAATTCACAGTGACCCAGAGAAACTGGAGAAGTAGCCAAGCACAAATAGGAAGCTCCAGGAGTAAAAATGACTATTTACAGTTGCAAAGGAAAAATAAAGAATGGGAAAAAAACAAATGTACAAATCCAGAAGTCAAAATTTATTAGCCAAATAGCCATGTACTTAAATGTATCCATTGGAGAAATATGTACTTGACATACAGTATACTATAAATACTCAATATAAATAGTTGATACAGAAAAAGCTGGGATGCATGACTGGAAGGCTAAAGTTTAGGAACCCTGACACTCATAGCCTTCCATAGCCAGACCAATATACTGACTAGATTTCTGGTCTCCACAATGTAGGACAGAAGGTGAGGATAGCAAAATAATTTAGGAAAACAGAGATTAATACTTTTTGAGAATATTTAAGAAAAATACTTGAGATTAGGATTATTCATCCTTCAGTTAAATACATAAATATCTGGGGCTTTTGAGTTTTTACAAAAGTAGTGAGGAGCAGTTGTTTTGCATTTCCATAGAGAAAATGAGAAAATACATTCAAATTTAAGCAGGAACGATTTAAGAGAGATACTACCAGTACTTTTCAGGGAAAAAAGTATATATTATTGTACGTTAGGAAATCCTGAGGTTTACATTTCTTCCACAAATATCATTAAAGACAGAGATTTTCATTTCTCTGGAATTGATAAGAATTATCTTGCTTAAAGATTCCAGTATTTCTAAATCTCTGGAGGTAATTAGGGCCCTAGCGAGATTTATTTTAGGTCTAGAAAAGTAGTATAGTCAGAAAAATGGTCAAGAGCTGAGTAAGAAGCCTTTTAAATACTTTAGATAGGGGGCTACCAGGTAAACAAGATGTCTTCAGACAGTTTCACCTTTAGCTCACTAGGGCATAAAGGAGGTGATGTGCTCAGTGCAAGCAGATGATTGTAGGTGCTAAGCATTCATAAAAGAGAAGATTTAAGAGCCTTCTGACAATAGGGCAGTAAGTCATTTCCCATCTGCAGAGCCAAATGTGGTACACTGAGGCTCCTACACCCTTCTTAAATAAAGGATGGCAGTGGGAAATGGTTGCTACACATAGCTTACAGCTCCTGAGTGAACCAGGATCATGCCTACTACTACCGACAGCTAATTTTCTCTTCAGGGAATCTTTACTAAGGTTGGCAATTACAACTGTTGAAAAGCAATCAAACACAAGAAGCATTGTCCCCTAACTCCAACCTTACTTTCTCTCCTTGCCAGGAGCACTACAGAAAAAATACACCATAAAGACACATAGTATATTTGTCAAGAATAAAATTTGAACTGCACTCACTTCCTGAACATTACTGGAAGGTTACATGTCATTGTGTAATGTCTACACTGTCCTATAAAGGGGACAGCCCAGGTCGAGGGTACCTTGTGATAAAAGTTTCTGAAATGGGAGTCGTAACCCATTAATTCTATAGGCAGTGGAATTAATATAGAGAGTTATTTTTCTTAAATAATGGAACGGAATAGAAAATATAATAATTCTTTACTTGTAGTAAGGCTATGTACTACCTTGTGAGGCTGTTTCATTTATACATTTATGTGTGGCAGGGACATAGATGTAGGTGTGAATATGTACAAATACAGTGGGTCATGATATAAAATACATTTCTTACTATAAGTTCTGGTATGCTATATGAAATTCACTGTTCTAAGAGATTATTGCAGTCTTCGAATTAAGGGGACGTATCTATGTAAACAGTCATGGGATTCAACAAAATTGTCAAATACCAGATGTTTCTGTAACATCTGGACACTTAAGAGCATGTTGACAAAATATCTAAATGTCTGGCTGTCTCTTCCTCTTCTCTTCTGGTTGTTTACTTTAATAAAACATTCATGACTTGTGGCTGGCTCAGAGATGTCAATTCTAGAAATAATTTCATTTACATTCTTAAATTACGAAGTATGCTCATTAAATCTGCCAAACTACTAAACTATGTTCTTCCCTAGAAGAGGGAATTAAATACAAGAGTTTAAAAGAAAATTTTATTTAGTGAGTTTGTTAAAGTCAAAAAGAAGTTCAAAAATGTACAAGTAACCACAAGTTGAACTAATACACACAATGGGATACTGTTTATAAATGAAAATGACACTGTAATGTACAATAAATAGAAAGTGAGAAGAAATCATTCAACTCCCTTCAGTATCTGTTACATTTTAATTATAGCAAGTGTCTGGTTGTGGTCTTTCCCATATCAAGTTATATGAAAGCATGACAATCTAGGAGTTGAGATCAGCCTGTGTAAGAAAGAGGAGCATACTGAGATGTAGGCTTTTTACTAACAACACTAATTTGACAAATTACTGGTGGATAAATGTTTTCCTGTGAGAAAACTTTATATACATAAGAATTTCAACAAAGAAAAAGGCTATTATCAATGGAAAAACTACATATTCCCAAAATGTCACTGTTTAGATTTTAATGTCATTTTTCATCACAATTCCTGACAAAACCTGGGGGGGAAATAGAACAAGAACTCCCCCCACCCACCGATTCCCATGACTTCATCATGTAATCTATTGAAATTTGTTAATTTTGGTGTCATGTACAATTTCTGAAAAGTGGTTCTGCAAAAAAATAATTTATTTTGCTCAGGTCTTGAGTTCCATTTTCATGCTTTTCTTCCCTAGTGGTTCAAGGTGGTGCTGAGTTTAGTTTGCATTCTTAGAAATTTACATGCAGAATCTAGAACAAATAAGTGGAGCAAGTGTGATGCTCAGTAAAGGATGAATCAGACTAATCTAAAACTTTCATTTTGGAGTCTTTTGTTGAGCTGTGCATCCTGGTAAACTATGAAATGCCGGAAGTGATTAATAAAAGAATAGGAACAGCAGCGAAAAAAATGGGAGTAGTCACTGCTGCTCTAAGCCTGACTTCCAGACCCAGATAAAAATAATAATAATTTTTAAAAAGAAAAAAAAAGTAGTCTCATTAGCTAAAGAATTGAAGGTGAATACCAAGACCTCGGCCTAGATTTCCTGGACTAAAAATATGGCTAATCTGAAATATTCTAGTTTATTGGGTACTGGTGAAGTTTTACACATTCATTTTGTCAAGATCCAGTCACGTTAGGTATCTTGGAACATAACATGTTGCCCTGTTCTTAGTAAATGTTTGACATGAGCAGACTGACTAGCTTTCATACACAAACCATTCTCGGGCCTCTAGTTGGTCCACTAGTTACACTGTGAAAGAAGCCTGTCATTTGCCTGCGAAAACTTCACGAAACATTCCTTTTCAACACCAAAGGAAGTATTACAGTGCCTTTTAAAAAAAAAATCATCTTTGAATAAACTTATTACTAAGTTGAGTAAAGGGGAAACACATATAAACAAAAGGAAAGTTCCTGGGTGAGGCAAAGCAAATGTAGCATATTTTCTGGAAAAGGCCGCTGAGCTGTAGAGAAACACTGCTCCTCATGGTCGGTGCTCCTGGTCTCTATCCATTTGCCTCTGAGCACTCTCTGGAGTCCGGCCCAGAGGTGCTTCCATGTCCTGGGGCTCTTGTATAAGGAAGGTTTTAATTGTGATCTCCGTGTAAATAAACTAACTCTTACAAGAGACTGAGGAAGCTTGTGTTCTAATGAGCGTTTAGGTCAATTTTTATTCAATCTGGACTAGTTCTATTTCTTTAACAAAAAGAAAAAAGAAAAAAAATCAACTGAATGTTAAACCTCTTGGGATAGATAAAGCTTGGCCGTATCCCAAGTGTTGGTATTTTCTACAGAACAGTTCTATCTCTTGTGATACTCTCCAAGTTATTTTATTATCTGCACCAAAAAGCCAGCAAAGGCCGTTGCTCCTCCTCCTTAGACCCTGGCACTCTCTGTTTTGCTTCTCATCCCCATATGTCCAGCTGCAGGCCATGGGCAGAACTGAGCCTGTCAAGCAATAGCCCAGTGACCTGGAACACACTCTGGTCTCAGAAGGCAGCTTACTCTCCATGCACAAATGTGACACAGTTCCTGTGTAGAGACCCACTTTCCTCCTCTAGGGAGAGATGTGAAATTACTATCACTTCTTGGCTTGTTTCATCAAATTTGCTCCTAGACCAGTCTGAAAGTATTTGTATTGTAAATTTCCTCTCAAAATCTTATTGCTAGTATATTAATTTTAAAAACCACAGAAATTCCTAAAAAGCTCAGATACCTACAGGGAGAACAAAAACGTTTTAAAACAAAAAAAAAAAAATCACATTTTTTAAAGGCATGTGCACAGTGCCAAGCGAAGGGCTATCTATTTAGAACCTGCAATGTTTTATTACATTGTCTAAAATAGAAACTTGACTTGTCTGATACCGCATACCAGGCAAATGACTACCAGCAAGAATACCTTGAGAGAAGAGTTTAAGACCTGTATTAGGTTTCTAAACACAATCCAAAACGACCCATCTTGAGAACCACTGTCACACACCGAGGCTAACTTCTACGGGAAATGAACACCAACATGCTTGAAGAAAAAGTTAATTCTGCGGAATGGAAAAAGATAAAGGTACAGACTCCTACACAGGAAATGGCTGGTTACAAAAGGACAACAGCTTCTACTTGCCATTCTCTTTCCCTATCTCTCCTCCTTCCACCAACATCGTGCAGCTGCTGAAGCCGAGAGTCAATTGTGAAAGGGCAGATGCCAAGAAGAACAACAGCAAAAGTATGTTAATGATGCTCTCAACACTGCCAGTTCTTCAATTCCATTCAATTATCTGTACCTTTTCTCCTGATTTCCATGACTTCAGGACGTTATTTATCAAGTACTCCATAATTAATCAGGCACCAAGCCTGACTGTGCTAATGAGACTCTATTTACAGCACCCCTCCCCCATGTTCTTCTCCACTCCTAATCCTCACTCCTACTATATATAAAGTCTCCTTCTCCTTTCCCTTCCTGCCGTGGCCCTGGGGCTTTTGAAATGATCCCAACAAGAAAAGTTCCTCCTGACAGTTTTAAGGAGAATTAACATATAAACAATGCCAATTCCCCACTAGTTTTCCATCATTACTCACCTAAAGATAGGAATTTGCTCTGTTCCTAGTGAGTGACTCAGAAATCCACTGCCCTTCACTTTTCTCCTTCCAATTTTCTCCAATCCCACCTCACTTTAAGCTCTATCTCTAATTCACAGTCCCTAAGACTATACTTATTTTTATTCACCTTTGGGCTATTTTTCTCCTCTCTGCCAGTTCCTCATGCTTACACATTTGTAATCATTTATTCCATTTTCCCTTCCTTTTAATCCACCCATACAGATAATACTTTTTATTCTATCTAGATGAAAATCTTGAAAGATTTGTAATTCTTCTTTCTCGGTTTCTTGTAGTTTTTTTGCATCTCTGCATTTGTGTTTTTTTTTTTTTCTTTTTTAGTAATGTTCTCTCCTAGGTTAAAACAAAAAACCCTTTTCCATTTTTTTTTTTTTTCCAATTCTCTCCATAAGGCACTCTTATCTCTAATTCTTTTTCCTGGCCGAGGCAGCCATGAATTGAGGGTACTGTTTTAAACAGAGTTGTTCTCCACATCATTCTCAGGCTCCTCTAGTTAGTCACTGCCTCTGTCTTTTGCCTCTGAAACCAGAATACCTCTCCTGAATATACAACCCTCACAAAGCAGACTGAATAGGAATTAAAGCAGGATCCTGCTTTCCAGTTCCCTTTTGCAGGTGCTGCCAGAACTGAAATGACATACTCTTACAGTGGAGAGGAAAGGCTACCCAAATACAGCTTTTTACCACTCTTTATTGTTGAGTTTTAAAATGTCATTATCCCTCACCATAATCAAATACCTAAAATTTAGAGACTGACTCTGAATAGAATCTCATTATAAGAAAACGAAATTCAGACAAAAAAAGTGTTAAGTCCAGTCTAAAATCACCTAGTTTTTAGGTGATTCAGCGAAGACTTCAAACACATCCTTTTGAATCCTATTTCAGGGTTTTTTTTGCATTCTAGGACTCTGTGATCTGAATAGGATAAACTGATCCTAAGCCTTATGTCAACCCTTAGCCTTCTCTCTCCTTCATAAGTTATGAAATGGAGTCCCACTTAGGAAATTTAGCAGGGGTGAAAGGGGGTTTCATTCTACCAATATGCATGCAACAACAACAAAAAAACAAAACAATAAACAAACAAACCACATGGCGCTCATCTACTAATTTAACCATGCCCAAGAACAACCAAACATGAAAATTTAATGTGAACCTAATATTCCTGTCTTCCAGAGTTTGTGTAACTCCAATACTGAAACTCTGTAAACAAAATATATACATTAAAAGATAAAGAAAAACCATTCCAAAGTTTTCATACTTAAATTAGAATATGGTTTAATTAGAAGTTTAGTGAGGGTCTGGAGGTTATTTTTTACCTTATCACGTAATTTTCTTTTTTTTTTCTCACCCCATAATTTTCTTAAGATTGAAACCTCTCTAAGGATGAGCCTAAAGAAAAAACTAAAAATAAAATAAAGGCTCTATAATTGCATGCATGTTTGTTTTCTGGTTACATTGAGGCATCTATCCACAGATATAAAGCAAATAACTGAAGCATTTGGGGAAGAGCAAGACACATGTCAAGTCACCTACATGAAAATAAATATAGACTGTTAGAATAACAGTTCTCCATAATAATGCAGTTCAATTTTTCAACATTTCTTTTACGATTAGTACTTTTTGTGTCCTATTTAAGGACTCTTTGCCTTGGGGCGCCTGGGTGGCTCAGTGGGTTAAAGACTCTGCCTTCGGCTCAGGTCATCATCTCGGGGTCCTGAGATCGAGCCCCCACATCGGGCTCTCTGCTCAGCAGGGAGCCTGCTTCCCCCTCTCTCTCTGGCTGCCTCTCTGCCTACTTGTGATCTCTCTCTCTCTGTCAAATAAATAAATAAAATCTTAAAAAAAAAAAGACTTTTTGCCTTAAAGATATTCTATTGTTTTTCTATCCTCACATAGAACTATAATCCATCTAGAAGTGAGTTTTATATATGATGTAAGGTATACCTAGCACAGAACTCATATCTATAACATGTAAATGATTCCTAGAAAACTGTAAGGCCAGATAACTCAGTAAAAAGATAGGCATGAAACTTCAACGGTCACTTTACAAAAGAGGATACCCAAATATTGATAACACATGAAAAAGTGCTCAAATTCTCTTGTTATCGGAGCTATTCAAATGAAAACCACAAGGTGACAATAAAACATCCACCAAAATGACTAAAATAATAGATATTTCAGATGTTGGCAAGGATATGGGTCAGTGGATATTCTTATATGTAGCAGTGGGAGTATACATTTATATAATCTCTTTGAAAACTGTAGTAAATTTCAACATATAAGTTCCCAATGACTCAGAAATGCCAATTTCCAATGTGAATGCATACAGAGATTCAACAAAATATATGCCCAAGAATATTCATAACAGCTCTATTCATAATATAAAACTGGAAACAACACAAATGTACATCTGCTAGAGAATAAATAAAATAGGATATACTTAAATAATAAAATATTATAGAGCAATGGTACATGCAACTCCATGGATGAGTTTTACAAAGCACTGAACAAAAGAATCCAAAGATAAAGTGCCTAGCATGTGACCTCATCCATATAAATTTCACAAGTAAGCAAAAAGTCTATAGTGCTACACAATGTTTACTCTTAGGGACAGGGAGATGCTGTAGTCATCTAGGCAGGAGCATGGGACAGCTTCTGGGGAATGGTAGTACTCTATTTCTTGATCTGGGTGATAACATCACAGGTGACACCTGCAATTTATGACTTTTTAAAAAAATTTCTACAGCAAAAATTCACTTAAATAATGAGGAGGAGAAGGAAACGTTTCCACTCTGATCTTAGTGAAAATATGTACAGGAGAAAGATATTTAGCCAGAAAGTCGTTCTAGTATTACTCTTTGAAACTTAAAGGAAAGAAAAAGGAAGAATATAAAAATAAGATCACCAGCCAACATTTTTTGAACACTTACTGTGTCTACATCCATGAATAATAAAGTAAAAACAGACAGTTAAACTCAAAGGAAAGAAAGGATGTCGACAATATTTCGAAGCTGTGATACAGGATCTCCAAAAGAACCATTAACAAAAACAGGGAAATAAAAGCAGAGGTTTGTGACTATTGTTTTGGATCTCTCAAGTGATGTGAAATTACACGTGCAAGTAGAAATATTGAGGATAAATTCAACAGTATGAAATTAGGGAAAGCAATGAGGTCAAGAGTTGGATCATGAATCTGGAAATCACCTCAAGACAGGAGAGAGTACTCAGGGAAACAACTGAAGAATAACTAGCTAAGACCCAAATTTGGATTATATGAACACATCATAGGTAAAATAGGCTAGACTGCAGGAAGCAGATAGTAAAACAATCTGAACGGTAAAGTACATTATCACAAAAGCCTGAGTAAAAGTAGTTATCCAAACAGTTCACAAATATTCTTTTTGAGCATAAGATAGTATTTATTGTACTTCCCTGCCTCTTTGAAATTAGGAGTGATCAGAGGTGATATCATATGTTCAATAAGTGTGAACAGCTTTAATGTGTTTCACTTCTGGGTGGAAGCTTTACGAAGCAGTGTGAGAGTGGCCAAAATCCTTCGGCCTGCCATGCAGACAGTAGAGATTGTGAAGATCATGAAATGGATCCTCCATCAGCCTGAGTTCTGAAGTTATCAAAACGTGCAGAGTGTCCCATCCTCCAACTCACAATGGACACATACCATGAGTTCAAAGAAAACTAAGGCTTCCCTGCACCCCTGTCTTGTGGACTTCATCTGCCCTATTGAACCTCAGAGATCAATGCTACAATTCAGTCTTTTCTGTTTCCACATTCAAGTAGCTGAGCACTGTGAGAAAAAAATCAGGGAGTCACACTGCTCCACATCCTCAATCTGGAAAATCAGCGGGGTCTAGCAATCCTTTTATTGGAACTCAAAAAATCCCCTCTCCCATTTCCACAATTTTTCCAAACCTTAATCATTCTCTTCTAGACTCCATACAGTCTCAGCAGAGGATCTGGCCTCCTGAATCATCAAGTATACTAAGGCTACAGAACACACTCTTCTGCATATTCCACTTGTTACCTTCTACTAACTTAGATTCGCCCATTATCAGCCTTATCCTCTTTCTTTCAGTCTTATAGGATGAGGTATTCTTATTTCTGATTGAGCATTCCCCTCACCTACACCATTTAGTACTGTCTTTCCTGGGATCTTCCTACACTGTAGTCCTTCTCTTCCCAATGCATTCAACTTATTCTGACTCCTTCCACTTTGGTTTATAAATATGCCATAAACACTGGCTTGATATTAAATCTCCCCCTACCCATCATCTAATCTCGCCCTCATTCACAGAGAGAAGTAGGCACACTCCTAAACCTGCTACAATCTTACATCGACCATTCTACTGCAAGCTATTCTTACTAGGATCACTAAAGACCAAATGATGTACATCATTAAACCTCTATCTTATTGATTGCAGTTAAAACTGCTGACTTCTTCCTTATTGAATGTCTCTCGTCTACTGGTGCCTGTGACTTTACACTATCCTTGTTCTCCACACACAACTGTCCATGTTCTCTCTCTTCTGACATAGGTACCTCTTCCTCCTGACATGCTTGAAATGTTGGTGGTCTCTCCTTAGCATGTAGTTCTTCTCACTCTGCACGATCTCCCTCAATTTTATTTGTCCTATGATTTCAACATTACCTGTATGCTGATGAACTCTAAATCTAAATCTCTTGTTCCAGATCTTTTCCTTGAGCTTGAAATCGTCTGTTACCTGATTCTCCTGTACACACCTCAAAGACAGTATGGCTATAATAATTTAATTTTTTCTTCCTAAACCCATTCCTCTTCTCATATCCTCTAAATTAGTGGAATCACTATCTAGCCATTGACCCAGAACAAAATCTGGGAGTGAACTTGATTTTTTTTTTTAACTGAGGTTAACAGAAAACATGTTACCCTGCTTTTATTTATTAGGGCCTTACAATTTCAGTGCATGCTAAGCTGATTTGCTACTGTAGATCTCTCCTTCAATTCTGATGGGTAAATTTGCTGGGCAGAATATTCTTGGTTGGCACTTTTTCTTTCAGCACTTTGGCTATATCATCCAGCTCCCTTCTGGCCTGCAAGGTTTCTGCTGAAAAATCTACTGAAAGTCTTATATACAACAGGTTGTTTTTCACTTGCTGCTTTTATGAATTTCTCTTTGTCTTTAATTTTTGAAGATTTAATTGTAATGTACTTCAGAAAGGGTGTCTTTTGATTCATCTTGCATACATTTTGGGCTTTCTGGATCTGGAAGCCAGGTTAGGAAAGTTTTTCAGTCATTATTTTTTAATAAGCTTTCTGCCCCTTTTCTCTCTCTTTTCTTCTGAGACCTCTATACTGTGTATATTGGTCCCTCTCATGGCATCTGCTAAGTCTCTTAAACTATCTTCACTTTTTCTTCATCATTTTGCTCATCTAATTGGGTGAGTTTTACTGCCCTATCTTCAAATTCATTGACCCTATCTTCCATTTGATCTAGTCCATCACTGAACCCCTCTACACTGAATTTTTCAGTTCAGGTATTATATTCTGCAGCTCTAGGATTTCTACTTTACGTATTTCTATCACTTTGTTGAAATCCTCACTTTATTTTTGCATTGCTCTCCTGACCTTGGTAAACATCTTTATGACCATTATTTTTAACTCTCTACTGGGCAAGTCACTTATTTCCATTTCATCAAGATCAGTTTCTGGAGATTTCTTTTTTTGTTAGAACATACTGTTTCTTTGTTTCCCTTGACTCTGTGTTGGTTTCTGTGCATGAGATAAAAACAGTCACCTCTCCCAGTCTTGATAGATTGATCTCATGTAGGAGATAAACTTTATCAACCAGTCTGGCCCAAGCTCCTCGTTGCCTCTCAAACCTTTTTCATTGTTTAAGCCATTTCTGTTTTTAGTGGCTCCCAGTAGCTGGGGCTGTGCCAAGACCCATCACTATCCCAAAGGCATATGAAATGCTTATACACCTGTTCACTCTCCAGAGGATCACTACTTACTAGTCCCTTGTTTCCCAATAAAGGCTAATTGGAAGCCCAATCTTCAGGCAGCAGCTGGAAAAACTGGAACATTAGATGTGCAGTCTAGTACCTACCAGAGAGAAATCAGAAGCTGAATGTTTTTGCTTACTCACTCTCTACTAAGCCAAAGGGAACAGTCACTGGGAGAGCTTATGTGCCCAAATAGAACCACCATTTTGTTTTATATGGTCCTAGGAACTGAATGTTGAGTTCCACCATATTCTCAAGCTAGATTATTTGGAATCCAATTCCTTGGGTGGGAGGCGTAACAGTTGGAGTGCTAGATGTGATAGTAAGCTCCTTCTAGGGAGAAGCTAGAGGGCTATTTTAACAACTGGAGTGAGCCAGGGGGAGACAATAGGTATGCCCACCAGGTCTCTCAGGCTCCCAAGAGGGTTCCAGTCAGCTACCACATACAGGAACCTGGAACCTTAGATAGCAGCTGGGAAAGTATATAGTCAAACCCCTTCCAGGAAGAAACTGGAAAATGGAGTTTTTGCCTGTTCCCTCTACATGGAACCTAGGGTGGGTAGCTGTGGGAAGTGCTTGCACGTCTGTTTGGTAACTGGGTTTTTGCTGTTATTTAATACAGTACTGTGGGACTCAAGAACACCAAGCCCTGTTGGCTATCAGAGGTAGATTTGAGAGACCACCCCTTGGACAGCTGCCATAAAAGTCAGGGCCCTAGAGTGTGGACAAGTTCCTTCCAGGAAGAAGCTGGCAACTTTATTATTGGAATAAGGATGTAGTGAAATTGACCACTGGCACTTTCAGGATCCTGGAAAAATCACAGTCAACACCTAGATGCAGGCTAATTAGAAGCTGGACCCTGAGGCAGCAGCTAGGACATTACTCAGTCAGAGCCCTTCTAGGGATAAACTGGGATATGGTGCTTTTGCCTATTCACTCTGCACTGAGCCTAACTGTATAGCCACAAGGGGTGGTATTGCACCCATTTAAAATCTGCTTTGTTTGCTCTAATTAATTTGCTGATCCTCATTGACTTACAGAGCTAGATGATTTGAGGGTCCATCCCTCAGATGGGAGCCTTAAAAGTTGGGGTGCTACATATGTGGTCCAAATGCTTTGCTCCTCGGGGAGAAGCTGGGAGTTGGAGGGTCTTTCTCAATTATTTGGCACTGTCTCAGGAGTGGCATTTATGACAAGATTATGTCTCAAAGGGAGTTTCTCTCAGATGAAATTTCTTCATGCATAGCTGTATATATTCAGTGTATCCAAGGGAAAAGGGAAATTCAGGAGCCTCCTATTACCATCTTGGTCTAGAGTCTCACTTGGGTGGGTAACTGTAAATCCTAACTTCCATAATGCCTTCCAAAGTTCTTCAGCAGAATTAAGCATACCTACCCACAGTGGTCATTGCAGTTGTTTGAGAATGTGTCCTTTACTGGCCAAATTTCCTTCCCCATTTTACCATTTCCCTGTTGACTTTTTCTCCCTCTCCAAGCTATACTACTTCCACTTGCACTCTTATTTTAGGTTCTACTTCTAGAACAAACCTAAACCAAGACACCAGCTCTTATCTGACCACATAATCAAAGACTTGATTTGAGTTAGTAACTATGACTAGATTCTATCCATATTATTTCTATCCTGGTTTTCACTTTCTGCATCTCTGGCCTGGGCTATTCCATAGGACTCCTGTGTGTGTCTCTATTTCTAATCCTGCCTACCTCAAACACATCCTCTATATTGATGGAAGAGTAAGTTCTTTAAAAAGCAGATCTTTCTGTGCTCACTTCCTTGACTGAAACCTTTCATTTGTCTACAAGGCTAACTCAAGCTTCAGATCATAGAACATGAGATGTATTGTGATCAGGTCCCATCTATGTTTTTAGCCTCCCCTCTCCTACATCTCATGTTATATTCAGGTAAGACTAATTAAATTGTGCTCTCAGTCTGTCACCCTCTCCTCTCCTATCTATCTAGATAACTAGAGCTCACCTCTGTCCTCTCTTACCTAGAAAACTTTTCTTCTTCTTAATCTCAGCCTACCATCTTACACCTCCCAACTCAACATCTCATCATCCAAGAAAAATTTCCTAATCTTCTAACACAGACTAACGTCTACATGCTTTCATATTACTGTCTACCTATATTTGTTATTTCCACAGACTATAATTTTTTATTTATGCCTAGTATTGAAATTGCCTCCATATAGATCTCCATGCCTTGAATTTCGCCCTCCTTTGAATCAAAATGACACATTCTTAATGATGCTAATTTTCTAAAAGAAAGTTAATAGAAAGCCCAAGCAAAACTGCCTATCTAACCCCAATGCTAATCAGTCCATTCTCATCTTCTGTTCAAGTCAGATCAAATTAAATTACTTTCTTCATTCAATGCCACTGTGCAAGACTCTTTTATGCTTATATGCCTTTGTGCTTGCCTCTGACTGCAGTGGTTCTACCCACCTACTAATCCATCAAGTTTTATCTCAAACATCACTACTCTATGGTACTTTCTTCAGTATCTCCCCTCCCCACCTGTTAGTAATTCCTTCTACCAGATTCTCTCAGTACTTGGCAAATATTCCCTTCATAATACCACACTGCCTTGTAATTATTTGTAAGTGCCTTAAGGGCTGTTCTTTCTCATCCTGGCTCAATATCTGATATCCAGTAAATGTTCAAGAGAGAATCATTGGGAATGAATAAATGAATGAGTAAATTAATGGAATGGATAGCTCATTTTTTAACAAAGACAATCACAGAGAAGCAAACAATTTTGCCCACAATGTGGATGAATCTGAGAAGCATTTTTGTCTTTCCTAGTGACAGCACAATTCTCACCTTCACAACTTGAAACTAAACTTGAAAATAAGAAAAAAAAAAAAGAAGAAGAGAAGCTGGTGCTAGAAACAAAAAATGCAGAAGGAAACACAGAGTTGGGGGAAAGCCATGGAAAACAGAGAAGGGGGAGAGGAACAGAAAGAATACCACATGGAACACCTTCACCTATCTTTACCTTCTAGATCTGAGGACTCGGCTTCCTACAATGATGTCATAATTTAGTCCCATACATTGGATCCTCATACTCAGCTTCAGCTCAGGATACAGGATATTGCAATTACTCAAGCAATGAGACAGTAAAAACTTCATTTCCCCTTGGAAGTATTTTCATAACATCACACCTTCCCTATTGCAACAAAGGATTTAAACTCCCAGTCATGAGAAGCTGCATACTGTGTTAAAATACAGAAAGAGAAACAGGCAGAGGCATTAATGGAATTAAGCCTCCAGGGTCTCTGGTGGAAGGAGTATTATCCAAAATAAAGATAATTATTTAATGGACTATAGCCGCTGCTGGTCACTGTAGTGGCCAGATGGATGGAAATGCATCACAGTTCCTCTTTTGGGTGGGGTTTCATGCTCTGAACATCTGTCCGTTACAAGCAAAAATATGTTCTAATTCCTTTCAGTCTGAAAAGAGCTCTAACCAAAGCTAGAAATTCATTAAGACAAACCAATGATTCAGGCTTTGCGGCAAGGGAGATTGGGTTTAGGTACAGATCACTCAGGGGACAGACCTAAGGTAGAGATTTAATTCAAACACACACTCCTGGATCAAATTTCAAGCCAATGGTAGATAGTTATGAAACTCTCTCGTATGCTAATAACTGGACCAGAGTGAAATGGTCCTGTTGCTCCTTCTCACTATATACCTCCATCTTTCCACTTTACTCTTCTCTCTTGCAATGAGAAATCCAAAATATTTCACTATACTTAAGCACTGGCGGTACCTACCCCCTCCCTGGCAAGTTCTGAGGTTCTCTTCTCTCGCAGATTTTTCTATGAAACATAGGTCAACAGATGAGAGTCTTGGAAGACATAAGAAAATCTGTCTAGCAACTTTCATTAATCAAATTAATCAGAACAACATTTCTCCATTCCCTCGAGTGACATGTTTTTCTCTATCCCCTATCCCACTTCATCTCCACCCTCCTGCTGTCTTTCTATCCCCCTATCATAAGGACAACAATTTCCTCAGAGCCAGACACATCGTACCTTGGTAGCAGGCTGAACAAGGGTGTTTTATAAAAGGCAAATGTCTGAATATGACAAATGACATTAGCCCCGTGTTTGGCAGGGTCACAGCCAAAGCTGAGCCTGATATTTACGATATGCTTTATAAAACCACAAACATATTCCTAACTCCCGTGGGATGTCACGTCACACAGAACATATGCAATTAATCTCCTATTGTGACTTTTATCACATTTCTCCTCAGGTAAGCCTCTCCCAGGTATGTTTAAGTAGGCACTGCTGGAGCTGCCACCAACTAGCAGTAGTCACGCACGTGTGCTACAGGGTTTGGTTCCACTATGACACCCTTCTTGAAGCAGCAGTGCCATAATGCAGTGAGCCTTGCACAAACGCTCAAACTTACCAGGTCATGTAGCAAAATATTTCCCCACTGGAATAAAACATTCGACGCCTGGAAGAGATATTGATCTTAGGGAACTGACTGCTGTCAGTTTTAAGCATGATATAAATTTTCCTTAATTTAGCTCTAACATGACCATTTATTTCAAGACATGAATAAACTGAAGTTGAAGGAGTAAACATTTCAAAACTGAAAGCTGTGGGTTTTAATCTCTACAATAACTTGAATCAAGACAGTGCTAACAAAATGACTTGAACAGCTAACTCGTTTACTGAAAAATATTAACAACTAGATCTCAATTAGTTTACATTTATACGCCATTTCCAAGATTCCAGTTCCAAGTCCTACCCTTCCTCAGTGGCTAGGGCCCGAGCAAAGGCCTAGAGCCAGACACCTGAATGTTCCAAGTTTCCGTATCCAGCAACACGAAGACCAGTGAGGGCTGACTTTATTTCTCAACATCACTATGACACTGCAAACTCTTAGACTTGGTAAGGTAGGCAAGCGCAGTTATAAACCCCAGCCTGAGCACTTGCTTAAGCAGTAGCTTCTCAAACCTGATGCACATTAAGAATGACATTTGTTGGCGATACCTCTCCATAAACATGTGCAGGATTAAGCTCACTTTTCATATGCTGGCTTTAACTCCACTTTTTCCTCTGATACTAAAAAACGCATGTCAGTGATTTAGAGTATCCTTCTCAGAAATATTGTTAAATCTAATGAGTATAAAATTAAGTAATTTCACTATGAGTTTTTCATTATGAATAACATGATACAACAAAATTCACAACTCATGAGCAGACGTCAGAATGTCAAGACCCTGGAGGAGGAGCAAGATGGTGGAGAAGGAAGAGACCTAAATATCATTAGGTCTCAAGAATTCAGCTAGATAGTTATCAAACCATTCTGAACACCTACAAACTCAATAGGAGATCAAAGAGAAGAAGAACACCAATTCTAGGAACAGAAAATCGACCACTTTCTGGAAGGTAGGATGTGCAGAGAAGTGAATCCAAGGCGATATATGGTAAGAGAGACTGTGGGGGGAGGGGCCGGCTCCCAGCAAGTGATAGAGCAGCAGAGCACAAAATCGGAACTTTTAGAAGTCTGCTCCACTGAGGGACCTTATTCCAGAGGCTACTCGAGGGGTGGAGCCCTTGCAGGGACAGTGTGGTCTCAGGACCCGCAGGGTCAAAGAAAGACCCAGAGTGTCTGAGTGTGGCAGAGCTCCCAGGTATCAGAGTGGGGAAGCCGGCTGCAGAGACGGAGCCGAGCAGTGGGCTCTCAGCTCAGGGTTACCTTGATCGGAGGCACAGTGGGGCCACCACTCCTCGAGCAGGGATCCCCCAAGTGGCAGATCCGGAGAGACCCCCTCTTTCCTCCTCCAGGAGGAGCGGCACGGGAGCGCACTGCAGGAATCTGCTGGGTTTGGAGACTCCAAAGGGGGCCGTGCGCCAGAGATAGAAATGCTCGGTCACAAGCCGGGTGAGCACGGAGCGCGGCTGGAGACCTGGGAGACGGGAGGGACTGACTGCTTTTCTCTGAGGGTGCACTGAGGAGTGGGGCCCCGAGCTCTCAGCTCCTACCGGGCGGGAGATTGGGAGGCCGCCATCTTCATTCTCCTCCTCCAAAGCTGTACGGAAAGCGTTCAGGGAACAAAAGCTCCCAAGAGCGAACTGAGCAGATTACTTAGCTCGGCCCTTGGCAAGGGCGGTGCAATTCCGCCTCGGGCAAAGACTTCTGAGACTCATGGCAACAGGTTTCTCCCCCAGAAGATTAGCAAAAACATCCAGCTAAGACCAAGTTCACCGATCAATGAGAGCTGCGGAACTCCAGAGCTAGGGGGAAAACAACACATAGAATCATGGCTTTTTTCCCATGACTCTTTAGGCTTTCAAAGTTAAATTTTTAATTTTTTTTTCTTATTCTATTTCTTTTAATTTTTCCTCTTTCCTTTTAACGTTTTTTAACTATTTTATCTTATCAATACCTTTTTAAAAATCTTTTTTAATTTTCATTGTTATAGTCATATTCCATCCCTTTAGTGTATTTAACCTTATTTTTTATATACATATAGGTTTTCCTTTCTTTAAAATGTTGGGATACAGTTTCTTCTAATAGATCTAATAGCATTTAAAATATACCCTAAATCTAGCGCATGGCTTTGTTCTAGTCTCCAGCCTGATCACATTCTTTCCTCTTTTTTTTTCTTCTTTTTTCAACCAACTTCTTAACCTATCAATTCCTTTTTTAGAATATTTTTTAGTTTTCATCTTTAATGTCATATTCCATCCCTTCATTGTGTTTACCCTTATTTTTGTGTATATATAAGTTGTTCTTTCTTTAAAATTTTGGGAGGTAGTTTCTTCTAACAGACCAAAATACACCTGAAATCAAGTGTGTGGCTCTGTTCTATTCACCAGTCTAATGTGTGTGTGTGTCTGTATATATATATATATATATATATATTTTTTTTTTTTTTTTTCCCTCCTTTCTTCTCCCTCCAGTTTCAGGTTTCTTCTGATTAGGTTAGTGTATATCTTTCTGGGGTCATTGCTACCTTTTTAGTATTTTGTTCTCTCAGTCATCTATTCTTTTTTTTTTTTTTTTAAGATTTTATTTATTAATTTTTTTTTTTTTTAATTTGACAGAGAGAGAGAAATCACAAGTCGGCAGAGAGGCAGGCAGAGAGAGAGGGGGAAGCAGGCTCCCTGCTCAGCAGAGAGCCCGATGCGGGGCTCGATCCCAGGACCCTGAGATCATGCCCTGAGCTGAAGGCAGAGGCTTTAACCCACTGAGCCACCCAGGTGTCCCTCATTCATCTATTCTTACCTGGATGACAAAGCGGAAAAACTCACCTCAAAAAAAAAAGCACAAGAGGCATTACCAACGGCTAGGGACCTAATTAATACGGACATTAGTAAGATGTCAGAACTAGAGTTCAGAATGATGATTATCAAGGTGCTGGCTGGGCTCGAAAAAAGCATGGAAGACACTAATGAATCCCTTTCTGGAGAAATAAAAGAACTAAAATCTAACAAAGTTGAAATCAAAAAAGCTATTAATGAGGTGCAATAAAAAATGGAGGCTCTTACTGCTAGGATAAATGAACCAGAAGAGAGAATTAGTGATACAGAAGACCAAATGATGGAGAATAAAGAAGCTGAGAAAAAGAGAGACAAACAACTACTGGACCATGAGGGGAGAATTCAAGAGATAAGTGATATCGTAAGATGAAACAATATTAGAAGAATTGGGATCCAAGAAGAAGAAGAAAGAGAGAGAGGGGCAGAAGGTATACTAGAGCGAATTATAGCAGGGAATTTCCCTAATTTGGAGAAAAGAACAAGCATCAAAATCCAGGAGGCACAGAGAACCTCCTTCAAAATCTATAAAAATAGGTCCACACCCTATCATCTAACAGTAAAACTTACAAGTCTCAGTGACCAAGGGAAAATCCTGAAAGCAGCTCGGGACAAGAGGTCTGTAACATACAACAGTAGAAATATTAGATTGGCAGCAGACCTATCCACAGAGAACCTGGGAGGCGAGAAACGACTGGCATGATATATTCAGAGCACTAAATGAGAAAAATATGCAGGCAAGAATACTGTATCCAGCTAGGCTGTCATTGAAAATAGGAGGAGAGCTAAAACGCTTTCAGGACAAACAAAAACTAAAAGAATTTGGAAGAAGATATTTGCAAATGACATATCAGATAAAGGGTTAGTATCCAAAATCTAGAAAGAACTTATCAAACTCAACATCCAAAGAAAAAATAATCCAATAAAGAAATGGGCAGAAGACATGAACAGACATTTCTGCAAAGAAGACATCCAAATAGCAAGCAGACACATGGAAAAGTGCTCAAAATCACTCGGCATCAGGGAAATACAAATCAAAACTACAGTAAGATACCACCTCACGCCAGTCAGAATGGCTAAAATTAACAAGTCAGGAAACGACAGATGTTGGCAAGGCTGCAGAGAAAGGGGAATCCTCCTACACTGTTGGTGGGAAGGCAAGCTGGTGCAGCCACTCTGGAAAACAGTATGGAGGTTCCTCAAAAAGTTGAAAATAGAGCTACCGTACAATCCAGCAATCACACTACTGGGTATTTACCCTAAAGATACAAAGGTAGTGATCTGAAGGGGCACGTGTACCCAAATGTTTAAAGCAGCAATGTCCACAATAGCCAAATTATGGAAAAAACCTAGGTGTCCATCAACAGATGAATGGAGAAAAAACCTAAAACAACAACAACAAAACAGATGAATGGATAAAGAAGATGTGATATATACATATATATACACACACACATATATAATACACATACATACAGTGGAATACTATGCAGCCATCAAAAAAAAACCCCAAAATCCTGCCATTTGCAACAATGTGGATGGAACTAGAGGGTATTATGCTAAGTGAAATAAGTCAATCAGAGAAAGACAATTATCATATAATCTCTCTGATATGAGGAATTTGAGAGGCAGGGTGGGGTGTCATGGAGGGTAGGGAGGGAAAAAAATGAAACAAGATGGGATTGGGAAGGAGACAAAACATACTCTTAATCTCAGGAAACAAACTGAAGGTTGTTGGGGCAGGGAGGGATAGGGTGGCTGGGTTATGGACATTGGGGAGGGTATGTGCTATGGTGAGTGGAGTGAATTGTATAAGACTAATGATTCACAGACCTGTACCCCTGAAGCGAATAATACATTATATGTTTAAAAAAAGAACGTCAAGACCCTATGGTTGATGCATGAGTCACCATGATATTCATGAGTCACCATAATATTCATTCACCATGATATTCATGAGAGGTACATAAATATCAGACATGTGCTAAAGACTACATTACATTTAATAATCAACATGGGCAGAAACTATTAGGTTACTAACCAAGGTCACATGACTACTAAAGTGTTGGATCCAGGGCTTGAATCCAGTTTTGTCTTACTCCAATAACCATGCTGAACCACTATGTTTATTTATAATAACTTCCTATATCATTATCTCCAAACTTGGGAGTGCTCCCCAATGGCAAGAGTACTAAGGTCCTGCAAAATATGACTACAAACTTTATTTCTAGCCTTACCTATCCCTTGTAACTTGGAACACAGATCAAGTCAAATCTCTTTAAATGAGTCTTCTCTGAAAACTCCCCAGATGTGACTGCTCTCCTCTAGTGAAATGGTTATCAACCAGAGCAAGTTTGACCCTCAAGGAAACATTTGGGAATCTTTACAGACATTTTTGGTTGTCACAACTAGGGGATGCTACTGGCTAGGGATCTTATCAAGCATACTAAAATACACAAGAAACCCCCCACAAAAAGAATTATCCAACTGTTTCAAAATGTCAACAGTGAAAGGTTGAGAGACCCCGGTGTACGTAACAGTCTTTGCAAACTCTTTATGAAAATTAACACTTTCTTCTTGCATTACATAAGATGTTAAATATTCCCGGAGGTTAAAGACTACGTGTTACACAATTTTGCACCCTGCATCCCTTTCCTCAAGATATAATAGTCATTCAACAAGTGTTGGGGGAGGGGCTAAATGTTTGATGGTCTCTCTGCTAACACTTGACTCTTTAGGGCAAATCCTGAAATGTTTATTGGAAGAGATATGCGGAACAATGACCATTACAGATTCCATAAATTTTGGAGGTAGAGAACATGGTAGAGAAACAACTTCCCTTTGAAGCCATGGATAATAAGAACCAAAGAAGTCAGGTGAACTGTTTAAGGTCACAGAGCAAGTGTGACTTTCTTGGTCCTCGGACTGGGTTATATCTTACAGAAAAGCCAATGCTATATAAGAAAAAAAAAAAATGGAAAATAAAAATTACCTCTTTAAAAGGTAAAAATTTACCTTTTCCCAGGAGAGTAATGTCTTCCTCATGACATGTGTTAAGTGCATGAGTTGTTTGTTTGTTTGTTTTTTAATCATAAACATGCTATGTATCAGTGCTTCCTCTAATCATACTGACAGTGGCGATCAATGCCTTTTACAAAGATTTGTGGAAACCACAAAGAGTCAAACGTTGCTACTATGGAGATAAATGTCCTTGAAGGTTCTCAGCCTTAGCTCACCACTAAATGCCTCCTTGGAGGATGTTTTATTTTATCCCTACGTTATTACTGGAACAAGCAATGGTTCAGTACTGACTCAGAAAAATATCCAAGGTGCTATGTCAGGACCTCTGTGCCTGACTCTTATGGAAGACCACTCTATCCGGAACAACTTATCATCTCTTGGCCCAGTCCTGACATTTCTTCATCAAATTAGTTCATGAGGGGGCACCTGGGTGGCTCAGTGGGTTAAGCCTCTGCCTTCGGCTCAGGTCATGATCTCAGGGTCCTGGGATCAAGCCCCGCCTCGGGCTCTCTGCTCAGCGGGGAGCCTGCTTCCCCCTGCCTCTCTGCCTACTTGTGATCTCTCTCTCTGTCGAATGAACAAATAAAATCTTTTAAAAAAAAATTAGTTCATGAGATCTCGTAAGCGACACAATGGGAGTCTTCAAATATTAAGCACGTGCACACCCACACCCACACACACACACAAATAATTTGAAATTTGATGTAGATCGTGTTCTCTGTAGAAATTTAGGTCTATGTCTCCTTTGTCTGACCCAGTTCATCCATCTACTAATAACTAGTTCACAACTGTGAATATAAACACTTTTGATAGTATGAAATTCTCACCATGTCATATGTATATGGGCACCAATGAAAGAGACCAAAGAGCTAAAAGTGGTTCACTTTAAAGGGATTGTCTGCTGCAGTGTCCTCAACAGTTTCTACTCAGCTGAGAGAAACTGAGCAGGAAAAATGCCACACTAGTCCAACACTAAGATGCACTCTGTGCCAATAAATAAACATTGTCACAAGTAATGGAGCAAGAAACCTGCTGTTTTGTCAGTGTTATCCTGAGACTCCAGATCTCCCCTCAGATGGTGTACCAGGGACCTCCTGAGTTACATGAAGAGATAGCCTTCCATTAGTGGATTCCTCACTTACAAGCAAAGAAACAAAACAAAAAAAAAACAAAAAAAAAAAAAAAAAGAGGAGTTATTTTGTTTTCTTGTCCAAGGAAGAACTTTCCCTCTTCACAAAGTGCCTAGTGATTCATGTGTCAGAGTCTTGCACTGACCATGTTCTCACTCCTTGTACTCATCACAGAATCTTCTATTTAACCCCCTCCTTTCTCCCACAAAATAAAATCCTCACATAAATATTAATGAGTGTTCGACCCATGAGCAGAAAGGTACGACTATCTCAGCATTTCATAATGATTACACTTCCCTTTTCCAAGAGCCACAATTAAGTCCCAGAGGGAAAATTTTCTTTTGTGGATAATGCAAATAGTGGTTTTTTTAATATATGCACAGATTCATAATGATATTACTATTATTAATAGCAACAATAATGAATAAATTTGCTACTACAAAATAAGTAGGTAGTCCAGATTTTTATAATCCTCTTAAACTTCTCTGTATTTTATATGTTGCATATTATTTTTTCTTTATGAGATGACCTGAGTCACATGTGCACTTTTATAGCTTCCTAGAGATACAAGAAAATGGAGCTATAACTTTTCATTTTCTATCATGTGTGATGTGTATAACATGCATAAGTATTTAAATTTTTTTGCTTCTGCTCCTTGATCTGAAGAGTTGAAATTATTTTCCATGTATTTTTTAAAAGCCATATTCTTCCATAGACATTAAAATAAAAAGGAAAGAATTAGCTACCAAAATCATCCACCAAAATAAAATTCTCCACAAATAGTGGGGTTGTTTCATTAATGACTTTTGTCATTGATCACTCCAAATAGAGGAGTCTAACAGCAAGCAGAATTTTTTTTAAAGATTTTTTTATTTCTTTATTTATTTGACAGAGAGAGATCACAAGTAGGCAGAGAGGCAGGCAGAGAGAGAGGGGGAAGCAGGCTCCCTGCTGAGCAGAGAGCCTGATGCGGGGCTAGATCCCAGGACCCTGGGATCATGACCTGAGGTGAAGGCAGAGGCTTTAACCCACTGAGCCACCCAGGCGCCCTAACAGCAAGCAGTATTACAAGACTCCAGAGCTAGGGGCGCCTGGGTGGCTCAGTCTGTTAACCATCTGCCTTCAGCTCAGGTCAGATCCAGAAGTCCCTCATGGGGCGGCGGGGCGCTCGGTAGGGAGTCTGCTTCCCCCCTCTGCCCTTTCCCCTGCTCCTGTTCTCTCTCTCAAGTAAATAAATAAAATCTTAAAAAAAAAAAAAAAAAAAAAAAGACTCCAGAGCTAATATTGAGATCATAATGTAAGAATGAGCAGTCAACTTTTTGAGAGTATTCAGAAAATGTGAGTGGACATCTCACCTTGATATAATTCCCCCAAAATAATCTATAAACTTCCATTACTATACAGGAGACTATCAGAAGAGACATGAAGTCAGGAAGAAAACAGTTTAACCAAACAGTATAAAGATGAAAATAATACGGTAAAGGAACACGATCATGTTGACACTTGACATTTAAAAAAAAAAAAAAAAAGACAGGTGTTCACTGTGTCTCAAAGGCACTGAAGAATTCATTCCACTGCCCGGTCAATATTGTGACCAAACATGTAAATATGTCAACTATCGACTTGTTTTATTATTGCTTATGTAGTCATACAGCATGAAAGAACAGCAAATGCATGTTTTTTTATCACCCTTAACTTGATGAAAACTTTATTGTACAAGTTTTATATTCTTAGTTATCCTAATATTTGCTGAATCAACAGTCAGGTAGCTTTTGGTCTTTTGCTACACATGGTGAACAGTTCCTGATGTTCCTGATGGCATGAAGATGTGGACTAAATGAGGGGCCGGTACTTAAAGGGAGTAGTTAGGGGATGCTCAAGGCTGGAAAATCCTGAAGTCCTCAAGGGTTGCCACAGTCGCATCTAAACTTCCTAGTTGGTGCTCTGCAAAGTTTATTCCAATGAGTTTCAAATTTTCACTGTGCGTCAGAATCCTCTGGTGGGCTTATTAAAGCACAGATTGCTGGGCCCAACCACCAGATTTTCTGACTTGGTAAATCCAGAGTAGCCTGATAATTTGAATTTCTAAGGAGTTCCCAGGCAACGTCCATGGTTCTGGTGCAAGAATTACAGTTTGTAAATTACTGTTCTATTCAATTATGTTCAGATTTTGAGGACAATCTTGTCCTGGATTCTATAATTAAATCCTATCTCTACATTTAAAGAAATAATACCCTTAAAATCTGGGATTGAAAAATCAAACATGTAATGAGTCAACTTCTCTCTGCTTGAGATCAAACATTCACATTTATAAAACTATTTCAATTCATTGGTATGGATACCCCTCAACTGGATATGGTCTATTCTATAATATGGACTTCTGTTGAATAGTTAATTCCACTGACAGATTAAAGAAAATATGGGATATAGCCTCATTCTCTATGATATCAGTTTCTTTTATATGTTAAAGAAATATTATGACCAGTGTGTAGAAAGAACAGATTATAGATTTGACATCATTTGGTATTTAATTTTTAAAGTTTCACAAAGCCTATCTTCCACAGTTATTTCTTCCAAAAGTAATTCATTGAACATAAATCTGCAAAATGCCTACTGTGCACATAATACTGTGTCAGGCTCTTTGGGAGAGATTTAAAAAAAAAAAAAAAGAAGAAGTGTAAGCCTGATAGAAAAATCACACACACACACACACACACAGCCTACAATGAGGTGAAAGATAAAACTTTAACTATATAAGACAACTCAGAAGTCATAAAATAGAGACATAATGAAAGTGTTGTGGGGTAGTTTACCCTTTTTAGGAAAGCTCTGACCTTTTCATTTTACATAATAGTAAAAAGGTCTATAGGTCAACTGATGAGATGTGTAACTTGTGAATCCTCTCTATGTCCCTCATTCTATTAAGAGTTATTTATCTTGGGCACCTGGGTGGCTCAGTTGTTAAGTGTCTGCCTTCGGCTCAGGTCATGATCCCAGGGTTCTGGTATCGAGTCCCACATCGGGCTCCCTGCTCAGCGGGAAGCCTGCTTCTCCCTCTCCCACGCCCCCTGCTTGTGTTCCCTCTCTCGCTGTCTCTCTGTCAAATAAATAAATAAAATCTTAAAAAAAAAAAGTTATTTATCTCTTCAGCCATCCCTTCTAATAAAATTATCCCAATGCCTTTGACACTTCACTTAACCAATAAATAATGAGTAGATTCCGATGACAGACACTTTGCTAGGCAATAGGGAGCAAACATTGATTATACCTACCATAGGGCATCCCTTAAAGCTACTTATAGTTTACTGGGAAAAATGGACAAAGAGGCATTCAAACTATGGTGTGGGAAGGACTAAAACCAGACAAGGACCTTCTTGTCTGAATGCCCTAATATGAGACAAATCTTGAATTAAAAGTAGAAGGGACAAAAAAAAAAAAAAAAGGGGGACCAGAGATCACAGTTGGAGTAGAGCTTTCTGTCAGAAAGGAACATATTGTGTTTATTAAGAAAATCTGATGGACACCTGGGTGGCTCAGTTGGTTAAGCGTCTGCCTTCAGCTAGGGTCATGATCCCAGGGTCCTGAGACTGAGTCCCACATCGGGCTCCTTGCTCAGTGGGGAGCCTGCTTCTTCCTCTCCCTCTGCTGCTCCCTCAGCTTGTGCGCTCTCTCTGACAATAAATTAAAATCTTTAAAAAAAAATTTTTTTTAAGATATTTATTTATTTGGCAGAGAGAGAAAGTGAGAGAGGGAACACAAGCAGGAGGAGTGGGAGAGGTAGAAGCAGGCTTCCCGCTGACAGGGAGCCTGATGCGGGACTCGATCCCAGGACCCAGGGATCATGACCTGAGCCGAAGGCAGATGCTTAAAGACTGAGCAACCCAGGTGCCCCTTTAAAAAAATATTTTTTTGGGCGCCTGGGTGGCTCAGTTGGTTAAGCGACTGCCTTCGGCTCAGGTCATGATCCTGGAGTCCCTGGATCGAGTCCGGCATCAGGCTCCCAGCTCTATGGGGAGTCTGCTTCTCCCTCTGACCTTCTCCCCTCTCATGCTCTCTCTTACTCACTTTCTCTCTCTCAAGTAAATAAATAAAATCTTTTTAATTAATTAATTAATTAAAAAATATTTTTTTAAAGGAAAACTGGAATTGCTCAATAAGAATTGGAGGAAAACAGCATAAACAAATAGAGAAAATAACTAGCCCACCAGGAAGTCAGGCCCCCAAAGAGGGACTTCTCAAGCCACCCTAAGGAACTTAGGTTTTATACTGAGGAGATTGAATGCACTGAGGTATTCTAGGAAAAGAATGGCAGGATCAGTTTTGTTCCAGCAGAAACAGCCTGGCATTTCCTAAACTGCAACCATCATTCTAATTCTCTGAATATACCATACCTTCTTTGGGTGCCTATATGAAGCAAGCAACTAAGAGTAAAGAGAATAATTGAAAACTTAAACTAGTTATCCACACAATATGCTTTTACACAAATGTGTAGATATTCGATGACCAGTCTTCAGCTAATTTTATTTTTCCATTTCTCTTGAGTTGTTTCGTGAGGCCTACCCTCCAGTCAAGAATCCCACCACCAGATACATTAGCACAGCCAAGGCCTGGGTCACTTTGATTATCCCCAAAGTACAGTTCTTATTCATTTCTCACAATCACACATTTACTTTGTATCAGTCTAAAGCGGAGAAATAAGCTGACCGGTGGCCTGCTTGTTATCCATCATGGCGCCTACAGAATTTTCTATTCGAACTGCACAAACTGTCTTACAGCCTGATGCTCAATTTCCTCTGCAGGATTATGCTCTTTGTTCTTCCTGCACATTATTCTACCAGGTTCTGACCACTGCCTACATTATCTATCATTTGGAATTGTCACCCTTTGCTTGAGGAGATGACTTCCCCATGGTTTACTTACTGTTCCTGCTTTTTCCATTCTCTTCATTTTCTGGTCGTTTTGAATCCTTCATTTGCTGTCTTTCTTTTTTACCAAATTAAATTCAATAAATACATTTTCTTAATGTTTGGGACTTTGTACTAAAAACGCAATAAAGGTATTTTCAGTACAAACTTTAAAAGTAAAGCAAGAAAGGAACCAAAATGGTCTGAACTTTAATGCCTTTTCTCCTTTTTTGAAGAAAATTTAGAAATGAATACCTGGAATGTGCTACAATATCTTTGAAAGAGGCAATTTAATAAAAAATCAGAGTGCTTCTAGTTAATTTAATTCCCTCCAGACCCACATTCCTTCCAAATTGCACACTTCAAAACTACAGAGCCAAAGAACTTTAGATGCCCTCTGAGAATGCCTGAAGAGAAGGAGGGAAAGGTCCATGAAAGAAAATGAAAGTTAAAGCTAATTTATGAAGAGAAAAGGGAAAATGGTGAGAAAGTTTCAATTAATCTGCAATTGATTTAACACTTAAGAACAATTGTTAAGAAAAAAAGGCAATATTAGCATTTAATTATTTACTCAGAAGCTACTGAAAGGAACATATCGTATAGTGTATCCACCCTTTTGCCCACATGAAGGATGGCTTGAAACTTGATAGAAAGCTATTAGCTTGGAAAACTGAAGCAAGAAATACCATAGGGATACTCTAATCCCAAGTTTATAGATGTAGGAATAAAAAATACATAAAAGAAATGGTTAAGGATTGGAAGCTAGACAAAATTTTAGGTATTTGCATAGCCTGAAGTCATTGACAACCAGGTTCGGAGAAGACTGAAGAGTCTAGAGTGGCCCACTGCTTACCTCCAAACCAGGAGACCTTCCAGGTCTTTGTTGCTAGACAGAAGGGCAGTTCCATTCTACACAGACATTGTAGTGTTGGGGCAAGGCTAACCTGGGTGTGGTTTCTCAGGAACAACCAGAGTAATGAGAGAAATTATTTATCAAAGTTATATTTTGTAAACTGCCAGAGTAACCGTCATAGCAAATGATGAAGTGGGTCCATGTCAGGATGACATTATCCCTTATAAGAAAATGGCCCATTATTCTCACAAGAGCTGCTGTTGTCAGTTTGGATTTTGATTGGGAAATCTTGCTCTGTGTTTGTGAAAATGTTAAAGCCTTCTCTGCCTCCTTCTGTTATTTTGTTTTTCACTTATATTCAAGACTGAAAAAGGAGGAAGGAGGATAAACCTCTTTCTGCAAATCTGTGTTCGCGTCAGGGGGTGGGAGGTGGAGAATACCTATCTGTGTGTGCACCGCCCCCCAACACGCACGACACCCATACAGGCTTCTCTGCCTGCTATACTCTGTAGCTCCCCACTGCTCCCATGACCTACTGTATATGTACACGGCGTATAGTACTGTGTATCTGAGAAAATCCATTTTCCAGCTTTGCTCCAGCCCCATCTCCTACCTCCATTTTGAAGACCTCACTGTGGCTCTGAAACGTTGTAGAGGACTTTTTCTCTTCTGCTACATTAGGTTTACTGCCCATCTAGCCATCTTTGCTCTTAATAGCAGTCTCCAAGCACACAATGAACCAGGCTCTGTTTTAAGCACTTTTGAAAATAGTAATTACCATAATTAATTGATGTAGATATTATTTCCATTTTTCAGACAAGGAAACAAAAGCTGGAATATATAAAGTTAAGTGCCCAAGTCCCGTAACTAGGTAGTAGTGAAGTCAGGACTTGAATGTAGGTCTCTGGCTCCAGATTCCACCTTCTCGACTCAGTCGTAAGAAACTTCTGCTTTCCCTCAAGGGACAGAGAAGCTGCTAGCAACAGCGCATCGGCACTGCGGCATCTTAGTGTTAATCCCCCTCATCACTGTTCAGAATTAAACTAAACCCAAACCCACATTCCCCTGTTGTTGACAGGAAACAGTCACTATCTTTTTTTTTTTTCTTTTCTTGTCTATCAATGGATATTTTATACTATAAAGTATTCACCATGCAAATTAGGTAGAGAATCAGAAGTCATGCTATTAGACCCTAGGGTTATCGTTCTGGAAAAGAATTGAGAAAAAATATGCAAAGGAACACGAAATGCATTCTTTCTTCACATGCCTTTATATAAGGACTTGGGTGAATTTTAGACATGTATATTAAGATTTTAGGATTGAACACTTAGCTCAAGTTCTATTAAAACTTCAACCAAAAGGCTTCAAATTCATAAGATGAGGGCTAGAGAAAGTAAAAAGATATTTTGCTGAAGGCTGGTAGAAAGAACAATTCTAACCACAGCTGCTGGTGGTTCTCTTTTCAGGCTGACCTTCTTCTGCCTCCCAGGGCATACATTAGCATGTCCAGAAAGTGCATTAACTCGGGTGCTCCCATCCCCATGCAATAGATGAAATTTTCAAACTATAGAAAGCTTATCAAAAGGTACACAGAACTACCCCTGCTGCTATCAATTAAAATGTAATCAATGCAAACTACAGGGACAGTTTCTCCCCAAACTGAAAATAGCATACTGAAGCCCTGTCTTCCATATAGCTCCATCTCCTGATGACATTGACATTGTCCTCTCCCTTAGGGGTTTTCTTCTTCACCTTCTTCCTATTCCAATGTCAAGCCACGTCAGTCTCTTAGTTTCAGCTCTCATAGACTACTGCACAAATCACAATGTTCTCCAAGAGAAAGGTCATGAACTTTGGAGTCTGGTTCAAATGCCAGTCTCAGGTGGGGCTTTAACTTCCCAGATTTTCAGTTTCCCAATTAGAAAATGGGCCTTATAATAAAATCTCTGTGGGTTACTTTGAAGATTACAAATGTGATAATACATGAAATACACTGATTGCCTTATCTGGTGTATCATGAGCTCTTAAATGGGAGCAAGCATTATTATTATATGCCAAGTTCACCCAAGAGTAGATATTCAATTGATTCCTATCTTGCCATAATTAGAATGACGAGACTCACCTTCCATACAAAAGGCCTATGCATGTACAATTCACTTTGGGTTCTTCTGTTTCTAATACTGTCTATCTGACACGGGAAGTGATTTATCCTGTATACCTCTACATGGCATCTTAATCAAGCACTTACTATTCAAGACCCAAGTGACTCAAGAACATCTGAAAACTTCCTATGGCCTTTCAAATTAAATGTAAATTTCTCTGCTCTTCACTAAACGCCTACCTTGCTAAACTCTTTTCTAATCTTTCCTAGACAATCTATACATAAGAAACATATTGTAAGAAATATGTAGTAAGAAAGCCAAGTTAACTTCACCATCCCAGATATACTTTACCTATTTCACCTAGGAGTTGAGGAATTTTTCATTGTTTCACCCCACCCAGGGGGGAAAACAAAAACAAAAACAAACAAACAAAAAAGTTTTCCTGTCAGTTCACTTTTCTCCCCCGCCTTTTTTTTTTTTTTTTTTTTTTTTTTTTTTTTTTTTTTTTACAAGACCAGGTGCCCTTTCCATGAAGGCTTCCAAATGAACACCACTCAATGCTGAGTTCCTGAATCTATATGCGCTCTCAGTATTTGCTTTCAGTTTGCGTTTTATCGGCGTGTTGTACATTGCTTTGCTTGGGAAAATTTAGTCAGTATTTGTTTGTGCTTTATGTTAATAAGCTCTTTGAAGCAGGTAACAAACATTTTATGTTATCTTCCCCAAAGTTAGGAAAGGTACCAGGATAGCAGAATAAATATTCATAGATCGTATTACTTCACAGTGTGACCAGTATCAGAGCAAGAAGGTTCATGTGTGACTGTTTTTCTTCCATCTAGGCATCTATTCTTTTTTCCACCCCCTACTGGAACAATCTGGAATTGAAGAGATTCTGATACTATCTCTACTGCTCTTCCATAAATAAACCCTAGCACTGACTGCTTAGCACAGACAACCCATTCACTGGTGTTCAGAACCAAAATCATAGTAGAGTTCCACTTTTTTTCCCCTCTTCCGTTCCTTTCTTTCTAAAAATGTTGCTATGGAAACTGCACTGTGTTTTTATTCTCTGTTTTCGTCACGCTTTTGCTCAAAAGCTAGGGAGAGATAAAGACATTGATCAGAAATGCAATGAGACAGCCTCTGGGGATGGCCATGGGGTAGCATGTATTCTCAGGACACTAGATCACAACTGCTCTTTCAGCAAAGACAGGTCGATTTGACCATCCTTTAGGGGGATTTAATTAAAAACCAGTCTAGGCCAGCCTTTATGCAGTGTGGTGACAACATGGACCAAGAGTGGCATGTCAGAGAAGGTGGGAATTACTCAGAAACGGCCCCCCACATATTAAAGGTTTCTGCTGTGCGCTTCTGTCAAGCAACAAATTTATTTGGTGCTCATCCCTTTAGCCAGGGAGATTTACTGACCATGGGCTGAATTCCCTTTTCCTGTTATTAGGTCAATGGGGGCCAAGAAAGTTGCTCCCCCTCCCTTCTGCGGTACTCTCTGTGGCAGATACTTACACAGTTTCATCAGTGGATTAGAGGAAGCACCGGAACCGAGGAAATTATCAACTGGACTTTCAAGGTACTCTTATTCCGGCTGCAGCAATGACAACTGCCAATATTTCTGCAGTGATAACCTTTTTACATGGGATTTCGCAGCTTTACAGATACCATTTTACTTGTCTCCATATTTTCAGTTCCTCATATATTAGGGAAAATTAAAGAGCGGTCGGTGCCTGGAGGTAAGCTAAAAAGCCCCTGTGAACACCTCACACAAGGCAGCACTGGGTTTCTAGCTCCAAATTGGAAAGTCCTCCCGTCCATTTCCGTGATAGCTTTCAAGGCATCTGGCAAGTGAGGAATATGTTCTAAGAATATGGTACTTGAGGACCATATGCAATTATCTCTCATCTACATTGTCCAGATCCTTCTAGCTTCCTCCCTTTTGATTCTTAATATTTGCCAGCAGTTCACATTTGCCTCGACCTTCATTCTTCCAGTTCCTCTCCCACTTGTTTAATCCCTCTATTCAGTGGAGTTCTAAAGGTTTCAGACCCTGCAATCGCACACCCTCCACTGCACTTCGGAGATCCTTTCCATATCCTACACATATAAACTTGCACAACTTACTAAACTTCCGCAAGCTCTAATTTTCTCATTAATACAAGGGAATAGTATACTGCTGTATTACTGTAAAGATTAAAAATGTATGTTTAAAATCTGGCAAAGTGTCAGAAACTCAGTAAACATCAGCTTTTAATTCATTTAGATCCATATATATTCTGTTGTTCTCCCTTATTCCTCTTATTCCTCCCTCTCTTTAATCTGTGATCACATAAAAAAACATGATCTGTTCAAGATTCATTTAATATGTGAAAGTGATTTAAAACTACCAATATCTTGATATACTAGTACAAATACCACAAAAGCTGTAAGCATGCAGATTTACTCCAAGATTTTGTCCACTGGTCACCCAACTTAGCCTATCCCCTCTGGGACATAAGTAATATACCACAGCATGGTGCTTATCTTGATCAAATTTTCAGGGAAGGATTGAAAAGTAAAAGAGTGACTGACGGGCCAAAAGGCAGGGGTGGAGCTGTTCATTTGGCAATCATGTGTGTCGGGCTCGTTGTGGAATCCCTGGGTGAACATTCCTGGAAGGCATAGATTTCCAAGTGCTAAATTCTTTCATAATACCTGCAATAATATTTCTCAACTTACCTATGGTGGCACATTAAATATATAATTTGAAGCAGACTGGGCAGGTAGTTTGGGCAAGAGGCAAGGAATAGGAAAGGATGGAAATTCAAGTTCTAATGATCTAAGTTCTTAATTGTGGTATGCTATATCTCTAACACTTATCACACCCCTCACAAACCTACCACTTAAACATATGTGGTCTTACCCTATATGGAGTGTATAAATGTGTATGGTATACGAAGCATTATTGGTATATATAAGGGCTCCTTAATAATACAGGCTTGTTAATGTGATAATTATAAATTTTGCCATTTAAAAATATAATAGGCGCTGTATCATAAGATGGGAACACATAGATGGGAACACACATAATACAAGGTGGACATGACACCTACCTCATGGACTTTTCCACTTACTAGAGGCACATGTAAGTAATAAAGAAGTACAGTGAGTGGTATGAAGAGTACAAGGTGCCATGGAGCACAAAGAGGAGGAATAAATTATGGTCTAGAGGTGGGAGGGAAGGATGAGCAGACAGGGAAATCTCCTTGGTTAAAGTTAATCTAATTTAAGACCTAACTAATGAATAGCAAATAGGAGGTAAATAAGAGAGGAATGAGGAAGGTAAGAAGGGAAGAATTTGGCAAGCAAACAGTATACACAAAATCATATGTATTTTGATTACATATCAATATTGATTACATATCAATTTGATTACATATCAATATTACATAGTAAGATACATCCATGCACAAAGAACTGAAAGAAATTCAAGATAGCTAAAGTTAAGGGAGTCAAAAGATATTATCTGAGGGTTAACTGGTTCTGGATTCTCTAGGAACTTGAAGGTCCTAGTAAGGATTTAGAGATTTAGCCTGACAATTAGTGCTTTAAGTACAGAAATAATTTGATCCAGTTTTTAAAATACAGTCATCCAGGAAGAGGATAATGGCTGCTTGAATTAAGGCTATGGTAGTTAGGATGAACTGACTGGATAGATGCAGGAGATACTGAAGAGGTAAAGTTAACCTGACTTGACAGTAGACTAGATTCCTACTCACTGTGCTTATGTTTCTCCACATCCCTCACAGTGCCTGCCATGTTATTTTAAGTGCAGAAGAGACCCGATAAATATTTGTTGAATGAATGAATAAATGAAGCCTCTAAAACTTCTCTCCCTAGAAGAAATATGAATTACATTCATGTTTCATTTATAAGGAATGTGATGAATGCTGAAAGCAGAAGCAAAGCCCTTTCAGCATCAGTCTTGTTGAAGAAGCTAGTAAGTAGGAATTTCAGAACACTGCTGTGTGAGTCCCGGGGGAGCAGGACTGGTTTGAGGCCAAGGACTTAGGGCTTCCATCACAAAGACAACTGTGCTAATACCAGGCAGTTGAGGAGGTAAAGGGCAGCAGGAAATCTAATTCCAGAGTTTTGTAACATAATACAGATTCCTGGAAACAAAGCTGGCTTCTTAAGTGCTACAATTGCTCATATCTGAAGATGGAATATGTCACAAAAATTCACAGGCTGATAAAAAAAAGCTGATTTGGGCTTCAGAGAAGGTGAGCGGATGGCTAGTTAACACTGGTATTCTGAAAGGTTAACTCCATCCTGGCTATCTTGACAAGGCATAAGCATGTAATTGACACATTATTTCATCTTACTCTATATCCTCCTTCCTTCTTTCCCATCCCTTCTATGTCACTCTCTCTCTAGTGCCTCCCTCTTCCCTTCTTCACTTTCCTCTCTCTCTCTTTTTCTCCCTTGATCTCTACTTCTCAGCTCCATTTCCCCCATCCCACCCCATACCTAGCCTGGTGTCACTGTTAGAGTCAGGAATTATGTCAGGGATTAATTCAAATCCTATCTAAATTGAGGTGGGGTTGAGATAAAGCATATTTGCCTTCAGCTCAAACCTCCTACTAACAACTAGCACAACACACAGACTTACAGGACCAACAGTAATTGGTAGCAGAACACAGAATATTTATATCTGATGTCTCCTCACCAATGTTCAACAATAGAGAAAGTGTTAGAAAATGATACTACTTCTAGACATACCGCCATGCAGCCATCAAAATGCTATTTGTAAAGGGATTTAAAAAGATGGGAAATGCTTTTGTTATCATGTTAACATGGAAGAAAGTCAGAAAATAAAATTGTATTTCAACATGATTCTAGCTAGGTAAAATATGCATTTAAATACTAGAAAGGCATATACACTGATGTGTTAGCAGTGATTAACTTTGACCTAGGCTTTCATTTTCCTTATCATAAAGTCCTACATTTCTAATTTGTCTGTAATGAGTAAGTGCTAATTTCATTTTGGGGAAAATATTTTAAAAGAAAGGTTCAAACAAAATATCATGTGGTGCGTGTGTTTGGGTAAGGGGGGGGGGGTGTGTGTTCCAAATGAGTTTCCTGAACTTGGTAATAAGATGTGGCTTTAAAAGAGTAAGATTTTTAAGTACTGAATAGAAGGTACAATGAAGAATTAAATGACCATTGGTTGGCCCTAAGGTTGACTTAAATCAAAGGTGGTATGTTAAGCCCAGAATATTGAGCCTAAGAATCATGAGGCCAAATGCTCATTACTCAAAAAATTCTCTGGCCATCCTTTTAATCTAGTTAATTCTATAATCCAAGTATTCATAGTTCATAGTGCCATACTCAAATTTTTACTGCGTAGATATTTGCAACTAATATATCCAAAGAGAATAATATCTAAAATACATAAAGAACTTACACAACTCAACACCAAGAAAACAATCCAATTAAATAATGGGCAAAGAACCTGAAAAGACATTTTCCAGAGAATATAGAATATAGATGGGCAACAAACACATGAAAAGATGCTCAACATTACTAATCATCAGGGAAATGTAAATCAAAACCACAATGAAGTATCACCTTACACCTGTCAAAATGGCTATAATCTAAGTTAAGAACTAAGTGTTGGAGAGGATGTGGAGAAAAAGGAAACTTTGTGCACTCTTGGTGGAAATGTAAATTGGTACAGCCACTGTGGAAAATAGTATGGTGGTTCCTCAAAAAATTACAAATATAAATACTATATGATCCAATAATTTCACCACTGGATATTGACCCAAAGAAAATGGAAACACTAATTCGAAAAGATAAATGCACTCCTATGATTATTGCAGCATTATTTACAATACCCGAGATATGGATGCAACCCAATTGTCCATAAACAGATGAATGGATAAAGATGATGTGTTGTGGGTGCACATGTGTGTGTACACATACACACACACACACAATGCAATATTATGCAACCCTAAAAACAATGAGATTTGCTATTTGTGGCAACATGGATGGACCTAGAAGGTTTTATGCTAAGTGAAATAAATCAGACTAAGACAAATCCATATGATTTCACACCTATATAGAATCTAAAAATAAAAAAAATAAAATAAAATAAAAAGCAGAATCAGACCTATAAATATAGAGAACAAACTGATGGTTGCCAGAGAGAAGGGGGAGTGGAGAGAATGGACAAAATGAGTGAAGGGGAGTGGGAAATACAGGCTTCCAGTTACAGAATGAATAAGTCACAGCAATAAAAGGTATAGCATGGGGAATATAGTGGATGATATTGCAATATCATTATATGAGGACAGATGGAAGCTGGTGGTGAGAACATCATAATCTATAGAAAAGTTGAATCACTGTGTTATACACCTGAAATTAATGTAATATTGTATGTCAACTGTACCCAAATAATTTGTTTTATTTTACTTCTTCGATCTTTTATTGGAAGTTAGGAAACTAATAGGAAAACTTGGTGTCAGCTTATTTGTGTATTTGTTTTTTTCTTTCTTTCTATATTTATTTATCTATATTCTGTACATTTCTTTTGTCTATAAATAGCTGTGGCTCTCCCTACATTTTACTGTTGCTTTTGTTTTTTTTTCTTTTGACTGAACCTAGTTGTGTGGTGTGTGTGTGTGTGTGTGTGTGTGTGCGTGTGTGCGCGCACGCGCGCACACAAGCCACATTGTTTGTAATGACCAATGTGTCCTTCCTTCTCAGTCCTAACATATTGAAGGATATAGTTTAACATCATCTTTGAAAACATACATTTTGAAATTTGATAAACTTGAAGTCTCTGGTCTGCCAATCGTCAAGTATAAAAATTTGGACAAATTATTTAATTTCACTAAACTGAGAAAGACTTGAATAATAGTATTATTGATTTCATAAGGCCATTGGGAAAACCATGAAATAATATACGTAACAAACCTATAGGCATAAAGTGATTGCTCAATAAACATTAGTGCTTATTTTGATTATCTGGGTACCTACCATGGACTCTGGCTGAGATACTGTCAATGCTGGAAAATAGTGAGTAACTCATGGTCATTGTTCTTACTTTCCTTCCTGATGACAAGGAGAACAGGTGCATACTCTAACTTCCCTCATTTCCTCAGGATTCCACATACTGAGGAAACATACAAAGACTTAAGTCCATCCTAACCCAGAATGTCTGAAAACATCAACAGGTAAGACTTTGAATGGTAGCATGATCTCTTCAATGTGTACGAAACTGATACAGATTATTGGCTTATGAAAGCTAGTGTTCTGTCCTTCATATGAACTCATCTGCTTAAATGGAAAAAAAAAATATTATGGTGAATCTTGTTAAAGTGTCGCTGCTATCTTCCCAGTATTCTAATCTAATTTAATAATCGCAACATAACGAGGAACATCTCTGCTACCTAAAATCTGGAAAAAGAAAATGCTTTCCCATAGTTAAATGTCTTCCTCAGATCCCAGAACTGAGGCACAGATCTTTCCCAATGACGCTAACAGCATCACTCACTCTAACATATTAGTGCATGAATGTTCAATTTTTTCTGAGGGTAAAATGAGCAAGGTTTACATGAAAGAAATGCTTCTGGAAATGCAATCTCAGGCACATTGATACTTGGGTAGAAATGATTTAGGGAAAAAAAAGCTTTCCTGTCATCTTTCAAATCATGCCATACACATAATCACCTTCTCTCATCTAAAAGGCCAACTTAGATTGTCCCAGACATCATGTGGAAAGGCAAGAAAGGATCATCAGCAGTGAAGTCCTAGAAAGCCTCCCAGCGTGGAAGTAATTCCTGCTGCAACACAGCTCCACTCATCTGGACAAGCACGGAGAATGGATGGCAGCTGTATGGCAGATTGAGTAGAGACAGGGTCAGAGGAAGGAAACCGTATAGTGACATATTAAAACTCAACTTCAATAATGTCACATCTCCATGAAATGTTGGGAAGCCGCAGCAGCAACATACAGAATGGGTTGGTTTAAATCAATCCCAGAGAGAATGTGTCTTTTCCTATAAGTACAGTCTGCAACCCAAGCAGAGAGGCCAAACAGTAAAAGTAAAGACTGTCCATACAGGATCTACAGTCACAAAGCACAGAGCAGCCTATTCGTGTATCGTATAATAATAAAGTCACAAGCCTATCTTTCTTGGTTGAGTTATAAATACTCAGAAACACACACACACATCCAACAGACACATTTTTAAATACAAAAGGCTGCAGAATAAACTTGGAATTCCTTTTTTGCTTCTTAGGTCCCAGTGCATTTATAAATATGATTCTTTAAAACAGAGTTCACATTTCTCTCTCAGTTCATGGCACTTTTAAGGCTTTTCAACACTTCCTTTTTGCATTTAATGTGGTATACTATCTTAAGCAGCATCCGTGAACCTGCTCAAAGAAACCCCAGTGGCACATCTTGGGTATTCCTGGGATGAGTGAATCTGAAGGATGAGTATATCTTTTAGCGCCTGCTGTCATGCCACTCAGTAACAGACAGATCTGAAGAATAAAATTGTCCTGAGTTAAGAATCTGTGAATTGATCTACAGGAGTTTCAATAAGCCAACAAATCCCCGCCTCCACCAGGGGGAAAAAAAAAAAAAAAAGTGTTCAAAGGTACTGTTAGAATTAATTTTCTGGGGGAACGTAGGTGGCTCAGTCAGTTAAGCAACTGCCTTCAGCTCAGGTCATGATCCCAGGGTCCTAGGGATCCAGCCCTGCATCTGGCCAGCTCCCTGCTCAGTGGGGTGTCTGCTTCTCTCTCTCTCCCTGCCCCATCCCCCTCCCCCTGCTCCTACTCCCTCTTTCAAATAAATAAAATCTTTAAAAAAATTAATTTTCCACATAAAACCAAATTGAAACAGATTCTCTTGGCATAAAAAATATACCTTATATATTTCAGTCATTTTCAAAATCCTCAAGTTTTCCTGAGAAGTAAAGATAAATGAAACTTAGAGTTTCAGGCTTCTGATTTCACTATCTCCACATTAAGATTCCTGAGAGAAAGGTGGAAAGTAGGAAACAATTCAAAAATTAGAATGGTTTTATAAAAACAATATGATCCTATGGTCCCACCCATGTACATTGTAACACTTCATGGGACATTGTAACGAGTCCTCCCAAAGCCAGATGAAAGCAAGTGCTGCAGTGTCTCACTCACAGAATTCACCTGGTAAGGGTGGTGAGGAGAGAGGCGGTGGCAGGAAGATGTCAAGTCAAGAGCTGGGTTCCAGCTACTGAGGATGAAGAGACAGGGGTACAGGAAGTGGTCGTTGAGTATCTGAAGCACCTCCTCACCGTCTGACCTTCCACAGGAAAAAATGCAGAGGAGAACTGATGACAACTGAAGGACGAGGGAGAGGTATAAAGATAAACGAGGTGCAAAAGAAATGGAGGAGATGGAATTAAATAAACATTCATGGAAACTACTTGACAGTGAGAAAGATTTGGATGCCAACCCTTGGGTGAGCTTCTGCACAGATCTGACTATTCCTCTGGCTTCCTTTGATCTGGCCATAATAAGACATCATAGAAATGGCGAAGTCAGAACCTAGACATCATTTGAGGTAACCTGAGCTGCTAGGCACAACATGAAGGATAACAAAATCGTATGATCATCAAAATATCAATACTAAGTTCATTCTTTCATTCATTCATTCCTGTTCCAGATATTAATTCAGTCTCCAATAACACGGTAGTGAATAAGACAAAGAAATATATCCTGTTCAAAAACACAAATAATGCAAATACTATATTAGGAAGTGATGACCTCAAAGAAGAAGAAGAAAGCAGGGTGAGAAGAGAGGATGAGAGGTCACTTTTGAACACGACTTAATGAGAGGAAGAACCAACCAAATGCAAATGTTTAGTGGGGGAGCACTGCAGGCGGAGGAATAGCAAGGCCAAAAGAACTGATGCGGCTATACACTTGGCATAGTCCCAAACCATCAAGGAGTCTGCAGAGCTGTGTGAGAGGGAGACAAGTGGGTGGAAGTTCATTCCAAGCAGCAGCCAAGGGCAAGATCACCAAGGTTCTTCTTGGCCGTTCCAGGTCACTTGATTCTATTCTAAATATCACAGAAAGCAAGGAGGGTGTGGGGGGGGTAATCAAAAACTGTGATAGCATCTAATCAACATTGTGATCATTAGTGAAGTACGATTAACTTGAATAATTGCAAAAAGTTTTTAACATCATTATTCAAGTATCAAGTCTTTACGGTACCTATTAATTAATCACAACCCATTTTGTTTTAAATATATTTAAGGAGGCTAGTAACCCCCTACGGGGCTCTGTCTTGGTAATAGCAGTTATGGCAGCTCAAGTACAGGCTCTGGGTAGGTTTCAGGAGAGAGTAGGAGGTTCATTTAGTGGGAATTTACATGGATGATGAGAAAGCCACAGATAGCTTGAGGCAGATGAGACCGTGGTGACACCGGGTAGAGTATGCACTGCGTACGTGGTACATGAAATGCCCAGGAGAATTCGGAATGGCCAGCAGCAAGGAAGATGCCCTCTAAAAGTTAAACTATTAAATGAACAAGATTACCATGAAGAGGCAAGATGGCTTCTGGAGCGCAGCAACCTTCCCGTGAGTGTTGACATATCTCAAGAAAGAAAAAAACAATCTGACACAGAGACTGGTCAGCCACGGAACCACAGAAAAAGGAAAGTCACAGAAGCACATTCTGCTCTGGTTCAGGGCAGGGACGTCTTGGCATTGTCAAGCTACTTGGAATGTCTGTTCTTTCTGGCAGGTAGATGGAGATGGATGCATGCTGCCATTAGAGTCTGATGAGACTAAGCATTTGAAACAAGCATTCTGCTCACCGAGCAACCTTCTGTTAATGTGCCTCCCTATATAGCTTGCCTACAGGGCAGGAATTCACTGGTCAGACTGATGCAAATGTCTGGTCCAGTTAACAGTAATATTTTTCATTGTAAATTAATACAGTGGCTTTCCATTTATATGCTTCAGTCTTTTGTGAGTCGGTACAAGCCATCCCCTCTGAATAATCAGCTCTGGGCATCAACCAGGCCAAATGCTGGGACCTGCAATGCTGAGGTCTGGACGCCAGCTGTGATGAATTCACCCTGGAAATGCTACCCCGCAAGGTCTCTTGGCAGCTGGCCTTCTCCTGGGACACACTGACCTTGCAGTACCTTACATTCGAAACGTCGACATGTGCATTCCAACACTGGCTCTCCTGGGAACAGTCACTGCCAGGGCATATGTGCAGAGAGTTTTAAGACGTGATTAATTGAATATTGAAGAAATGTCTCTGCTGGTGGGAAAAGAATTTTAATTATGTATACTATAGACATACTCTTTAAACATGATAACAATAGCTAATATTTATTGATTTATTGAGCACTTTCTAAATGCCAAACACTGTTCTGAGCATTTTAAATATTATTTAAGTACCATATTTATTCCCATTTGAGGGACTGGAGAAACAGAAGATAAGAATGATTAAGTCATTGGCCCAAGTTCTCATCATTAGTAAATGATGGAATGCTCATTTGAACTCAGACCTATTATCCCCAAAGTTAAGAGAATGTTCTTTGGAGTTAGACTTGCCCTGGCTGGGAACTTGGCTCCACCACTTATTAGATTTGGGGCCTTGGATTAAAAAAAACAGACCTTCCAGTCAGTGTTTTGTCAGATTTGCTGAAAATTGCTATTTGTCTTTTTGTGCTGAAAATTGGTTCTCACAAAGAACATTTTTTTTGTATGTGTTCCCGTACATATAGGCTTTGTACTTTAGTGTACTGTAGTTATTACAACGCACAAGGTTATAATAAAGTACAAAGGAAATTATAAAAATAAAGTGCTTAGCTAGATCAAGTGCTTAGGGCTGCAGCTTTCACACACTGAGCTAAAGGAAGTTTATCTGCTCATATGAAAGAGTACTAAATACTTACCACATGGGAGGTCAGACTACCCACCCAAATCACTGCTCTGTGTACCTTCTCATGAGTACCCTTCTCACTCTAGACATACTCCTCTGATATTTTGTGATATAGTTCAATTTATTTATATAAGCTTCATTCCAAAAGTTTGAGTCAAGTTTCTACTATTTATATATGCATAGACAAAAGAGATCAGATAGGACGAGAGAGTTGGAAGAGAAAACACAAGGTGGTGTACCATACATGTCTATAACTTTGTTTGAATTAGGTGGCACATTGGCTCTAAAACACCCAGAAGCCCAAGCAAATGGGATCATGTAGTCGGTTTTAAGTTCTGCATTGCCCGGAAGATTAAAATCAGCCTCATCTCTGAAGTTCTAAGGGCTGGGAGAACTTACCCTCATGGGTCCTCATCAAGGCGGTAGTTTGTAATACAGCAGCATCACCAACAAATCCCTTATAATGCTTATAACAATAAACCTCAACAGTTTCAAAATTGCAGCGTTACCTGTCAAGAATCTAAAGTGTCAGCTGGAGTGTATGAGTTCCCGACTGGCTTACCACGGGACGGCCTGATCGTCCTGTGTCCTCACCCACAGACCGCCCGTACCTCCAGTTTCCCCCAAGCTTGCAAGAGTGTCCTGTCCTTGTACAGATTACAGATTTCCCTCTCATCAGCTTTTATTCCAAATATCCTGTGCTTTTTTCCATTTCATTTTGGCTTATATTTTCCAATTCCCTGGCAATGTAGAGAAGAGGTCAAAGTCATTCATCTGGAACTAGAAAAAAAAAAAAAAATCCACACACAACAGCAAGCTTACTATTCCAAATAGTAAATGGCTAGGAGAGAACAGGTGCCTCCGGAACTTGAAAAGCTGGCTTCAGACAATAAATCAAAAGCACTTAAGTTAGTACCAAAGCACCTTGGGCTTTCATACCTGACTGGCAAAAAATTGAAATAAAAAATAAAAAGGGTAGTGACGAAGAATAAAAATGGCATTCTCCCTGATGGAGCTGTACAAACGGCTGGAGTGTGATCTCAGTCGTGCTTCCTGTCTGCTTGCCTATGCCGTCCGAGCACAGCCACGTCCACAGCCATGCTGCACCTCCCCTGGTTGTCCCTTCTCAAGTCCACGGCCTTGTACTTCTTCCCTTTTGTCAGTCTCATCCCTTTGTTCAGCCTGGTATCTGGTCTACCTTCAGAGGTTACATATAGACTGGCACTTGCTTTTGAAAACACTCATCCCCCTAATCTCCACCTCTTTATTTTTTTCTTTTTCTATCTTCAAAAGTGTGTGCTTATTCATAGCCCTGGAAAGACCAGAAAGGCCAGGCCCAGGCTAGCATGGAAAGGTCATTTTCATACTGGGTTTTTTGCAGTCTCAAGTGGGAAGTCCCATGGTTCTCATAAAGACAGCCTGTCTTTTTCCATGACATTTACAGATTTAGCTTCAATAAAATAACGGAAACCCTGCCTTGGACATTTGAAAACAGCATGTTGCCTGATAGGTCTGATTTGATTGCACATCATATATTCTGCTCAGCACTCAGCACGTGGCTGATAATCCTCCAGTCGTGGTTTCCTTCCCTTGGCAGGGGAAAGCTAACTGAACTACATGATGCGTTGCCTTCCCACGGCTTCCCCTCATCCTCTTCCCCTTCAGCCACCACACTCTATTCTGGGGAGAATACGTACCAGCTGAGTTGTGGCTTTCACCTTGCCTGGACATTTGTAGAGATAGGAGAAAGAATATCATCTATTAATTGAATGCACCACTCCTTATTCCTAGAGACAAAGTAGGTGAGAGTCACCACCCCGCTGGTGGCTGGAGAGGAGTATCTCACTTCCGTTGGATGTTCACGAACTTTCCTTCTACTCTTAAGGTATCGCTTCACACAGATAATGGAGAATGGGTCCTCAAAGGTCTTGCTCAAAGTCTTCTCTCAAGAGCTCAGTGACTCTATGCTTAGGCTAGAAATAAGCCTAGTGCAAGAATAGCAATGTTGAAGGTGATTATTTTTTCCCTGACAAATGTATATTCCCTAGTGACTGGGGAAGAATGTGGTTGTATAATTTTCCTAACACTCACAACAAATACTCTCTTCTTTGTCTCCCCAGTGATAAAACTGCAGAGAAGGAAGTTGAAATGTCTTGCTCAAGGTCACAGAAGTGTGAATGTTTACACAAATAACAACAAAAAACAAAACAAAACAAATAGTTTCCAGATGCCCAGTGTGGCACAGGATCACTTGGCAACCCTGGTCTCAGATGCGGTGTCCTCTGTCAAAGCCTTGCTAGGAAACAAGTGTGTAAGATAGAGTTGGTACACAAGAAGTCCCCGCATTATGAACTCACAGCTCTCAGTGTCTCCGTCTGCCCCTGATTTAATGTGGACGGCAGTATCTCTGCCACTGACAGGAACAGCATTTCTTGTCGCTTCGTGTACTAAGCTATTTCTGCCATGACATTTATCAGCGGGATCGGGATCCTGAGGATTTATTGGGAGTGTTAATAATTGCATGTGAGTAAGGTCCCGGCTCCTCGTCCGCAGCCCAGGGAGCCCTGCTAAATGGAGCAGGTGTATATTCTCTTTTGGACAGGGAGCTCATATTTAACGCACAGCTTTGTCTTCTCTGACTGCCCTCTGAAAAATTATGTTTTTAGTAAATAAATATTTAACAGATTTCCTAGCGTCTGCATTTTCTATTAGTTTGGCTGGATTCAATATCCAGTACTCTGAAAGCAAAGTGTAAGAATTCTTTCGTAAAAAATAACATTTTTTAAAGAGCTCCTTGTTTTTGTTTTTGTTTTTGTTTTTACATGAATTATTTCTTACATTCACATCCCAGTTTTGTTTCCAAAGTATAGATAACCACATTTTCTTGTTTAAGAACATATTTAAAAGCAGGTATGAGGGGATAGAAAGCCCATGAATATTGTCTGTCAGTATGAGGAACGAAACCTAAGATCACCAGAATTCTTCATGTCCACTTAGTATTCGCATCTTTTGCTTCTCTTTTTCCCCAAAGCTAGTTTTCCAAAGTGTTAAGAAGACATTGCAAAATTGGATTTGCTCCATCTTATCCAAAATAAAATTGACTACAACTAAATCTATTATGTATTAATTAAATATAAGTTGAGAGCATCTATCCACTTGGTCCCCAAACCACTGAATATATCAGATTTAAGTGCCTCTGGGTTTTGTTATAAGTATTTTCAGAAGAAGCCAACTGTGGTTAAAATTCACAACCTGTAGATACTCTTTACATCAGATATTGCAATTGCCTGGAGATATTATTTTTATGGGCATTCATTTATTTCCAATTTCCACAACATTCTGGGAAACTTCTCTATGAAAGGGAAAATGCAAAAATAAAATACATAGTGTCAGGTTATATTCTGATGTATATACATAGATCTCCATCAGTGACATTTATTTCCTGTCCCTTAATGTTTATAAATGGTAATATGTTCTCCTTTGTCCTCTGATTTTTTTTGTGTTTAATTATATTATTCCTGCAACACGGGTATATTTCCTCTTTTTGGTATATTGTATTTGTTTATACGATCTCCTATTAAGTAGGTACAGCTAAGAAAAGTGAGTCTATGACAAACACGACTAAACCATCTTATTGTAGCTGAGAGGGAAATGATATGGGGAAGAAAAGAAGAACATTAATTGAAGGAAAGCAAAATACAAATACGCTTATATTTAAAAACCAGGTAGCCTCATGTTAGTATAGACCCAGAAGGGACTAATCTATACATTTCCTTTTACAGATTAGGAAACTGAGGCTCAGAGGGGTTTGCCTCATGTCTTAGAAGGAGAGGCACATCTGTACACCAAAACAACAGGCCAATGTCATGTTCATGCTGCTCACTCAGAAGCACCTGGACCAGAAAGCAGCTACTCCTTTCAAAGGAAGTTCTTATGAGCTCTGGTTACACGCTCTTGTATTGCATTTAAAATCTAAATTCATCTATTTTCTCCTCTTCCTACCCCTAAAATGTACCTTGAAGACTTCCTAAGACCCTGCTAGCCTCCTCCTTCTACCATTCCCCCCAACCTTGTTTTTTCCTGCTTAACTTAAATATAGCAAACATGAGGAGAATGAGGTGACGATGTCTAGAGAACAGATACCTTGTGCCAAACACAGTAGGCAATCAAAAAGGTCTTTAATTTTTAATAAATGCACAAATTCACAAATTTAAGGGGACATGAGATCTAAAAATATAAAATTCTTTATATCCTATCTAAACACAATCTACTTAGACGAGTAATCCAGAGGTCTCTGCTTCACAGATGAGGACAATCAGAGATACAAAGAACAGAAATCTGTCCACACTACACCAGCCTCCCGTCGTACAACACATTTGTCTTATACTCTCAACACCATGTAGAAGCATTAAAAGGAAAGAATGTATATAGACCATTAGAAAGCAGTTTGAAACAGACCACACAGAGATCTCAAAGCCATCATCTGCTGGTGTTGGAACGTCTGGGTGTGTGTGATGAATGCATTTGCAAATATTGCTGTGAAGTAATTTCCTTCCATTTCTGGAGTACTCCAGATAAATTAGATTTCCCTCTAATCACATCTGCTGCCTGTGTATGAGAAAAGATAGTCTGTCTGCATAAGACACATAATATGTACTTGGAGGGTAGAGGGCAAAGAGGCTTAGTGGACAGTTACCACATACAATAGTAATGGGGCAGAGTACAAACAAATAAAAAGTCATAGGACATTTCTCAAGCAGATACTATGCAAAATAACATCCTGAATGTTGCTGTAAGAATATTACGGGGCACGTGCAATTCACCTGTCAGATGTAAGGGAGACCTTCCTCAAATGCAGCACCACGGTGGGAACTGGCTAAGCTAGGCTGAATCCTATAAAGGAACAAATCTGATTTGCCATGATATTAACCCAATACACCCACACTGAAAACAGAAAGGAAGTGTGCATGTATTGGGTTAATATCAGAATTCAGATAGAAGAAAATTTAAACTGAAATGTGATTAATAAAGTGGTTACACATAGCTGTAGCCTATGTAGGTCAACATCAGAGCTTGTTTCAAAAGTTTAAAATAATATCTAATCAGAGGCGCCTGGGTAGCTCAGTCAGTTAAGCGACTGACTCCCAGTTTAGACTCAGGTCATGTTCTTGGGGTTGTGAGATCAAGTCCTGCATCAGATTCTGCACTGGGTGTGGAGTCTGCTTGAGATTCTCTGCCTCTCCCTCTGCCTCTGCCCCTCCCCCTACTCACACTTTCACATTCTCACTCTAAAATTTTAAAAAAATAATAAAATAAAAGCATGCAAAATATCTAATCCCAAAGAGTGCTAGAATTGTAAAAAGACGTATTAAATACAGTGGTCCCTCATAAAGTTAAAAATTCTCTACTGTAACATGCTGATAGCAGATGCTATTAGTGAATTTCCCTAATTCACTTGGGGGGTATCCCATTTCAGAAAATGACTACCATGTCCTACTGTAAGCTCTTGTGACTCTCTACCCTAGGGCTTTATGCGGCAGGCTAGAAGTACTGGGGAGTTAATATCCAGGAACAGCTCCCAGCTAATGACAGATGGTAGTTGGAGAACAAATAATCTCCTTGTCTCTAGGTGGAAAGGCCTATTCCTCACAATGCCTCAACATTTCCCATTGGGGCTAGGCTTTAGTGATACATAAACACCCTTCATTGGCTTTCTTCCATCCTGGTCATATTTCCAAACTCCATTATCTGTTTTTCCTAAAATTTTCTACCCAACAAATTACCTGCACTTTAATCTTACTTCACGTCTGCTTCACGTCCGCTTCAAGAGACTGAAAGCATGACCTGTTCAAACTCTGCCAAAAATAGGAAATTGAACCACAAAAAGGTCTAATAATGTCCAAAACAATGGTTATAAATCACCAGCACTAAATTTCATGCATTTAACTTACAATGAAAATGGCAAGAAATAGTAGGAATATTGAGGAAAGAGGGGGAAAAAAACTACCAAACAATGTGATAACTTATCAAGCATTTAGAATGGAGACAATCAGGCTTCAGGAACCTAGTAAGATCTGAAGGTGTTAGCATAGCATCTGGGAGTACAGTTCCTATCCATAAAGATGGTCTGAGTCCTTGGTCACTAAAAAGATGAATGGCAATTGATGTGCTCTAAGAGTACACAGTAGAGTTTGTAAAAACATACTAAGAATTGCTAAAAATTAATAGGTTTTATTTGAAAATTAAATTTCAATTACCTGGAAAACATATTAATGCAGAATATACTACTTTCCTATGACTGGAGAAAAAGTAGATTACATAATACAGGTGTGGTTTAACTTAACTGAGTTAAAGAGTTCTCCAAATGTAACTCATGCCAACAGTCTACCTATAGAGAGTAATCACAGAAGTGGAAAAGTTGAGGCAGAGAGAAAATAAACAACAGTAGGAAGAATATTCATCTAATATTTGAATTGAGTCCACATTGAACTGATTTTTCATAATTTAAAAAATCATATCCCATCCACTTCAAAGTAAATCTGTGCTTATATTTTTATTGTGTTTTTCGGGTTCTGCAGATGAAACAATTTTTTATTCAATTATAATTGGCGTACAATATTATATTAGTTTCACATGTACAACGTAGTGATTCAGTGCCTTTCATACATTACAAAATGATCACCAATAGGTCTACTTACCACCTATTACCATACAACATTATCACAAAATTACTGACTATATTCCCTATGCTGTACATTATTAAATCCCATGACTTATTTATAATGGGGAGTATGGGGCACCTGGGTGGCTCAGTGGGTTAAAGCCTCTGCCTTCGGCTTGGGTCATGATCTCAGGGTCCTGGGATGGAGCCCCGCATCGGGCTCTCTACTCAGTGGGGAGCCTGCTTCCCCCTCTCTCTCTGCCTACTTGTGATCTCTCTCTCTTTCTGTCAAATAAATAAATAAAATCTTTTCTAAAAAATGGGGAGTATATACCCTTAAAACCCTTCACCTATTCCCCCTGTCTATCCACCTCCCTCTCCCTGGTAAGCACCAGTTTATTCTATGAGTCTGTCTCAGTTTTGTTTTGTTTTTTAGATTCTACATGTAAGTGAAATTATACAGTTTTTGTTTCTCTGACTTATTTCACTTGGTATAATACCCACTATGTCCATTCACGTTGTCACAAATGGCAAGATTTCTTTCTTTAGGATTTAGTAATATCCCACTGTGTATACATACCACATCATCTTTCTCCATTCACCTATCAATGCATACTTTGGTTACTTCCATATCTTGACTACTGTAGATAATACTGCAATGAACGTAGGGCTGCATATATCTTTCTGAATTAGTATTTTTGCTTTTTTTGAATTAAAAACCCATAAGTAGAATTGCTGGATCATATAATAATTTCATTTTTAATTTTCTGAGGAACCTTCAACACTGCTTTCCATAGTGCCTGCACCAATTTACATTCCCACCAATAGTGCATAGTGGTTCAATCTTCTTCACACCCTCGCCAACTATTGTTATTGCTTGTCTTTTTGATTCAAGCCATTCTGACAGATATAAGGTGATATCTCACTGTGGTTTTGATTTGCATTTCCCTCATGATTAGTGATGTTCGACATCTTTTCATGTGTCTGCTGACCATCTGTAAGTCTTCTTTGGCAAAAGGTCTATTAAGAAACTCCACCCATTTTTAATAGGTTTTTTGTTGTTATTGAATCATAGGAATTCTTTATATATTTTGGATATACATATCCAGATATATCATTTCCAAGTATCTTCTCCCATTCAGAAGGTTGCCTTTTCATGTTGTTGATGGTTTCCTTCACTGTCCAAAAGCTCTCTAGATCGATGTATTCCATTTGTTTATTTTTGCTTTCATTGCCCTTGGCTGAAGAGGCTGGTCAAAAAAAAAAAAAAAAAAAAAAAAGCATTGCTAAGACCAATCTCTAAGAGCTTACTGCCTATGTTTTCTTCTAGAAGTTTTCATGGTTTCAGGTCTTACATTTAAATCTGTAATCCATCTTGAGTTTATTTCTGTATGTGATATAAGAAAGTGGTTCAGTTTCATTCTTTTGCATGTAACTGTCCAATTTTCCCAACACTATTTATTGAAGAGACCGTCTTTTCCTCAACGCATGTTGTGCGTCTTTTGTCAGAGATTAATTGAACAGGTAAGCGTGGGTTTATTTCTGGGGTCTCTAGTCTATTCCACTGATCTATGTGTCCATTTTTGTGCCAGTACCATACTGTTTTGATTACTACAGCTTGGTAATTTGAAATGAGGGAGTGTGCTACCTCCAGCTTTGTTCTTTCTCAAGATTGCTTTGTCTAGTCAGGATCTTTTATGGTTCCAGACGACATAGAATTGATTTGTTCAGGTTGTGCTCATATCTTTTGTCTTACATACAGGCTGAGTTATATTCCTATGTTGGTAGAGTAAACTTAAGTAGTGAGAGTTGATGAGTATTATGAAAGGACCCAGGCTATAAAAATCTCTCCCCATTGATCAATAGTTGACACATTAATTTTTGCCACTAGCAGCCTAGATCTTTGGTTTAATCACTGTTATATTTCATCTTAGTAGATGAAAATATGCCTAAGGAGGGATGCCTGGGTGGCTCAGTCAATTAAGTGACTGCCTTTGGCTCAGGTCATGATCCCAGGGTCCTGGGATCGAGTCCCGCATTGGGCTCCTTGCTCGGCGGGGAGCCTGCTTCTCCCTCTGCCTGCTCTGCCTGCCTCTCCCCCTGCTTGTGCTCTCTCTGACAAATACATAAATAAATAATCTAAAAAAAAAAAAAGAAAAAAAAAATATATATGCCTAAGGGGAGTATCACTTCAGGTCACTCATACCTTAATGCAAATAAATGATATTGAAACCTTTGTTTAGTGTCAAAAGGGACCCCATTACAGAAATTAGGGCTACAACAAAATGGTGATATGATGATGGGAATTTTCATAAAACCATTTTTGAAATGGGTTTCCTTATAAAAGCAGCCTAAAATCAGATGGGTCTATACAATTCTGGCTAAAAATCGGAAGTATAGACACAGACACACTTTTCATTAAAATAAAACTCAAGGGGAAAAAAAAACAGATACTTAAGCATAGAGCCTAAAAAGAGTGGTATCTGCCCATTTCTGTAACAGAAATACTATGATTCACTTTTGATGTATGTATAGCTGTATGTCTTCATCTCCATTTTGCTCAATTTCTACATCTTTGTCCACTTTGCCACTTCCAGTACCTATATTCTAAAAAGTATTCTATACTGATCTATTTCCTCCAGTTCCTCAGAGCTTGTCCTACAACAGCTGACCTTATTCATTCTGTGACTATGACCTCGATGCACAGGAGAATCTCTGATGCCACTATACATGACTGGCCTAGCCAGACAGATGGCCTGGAATATTACCAATAACCACGTACAAGGGGAGAAAAAAAAAAAAGTCCAAAAGGGAAACCAGCCCAGTAAAATCAAATGGTATAGAGCAGTACTGAGATCAAGATGGGAAGTCAATTTCAGGTGTCCATCTTATTTTTATTTTTGCAGTGTTAACTCAGATGTTCCTAATGCAATTTACAGGTTCTGGGTTTAAAAAAAAATAATAATTCAAGCATTTTGAAATATTTACTCTAGGACAAATCCTATGTCAGGCAAAAAGGACAGAGTCATAAACAGATCACAATCGCCACCTCTAAAATGCAGAGGATCCCCTCATATATATTGTAAAACCAGAAGCGGGTGGCTTATCCCCCCCACACGGTGGGAAGCGGTGTCACCTAAGTAACGGCAGCTCCTTTACGGTTCCCCCCACCCCCCCACCCCGTCGCTTTCTCACTGCCACAGTAGTGATCCAAACTGCCAGTCAGTCAGAGTGTTTTCGGACTTGTTTCCACAAACCCTGACCTAAAAGACTAGAAATCCTGCCAATAACTAAGTAGGGAAAAATGTAAGACCTGTCTGTGCTCCTTTTAATTAGCTTGGAAATCTGGCAAATCTCTGACACAGGGGGAAAAAAAAAATAAAGTCTTACTTAAAATACTGTGGGAAGCTGCCTATGAAACACTGACCAGTCCCCTGGTGGGACAGGGGAGAAGACTGGGGTCCACTATAGCAAAGAACAGTGGGGCTTGTGGGTCCTCTTTCAATTCCTTGGTGCATCTTCATCAACCTGCACTCATTTGCATTGAAGCCAAAGGCCCAAAAATGGGCAGGCTGACAGCTGTCTGACCACTGCTGCATCTCCTGGTCATCTCAGCAGTTCTTCCTTGTTCAGGTGTGACGAACGTCACTCCTGAGAGGCTCTGACAGGCTTCTAGGTTGTGTTCTGTGCGCATGTTGAAGGGAATGGCAGAGATTTCAATAACACACCGTGAGAGCACACTTCTGTGACACTGATTTCTATTTAATTTTTATTAATCCCAAATTCTCCCCTTTGTCAAAGAAATAAATGGATTAAATATTGCATAATGTCCCTTCTGCGGGTTCCAACTCCCACTCCCCTTTCTCAATCTATTTACCCACCACTAGCCCTAAGACTAAAAGTCTTCATTAAAATCTCAATGTGGATGGGGAGAGGAACCTTTTTCTCATATCCATAATTCAAAGACTCAGGGAGAAAGGGTACTTTTCTAACCCGCATAGCAAGCCTTAAAGTTATACGAAACTGGCTACCGGCTAGACGTGAATGAGAATATAAATACGTAATACCTCAATGAAGATATTTTTATATAGGAAGACAGAATAGAAACATTTACAAAAATAGTGATGCAAGATAACAATACCAACTTATGTAAGTGCCACACACACACACACAGTATCAACAGTGTGGCTGGCCATTCATGGAGGAACCTTGCAGTTTTTATGGCTCTGAGCTGGTCTTTCAGAAAGAGGTAAGCATATACTGAGCAATGAAGAGGAAAAGGGCATTTCAGGTGGGTTGATTTTAGTGAAGAAAGTCCTAACATGTTTGAAGCCATTCACAAAATTAGGTAGAATTTTAAATTTGTGTTTTTTGTTTTTTTAATTTCTGAAAATCTCACCACGCTTCCCTGGAGATTAGACTGATTAGATAGCCCTCTCCACCAGAGCATCCAGACAGAGCTGTCACGGACTCCTCCCTCCCACTCCACCTCCTCCACTTTGGAAAGAACCGCCTGTGTGTTCCCCTGGTGACAGAAAGGATGGCTGAGATGTCACCCGTGACAGGCCTAAGTGGATAGTTTCGGACATCAGTCGCTAATACTGATTTCAGTGCCCCACAATCTGATTGCTTGGATGATTAATCGGATTCTCATGACAGTTTTGTAGCACGTTTCTTCTCTTTTTCTTTCACTTTAATAAAAATGGGATTACCCATTCTTAGCATGCTGGGTCTGAAGAGGTAGTCAAATTGACCAAAAAAAAAAAAAAAAAAAGGCGAAAGGTATTTTGAGAAGGCAGAAGGCAGAATAGCCTAAATCAGCTGCATTTTCTTTAAGGTGCCAAAGTACAGGGGATTTCTATTGCTGTGACTGAGGCCTTTACCTGTGACAGGCCATATATCTGCCTGTGTATAGATACTGAATCCCTCTGTGCATCAGCCTTCTTGTCTATGAAATGAGGCTAATAATACAGATGTAGCCCAGAGCAAAGCTGTAAGGATTAATTAATAAAACATGATTGTTAAGCCCACTGCAAACACAAAGCATACTATGAAGACACTTGGTTAGGAAGTAATAAAGTAAAGTCTCTGAAGCACTGGGCAGGGCTGCTTGCAGGCTCAGAGTCCCACCCCATCTCCCTTTGAGCACTCAGGTCAATGCAGCCTTCTTTGTGCCCTCACCATGGGAAGCTTTCCCTAATCTCAGACCAGGAGCGCCTCCTCTCAGAGGCTCAATATGCTCCCATGTTTCTCTATTCGTCTACCTGCACCTGCTGTTTCTCTGTATTTTGGTTCATCTCAGTTGCTAGCTTTTATTCCACCTTTCCCATATTGATATTTCTCCCCCAACTGTCTCCAAAGAGAAAATGTTCTTTCCACAGTAGAGAGAAGTCTCCAATCCTGCTCCCCACCCAGTAAAGTGATAGGCCTTGATGCAGTTTCTCTCCTGCCTCCTTTGTGTCTTGTGTGTGTGTGTGGTGTGTGGTGTGTCTCTCTTTCACACACACATACACACGCATTATATATATATACACATTTGGTGAGATTACAAAGCATACCGGGGTAATCTGAGAGAGGACATTCTACCTTCCCTGGGTCAGAGATTTCGAAATTCTGAAATGCTAATTTGATTCAATCACAAATTCAATTTAATTAAAACAAATCTTACTCACACAGGTTTTTCTGAAAAGCATGGTGTTAGCCATAGTGTAGTACAAAATAACAAGTGAAGTCTCTTGCCCTCAAAAGGTGAAGAGATACATGCAAAGTAACTGTAGCATAAATAGAGTCACAGTGCTTGGATATAAGCAAAGAGAATGAAAGATTTCAGGTTGATAAAAGGAAGGATGGATAGATGGAAAGAACAGACAGAGGGAAAAAAACCTTAGGTCTATAGAGGAAGTAGTCTATTATCAGGATACTAAACGCTTCCATCTAGGTTACTCATTTTAAAACTTTTCAACTTCTGTATGGGGTAAGTATTATTTTTCCAGATGTTAAAACTGACAACAAAACAGGTAACTTTCCCAAGTTGTCATTGTCGATGGTACGGCATGAGGTGAAGATCATATTCATAATATAAAATCTGGGATCCTCTTGGTAGTTCTAAACATACCAATCCTAGTAATTATGTAAGAAACGCCACATTACATAAATAGCTATGTAGAAGTGTAAATCTGTGAGTAGTTTGACGTGAATACCTTTAAATGGTCGGCATTATGTTAATCCATATAGATAGTTGCATGGTCACTAGTGGTTACTTTGAAACATGCAGTAAGACTAGTGTGACATTAATCAGGGTCACTACTTTTCTAATACATATCAGAACAAGTGGTTTAGTATGGCAGTATCCATGAACCAAGATAAAGGCAAGTGGCAAAGGCTCAGTGAAAAACCTTGACCCATCACGGAAAACCACTGTCAACATCTAAGCGTCAGAACACAACTTTTTTTTTTTTTTTTTAAGATTTTATTTATTTATTTGACAGAGAAGAGAGAGATCACAAGCAGGCAGAGAGGCAGGCAGAGGGAGAGGGGGAGACAGGCAGAGGGAGAGAGGGAAGCAGGCTCCCCGCTGAGCAGAGAGCCTGACATAGGGCTTGATCCTAGGACCCTGACATCATGACCTGAGCCAAAGGCAGAGGCTTTAACCCACTGAGCCACCCAGGCACCCCAGAACACAACTTTTAAAAACGATTTGAAACTAGTGTGTGTTTTAAGAATCAGTACAATATAGACAATTTATAAGGTAGGACTCAGTGTTAAAGACAATCTTTTATAAGATATAAGGTCAAGATGTTTATGTCTATTTTTAAAGTATTGTTTAGTTAGCTTCATTTTCCATTAAATGTCAAATGAGCAGCCTACTGCTCTATTTCAGAGCAGACAGGGCATCTGACATTCTTACCAGATGTGATTTTCCCTAAGGGTTTAATGGGTTTGTATATTTGTACAAAGTAATATTATCATTATCATAAATGTTTTCTAATTATTTCTTGGTATTAATGAAAGCATGTTGTATTATTGATGGATTAAGTACAATATTTATAAAACAGTGATAGGATTAAAGAGAAATAAATATGTATATCTTTCTGCATGTGTAAATAATAAATATTAATTCCTGTCATCAATTTTGTGCAAAGTGGCTTAGTACATACTAATAACTTACTAAATACTTTGTGGATTTAGGGTTTAGCTATAATGTTTATCTGCAAGCTGAAGGACTAGGGTCAAGTCGTTGAGGACTGAACAAAGGGCAAAGATCTGGAAAATGGGCCCAAGACCATTGGATTTCCATTTAAAATAAGCAAAATGTACCCAGTAAACTTTAAAAGGGAAGGAACATAAACTTTTATCAAGAACAGAAATAAATAACTTCAATTAAAACAAACAAACAAACAAGGGCACCTAGGGGGCTCAGTGGGTTAAAGCCTCTGCCTTTGGCTCAGGTCATGATCTCGGGGTCCTGGGATCGAGCCCCGCATCGGGCTCTCTGCTCAGCGGGGAGCCTGCTTCCCCCTCTCTCTCTGCCTGCCTCTCTGCCTACTTGTGATCTCTCTGTCAAATAAATAAATAAAATCTTTAAAATAAAATAAAACAAAACAAACAAGCAAACAAAAATAAGTCCCTTGGGGTGTCATAAATCCACATAGCAAACACTCATCAAATGTATATATGTATCTGTACATTATTTATACTGTAGTGGCCCTCTAGCACCATTCTGTTGATTTTGGACTTGTGTATGTTTTCCTCTTTGTCCCATTTGTTTCTTTGTCTCTTTGTTGTGTAAGCTCCCTGCAGACAGCAATAAAACATCCACATGGCAAACTGTAAAGCACCTAGGATTTGAAGCTAGAAGACTGGCTTGGAATTTGGACTCCGCAACTTCCTGTTGAGAGGTGTTGGGAGACAGTAATGGTGTGCATCGTTAATTCACTATCTTGTCGTCATTTTCAACAACTTGGTCAGTCCTTTACTGCAACCTAGGACTTGGTTTTGTTACAAATGCAAGGCAATTTCTCCTCCAAAACTAGAAAGTATAATACATTTTAAGGCTATGATATGAACCATTCAAGAAACATGTGTTTGCTGATGAGACTTTAAAGAAATTACGTCACTAAACTGATGGAAGTCACTTAGGCAAATAGATTCATAAGAAATTACTGAAGTGATGATGTGGTTTTAAATCACAATACCATCTTTTGTAGGTATAGAAAGTTGTTTTTTCTTTGGATTAATGTACTTTAATTTAAGGGGTCATGGGTTGGGAATTGAGAAAACAGGAAGGCTCTCATCTTTCCATTCTCATCTATGAATAAATAGAAGTCTGAGTAGCATAAACTTCTGAATTTCTCATTTTATTAACTTGATCAATTTAATTTCTAGTTTAAATGAGCCTGCTTGTCACATCCTACCCCCTTTACCTATGGGCATAGTTATTGTCAATAACCCTCAAGGTTCGTTATCTTACTACTAATAAATTTATACAAATAACATCATATAAGGAAAAATAATTTACAAAATTAGATCGAGAAGTCTTAGCCACAGTGTCTACGTTGATTGTTATCAGGAAGTAATCCAGATAGTGTGGACTTTCCAGAAGTTTGCCAGGGTGACAGGTGGCTGTGAAATGACATGCACAGATGTTAGTAGAGGAGTACCTCTGGGTCATCCCCATGAGTCTGAGCCTTCACCTGAGGCCTCCCTAACATGCAAGCAGCCTTTTCAAACCATCACGTGTCCTAGAGGATCCAGAATGTCCATGATCTCAAGTTTGCTAAAGCATCTTTTCTTATTGTATTTTTTTTTGAAGATTTTAATTATTTGACAGAGAGAGAGAGAGATCACAAGTAGGCAGAGAGGCAGGCAGAGAGAGAGGGGGAAGCAGGCTCCCGCTGAGCAGAGAGCCCGATGCTGGCTCGATCCCAGGACCTTGAGATCACGACCTGGGCCGAAGGCAGAGGCTTTAACCCACTGAGCCACCCCGGTGCCCCTGTTCTTACTGTATTACACCAGAGCTAACTTAATGAAAAGTGATACATTGCCAGAACAACATGACAATAAATACTGTTTCTTAATGTAAATGATTTGTTAAAGGCTGTCCAAGCAAGAAATGACCAGAGATATTTTTGTAATCACTTACGTTCTTTGCTGTTTCTGGGAAACATAGTTCAGGTTCATGTCCTATTTCTCTTAAGTAATTTTAGGCCCTGGACATATTTCCAATCTAATTCGGGACACAAAAGTTATTTCTAATCAGTTTATTTGTGTTCCATAGGGCCTTTATTCTCAATTTGAGTGACTATCTAGGCACACAGAATTCCTGCTTAACTGGTACCCAGGCAACAGGAGTGATGAAAACAGGAACAAATCAAATTCAAGAGGCAGAAAATAGAGCAATCAGGGCTGCAGAAGATAGTCAGATGATCTCTATGCAAGTTCCCTTTTGAAAACTTTACTCATCACCAGAGTCAACCTGTAAATTTAAATCATGATTGGTCAAATTTAGAAAATAATAGTTAGACTTTACCATCTAGAGGCCAGGTCCTTTATTCCCCAAATTCAATGAAATCTCGGCCGCCTGAGAGTACATGTTAGCCTAACACAGATCAGTATTAGGAAAGGAATATGATCCTATAAACAAATTGCTATAAAGATCTGTAAATGGCTCTATAAATATATTCTATTAAAATAACACCCCCTAGGAGAAAATACCAGAACAGCTCCTGTAGAACAGTGGTTTTCTGAGTGGGGTCCTCAAATCAACAGCATCAGCATCACCTGGGAACTTGTTAAAAATGAAAATTCTTGGACTCTACCGCACACTTATTTAATCCAAAATACTAAGGGTGGAGCCCAGCAAACTGCTTGAATGAGCATCAGCAAGGAAATTATGTCCCTAAATTCTACTCAGAGGCGTATTTATGTAGTATTCAAATTTAACCTAAGGTTCAATTGGAAAATTAAGCAAACATTCTAGTCCTTGATCATACTTATTGATTAAAATATTGTTATTTTCTCTACTATAATATTTAAAACTTTTACTGATATTAATATCTAGAAGAGCAGCCATCTTGGAATCAGCAGTTTAATTGTGGTCACAATGGTAACAAAATATTTTAAACAGCGAGTGTGTCAAGAAGCTTTAATGTTTCTACTAGCTAAGCCGAACCAACATATCTTTGTTTTTACAAATCTACCCAGTTTTATATCAAAGAACAGAATAAAAAAAGATCATGTCAAGATTTTGTACTATCAGATTAACTATCCAGGAATATTGAGGGTCTGGTGTGACTTGATAATAAAATAGGGTGTCATTGTTTTTATAAGTCTCCAGTGGAGTTGAGGTGGAGAACTGCAAGGCAGAATAATATTCTCACTTCTCTTGGGGGTTTTAATTCTTCAGAGCTGCTGAAATCTAGTGTAGAGGCCTCCTGACACCTTCACGTAACCTCCCATCTTTCTCTTCTAATTGCCCTTGGCCAAAGGAATAACCACTGGGGCATAAAAAGAAGTCCCACCTCCTCCAACAATGAATGATTTCCAAGTCATAGATAACTGTATTCTGAATTTCACAGTGCCGGAGCAGAAAATTGCAGAAGGTGGAAAGTGCAGGATGAAAAGAGATCATTCAGAAGCTGACAGCTGGTAAAGAGCAGAGATGAGACAATCAGGAACAAGCTAGTCAGATTTGGGAGTGAAGAATGTGGAGAAACAGGCAAGCAATAACAAGGTAGTCAGGGTTGATGAGGTCAGGAGTTGAGGGAAATGAAAAATTGGAAGGAGAAACACTGATTAGGGAGGGAGAAAACTATTATGCCACTTCTTGTAAATCCCATTGTAACTTCTGTTCTCAAGATTCTAAGTTTAGGTCATTTACAAGATGCTGGCAAGTTAATGAACTTCTCCTTTAATTCATAGGTTAAGTTCTATGATTCACAGTACTACCAGGCATGAAGTGCTGGGCTACTTTATGCCCCTGGCTCTTAGAATACTGGTGTTTATCTGGAAGTAACTCATTTTTATTAGATCACCTCTCTTCCTCCTCCTCTCCAGGAAACAAATAGAAGATGTCAGCTCACAACTTTTAGCCCGGAGGGAAAGCCACATTGGTTTGCTATGGACCAGATTATGGGTTGCAAAAGTGAAGAATCTTAATGGTGAGTCTCTTCTTCCTTCCTCTGCACATCCCTAATAACATGGGAGGAGCCCAGTCCAACAGGGCTGGCTCTGCTTAGCCCTCTGTCACAATAGTATAGTCCTGTGATAAACAATAGAGCAGATAGATACCCAACAGGCAATCTCATCTGGTTATCTCAATGACCAAAACAAGGGGCATTTAGTTCTTTTAATCACTAATATCAAAAAATCAGACCATTCATTTTGGAAGTGATGGGTGGATTCTGTGATTCCCTAAATCCATTGAAAAACAAATAAAAAAGAGAAAAAGCAACATAAAACTTGCCATTTAAACTATTTTTAAGTGGGCCATGCAGTTATATATATGTATGTATAAAATAAAGCCAAATAGTTACAGCAATGTAGGCCTAATCCAGTCCCAGAACATTCAAATTGAAGGTAGCCTCAGATATGACCCTGACAGGTCCAGATCCAGAAATAAACAAAAATCCAGAGATGATAAGCACTTTGCCCAAAGGTCACTCAAACACTAGTGACAAAAAATCAAAATTAGACCCAAGGCTCCTCATTCTCAGGCCAATTCTTTTTTTTTTAACCAACCTGAGTCAGGACAGCACAAAATGAAGCTATATGGCAATTATCTGATAAATTTGATGGATGTGTATGGACAAACAGGGATAATTACGGCCAGAAAATCCAATTTCGGTCCTCAATTACCTAGATTGACTGTCTACATTGACCAAATAAACTGGATAATGGCCAAAACTGCACTCCACATTGTGTTGCATACCCAGAGCCTAAGAAGCATTTCATTGTGCTTTTGTGATTAATAGGAACACCCACGCCACTGAGATAACTATGAACTACAAATCTAAATGGATGAAACTTCCATCAACGAAACAGATTTGAAAGTTATCCCAAATCTGTTTTATTGGTAAGCGGAGTGAAAATGCTATAGGAACGAAACACACATGCATTACAGAATTTCTCTGAAGAAAGTAATCACACAGCCTCTGTCCAGGTCCTTTGTTTCATCGAACAAATGAATTAACTATAATTAGGCCTAAGTTGTAAGTTGTAAGACGAAAAGATGACAAAGCCCTCATACCAAAAGCCGCAGTAAATCTGGGTCACTCTTGACTTCATTCTAAAAATTATGGAGGTCTCAGTTGCAAACTTAAGATAAACCTCAGACTAAGGACGTTTGGTAATGAATGGGAAGCATTAGAGCAAAGGAGTTTTCGGGCCATTCCTGTGAAAACTTTCTTGCAAGTTTTCATGTTTTAAAGTAAGAATTCTGCCACTCAAATTTAGAGTGGTTTGCCTGTGCACTTTCAACAAGAAAAGTGTATTTCAAAAATAAGATGTTTCTCTCTGATTTTAAAAATTAGATTCAGAATGTGTTGTGCAGATATCAGGATCTCAAACATGCATCATGATTAGAGGCTGAGATGATAGGCCTGGGGAAAGATGAATCAAAAAGCAAGCTAGAGTGTGGAACAGTAGAGACTCTATTGTAAGGGGAATCACTAAACTGGGTTCCAATTCCCTATTTGGCATGAACCAGCTGGATGAGTTGATTTACCTTCTCTCTGGACTTTAGATCCCTTATCTCTAAAATGAGAAGGTTGACTGCATAAGTTTCCCATTCTACCTCTCTTTGTATGCCAGGGATCAGCAAACTCACGATGATAGGCAGACTGTATTCCACCACTTGCTTTTGTAAATAAAGTTTAATCGGAACACAGCCATCCTCAATCACTTACAAATTGTCTGTGGCAGCTTTCATGATACAAAAGCAGAGCTGGATACTTGCAGCAGAATCTGTATGGCCCACAAAGCCTAAAATACTTACCTTTAGCCCTTTACGTAAAAAGTTGACTGACCCCTGCTCTAAGCCGTTGACAGAGTTTCTGACAAAAAGGGAACATCTTGGCATCACCGCTAAACTGAAGTCCATATTTTAATGGATTATACCAATTTCATAGAGCACTCATAGATTTCATAGATTTTTCACTCTTCTTCTGCCCAAGGCCATGCTTAGTAACAGGTCTTGAGGGATGATCTTTCTTTGCCCTTCTTCAGCCATTCTGGCCATTGATGTTCTGGTCCTTTACTATAACTTCAATAAGTGATGGCAGTTAATAGAGCACTATCTGGAGACTTCACTAATCATTGATAGGGCTGGGGAAGGTGACTCAAGTCTGTTCAAAACTGGCTGTTCCCCAGTTCCAGGGTCAAGAAGAAGCCCTTCTCCATCTCAGAAAGGATAGTGAGTCAGAGAAAGTGAACAGGAGAGAGAGAATCTAAGACAGGAGCTGAGTAGCTCATGTAAATTTCATCTTTTTGAGAAGCACAATTTATGTTGAAGCTAAAAATCTATATCCAAATTAGTAGGTACAGGATTGCCTCAGATTTTGACATTAAATGCCTTAAAACTCAAGTGATGCAAGGGAAGGAAACTCATATATGCTCCTTATTATAGGACTTTTCACAAAACCTCCCTATTAATGTGAAGGCCTCTCAGAGCCACAGCAAATGCAGCCTCATCTGAATGTTAAACTTCTCTGTTATCCAAGGACTCTGCTGGCCATTCATGCATAGAGCCATTTCAGAATTTGCTTCCTCAACAATCTTTCTGCTCGCCAACATACTAAGACCCTGGAAATACTTCTCCTGGAAAATTTAAGCAGTTGGCATGGATATCCAAGAGCCAATTCTCCACTAAATTGTTACTTGTAAATTTTTTTTTTTTTTAAACTTAGTAAGACCTGCATGCAGACTTAAAACATACCCCATCACTAGTGCTCTCAAAGCCAACATGACAAAGTGGAATAAAAGTGGAATTTGACATCACTTTTGATTTACACTATTGGTTCTGTCATTTTCTCCTAGTAGGAAATTAGTTATATATGCCCTCTGAACCTCAATTCTAATCAATTAAATGGTACCCAAAATGTCTCCCTTTAAACAGTATTCAGCTCAAATTGGATGCAGTTGTATTAAATAATATCTGTTGCTGTCTTTTGATCCATAACAGGTAACCAGGGACAAATAGATTAGCTCATTTCATCTTCAAAATACCTTTGTTGAAGTTAGAATCATTAATTCCATTCTACAGAGAAGGAAACTAAAGGTTGAACGAGTTAAGTGAATTGTCATTTGTCACAATTATATTAAATGATGCAACAGGCATTTGAGTCCAGGCTTTTCTGAAACCAGTCTGTATTCCTTCCTCAAATCCACACAGTCTTGCACTGATGATTTCTTCTGTCTACTAAGGTCCACACTAGTTCCTGGACTATAAGGCTAACTGGGAATAGGGGTATGGTGCACCTCAGCTTCACCATTCAGGAATCGTTTGCACTCATAAGATTTAAGAAACTATGCTCCAAGGCCCTAACCCCAGTACTCTTTGTATGCTACTTGCTTTGGCCTAGGAACTAGGACTGGAGACCTGACTCCACCTCCTACTTAGTTTAGAGCTCTTTCTTGCATTGCAGTCCATTCAGCTGAGTGTATATAGTCTATTTAGTTCCCATTATTTATCATCTCCCGCATGCCAAAAACAAACCATGGGGCAAATGTCAACATCTCAGCCCTTAGGGTGAATCTAGCCATAACTAGGAAAATGCTCAGAAGTACACAGATGCCACCTACATGGATGAGTTGCTGGCAGGGCTTCCCCATCCATCAGATCTCAAGGTCAGATGGCAGCATCTATGTGCACCACGCCTATGCTAAGATTTAAATCTTACATGCACATTAAGGACTTAGAGAGCACGAGACTCAGCGAGCAAACACCTCATTGTCTTTACTTCCTCTCCCCTTGGCCAAGCTGCTCACTCCCCCATCAAGTCTCTCTCTGGTGTCTGATGAGGGTCTAGACTGATCTGTCAGAGCCAGGTGTTCTGAGCAAGAAACTAGGTTGGTAAGCTCAGAAAGCCAGGAGATGTGGAGGTCTTAGCGAACGAGCTTCTGCACATTCGGTCAGGGCAGGCATCCTCTCCAAACCCAGACTCCTGTGGGACTGCAGGCCCAGGCTGCTGAATGCATCTGACTGGAGAGAGAATGGAGAATCAAGGGAAAGGCAGAACTGCTGAGTTTGGACCTTTAACAGATTGTGATTTTATATAAGTGCTCTGTTATTTGTCAAAGGGTCTGTTTTCTCTGGCTAAACTGAAATGGGATATGAAAAATCTTTGCTTAAAAAATTTGCATGTTTCCTCTACAAAGTGTATTTCAATACTTCATTCTAGGATGTTTCTTTATAACTTGGTATAATTTGCTACAGCTCATCATAAATGCTTCGAACATCCCACAGGAAGGATGCAAAGGAGATGCTAGAAATTGTGGATGAGCTGTGGGGTGTCTCTCCTCCTTTCTTCCCACCAGATTAATGCTCTTTCCTAGGTCTTTAAAGTAGATAGAGCATCTGTAAATCAAAAAAATTGCAAAAGATCACCTATTGTTGGCTGTCAACTCTGCCTGCTCATATAAGAAAAAAAACTAAGTTTGGATTATAAATTATAAATCTCTGTAATAAAACTCTTCAATGAATTAAGAAAATCTCAAGCATCTGGAATACGTGAATCTATTTCCTTAAATATTAATACACTGAATTTTTCAATCATGATCCTTCAAATGTATTTTTCTTCTGAATATATGAATTCTTCCACCTTGCATTACAGCCATTTGTAAACACAGTGTCTCAACTTATTAGACTGTTAGCTCCTTGAGGACAGATTCCATGCCCGATACAGTATTTTCCCCCAGTACCTAGTGCAGTGTCTGATACATAATAGGTTCTAAAGTAATAAAAGAAAAAAATGATTAATAGGAAAGAGAGATTCTCAGTGCTCATGAGAAACATGTTTACCCTTTCATGGTACCGAGATGTTATTTAGGGGATGGCTGTCCATCCAGGTATATCCTCAATAACCTTTTTGTGTTAAGTCACTGACATATGAGCATCTATTTGCAATATCGGGCACAGTAACCCTAACTAATACAGTGAACACATAATTTAATTAACAGGCTAACAGCTAAAAGTTAATATCAGATATTAATAGGTTTCTGATTATTTAAGCAAAAGAATGGTAACAGAATCAGATTTATCATGAAGCCAATAAGGCTTAAATTTCAGGGCACTTCACTAGCACAGCACCCTTCCTAGATCCTGCGGAAGTTCCTCGCAATACGTTCACAGTTTTTATAAATGTTTCAAAAGAAATGTTTTTGTGTTTTTTAGGAAAACACCCTGAAATTATTAAGTCCTCAGGGTTCACAAAGACTGACTCTGCCCTGGTTCAAGATAAAAGGACACGGTGGTATACAATGCATAAAGTATGAAATTTGTACATGCAATGCACAGAAAGTCAATCTCTTCCACTGAAGTTGACTCTTTTATTAATAAGAATGTCACACAATCTGAAGGAGCCTGCAATTTATTGTCACATTTTCTCTCATTAGTTTTTCTATGATGCCTTATGCAGAGCAAATTGCCTCATTAATAACTTTGACCAATTGCTTTTCTAAGATGTTGATTATTTTTTCCTTTTGCACTTGACAAAGCTTAGAAATAGGGCAAAAATGTCTTTCTTGTAATAGTATTAGGTTAGTTTTAATAATGAGTTCACTATGGATGTTTTAAACATTTCCAGTGAATTTAACTTTGGGCGTAGATAGACACTGCATTAATTCACACACATACACATACCCCCCAAGACGATGGAATGCTCAGAAAAGGGAAAAAATAAACAATATTTGATGGAATTCAGCTTTCATGTATTTAATATTTTGGTGATTAAGATTATCAGCAGAGAGGAGAGATGGCTTAGAAATGGAACAATTCATGCCTATGGGTATGAGTTTGAGCTTTCAAGGTGAACACATACAATGGAATATTTTGCCTGAATCTTTGGTCATAAATATTTGTGTTTGCTCTATTAAGAAAAGTTTTCTCCAGAAAATTTCTTGAATTTGTCCTTTTTCAATTTGATTTGCTTCTTCCTTTATATCTGCCTAGCTTCTTACAATCTACAAGGAGAAAGGAAAAAAATACTTTGCTTCATTTAGACACAGGTTTTAGTGATTAATATTTTATTGTATACTCGCTTCTGATATATTGTATCAGAAGTAAAAAATTAGATTACTTTCTAGGAGTAAAATTAATCTTGGAATTTTTAAAAGCAACATTCCCATGATAAGTCAGGACAGCAAAATGAAAACAATTCAAGGAACTGAACAGAGGATTAATTCTCGGGTGCTTCTAAGACAACATTCATGCAAATAGTTAAAGGCACGCAATAAAAGTTAAAGATATCTCCATGGTTTCTGAAGTGAAAGAGTTCTCATAAAAACCAGGAAGCATTCATAGATGTATGCCGAGTTCACACTTTAATGAAGATTTTTTTCAGGAATTGCAGTCATGTTGTGCTATCCATACATAAGCAACATGGGCAGCAGCTGTAACTTGTTTTCATCCCAAAGAACTCGTTTTAACAGCTGAACATTAAAACATTGAACTTGGCGCTATGGAATCCACACTTACTAAGTCTCATTTCCAAGAAATTTCAAGTAAGCTATTATAGAATAATAATTTGAATGTCTATGTGTGCAGTTATGAGTGAAGGTTTTAATGCTCATACCCATAAAGGTACATTTTTATTATGACTCCAGCACCACCATCCAAATAACAGATAACACTTCCCCTATATCTAATTTAGATTCCCTTTCTTTTAACATAGGCTGTTTGATTAATAATTAACTTCCATCTCAAAGTTGTCTCTTCTTTAATTCTATGAAAGATACTTTTGACATACTAAGACTCCCTAATTTCACTGGCAGCTTTCAGTTAAGTAAACCATTTGGTTAAGACCCTAAATGCAATTCAATATTTTCCCTAACTACTTGTGAACAGAAGCCAGTTGGGGGCTGTGAACTGTAACAGTTACAAGAGCTGCTAGCCTTTCACTGTCCATGGCCTCCCCATATCCCTATAGCCCAGAGATATATCAATTGAAACAGCCAGACAGTGGTCAAGATTTCTTCATAGGCCCCCTGTCTGCAGCAGACATTTGTTCTGTGTTCATGAACTTGATATATAGCTGTAGAATCAAAGACACACATTCATCATCAAAGAAGCCAGTGTTTTATCTAGGAGCTGTAAGTTGGCTGATAAGTACAAAGAAAAGAACAGCACCCCAGAGAAGAAGGGAAAAGAAGAAAGATGGGGAGCTAGCAGTGGGTAAAACCAAACGAAGGATTATGGAGTACTATACAGGAGCAATTCATCCAGAATCTGGGCTACGGTGGTGTTATCTTTCATTCTCAAACCTCTCTTACCCCGCCTTAGGGGCTTACTGCATGACCTTACAGATAGTAGGTACTCAGCCCATATTCAGCACCACTGGGTCACACCAACCACCTGTATCCTTCTCACTGGGGGAATGTGGTAAGAAGAAGGAACAGGGACAAGCAGTGCACATAGGGAAGGTTCTTCCCCTCCACACCTTCTGATTAGCTTTGTCGGAGCCCCTTTCCCTCTGGTCTGGATTTTGGTATTTAGCTCGGGCCCATTCGAGTGTCTCAGAAAATTTATTTCTTTTACAGCCCCTGAACAAAACCAGTATTCATTTTCCAAGGTGGAATCACAAGAGAAATATGAAAGCTAACTGCACATAGTATAAATAAACATGGTATGGGAACACGAGAGCGGAACACAACGGCCTGACACAGACGAGAGAGACAATCCAGCATAACAAATAGTAAGTTGTGCTTTGCCCGTGGCATTTTCGGGCTCCATCAATAATTATATAATACAACAGTCACTGATTTCTCAGCCCTGGATCAATAACGGGTTTCACATCCCCCCCAGAGCTGGTTGTTGACCAAGGTCCTTGCTCAGACCCCCACCCCATCCATGGCAAAAATCAATTCTTGCATAACTGCCTGTGTGCTTGGAATGCTGGCATCAGAGCAATGTTGAGTTTAAGAGCAACTGCAGAATTCACAATGACTCCGTATCTGCCTCCATAAGCCCGTACAGCTCAACAAGTAGTTTCAAAGGAAAGTCATCAACCCAAAACACACAACACAGTGGGACCATCCACAAGTACATAGCGCACTCCTATGTCCAGAGCACCCTGTGGCTGGATGCCGGGAGTCTGATCTGCCTTATGATGAGCCTATCTCCTATATCCTATCAGATGAGCTGACAGGGTAGCCTTCTCCTTGCTTAGCGCCACAGGATAGTGGTGCCACAGTAGGATGGGACACATGCTCTGACTTCTGGCCCCAAAATATTCCACCACATCCTAAAGAACATCAAAAGTCAATGACGTCACATCATAAAATGTATTTTTCAAAATGTAAAGAGGCTCCATTTCTTTATGCCTAATGATAGATTTTCAGGCATGGGTGGATGACACTGGTTGCATGTAGTCAGCACCAAAAAGAGAGGAGATATGGTAATTGTTTTAATCTCATCAAGACAGGTGGCCAAACTTGATAATAGAGAAGCCAAAGTAGATTTTAAAAACTGAATTACTCACTTTGGTTGTCTGCCTTGATTTAGTTAACTAGACAATGGCCCTAGCTTGGAAAGTCCTGGAATAGTAGCATATGAATGAGGGAGGGCAAAACTATGAAATAGTTTGTTTTAGCTTCTACTGCTCACTTCTCTACAGGGGTTCCTGGCATGAACATGCCAGAGGAATGCATCATACACATTAAGAGCCCTCAGTTTAAAAAAAAAGAAAAGAAAAAAAAAAATGAAACTTCGAATGAGGGAGTTGTCCAAGATCACGAACAGCCTCAGCATTTCATGGGCACAGAGCCTGTGTGCTTTTCATAGTGCCAAACCTTCTGCTAAGTGGACAAATATATTTGTGGGTTCTATGGCCATATCCCTAAATTATCATCCCTCCCCCTCCTCATTTTTTAAAAAAAATTTCCCTCTGTATCTCTGAAAACAAGTAAGGACGAATAAGCCTAATGAATCTGTTCACACAATATGTGGTTCTCAGGGCAGTATCTTCGGATCTTTTCCCTCCTCTCTGGCCTCTCCTCCCCAAAACACTTTCTACTTACAGGTTTGTCCTAAATCAGTTAATAACAACTCCCTTCCTTGAACTGTTCAGACAAAAATATTTGGACTTATATTTGACTCCTTTCTTGCCTCTATGCCACATCTAATTCATCATGAAACACTGCCAAGCTCCACCTTCAGCAGACATCCAGAATCGACCATTTCACAGCACTTTCACTCCGATCCAAGTTAGCATCCTATCCCACCTCTAGCACTGCAACAGCTTCCTGGCTACGTCTGCCAAGGGTGTCAGTGCTTCTACTTCTGCCACGCTCATCCTCACCCACCCCCGGTTCTTCTCACCACCACAGGCACACTTACTCCTTTACAGCCCCAAAAATGAACATACCACTTTTCTGCTTCAAACCTTCCAACTTCATCTTCTCTTCACTCCCTTGCTCACTCTGCACCCACCATGCTGGCTTCCTGTTGTGCCCTGAATATTCCAGGCTTGCCCTGGCCTCAGCATCTTTATAATAGCTTCCCCTTCCCCATGGACCACCTTTCCTTCAGATCCATGGTTTTCCCACACCTCCTCTCCCACACTGCCTGATTGTCACCTTCCCTTATCTTCCTTTAAAAGAACCAAACTTCCCTTCTTATCCCACTCCAGCATTTCCAGCTAGTTTTCTTCAATACAGTTAACTTCTAATGTACTGTAGAACATATTTTTCTTTGCTGTAGGTTCTGTTCTCTCTGATCAGGACATGAGCTCTAAGAAGTGGGGAGCAGGAGGTGCAACGGACGTTTGCTTTGTTCACTGCTATGAACCTAATACCTTGTACCGTAGCACACAGCAAGCATTCGATGAATATTGGTTTGTTAAATTAAAAAGCTAAGTATCAGCTTCCAGGGTAGGGAACAAGAGGGGACAATTTGGGACAAAGAAAGCCTGGTTTATATCCTGTTCATCATCCCCAGAGGCACACCCTTTCTCTGACAGTGCAGGGGTTAATTCAAGCTATGTAAGTCTCCTAGATAATTTGGCTTCTGTCTTAAATAGATATTGGAGATGACCTGACAACAAATAATGTTTGTAGGCAGGAAAAAATTGAGCGATGGTTATACTTCTGTTTTTCCTATATTTGTTGGAAATCTACCCATTCTTCTTTACTACATTGCTGCCCCCCAAAAAGCCTGACTCAGGAGTCAGGTAGTTCCCCTCTGCTCTTAGAGACAGGAGTTGGCATAAGTCAAGGCATGAAGGACTGCGGGAATGAGGACAAAGTCTGAAAGCTTCACCGAGAGGTAATACCTGATACTTTGACTTCCTGTCTTCTCTTCATGAGTCCCTCAAGGTCTGAGGACTTTGCTTTCCTCACTTCCTCACACCTTGCTATTTGCCAGCTTGTGACTAGGAGAGAGCAAGAAGTGCTGGAAATGGAATAAAGCATATGTTACCCTGGGAATCAGGATTGGAGAAGGCCATTTCAGGGCTTTACCAAAGTGTCCAGAGGAATCTAAAGTTTAAAAAAAAAAGTTCCAAATATAGAAAACTCAAAGAATTTATGATACAAGTACAGCATCTGAGCCATAGTCTTCTACAGCGGGGCACATTATACAGTCCAAAGAAGAAGGACCCACCACCACAGATGGTCAACAGAGCAAATGATGAGTGCGACCTTAACACTGCAACTGCCTGGCCGGAGGGCTCCCTTTCTAAACACACCCTCAGCTTGCTTGTACAAAAGCAGACGGCTAGAACAACTCTAGCTCCTTGCTTTCTACTTTAGCCATTTCTTCAGAACAACATCAACAAAAGGAGTACCAATAGAAAGAAGCTAAAAAAAGCTAAAAAAAAAAAAAAAAAAAAAAAAAGAAAGAAGCTATGTACAGTCAGCAAAAATGTTAAGACTTCAGTGTACTTTATACTTGCTTCCCTAGAGAAAGAGAGTACATGCCATATCTGACCCAACCAACTCCCTACAAACCTTAATGGCAATGCTTGAAAAACCTCTCATGTAACAGGTAATTAAAAAGGAATTGTTGGGGTGCCTGGGTGTCCTTAGTCAGTGGGGCATGCAACTCTTGATCTTGGGGTTTTAAGTTTGAGCCCCACTTTGGGTGTAGAGATTACTTAAAAACAAAATCTTTATGAAAAAAAGGAAAAAGGAACAGTTCCCTGGGAAAAGACAGGGAACCTTGTGAATTAAGGACCTTTTTTCCAAGAAAATCCACAAATGAAGTCATTGTCAAGGAACTTGACAAACAATAAATAGTAATACTAATATAAATCAAAACACCTTCTTAATCAGAGTTCATATACATAATTAAAAACAATTGGAGTCATTAGGGAATCTCTCACTGGCAAGGCAAAGAAAGCAGCAAGTTGAGTGAAGGAATCAAACATAACAACTTTCAATACATTGGGACTCAATGGGACTCATCTTGACGAGGTAGAGAGACAACCTCAAAGCTAAATAGACGGGCCATTATTTTATTTTAGTGGTTTCCTAGGCCAGTAGCCATAACCTACATTTTCAAAGTACTGCCTCTTTTAAAGACCATGGTGCTCAAGCAGATAGCGAGTATTCCCTCATTCCTAAGTTTACTCTGAGAATATAGGTAATTTATTTTCAGGGACTTTGGAAGGGTACTTTTTTTTTTCTAGATCTGGGTTAAACAATGTGCCCTGAGTAAAGTTCCAGAGAAGAGAATTCTCCCTTTGCCATCTGGCTTACATTTGGACAGGTTTTTCACCCTGAACGTTATAAAATCTTGACTCTAGCTTGGACAGGAAGGGATGGTAAAGTCAATTTCCTGCCTTTGAGATGAACGAAAGATTATCTGGCACTAGAATAGTCTCGAATTGCATAGCTATGTTCAAATTTACCTTCCTGAAGCCTAGGGAATGTCCCATTTTCAAGAAGTGGCTTTGGCAAACAATTAGAACTAGTCACTGGTCACCTATTCTGACATTCACCCAGCTTCACTTTATATCCTTTGATATTTGAAAATGTTCACATTTCCTTCCCTGCTCTTATCATAATTGTAATTTATTACATTAGCTCTGTTTGTTCATGATTTTAGCCAAGGCACTTAGAAAAATGCGTGACAAATAATACTCATCATAAAAATAACCGACGGATAGATGAATGGATAAATGGAAAGCAGAAGCAGCTTCTCTTCACTCCTTCTCTTATTCCCAATGATAATCAATTTATCATTTTAAGATCTTTAATAAAATAAAAAATTGCTGAGCCCAGTTCTAAAGCAGGATTATTGTCATGTAAGTCCTTAAGCATGGAGATAAAAGTCCCTGCCTCTGTCTGTGCTACTCTTTCTCTGGTTACCCAGGTCACACCTAGATTTATGGGTGTCATTAGAAAGGTATGTGACATTATGTGCTGGGAATGCTCACAGCAAGTCTCTGATGTTCACATAGAGATTCCAGTATTTGCTACTAAAGTCATGTGGGCAGCACAGTGGGATGCACTATGGTGTTCTTGAGACCAAGGATTTATTTTTTCAAATATATTATATGCATTATTTGTTCCAGGGGGTACAGGAATGTGATTCATCAGTCTCACACAACACCCAGAGCTCACCACAACACATACCCTCTCCAATGTCCATCACCCAACCACCCATCCCTTCTCCCCCTTCCCCTCCAGCACCCCTCAGTTTGTTTCCTAAGATTAAGAGTCTCTTATGGTTTGTCTCCCTCTCTGGTTTTGTCTTGTTTCCTTTTTTCCTAGAGAGGATTATGCTAAGCGAAATAAGTCAATCAGAGAAAGACCATCATCATATAATCTTACCAATACGCAGAATTTGAGGAACAAGGCAGAGGATCACAGGGGAAGAGAGGAAAAAATGAGACCAGGGATTTAAATGCCAACTTAGTTTTCTACCACTTGTAATTAGTGAGGATTACTAATTATTTCTGAGCCCAGTTTCTCATGTACAAATAGAAGGACATCACTGCAGGGGAACTGGGCTCTAGATCAACTAAGATTTTTAAGGAAAAGCTTAGCAAATATTATAGATGTCCAAGAATTAAGCAAGTATCATCAGCAAGCCAAAGTAGGATGCCCTCTCCTTAAACACAAGGGAGATGGCAACAGCTAGTGTGTGGGTTTTATTTTCCACATGTGTAACTGAGCACTTACTATATCCCTTTTGTTGTTGTTTTTTTTTAAACATTTTTATTTAATTAATTATTTATTTATTTGAGAGTTGGGTGAGGGGCAGAGGGAGAAGCAGACTCCTCTCTGAGCAGGGAGCCTGATATGGGGCTCTATCCCAGGACTCCAGGATCATGACCTGAGCCTACAGCAGATGCTTAACCGACTAGCCACCCAGGTGCCCCTATGATATATCTTTTGAATAGCATGAAAATCAGGTATTTCCTGAAGGTCAAAAGTCATTCAATAAGAAGGTTCAAGAAAGTCAATTCAATCTAGAAGCTATGAAGGCCTCGGGTTCATATTGTTTCAGGGGAGGACAGAGGAGGACAGACAGATTTAGGCAGCAGGCTCTTTGCAGCACCTACACATGGGTCTGGACGCTTCACTAAGCCATCCCAACCTTGATAATCTGAGGTGTCATATCCCAAGACCAGGCCTCATCATCAGGGAAGCCATCACTTCACCACCAATTAGAAAAGGTAGGTTTGGTGAAACAAAATTCAAAGTCCTACAAACCGCACATGCACAAAATTTAACCAAATGATGCAATATTATTTGAAATGCTTGTGAGCGAAGTCATTCATGCAGGGATCACTGGCTTAAAAATTATGCTGCTTTACATCAGTTGAATTGGCAAGCAGCTGAATTTTTCTCCTTTCCAAAGCAGAACAGGCTGTGAAATAAGACATACCAAAAATTAAATCCTAGCTCTACCACTTACTGGTTGGGTAATGTTGGGCAAGTCACATAACTAAGCTAGACCGAATTTCTTCATCTGAAGTAACACAAGGAATAATCATGCTTATTTTGCTGGGCCATGGGAGAAATCAATGATGGGAAAAGTCCCTACTATGTTGAAGGGACACAGTACAGATACACAGTTATATTTATTCCTCTTCTATATTGTGAAGCTTGACCTGAAAGCATGCAGTTGATCAAAATATCAGTTTGCGGGGGCTCCTGGGTGGCTCAGTTGGTTGGGCGACTGCCTTCGGCTCAGGTCATGATCCTGGAGTCCCGGGATCAAGTCCCGGGATCAAATCCCTCATCGGGCTCCTTGCTCAGCGGGGAGTCTGCTTCTCCCTCTGACCCTCTCCCCTCTCATGCTCTCCCTCTCACTCTCTCTCTCAAGTAAATAAATAAAATTTAAAAAAAAAAATCAGTTTGTGTTTATTGTTTAAGTTGTGTTCATTTAGGGAAGCCTGTTTTTAAAAGTGAAGGTTTGCCTTTGCACCCTCACACCAGGCTCTCAGAAACTGACAAAGGAGCCCAAAAAAGCATGCTAACCTTGATGATCCAGGTGTCTCCAGGAGAAGCCAGGATGTTTACTTCTTGGAAGATATCTGAGATCACTTATCCATTTCTATATGCTACCTTTAAAAGGGATGCTTACTGGCCTCTTTCATGGAAGATGGTTTTGGGGGGAGAGGGATTAATAAGTTATGTATATTTAACAGCTAAGAGAGAAATATGTTACTTTAACAGTTTAACATTGGTCCAAAACTACAAAATCGAACATAAAAATAATGTGTTAAATAACAGTGTTCAGTTGCTCTAATTAAGAGTGACCTTGAGTTCATATTTTTCTTAATTTCTCTCATTTATACAAATATTAGCCTAAGATTAGACAAACATGATTACCTTTTACAGAATCTGTAAAGGTAGGAACAAAGAAAGTTTTACACATCAAAGTAAGAAACAAAATACAGTAGTGAAAAAGCTGACAGTGCAAAGCATTGGCACACACAACCACTGTTACTCAATGGCTGCACTTATGCTTACAAATACACTTGTGTTTGTACACTTATATTTAATATTTTATATACTATACTAAATGTTATAAAATATATAATATGTGATCACATTTACTGAAATAACAGTAATCAGGGCACCTGGCTGGTGCAGTTGGTTAAGCATCCAACTCTTGGTTTCAGCTCAGGTCATGATCTCAGGGTCGTGGGATGGAGCCCCATAATGGGCTCTGCGCACAGTGTGGAGTCTGCTTCAGATTCTCTCTCCCTCTCCCCCTGCCCCTCCCACTCATGCTTGTGCTCTGTAAAATAAATAAATCTTAAAAAACTGTAATTATGGGGTGCCTGGGTAGCTCAGTTGGTTAAGTTACTGCCTTCAGCTCAGGTCATGATCCTGGAGTCCCAGGACCGAGTCCCACATCGGGCTCCCTGCTCAGCGAGGAGTCTGCTTCTCCTTCTGACCCTCCCCCTCTCATGCGCTCTCTTTCTCTCTTAAGTAAAAATCTTTAAAAAAAAAACAAACTGTAATCGTATTGAAATATATGTTCTATGTTAATATATTGTTGAACTGTAATATTTTAAGTACATTTAATACCTTTGAACTCACAATCCTTCACTCCTACTAAAAAGGTGTGGCTATCCTCTTTTGTCCCACTGTTCATCCCTTCTATCTCCTTATCCTATATATGTCTGAAGAATGCATTTCTCAGACATTTGTAAAGAGCCCTCTTATAGTCGTGCTTGTTTCTAAACATGCTGTTTCACACCTTCCACAGGACAGGTTAATGATTATTTTTGGTTTTAGATGCCATCTGCTACAGCTTCTGCTGGGCCAAAGATCCTGTTTATGTCAACAAATTACTTAATTAAGCAAAGTAGGTGACAATGATGAGTTTTTGAAAACAATGTAGATGTTCATGAAAACTATATAATTCAATATAATGCTTTATATGAAATGAGAGCTGAGGAGGGGAGGAGTGTAGTGGGAGAAGGGATACAGGTAAGAGGGTGCCAGCAAGCCCCCAACAGCCCCCTCACCAGCAATGGAGGGAGTGATCTAGTTCACAGGATGAGGGACTGACTTGAAGGCCAAGGACTTACGCTCCTCTCCCTTCGACCACAGAGGAAAGAAGGTCTTTCACAGAGTAAAGAGAAAACTAGTATAGTTCTTCTCCCTGTGTACCAAATACAGTATTATCTATTGAGTGAGGGACCACAGATGAAAAAAAGGGTCTTAGCAACTCCATGTAGCTGCAGAGTGGCTTCCAAAAGTTCATGTTCACTTAACACTAAACTTGACTTCAGAAAACTCTGCCTCACTTCTGGGATACTGTCTTTCATTTAATTCACGGCTCCATGATGCCCTTGCATGTTTAATAAGGAGAAGACTCCAAATTAAAGCATTCCTCACATATGCCTTTAAAACATTTTTGTAAACTTGTACCCAGAAAATATGATTTCATCTCAATTGATAAAATTTGCTAATTCTGGAAGCTTTTCAAATAATGCTTCTTGTTTGTAAACTCACAGCTCTGCTGGATTTTCTGTAATTCTCATAATATGCAGGGATATACTTAAACCACCGTTATTATAAAAACCACTGGATTTATTATAATTCTAATAATATTGAAGGGATAGACTTAAACCACTGTAATTACCAGGTGTTAAGCCCCGCTGTTCACAAAAATCATCCCTTCTACATATGGTAAGACTACTCTTGGTTCAAAACAGGCTTCCAAATAAGACTTCTTCAAAAAGTCCGACGTGTTAAATAATGTTTCATTCAGCCAAATTAGTCGGGTTTAAACACATTTGTGGCTATAACCTTAATTATAATAATCTGGGGGACACTTATAGGTCCATAAAAACTGCCATTGCACCACCAGTCTAGGTAGCCCCTGGGTGTAACATCTCATGGGCATCTACACCAGGTAAATACAAAAACAAAACATTTACATCCTGAGTTATGAAGAGGGAGGCTTTCCTCATTGGAAAGTTTAATAAAAGTGTGTTGTGCATAAAGTTTATAACGAAAAGAAGAAAATGGTCCTGTACATAATTATTGGAAAGCACAATTTTTAATACACTGGGGGAAAAATGGAATAAATACCTACATTGCCATTCTTCTGGGTGGAAGTCCTAATGTCTGGAATTCCTAACGGCAACCACAAGCCCAGGAGGGAATAGATTAGGAGACGAGGGAAAGGAACTAAGTGGCCAGAACGGACTCCACTCCACCCTCATCACCTCCCTTATGACTCTAGAAGCAAATTCTGGGATTCTAGTACATAGGATGATCACACATCTTAGCTTGCCTTGGACAGTCCTAGTTTTTATCTATGGCCCAGTGTAATTATTGATAAAGTTCCCTTTCATTCTCAGAAGTGCCTGAGCTTGAACGATAAATGATATGGTCAACCCTACCAGTAAGCCATCAGACAAATGGCTGAACTCCCTTCAGAGTATTCTGACATTAAAAGGAATGGATCACTTTGTTATCTGTTGCTGTCACTGCTATTATTTAATACCAAGCGAACAGCACTGGGTCGTTTGCAGATGGGAATCAATAAAAAGCAATGCTATAAGCCTTCAGGAGGGTCCACAGAACCTCCTTGTGGGGAGAGGATTTTAGAAGTGAGTAGCATTTTATGTTCACCAAGATACAGTTGATTGTCCAGACTCCATGGTAATTCTGTGGCTTTGGTTTAGTATTTAGCTAGTAAGTAAAATCTGTATCTACAAAATCCATGAGGGAATGAGACACACGCCTCTGCACTGACTCCCTCCACCTCCACAACATGTAGGAATTGTTATTCTTCAATTGTTTAATCTACGAACTTTTATTAGAAATCAATTACATGTTAGCCCCCTGCTTATCGCTGTGGAATGTACAAGAAGCTATGGCACTTGCCTTTAAACAGTTCATATTTTAATGGATGATTCAAGACCAAAACAACCACAAAATAACTAAAAAAATATGTGGCTGTAACTCTTACAAGTAATTTTAAAGTAACAGAATATTGATAAAAGGGCTATTGAAGAATAAAGGTTTGAACATAGGCCTAAAGAATGCAGAAGGCTCCTGAAGATGGAGAGGAAAAGTCTAATTCTGGAAATGAATATATACGTGCAAGGGACAGTGGCTAAAAGTAGGTTTGTTTTGAAAGGAAATAGAAAAAATAATAATAATTGAATAGACATGGTGGAGCTAAATGCCAGATAGTTTAGAAAATTTAGATAGCAGTGTTTAGACTTCATATAATATGTAACATCATATCACAACTTAATCCAATGTCTATCATCTCCATTTTACTCAAGGTTTTCTACACTGCAATCTGAGAGCATGCTGACACAAGCAAAGGCACTAGACAGGAAAAAGATCCAGCGTCTTGTCATTTTCAGTCCTAAAGATCAGCCAAGATGAACAAAATCCATGTGGCCCAACAAACTGTGCATCAATTGATGATTAAATATTTCAGAAGATTGCTTTTGTTCCTTTGTATAACCAAAGTAAGATGTGTCCTGAGTCTGGGCTCAAATCTCCACTTCCTTTTTTCTTACCTTCCAAGGTCAAGTAGTTAGGGGGTAACTTCAAGATCAAGGAGCTTACACCGTTTCAAATATGCAAAGGTTATCATTCCAATCCTCTGTCTTAGCCTTCATCAAGGTTGCATTCATTAAGACTCACTACTTCGATGAGGTACTTTGGAATAAACCTCCCGGACTCCCCCCACCAGAAACACACAACTAAGATAGCTGCCAAGCCTTCCGTCCCAGATCCTTGAATACTTGGTGTTTTCTGGATAACAGTAATTAAACGACAGTCATATTTCAGTCATGTGAATCTGTCTTTTCTTTCCTCTTTTACACTGTGATCACTACAAGGGCAGGAAACCATCTTCTATTTTTCTTGCACTACCATCATTATGCATTATTATTTACCATTTAATGAGAAACAATCGTTTATTGTAGAATATGAATCAGTTTCTCACAGCCGAAAGCAGATAATGATCATAAAAAATAGAAGCGTTAGTACTAGCCAAAGGGATTTAAAATAATAAGAAAAACTGATTATTTGTAAAATTTTGATTCAAAAAGACTAAGAAAATAGACTCTAAATAAATGGGGTAGATGTGAAATCAAGGACTACTCAACAATGGTTAAAATAGTGAATTCGTTTCTTAGCAGTAAACCAAGGAGTGGACAATTAGGAAGTAATGAAGACACTACGAAAATAGCTATTGATGAAAGGCTGCGATGGAAACACTTGGAACGACTGAACATTTACAAATAAGGAGTCTCCTGCTAGAATTATCGAACACAGTACAACAGGACAAACTAGGGGGAATTGGATAGATTTTTGAAAGTGAAATTTGAGGGCTGAGAGAAAGCAGAATGTAATAACACTTTTGCAACAGAATTACTAAGCTAGTCTACCAAAGAAATAGTGGTGAGTGCTGGCCCTATGCAAAACAAGTCATCCTCAATTGTTTCTAGGACCCCTGGCAACATCTCTCCATGGTCATCCTTTGTCCACTACCCTCTGTCCTGACCCAACACGCCGACTGACGCATTTTAGCTGTCCCCACTGACAGGGTTACCAAAGGTAACCTCCCCTCCAGGCTTATTCTTTTCCCAGACTTCTGCTTTCTGCTAAGATAATAGCTAGGTATGCTGTTAAACTAAACCATGGAGGTTAATTCAACATTTTTCTGTGGAATGACTATGACATGTCAGGCATTGTGAAGAACACATAGCTACATACAATAGAGATATGGCCCCCTCAACATTAAATAGCTGGACAAAGACATGTGCTCACACTTAGCACAGGCCCCTGAGAAAGTGGCTTAAATCCCTTTGCCACATTCAAGGTATTTGCTACAAATTACAGACACTTTCTCCAAATGGCTACTTTTATATAGTCTTGCCTAGTGAGCTTTTTTTTTTCTTTTTTTTTTGGGGGGGGGGGATAGATGGCTATGCTCACATTTCAGGTTACACCTACTGTTCTTTCCTTACTCTTTGCTTTTCACGAACCTCCCTAAGTGCTCTATTGCTTGTCCTTGCACTGCAGTCCACTGTTATTTTTATCATCTGCAATGGTGTTATGATCCTAGGTAAAAGAGTTAATAACAGTTATAGAAGTTTCTTGGTTATATATTGTAAACAACAAACACCAGGTTTTGTGACACCCGCCTGTCACAGCAGGATTTTTCCAGCAAAGAGTCCAAGTTCAGGACCAAAAGAAGTTCTGAATAGGAGATGGACGAAATGGCAAAGTGAATGCTTAAGAAGGAAGCTTTGTGTGACAAAGTTTAGGAAAGCAGCTAAAATTGAAAGATAGTTTTAAGTGGGAAAATTATTTAAATGGTGTAACAGGTACAAATCTCTTTTAGAATCGTAAACAGCATCATCAGGCTGTTGGAAGGCTTTGTTTTTTTAGAGGGGATTGTCCTTTGAATTTGTGAAATTTCATTTGCAAAGTAAAAGAGATGATTCTTTAGAGAAACAAAATGCATCGTTATTCTGTACTTCAAGGCAGATGATACATATGTGTTCTCTATCAAATGACAACTTTAATCTAGGAGGCAATCAACCAAGCAAAAGGTTTTACTACATTTCAGCACTATGGACAAGATCGGTAGAAAAAATTAAAAATCATGGTCCCTTCCCTTCAGTAATTTACAATAGACTCGACAAACTTTTACTGTGGCAAACCAATGCACAAATAATCTACTGCAAAATTAAATGAACTATACATACTATAATAGATGTATGGGGATAGATAAGCACAATTCCATTAATATATCCGATTTTTACTAAATAATTGTCAACTGGACGAATGAACTCATGAATAAATGAATAGATTATGGTGACTGGGTTCAGTCTCAAGGGACAGGTAGGCTCTAATGAACTAGAGCTAACAGAGGAGTGTTTTCCATGTGCATGAATTAACCAGAGCCGGGGCCATCGGCAGGAATGGGAATGGGTGAGGAGGTTGTGTTGTAAGTAGCCAATGTTAATAGAAACAAGCTCAAATGGAGAAAAAGGTTAGAGGGCCTGAAGAACACACATACATCTCTTATAATTATGTGTTTACTCCCTAGAAAAGAAATCTGGAGTACAAATTTATATTATATAGTAAGAATTAAATTATTCCAGGGTAATAGTTTCCCAAGCTTAAGTATAAGAGTACCCAGAATGAAGAAGCAGGAAAAATAATAGGACTATGATGGACAATCTCAATCCTATTTTGTTTTATATTAATTTTTACTCATTCACTTTTCTGATCCCACAGTCTCTCCCTTCACTCCTTTCCCCCCCTTTATTCCCTTTAGTCTCATCAACTTTTATCTCTTTGGGTTATTTAACGGTTCTCTTCCAAGTTTGCCTTTGAACTCCAGATTCTTAACCACCATCTACCTTATCTGCCGAGATTTTCTGTTGTCATTCTTTTCTGATCTGCAGATCCTTCATCGATTTATAGCCAAAATGCGTAGCTTCAAGAACTCTACGCTGCAACAGTCATGCAGAGTGCTAGCTAGGAAATAGGCAAGTATGCCACCATTTGGGGGCACCCTGAGTTGTATGTTTCTTGTTTCTTTGCTTCTGCCATTATAATGTAGTCCTAAAGTGTTATTTGACCTAGACACTGATGGTGACAGCCTAGAAGATACCTAGATACACATGATTTTCCAAATACACATACTACAGAAAAATAGAAAAAGAAGAAAAAGGAAAGGAAAGGAAAGGAAAGAAAAGGAAAGACAGACATGGAAAGAGATACTTTGGGTATGTGTATCTTCATTAGCCTCATCCATGGTTTACATAATAATCCATTATCCATCCACTCAGAACCTATTTACACTTCCAATCTTTCTACTGTTGGATGTAACAAGTATCTTCAATTCACTTATTGGTAAATAAATCTCTGTGGTGCTATAGAAAAGGAACAGAACTTAAGAGTCAAAACATCCATGCTTGAATCTTGACCTTCCAGTATTTTATGAACTTAGGAAAGCCATTCAAATTACCTTACCCTCTGAGTCCTCATCTGTAAACCTTTTAGAAAAAAAAAAAAAAAAATCCTACACTTCTACCCCATACATAATTTTAGTATCAAATGAGAAAAGGGAAAATTCTTAGAACATTCAAAAATTTTTATAAACACGTTTGTGTTTAAGTTTTGATAGTTGTTATCTAATTTGTAGTCTATCGTCATTGGCTTCTTTAAATATTTTATAGATTTTTTACTCTATTTTGTTTTGAGATGCAACGGCCAAACAGACTTCAATGCCCAAAAGCAAGCTTGATACATACCAGGCACACAATTAGAACTGTTTGACAAATGAACTACATATCCCACATTATGATACATCATTTAATTCAAGATTAATGTTTCTATGGTTTTATTTTCAATTCCCTTCTTGATTTGTCAATATACTCAAGGGTTACTTCAAAGAATGGTCTATAAAATGTATCTTTTGTGAGACTAACGGGATAACTAGATTTATTTTTCTATAAGCATGGCTTTTATTATTTTTTTCTAAATGAATTACCTTTCATTGCCCACACTGAATATCATCTACCACTTTTCTGCCCACTCATGCAGGCTGGCAAGTTTTCCCTGTAGTTTATCTCCATCTGCTTGGCATTTCACTACCTGGAAGAGCTTAGTGTCATCTGCAAACTTGGATAATTCACCATGCATTCCCTCTTCCAAAGCATTTATGAAAATGTTAAATAAGACAGGTTCCAGGGCCAATCCCTAAGAAACCAAACTGTTTTTTTACTTCTACATTCGGAAGAGCTCTCATTTATCTCTAGATTATGTTTTTCTTTTCCCTTGTTAAAATAAGCTTTGTATAATCACCATATATTGGTATAAGTATATGTTTCTGATGGGTAATAAAGCTACTTGAGGTTTGGGGATACAAAACTATCCAAAATGTGTTTCTTCCATAAAACTCTTAGGAGATAGCCAACTTGAATAGTAAAGAAGAAGCTGAACAGATAGGACTCTGGATGCTTCGGACTCCACTTGCAAAAAAAAAAAAAAAAAAATCTTTGTTTTTATCTCCTTTATATGGCAAGACATCAATTTATGAAGAAAAAGAAAAATCTGTAAAAAGAAAAAAATTATAGCTTAAAAAAAAAATCACTAGTTCAGAGAAAAAGCTTTAGAGTCAGGATCCCAACACGTGTACTTTGTCTTGTACTCTTCTATGTACCACCACTGTATCCTTAGATGAGTAACCTAACCTTACTGATATTCTGGTTCCTAAACCATGGAGCAAGGAAAATAACCTCTACCTTGTCCCTCTTGCATACCTTGTGAGGGTGAAGTGATACAATGTATTGTGAGGTGAATTACAGCATTCATAAAGAAGGGAGGTTTTCTAGATGGATATAGTAAAAGGTGCAAGGGTACTAGCACTTTTAGAGGTAGTATAGTTCAGATATTCAAAGGGAGTGAGCTGTAAAGGGGAACTAAGAATGTCAGGAGGCAGCTGATATAATGAGAAAGTGAATACAGCGAGCAACTTTGTCTATAAGCTGAAATAGGAGAGAAAACGGAAGAGTAAAAGAGATGGAAGGAGATTATAGTCAGAGGGGAATACTGGAGAGGAAGATTTCTGAGCAAGAGACCTAAAAGTGGGTGGCTATATTGACGTCATGGATGCAGGATTGAGGAAATAAAGGTCTTGTGAACTAGTACATTAACAGAGATCGTCCAAAAATGCATTTATCTCCTCAATGGTGGTAGAGAAGAAAATAGTGAGTTTGGTCCAAACATCTTGAAAAGTTGCGGAGAGCCTTTAGGAGAGTCATGGTTGGTAGTGCTGAAGAGGATACAAAGTAACATTGTCAGAGGCAAAGAACCTCAAAGGAAGACCTCAAACAGGAGGATGGAGACAGCTGCCTGAGCCAGAAGATCATCCATCCCATGCCATCCATGATGGTTCATGGACTCCTACATAAAGGAGAACAGGGCAAGTTTTGTACTCAAAGGAGTGCCAAGATGCAAGCACGGAGATTCAGGTATAAAAACATTGTTAAAAGGCTGACCACAGGGATGCCCGGGTGGCTCAGTCTGTTAAGTGGCTGCCTTCAGCTCAAATCGTGATCCCGGGGTCCTGGAATCGAGTCCCACATCAGGCTCCTTGCTCAGCGAGGAGCCTGCTTCTCCCTCTGCCTGCAGCTTCCCCTGCTTGTGTGCACTCATGCATGCTTTCTCTGACAAATAAATAAAATCTTAAAAAAAAAAAAAAGAAAGAAAAGCCTGGCCACACAGGAGATTCTGTTTAGAAAAACACAAGTTTTCCTGCCTAAGCAGACAAGTTGGAAGGAGTTGCAGTGAGGCAGTGCAGAGAGCTATGTAAAGGCAAAATAAAGGGGAGAAGATACAGGATGAAAAGGGACTCTGACCAAGATTTCAGGGGTTAAAAACAGGTTTTGGTGAAGAAAAAAAAAAAAAATCTCAGTTCTAGCACAGGATTTTTGATTGTGGCACAGAATGAGGACCCTAGATAGCATCTGCCCTTGTCTCAGAAAGTAGAGCCAGCTGCTTCAAAATTTAAAAAGGGTCCTACTGTTCTAGAAAAAAGGGGTCAACATCTAACCTAGATATATTAAATGCTGTTGGACAATACTGGCTTCCAGTTCAGACATACCTAATATAGGTGATCCACATACATTCTAATTTAACTCAAAGAAATACAAATCACCCTAAATTTTTTGGTTATCCTGTACACGCTAAGTACCAATATCCCAATAAACTCATCAGCTTTATAGCTTTGTTCTAAGGTTGTGATAAAATCCCTTTTATTGATTTTTGAAGATAGAAACTTACATTTTAAGTTTTCATATTTTCAAATTCTCTTTTAAGACCTCTGAACCCCGGGGCGCCTGGGTGGCTCAGTGGGTTAAAGCCTCTGCCTTCGGCTCGGGTCATGATCTCAGGGTCCTGGGATAGAGTCCCCCATCGGGCTCTTTGCTCAGCAGGGAGCCTGCTTCCCCCTCTCTCTCTCTGCCTGCCTCTCTGCCTGCTTGTGATCTCTCCTCTCTGTCAAATAAATAAATAAAATCCTTAAAAAAAGAAAAAGAAAACCTCTGAATCCCTATTCCTATTTCCCATCACCTCACAAGCTTCACCCAGAACAAAGTGCTCTACAAATAAATGCTATTTCCCACATTATTTTATACAAAAGTGTTGACACACCCTGAAAATACATCTAGGACACTAGGACATTTAAAGTTTCTTAAAGCAGGAAACATAATTCAATTTAAATGTTATCTCTATCTAAAATTCTGTTTCCAGTAAATGTTAAAGAAAAAAACCCACCCTCCTAGTATATTTAGGAATAACCCAGCTGGGGATGCCAGGATGCCTCAGTCAGTTAAGCATCTGACTCTTGATTTTGGCTCAGGTCATGATCCCTGGGTCCTGGGATCAAGCCCCCTCCCCCATGGGGCTCTGTGTGGGGAGCTTTGGGCTCTGTGTGGGGAGTCTGCTTGAGGATTCTCTCTCTTCCTCTGTCCCTCCCTCCACTAACACTTTCTCTCACTCTAGCTCTCAAATAAATAAATCCTAAGGGGGAAAAAAAAAAAAAAAGATATAACCCAGTTCTACAAACTTAAGTGGTAGAGGCTGATTCATCACAACCAATCAATAAACTAATAAAAGTGAAACATAAATGTGGATTGAAACTGATAAGGCAGTATGTGGCGAATGATAACAGACACTATTAGTAACCTGCCCAGTATCTATTCCCTTTTCCTCCTAACAAAACCTTCACTATGCTCGGGGAAGCTACTTGCCTGCCAAGGTGAGCTCTCCTTTCCAACTCCCTTGTGTGACCATATGACATCATGCTAGGCACACAGGAGGAAACAGATCTGCTTTGGATTCCAGAAAGACTTCTGCTGATAAAAGGGATAGAAACCATTTGCACTGACATATCCCACCACACTCCCTTCCTCCATCACCACTTTCACCCACTTTGAATGCGAACATGATGCCTGAAAACACCAGTCATTTTTGTAAACTTGAAGACAAACAGCATGAAGGCAAGGCTAAAAACTGCAGAGAGGTTAGTCCCAATATTTTCCAGCACGGGATTTTGCTTAATGTAACTTAAAAATATATAGCTCCTATCTGCTTTAGCTTCTGTATTGTTTTGTGCTTGGAGCTGAAGACATCCCTAACCATACATGTATTACATTAACAATGTAGATAGAGTAAAGGTATTTTTAAAGTTGAATTCCAATGAACTCATAAAAAAGGTTTGAGTGAAGCAGGTGGATTATCACTTTGAGGCGACTGTTTATAGCCTCTGGTTGGAAAACAATATGATCGAAGAAAAGAGACTGAACTTTGGAATCCGACATACTTGAATTAACATTTCATTTCTGCCATGGGATGGGGTGGGGAGGAGGGAGTTGGCTTCCTCGTGTAAAAGTTATATATAATCATAGGAGTCTTATAGGCTTGTCCTGAAGATCGCACAGTAGGTAATTGATGTAGGTTGATTGTCTTCTTTCATTCAAAATCGAGAATTTCTGTGGAAAAAGCAGCCTTGGTCAACTTCCAGGAAACAATACCATTTCACATTCCTCACTGTTTTTATGGCAAAGAGGAAGATACAAGAAAATAAGCTTATATAGGATTTTTTTAAATCTAAACTATATATTTCAGGGTGCAGTATGGGGACAACACTGATTCAAACATTCTAGAGCTACAACCCCATAAAGTGAAAACTGATGCTCATCATGGACATGACAAACTGTAAGATCCTAACCGAAGATTAAACTAGTTTCACTCTATTATATTCACCAATGCAGGGGATGTAAGAAAAAAAAAAAAATCAACAGCAATGGTCAACTCTTTATCTAGAACTCCATAAGAAAGAACATTAATTGAGATTACTTTAAGGATGATAACACGGATTTTTTTCCCCCAAGTGAAGAGATGTGATCATTCACACTGCAAAAGGACATATTCTACAGTTATTTAAGGTTGGTAATTCCAGTTCATTTAAAATAAAAGTATGTATTTTCTGGTTGTGTTGGTAGTATTTATTATTTATTTTGTTAGATTGAGCAAAATGTAGTTGGGAAAAAATCAGCAATGAATCCATTAAAATTTTTTTTTTATGTCTCCTGGACTGGAAGCCATTTTTTTTTTTTTTTAAAGATTTTATTTATTTATTTGAGAGAGTGAGAGAGAGCATGAGAGGGGAGAAGGTCAGAGGGAGAAGCAAACTCCCCGTGGAGCTGGGAGACCGATGCGAGACTCAATCCCAGGACTCCGGGATCATGACCTGAGCCGAAGGCAGTCACTTAACCAACTGAGCCACCTAGGTGCCCCTCTATTAAAATATTTCTTAAAGTGTGTTCTAAGAAACATCAGTCCCTCAGGATGGTTTGGAAAATTTTCTTATGATTTAATAAGTTTGGGAAATACTGTATAATACATGGTCCTATTGGGAATCTAAGTAATACATTAATATTATTATAGGCTTTAAGAATCCTCACCTCTAAGAAGACTAACATTTAGCTTAGCCCAAAGCACAGAATTGCTCCAAATGTCTTTGACCATGAAAGCTGTTCTCCTAGTAATACCTATTAACCTCCTACACAAAGAGTGTTGTTTGAAACACACTTCAGAAATTGCTGATGTCTGGTATACAGTGTGGCAGCCATATAATATAATTATAGTGATACCTATAAAAGCAGAGTAATGTGAAACATATTTTGCTGTCCATTCAGTCTGTCCACACAGTCAGATGGATAATTAAGCTGAGATAGATGGCTCACATGCAACCAGATAAAAGGGAAAGAGACCGTTTTGGAATGTTTTTCAGCACTACATTTTTACACTCTATTGATTTTACTATGTTACTTGGGGAAAAGTATTAGCATACATATATAGGTATATACATACACAAACAATTTAAAGGTCTAGAAAATAGCACTATATTAGTTCAAATACCTTTGAGCACCTTCTCTCTGCTAGGAATTCTGTTGATGAGAGAATAGAACATATGGCTTTGGTGTTTCAGAGTCCAGGGTCAAAGAGGAGGGTGTTAAGAAACAATTTCTCAAACAACCTGTTTCTCTTGAAATCTAACAACCTCTCAAATGAATGGTGTTCTTTAACACCAAGATGGAAACTGTAACATAAAGATGGAAACTTTAACATAATCTGAAATGATTGTGATTTCAATTATTCTTTGAAGGCTACATTTCATCTGATATTTTGCAGAAAAAGGTATGGTCATGGAAAAGGAGATATAGATATAGATATATATGGAAATACTACTTAAATGGTAATTGCTAGGTAAATTCTAGTGAGAAGCCAGGTATAACATTGTTCAACACAAGATTTCATTTTATTATTTTATGTTATGTAATAATTACATGAGGATTTTCTAATACAGGCCAAAAAGCAAGTAAGAATTTAAGGAAAAGATGATTATCTCATGGGAATTCATAATCTAATTAGAAAAACAAGATATATATCCATAAAACAGGTAACAACACAAGGGAGATATGATTAAGTGCCATGATAAATGACTGGTGATAAAGATAGCAGGTGCTATAAGAGGATTAAAGAAGAAATCAAGTTTCACTATTTTCATGGATACAAAACATCCTAAATTATAAAATCAACCTGATTTAAGTGGATTTAACTTGTCATTTTGATTTTTGCATGTTTAAGGTTTTATAGAATTGGAACTTCTCACCAGGTAGCCAAATAGAGAACAGAACACGAAGTTCTGTCCCTGCCATCTGCCAGTTACTCCTGCTGCAAAAAGGAGACTGTGTGTGTGTGTGTGTGCATGCACACACATTTATGTATGTGTGTACACATACACACACACACACACACACACACACACTGATTTGAATTTCTATGAATGCTACCCAATTTGTATTTGCATTGGGGCTGAATATTTGATTCTCAAATGCAAGAAACTGTGAAAATACCTGGTCTCATTATCTAAACTTTCAGTCTGAGGTTTAGCCATCCCTGAACAATCATGGCCCAGCACTGGAAGTAAAGATGTATCTACATAAGCACAAATTGTAACAATAACACTTTGCATTTCTGAAACATCTTCTATTGAAATAGCTCATTCTCAGCACTGTTTACAAGCATTAATTTAACCTCACAAGAGAAATAATTTGCAAGGAATAGGTTAACTATCTGGTTTGAGATAGCACAGTTCCTTTTAAAATCAGTATCAAGCACAGCCTTTCTCACTGCAACCCAGGGATTTGGCACAACAAAAAACTTCTTGAATTCCTTTTAAAATTTTACTTTCAAATACTGTCACACGATCATAACAAATTATAAAATGTCATCAGTATAGATACAGAAAAATAATCCACAAATCCTTTCTTATGGGATTGTCTTTGTTGTTACTATCATTCACAATATTTCCCAGGCCTGGCAAAGTGTTTTTTTTTTCTTCTGTGTGTCTGGATCTGCTGACAGAAAAATCATTACATAGAAGAGTAATGTCAAATGGGGGGGGGGGGGGAGGTTCAATTACAGGAGGTACAGGATGAAAACAAAAATGAAGGTCTGAAACCTCACAGGTAAACTTCATTAAAATCTGTCATCCAGCTTGTTAATAAAAGTAGTGATCATCAGCATATGGTAGATTAGGGTAAGAACAACAGTGGTGGGTCAAAGAAAAATTTGGTAACATTTTTCCTCGCTGGTGCCCCTGCTGGAAGTCAAGGGAATTAAAAATCAGAATGTCCTAAAGTAGACAGAGAAGTGTAGTTCTATGGAAGGGACCGGCAAAGAGGGATTCTGACAATTATCCTCAGCACTTGGAAAATTTCGTTATTCACTTCTTTTATATAAATAGTTGAGCATTTTCCATAATCAAGGTGTATACTAGGTCTAGAGGCAGAAGTCCTCAAAAAGACAAAGCAAAAAAAAATAAAAATAAAAATAATAAAAATTAAAAATAAAAATAAAAACAAAACAATGAGAATATGAAAATGTTCATTCACTCAATATATCTGGAGCATCTACAATAGGCGTGGCCAGAAGTTCTTATAAGTGGTGCCACTTTGGAGGTACCCCAGGGAAATCTGTAATTTAGCTAGGGTAGTTTTTGGTTGTCACAATAACTGGCCGAACTCCTAGTATTAATTCATCAGTATCCAGAGACACCCAACGCATTGCAATATTCAGGACGGTCTGATCAAAGAATAACTGTCCCAATCCTGTGGGACTGTCAAATATCTCATTGCAAGGTCAGGAAGGTGAGAAGTTGTTTTACAATTCTTTGAGGTTAGAACCTATCTCCATATTGTATTCATTGTACAAAGAATGACAGTTTTAATAGATACTGAATTCTGAGCACAAATATATTAAAGAAATATTTCCACACTACTTGGTTGAGAATTTACCAATAGGTCATAACAATTTTGGAAAATCACATCATTGATGACTATGCCATAGAACTTGAGTCAACAAAACAATGTGCTGTGTATGCCACAGCCAAGTGATGCCATGAATACATATATGCATCTGCCCACTTCATTTTATCTTTTCGGAAAGTGATCCCTAAGCATTTATATATTGAAAACACAGCATTTTATTCTAATTATTTTTCCTTTAATTCTTCTATTATAGCTAATCTTTACATGACTTTTTTTTTAATTATGTATGTAGGTATATTATATTATATATTAATTTCAACTCAGGATAATAAAGGTATATTGCCTATTAGTTGTTATAAATAATACTACATATTTGTTATAAATAGCATTGTGTATTATGTTATAAATAATCTTGAATATTAAAAAGGAAGGGAGCCTGTGCTATACACAGGTGATGGGGGTGGAGGGAGGATCCTTATATTCACAATGCCAACCAGTTGGGTTTAAAAAACAGGTGTGAAGCCAGTAAGCATGTAGGTAAATATAAAATTACTAACAGCCCTAAGTGTTACAAAGGAAAGAAAGACCATGAATGATAGGGAATAGGGGATGACAGAATTTGAATCGTACAGGGCCAAGGAACACGTCACCAAAAAGAAAGACCTACAAGATGTCTAGGAGTTATCAAATGGAGAGGGGACACATGAGGAGTGGAGCGCAGAGCATGTGCAAATACATATAACCACAATGCAGAGGAGAAGAAAGGAGTTAAAATAGGATGAAAGATCAGGACAAACACATAGGAAGAAACAACAGCTTTTCCGTATCCTCCATTTTTCTGGGTAGAATTCTTCCACCTTGTTAAATGCATTCTCCTTTAAAAGAGATTCAGATCTCTGCTCAGAATCTATTTAATGGACCCCAAATTTCTCTGGAGGAGGAAAAAATATGAAGTGTCACTAGAGTATATGTACCCTGCTTAAATGCCTTGAGATAGATTAAAGTATTCCAATATTTTCTCTGGGTGAATGCCATCTGAATTGACAAATTGGGATTTCCACTCTGTACTCCACATTTAGCATAGTATCGCCTAAATGTTGAAGCAAATGGCTTCTTGCCTAAGGGTCTGAAAATAACAAAGCCAAGCAATACGCACCCAGGGTTCCCTTTGGATTACTCAATCAAAGAAAATATTAAGTAGCACTGTTTTCATAACTACCATTGTGGGGACACTTTGGTGTTGAGAACGAGGCTAATTCCCACTCTTATAAGGCAATACGGTGGAGAAAATTCACTGAAGAGGATTTGTCTGATAAAGTACAAATATTCAGTAGGTGACTCCAATCACACACCACAAGGCTTCTTTATAAGAAGTGTTTACATAAAAGGAAACCATCGACTTCTTGAGGCCAGTAATCTCCCCCTTTTGCAATCTTTCACCCACTTGGGGGTAGAGGCTTGGGGAAAGTACAGTCAAATGAAAACTTGGCTGTGAATTTCCTAACTGTGGAGTGATTCTGAAAAACTGGGGGGGGGGGGGCAAATGCCCAAGGTCTACCCTGATATCTTCTCTCCCCCCTACCTCCACTGCTTATTTTCTAATTTTAAAAACAACCAGAAGGAAATGCATCCTTACAGGAGTCTGGGTTGGAAAGAATCTTTAGGAAAAGATTTGACTGGCTAGGACACATCTGACACATAGGCTAATCTGGATGTGGGTGGGGAGGCTATTTCCCATTCACCCACCCCCCACAGCCTTTGCTGTCACTACTCTTCATCAGCCAGTTGATCACATCCCTTTTCTCCCAATAGGTCAGAAAACAAGAATTAGGACCTTGACCTATTTCTCTGGAAAGGCTAACAAGCTTTGCTTCAAAAATTAATCCTATGAGACTTGGAATTGCTATCACGCTTTTCAACTTAGAAGCTTCATGGTCGACTTTTTTTTTTTTTTTTTTTTTAAATGGTTTTGAGTTGTATATGATACAGATCTTGGAAAATCCTTAACTTGACTGGAATTCCAGGTCAGAATTTGTTTTTGAAAGCAAGAATAAAAACTAAAATCCTTCTGTTTCAATAGAACCTCCATAAGATATGTATAGATATTTTCAGAAACAATGTTGCCTTGTATTCAATATTTGTGAAGTGAGAAGTATAAATTCCAAAATTCTAGTCTATAATCTCAACGTGGGATCTAGCCATATCAATAAAATAGTATACATACATCTGCAGATGGGGAGGGAAGGATTAATTACACTAAAGAGGTTCTATGATCCTCTTTAAATTGAATGTAAAAATAGATGTATGAATCTATGTGTTGATATGCCAAGGTCAGCCTACACCTGCTTAGAAAGCCTCTGGACTGGAAAGCTTCTATTCTCTACCTGGATACTGTTTAAGTCCTAGGTTGCAATGAGCCGAGACTTACTTGGAAATTCTACACTTAGAGGCCAGATATTAGATCTGGTGACTTGGATGGCAGAATCCCCATTTGAGGATTAAGATGTAGATTATGTATTGCATTGGTTGATAATGAATAAAAGCCAAGGGTGAAGAGAATCTATGCTTCATGGTTAACACCCATGCTGGCCTCCTAACCACTGACCTAGAGCATTTCTTTGGGAGGAGTACAGCAGAAAATTAGGCAACTCTCTACTTTGCCTCCTGATGTGTCCTTTGCCACGTATGAATTGGTTACAAGTAAAACCTTATTAACTACTGTAAGTAAGAGTCCATATGTTGCTTATCTGCTGTCCCATGAACCTGTAGAAGTCTTGGTCTCTCACATTGAAAATGCACATTTTTCTGAGTCCTAATACTATTCACATTATTGGGGGAGGATCATCACCCCAAGAGAGGTTAAAATGCTCTATAAAATGCAGCCTCACTTAGCCATTCCATTTCAGGGTTCAGATTAGAAGCCTTCTCATTAACACTGGCAAAATAAATGTAGATCTCTGTTCCCACGTATTTTCATTTTATGTTCCACCAGTCACATAATCATGATCACGTACTCATCCAAACACCTGGTCAACCTAAAAATTCAAAGTGGACCGTCACGCACAAAGCCCATCAATACAACTGACAACATTCTTTGAGAGGCTCTGTTAATTCACATTTCTCTACCTTGTTCTTTGTTTGATGACCCTAGGAACTTTCTGCACTAGCTCCAGGCAGTTATATCTGACTTGCCTACAATGCAAGCATATCCTTAAGGCTAAATAAAATTGAAAACCAGCTGCTTAAAATTTTCCAAAATGTCATAAAAATGCCTATACAATTTATTTCTGAAAACAAGTATGTTAAAACCTATTTTTAATGTTTCCCTAAGAAATCTACCAAAGCACCATCTCTTTGGTCGCCTTATACTCTGAATTTTAATACAAAGCCCACAAATTTTCCTTAGATGGACATATGTTTATAGTCTTCAAACTGACCTGATACTTAGGAGACACTTTAGTAATGCTTAAAGACCCCTCCCACGCATAGAGCACTGGGTGTGGTGCATAAACAATGAATCTTGGAACACTGAAAAAGATAAAATTAAATTAAGATGTCAAAAAAAAAAAAGACCCCTCCCACAAGGATTAACTTTCTGGCATCTGGACAATGATGAAATACGGCTTTAAAGTAAATATCATGCCCAGCACCTCAAATTTGCAGAAATCACTATTTAGATCAGAGTCAAAAGGCTGAAATTGCTTTATCTGCTGGGATGCTTGGACAAGACAATGTAACACCTACTAATATTAGCATTCCAACATGTTTCTTCTTCAGTATTTAATATTTTCAAAAGGAGAGAAAAATTAAGTTTGAGTTCCTTACTAAAACTGACATGCATGCATTTGTTCGCTAATGTATTCTTAGTAAGATATTGTAAAAAAAAAATAAATAAATAAATAATAATCAGTTAACCCCTTCTGGGACAACAAAACACTATGACAGAAACAAGTAAGAAAAATAACTATTAAAACCAGATTTATCAATTCCTAAGTACCATAGGCATCCACAGAGTGTCCATTTCTAGTTTCTAAGAATAACATGGCTTGTTGTCATGGAATTGATGGAGCCCTATCTAGGGACCAATTTTATTCAATATTTTCAGTGATCATCCTGGGAAATCAAGAAAGAACCTTGAAGAAGTTATTAAATACATTCTGATGTCCTGAAATACTATCCCTGTTCAACAGATGGTAAATGTGTTCGAAGGTCCTAGTTGCAGTCATTCAGGAATTGCTGTATGCCAATCATTCTGCTCCAGGAACAGCCACACTGTTAAGATATGCAGGAGATCATAGGCCTCAGCTCGGCCTGCACAATCATCTGGACTGACAGTCAGCCCAGAGGCACTTAGGTCTGTAGGAAATCTAGCAAAAGAAAAACTTTGTGAGGAGCCCTTATTAAAAACAATCCTGAATTCAGCTTCGGTCTAAATGACAGAATTATAGTAGAAAGCCAAATAAAGTAAGTATATTTTTTAAAAGGATCCAACTCTTAGTTTACACATATGCAGTAGAGCAACAATTTACCCCATAGTGATGCTCCTCTGACTCTCTAACAAGTAGAACACATCTTGCTTCTCGAACGTTGTCAGCATTGTTTCTCAAAGAATTAAGATCAATATTAATGAGTTCCCAGCATAGAAATTCCAAAAGCATCAAAGCTTTTACTCTTGAAGTTCAGCTCAGCCTCTGAACAAAGACAGAGGGAGACCTGCAGGCAATTGCTCCATGGCTTTTGTGTCCCTGTGGCAGGAAGAGCAAACATTCCATAGGAGAAGATGGAAAAAGAAAAAAGCAAGAATGAAGCTGAGTAACATGGCTCTTGGAGAAACAAAGTAACAAAGATTCACTCCTTTAGAAGCAGTGAATTCTGGCGGGCTTTTTGCTTGTTTATTTAGCTAAGGTAGGATGTAGGACATGAAAGAAAAATGCAGCAAGGACAAATGAAGATCTATTCCTCTACTCTTCTTTGCTACTTTTCCACGCCTTCATCCACACTGCAACAGCAGAGGAAGGTGCTGTGGGGAAGGGCCTTCTTACAAAACAGAGGATCTTAGGATTTAAGTGATTTGGTGAAAGATCACACCTGGAGAATGGTTTATCAAAGAACATGTTCTTTAAAGTGAACTCTCACACATGCTCCTCTCCTCCCACCACACCACGCGTCGTCTCGATAGCACTGGTGATAGCAACAATTCTTGTGGGCATTCATCACCAACAGATAAAGCAAGTGTTGAAGTCTGGAACACCTTTTCCAGGCCTCTTCCTTGTGCCCACTCCTACTCTCCTAGAGCAGTCACCAAGCCATCACCAATAAACACCCTGGATTGTCCGAATGGTGTTTGAAAATCATTGATCTAATCCAACCACATGCAAGCCAATCTAATCCAGAGTTGAGATGTTCTGCCCCCATATATTCTACCAGGAAACAGAGGACTAGAATTTATGGTCAGGTCTCTCAATTAATAGTATTTTTTTTCCACACCTCAAAGTAAAGAGGATTAGATGCTGTGTCTGGATAGGGGTGTGTGGCAGCACTGAGAAGTGGAGTAGAGAGATGGTTTTGATTTTATATTGTTCACGTTAGGAGGACAATGAAACAAAGTTCAAGGAATTTGTCTAAGTTTACTCAGTGAATAAATGGGTGGCAGATGGCTCCAAAATCCATGCTTGAACTGTTATAGTACAACGCTCTGCTATGAGCACTAAATTAAACATTAACTTTAATCTTTAACAATTTGGTAAGTTCATTTATTTTTCTTTAATAGCAAAATTTAAAATTGTAAGACTGCTATTATCAGTCTATATTTCTTATTTTTTAAATCTATTCATCTTTTCCAGCTTTTTATTACAGGATTTAAATATATATGTGCAATATTCAGATATTTTATTCTTTTTTAATTCTGAATGATTTAATATTTTATTATTATAATAAATTATTTTCAACTTTAATCTTTTTTTTTTCCTATTTTTAATGCTTTGGAAATCTTTCCATATCATGAAAGCCAATATTTTTCCCATAATTTTTTTAATGTTTAAATTCTTGCTTCACTTGAAATGTACTTGCTATAAAATGGGGAACTTTTTTTTTTCAAATGGTCACCCAAGATTTGAATGATCTTTCTTTCCTTTCCCCATTGATTTTAATGCCAGTTATATAATCTTGGGTAAATCATAGAATGCTCAGTCCTCAGCTGCAAATGGGGATTAATGAAAGTCTATTTCCACTTCTGTGAGAAGTAAATGAATTAACACACAGAAAGCTTAGAAAATATCCTAAGTAATCTATGAGCGTTAGCTATCATTAGCGTTTGTTATTCTCAACTCTCTATTTAACCTTAGAATAACTGGCAAGGTTGAGATATTTGTGAATTTGGTTAGAAAAGGCATAGGATTTACAAAATAAGTTGTGAAGAACTGATGTTTACAATATTCATGGAATATCGTTATGAAATATTCTCCAGTTATGAAAAGAGAGATAGGTCTTCAATTTGTAATTCTTTCTTGTAAATAATGCTAATCTTCATTAAAATCTGTTGTCATATGGTCAAAAATATATTTTTCTTTATACTTTTTACCTGTTTTTTGTTATGTTTAAAGAGCACTGATTTTTAAATATTCATTTATGTAAGTAGCCAAATAAATAAAAATTTCTGTTAGTAGATCTAAATGTTGTTTCGTTGTTGTTGTTGTTTGTTTTGGTTTTTGGGGTTTTTTTTTTTGTGGTAATTGTTGATGCTCTTGGGTTTTCTATGTAGTCATCTCTTATGTGAATACAGATCATTTTGTCTCTCCCTATCCAGCAGCTCTTGCATATCCAATTAGCTAAAATTCCCTGGAATACATCCAAAAATATTTCTCACAGCAAACATCTTCACCTTGTTTCTCATTAAACAAAAATACTTCTAGGTTTTTCATTCTTAAGAGTGACATTGTTCATTGATTTTCCTTAACTTGGCAAGAAACTTTAATGTTTAACGGAATATTTTAAATGACATCAAGTATCATTTTGAGATCTGGTGAGGTGAACATAAAGTTTTCAGTCTTTAGCTAACAATGGATTCAAGCAATTTCTATATTAAATTATGCATTCCTAGAATAAACTCCTCTTTATATATTCTATTTATATATTGACTATTTGATTTAGTATTGTTTTATTCAGAATTTTTATATCTTTATAGAGTTTTGTTGTTGTTTTCTCAAGTTTGGGTACCATGATCATGAAGCTTTGTAACATTAGACAGACATTTGTTTTTCCCACAATTTTATTCTTCTGGGCCTTTAAAAGGTTAATATCAGAATTAACTTTATCTTAGAATTTCCAAATAAACTTCCTATAAAACCATGTAGAGCAAGGACCTTTTAAGAGATAATTCTTTGATATTTCAGTTTTTATTTTCAGTATTCATAAATTTAATCTTTAAGTGAGTTTTGATAATTACAATTTGCTAAGAAACTCATCCTCTGGGATTTTAAATATACATTATCTGCTAGCTCATTAATATTCAAAGGAGCTGGTTATTTTGACATTTATTACATAGAGTCCTAAGTCACAACTAAAGTTTACATGATCTTAAAAATAACTTTTTTCAAAGACAGTGGCAGATAAAATGTATCAGAAGACTTTATTTTCTGGAATTACTTCCCTGAATTCACTGGTGGAGCCTACAGTCTTCTAAAACCTATTTATGTAACATTTTGAATGCCCCAAGACCATTTTTTCAAATATTAAATGAACTAGAAATTGTAATTCATATATAATGGCAATATTGGAACTTTAACATATTTTAAATTAAAATGATTTATATTCATTTTAAAACCAAATTCAATTAAAATGAAATAACTGGGTAATGTTACTTTTATAAAAATGCATTAAATCATATTCTTTCATTAAAATATTTTATACATTTTGAATACAAAGTGAAAAACAGAAGGAAAGATAATAAAATGACAGAGAAATTAATTAACTGAAAACATAATATAGAAAATCTTCAGATGAAAATCAACGTAATAGACAAATGTCTAGAATTTTTAATTAAAATAGAAAACAAAATAACATTATGAATGATAAAGGAGCTATAACTATTGATAAGGAGATTAAAAACTTTGTAAAGCCCATTTAGATACATCTGAAATCTTACACTGGATGAGTTTTTTCGGAAATTTTAACTATCACAATTCACTTAAAGATTAAATTGATAAATATCATAAAAACAAAAATTAAAATACCAAAGAATTAGCTCTTAAAATGTTCTTTTCACATGGCTGTATAGGTGGCTTATTTGAAAATGCTCAAGTTCTAAGACCTTAGTACTCATTTTTTGGATGAACAAGTTGTAGCATAACTAATTAAAAGGTATTAACCATTCATTCATCCAGATATATTCAGTGTGGCTAACATACTGGACACCAGGTTGATATTAGGGCAGGGAGGAGGTAAAGGCTACAATGAATAGCACATGACAGTTTTATTCTGGGTGAGTGCAATGCAGGGAGTCTAGCAAATCTACAGGCAGAGTCCTTTGGGAACACTTATCACCGTTAGGCAAAATGAAGAAAATCTGAAATTGTTACTCATTTGCTAATTTGTGTATTGTCAGCTATCTCCCAACATCTTATGGTGAGCTATCCAAAGAAAACCAGAGCCTCTTTCACCACCAAATACCCAATGAGTAGAACACATCCTAGCATATAGCAACAGCTCATTGAATGCTTGCTATATTAACACAGGATAGGATTGGTTGGCCTTAAAAGCTACATGGAGGCCCGTTGTATTATTCAGGTAGGCCTTGAAGATTAATATTTCACCAAAACAAGATGAGGCCATAAGGACCTTAAGAAGAAAATGATGAAGCGGGAGGTCTCATTGGAATGGGAGATCTTCATTACTGCTATAGTGTGAGGGGTCTAAGAAAGAGTAGGGAGAGGCTAAAAGAGAAGAGGCCCTTCGTGACAAACCTGAGAGTGTTAACTGTACCCTCCCATCTATTCAGGAAAGGGTGAAACAGATATAAGTTTTAGAAAATCACTTGGGTAGTTAGCTGTTGAGGGAATGAACTGGGGAGAGCTAATCGGGTCACACTGATGGTTACCAGTGGAGCTTCAGCAGGAATATCTTTTCCACTGTATATTGTCTCATTTCAGAGAGGCATGCTTTTCAATTTAGATTGAAAGAGAGACAGCCATTCATTTGGTCAATTAAGGACCCAATTTTGTGAGATTCCTGGAGGTTTATCTATCATTTTGTCTGGAAAGGTAAAAGGAAACCACTGTAACTAATAGGTGTCAATGCTCAGATCCCAGATGTTTGGAGTCTTCCAAGATAAAAGGCTTGTTAACAGAAAGTATGGGCGTTCCAGATAGCAGGCTGATCAGGCCTATTGTCTCTGCATGGCACTTTTCTTTGAGTTAATGTATTTTAATCTTTTTTAAAATAATTGTACTTTCAAAAAAAAGGACAACATATATAAACTGGTTTTTAGCAGTTTAAATAATTTTTATGTTTAAGGTTTGGTTGGCAGGAGTTTGGGTGAAAAGAGGAAGGGGTATCTTCTAATACACAACAAAAAATGTATAACGCACTGAATTGGAGATGGTGTCTTTATAAGCCTCTACTTTAATTAGTTTTTAATTTATACCCACCCTCATCTGAAAGGATTTACAAAGCTTTAGATGTCAATTAGTTTGGGTAGCTAAAAAATAATCAATATTCATTCAGTTTTGTATTGCAGTTATAAATTTCTTCTGAGAACTTATCAACATCCATATAAAGCAGAAAAATCTTACAACACGAATCTCTATAAATCCTATTTGGGTGTCTTCCAAACTTTGTTTTCTCATGTAGCCAGATTAAAATTAACCCACATGGAGTCGCTGAGCTTCATTTTAGTTAGCTTAGGGTTGTTTTTGTTTGGTTTTCTTTTAACTGGTATAGAATTTCTTCAAGAATTACTGTTTAATATACTGGTGTTTAAAAAAAAAAAAGAGCATTGGATTATCCTCTCACATATACTAGTAACTTATTTGAGCGAAGCACTTCAGTAAGAAAAGGGTTTTTGAAATATGGACAAGAACAAAATTAATTCCAAGATTTTCAATAATAGACATCTATTTCTTCCACATTATGAATTTTATTTTACTGAATCCATGTATTCGTATGTACAAAGTAACTTAGGTATTAATTACCTAATGTATTTGTACTATTCAACAAAGCACGAGGTCCTTGAGGACAGAGGTTTCAAATAGTGTTTTGTCTAGCATTCAGTACAATGTCTTGGATATAGCTGGTACTCAGTTAAGTGATTTCTGAGTATTTTGACCCTGATGTCTAGAAATAAGTTTCAGTATGTGATATGTATCAATTAAATTTCATGTTCAGGTATCAAGGACCAGGTATCAGGAATCAAAATTACCTAAGTATAGAGAGAGTTGACCATTGGCACGTGTGCTGCTTTTGATAATCACCACTGTGTTACTGTATGAGACCATAGCCTCTAAGTCACTTGTAAAATTATGGGGATAATAGAATGAGAACTATACTTTAGACTTCTCATAGAATAACTTGAAAATAAAGTTTTCCTTTGAATGGAAACAAATAAGATATATGGAAAATTAATATGTACCTGTGCCAGAGACTGCTATTTACCAAAATGTGTTTCCTACTCTTCCCGCAGAACACAGTTGGACCACATTCTCCAGTGTTCATTTCCCAGCTTCTAGATTATTCCTAGACCATTTCACCCTTTACTTTCACACACTGGTCGTATATAACCAATGAGCACCCTCTAAAAGTTACACTGAGGTGTAATGCTGTAACCAGATCTACTTCACAGAATATGTTCAGAAGTGATACAAAATGCTTCCAAGATTCTCCATAAAATAATTCCTTGCTGACCCATTCTTATTTTTCATGGACAGATAGAACCCCTAGGGCAAACTTCTAAGTCTTGCGTTGAGATTGTCAGGACTATCAGCAGACTGAGTCCCGAAAAATTGAGAATTAGAGGCTGCCTGTTGACCTGAATGCCCTTGGGCAATGACACACATTGTCCTGTTGTACTCAACCTCCAGGTACATTGGGGGACGGGAGCTCTTCGTTACACCAACTATCATTACTTTTATTTCAAATTTCTGTGATAGAGGAAAGCACATCATTCGTATTAGCTAGAAAACTTACATCTGGACTATTCAGTAAAAAAAAAAAAAAAAAGACTGACACACTTTCACATTCTTCAGCAGATATATACAAATCTAGAATAGCACAGTTTCCATTGAGCATTGCTACCATGAGCCAGTTAAGGTTTCACTGTGCCTCATCCCATGAGGCAGTGGTTCTCAAACTTTAGTCTTCAGCTAAGTCACCTTGAAGGCTTATCAAACCAAGTAAGTGGGACTACTGGGCCTTTCATCTAGAGTTTTTCATTTTTTTTTTTTATTAGATCTAGGGTAGAGCCTAATAACTTGCACAATTTGCAACAGGTTCCCAGAAAAGAATCTTAGCCATAGAGCTTCTAGATTATTCCTAGACATATTTTACCCTTTACTTTCACACACTGGTCATATGTAACCAAATAGCACCTCTAAAAGTTGTATGACCTGCTCAGCAATACACCTGATGATACACTAAAGTGAAGACAACAGGATCTCAAAACAGCCACTTAGCTAACTACGGGATGTTTCTCACTATCAAAATGGTTGAAAATAGCACTTGTGTGCCAATAGTCTTTTCTGAGGTAGAAAAATTAGCTTACAGGTATATGAAGTCCCCTTTGTGGAATGAAAGGTAAGGTGAAAACTCATTTGAAGATGAGAAGAGAGGAGTTATTGAGAGGAAAAAAGTATTTGTAAGCCATAGTCCTGGGATGCTGGCTGGAGAATAAAGCATCATTATCGAAGATTTACTGTAGGGATACATAGAATCTCACCCTAGCATAAGAGGAAGTGGCCAGCCAATTCCCCAGCAGAAACTGCATCAAAAGTTAACAAAAAAAAAAAAAAAAAAAAAAGAACTTCAGCCAAAAGTGAAAGGCACCTCTCTACTGTCAAGCACAACTTTGCCTTCCCCTCCCCCCACCCAAAAAAAAAAAATCACAGAGCTCACTTACTCCACATGGCAGCAACTTTCAGACTGCTCCCATTTGCTGATACTGTGTCTGCAAGGCAGTGGTATCAGTCCAGAAGTGATGCTCCCAGCCGCACAGGTGTACGCGGCAGGGCATGTGCAGAGAATGCCAGCGAGACTCCAGGGCAGTAGCTATGATAAGAGCTGGAGCGGGACCTACACAAGCCAGGAGGATGAAGTCTGCCTTCCAAGATTAACGGGAGCCAAATTTCAAATATGGTGGCCGAGCTGTGGGATGCAGGGGGAGAAAACAGACCGACAGGCAGGGAGGTCTTGTTTACAAGGATCTAGGAAAGGGAAGCTTTTTAAAGCAGAGGCTTGGGGGAGACATGGATTCTAAGAAGCAGAGTTGGATCAACTCTGACAGGGCTCTAAACAACCAAGCACATCTTTATTTGGGAAAGCAAGGAAAGGTTACACATCGGATTCTTGAGTGGAATTAATGGAGAGGAATTCTTGTCAGCAATAATCCTCAAAGAATTGTAATTTTAATTGTACGTTTAAAAACAAAAATACTGCTAAACGGATGTTGTACCGAAAGGATGTGTGTGTTTAATATTAAGAGCCTTCATTTATATGGTGCTCCACGTTTTTTTAAATGATGTTATCTTATTTAATATTCATAACAACCCTGTGACACAGTATTTGCCCTCTTTTGCAGGTGAGAAAACTCTGGCATTAATATCCAGTTTCCAACTTCACTCCTTTCCACTTCTGAAGTCTTTACATCCTAATCCAAATACTATGTCTAATTTCATCTCAATTATACATTGTCCAAGAAAAGTGGATTTTGCTACTGCCCTCTTTAATACAGCATATAAAAAAGGGGTGATGCTTTTTTTCCCCCACAATATCACCTGAAGTCCTTTCTTACTTTAGATGGAAAATTTCAGACAATTCCTTGGCTCTATCAGAAAAAAAAATATCTGCTGGGCCAAATGCTGCCTGGAAGACTGACCCTATCTATTTACTCAAAAGATATATATATGAGTTTTTCCCCTCTTTCTCTCTCTCTCACAATGTCAAATACTCTCTCTGCTATAGCAGGTGTTATTAAAAGCTGAGTCCTTGAATGAAAAAGCTAGCCCTGCAGGGCTTTGCTCTGTAAATGTTGCCTGCCTTGCCTCATGGGGCCCATACAACCACACTGTACCAGCCTCTGCAGTATCGCCCCACCACCATCATCACCATCATCCTCGCCCACCCATCCCTGCAGATCGCTTTACATCTAATGGAGCTCATTTAGGCCAGAGTCGCCACCAGCACAGGTATGTTGAATAACCCAGTACACAGAAGCCGTGAATGAAAATCTAGAAAGTCTGAAGACCTTTTGGAACCCTAAGTAGATAAGGATTACACGTGCAGGAATTCTTGAAAAGATGAACAGGCAATCCTTATTTCTTTACAAAATTATTCCCATAAGCATGCCGTTCTTTATAAAACCTGAAGCAGTGTACCATAATGGTTAAGCAGGTCGTCTGGCTCCAGAGTCAACACAAGTTCAAAACCCAGCTCTGCTACTTTTGAGCTGTGTGACAGGAGGCAACTTATACTTCTCTATTTCCCACTTTCTTCACCTATAATATGCAAATAATAACAATAGTATTATTATTAGAATTAAATGAGTTAGGTTTCAACCACTATTATTATTATTCTTACTACTATAAAATGATGCAGCCCCACTTTGCAGAGTCTTTCATGACTTGAAGCTATCATGAAGCCTCTGTCCCAATCTGTTATTCCATTCCTAGAAACTGTATTCCAAGTAGACTGGTTCTGTATTATTAGAATTCTGCGCTGTTTTTAAGAGGCCACTGCCGTGAGACCATTCCTAACCCTTTTCTCACATGGGGATGAAGAGTGAATTTCTAAATAGAAATCAAAGATGGTATTTTTTTTTTAATGGCGCCATCTCCTTTCATCTATGAAAAGACAAATTCTGAGCTCTCATTTTGTGACAGACGTCATTTTTTAAATATCCCGCTGTATTACTATGTTCCAGAAGGAAGGCCTGATGCTCTGTAATGGGACTTCTGGAGGGGCCTATTTGCATGAGTAACTGAAAAGTTATATATGAAGAAATTTACTACTAAGAGAGGATTCAGACTGTAAAAACTGAGTTAACCTAAATATAAGAATGACGATTTAAGGCATTACTGGGGGGAAAAGCTAGAATTTTGATGATAAATGAAATTCTTTTAGGGGCACCTGGGTGGCTCAGTGGGTTAAAGCCTCTGCCTTCGGCTCGTGATCTCAGGGTCCTGGGATCGAGCCCCGCATCAGGCTCTCTGCTCATCGGGGAGCCCGCTTCCCCCTCTCTCTCTGCCTGCCTCTCTACCTGCTTGTGCTCTCTCTGTCAAATAAATAAATAAAATCTTAAAAAAAAAAAAAAGAAATCCTTTTCAAACCTACACTAGAGTCTTCGGAGTACTGAGATGTTGGGGGCAGGTTGGGGAGGGAGTATTATTATTTTGTTGGTGTTTAAGCCACTTTATTGAAGTGTGACTGATGTGCGGGGGAAAAAACAACAACAAAAACTGCACATGTTTAATGTATACAATGTGGTGAGTCTGAACATATACATTACACCTCTGCATTAGCACCACCAAGATAATAAACATATCCATCCCCTCCACAAGTTTTCTTGGGCCTCTTTAGTCTTCTCATTTTGTAGTTAGACACTTAACATGAGATCTACCCTCTCAATACTTTTCTAGAAGCACAACAGCATTGTTAACTACAGGCACTATGTTGTATAGGATATCTCTAGAACTCACTCATCTTGCATAACTGAAACTCTCTACCTTTTGAAAAACAACTCCTCATTTGGAAAGGGAGCACTTTAATAAAGGAGTGAACTTTTCTGAAAAATTGAACACAGAATATTGAAAGGCCAAGGCAGCATCTGGTCTAATCAGGAAACATGGCTCCAACTGGAGTAGAAGGTATTCTGCCTATTTCCACAAGATGATAAATTTTTGGAACACGTGTGGGTCAAACATGAATCAGAAGGATCTGTAGAGGCCTCAATAGGAATAACCTGGAGGCAATGGCCAGGAAGTAAACATAGGAGAACAAATGATAGTGAGAAGGACTCTAGATAGTAGGACTAGATAGAAGGACTCTAGATAGTAGGGAACATGCACAGAACAGACCGTGTAACTTCCTCCCACCATGCTCACGAACCAATCACAGAACTCCGAGTCCAAAATAAGCCACACAATCCTTAAGACTATAGTTCTCCTTGAATTGTAATGACCACTCTGGAATACTATAGAAGATTAAATCAATAAAGCCCTATCTGCTCTAGGGACCTCCTATTATATACAGGAGAGGGATTTGAGGAAGATAAGAGATATCCTAAATCTGGGGATAGGACCAGGAAAAAAAAAACAAAACACCTGTTGACTACTATTAGAACTACCTCTTGAAAAACCCCTAAAGGGGTGATAGATTTTATAAGATATTCATATTCTCACCTGCTCACGCCTTTTGTGAACAGCCATACACAGTGAAGGAAGCTTCACTGAAATCACTACAGGAGTCAGTGGCAAGGGGACTGTTTTCCTGTAAATAACCATATTGTCCTCATAGGATTTAAAGATCATATTTATTTATTTATTTGACAGAGAGAGAGAGAGAACACAAGCAGAGGGAACAACAGACAGAGGCAGAGGGAGAAGCAGGCTCTCCGCTGAGCCCAATGTGGGGCTCGACCCCAGGACCCTGAGATCATGACCTGGGCCAAAGGCAGCTGCTTAGCCAACGGAGCCACTCAGGTGTCCCTACTCTCATAGGATTTAGATGCCACTGTTTAGTGATATTATGAAGCACACCTTAACAACCAGTTGGCTCTTTGAAATTACTCTACTATACATCATAAATTAAAATTTACCTCGCTTTCAGTGTATATAAGCCTTATAGGAAGAATACAGGCAAAAACTTAGCTGTATTTGAAATGCACCAAAAAAAAAAAAAAAATTGGAAAAAAACTGGTTATCCAATCCCTTCTCACAGGATGAAACTGAGTCCAGGCGATGTTAACCGACTTTCCCAAGTAACACGTGTGGCAGAGCAGAAGCTGGAAGCTTCATATTCAGTTTCTCCCCAATACCATACTGACTTATCAGTTAGTTAAAGGACCTTAAGGGTCACTCTGACCACAGGTAGGGAATCAATTGCTAGGAGCCCAGGTAGGGTTCTGTAGGAACCTTAGAACAGGAGATGATAGTAGTTCCAAAAGGAATAGCAACAAAGAGAATGTAGAGAATTCGACATTCTAAAAATATTTGTGGGTACTTGAGGAAGGAGAACTAATGAATAGACAATACAGCAAGTGAAGTAAGAGAAGATCAAGTATTCTAGGGTTAAAAACTTGAACATACTGACTTTATTCGATGTTTGTAGCTGAGAATTCTAAACCTAAGTAATTAAAATGATGCAAGAGGGAGATACAATAATCCACCTTATTATGACAATGAAATTGATTTGTAAAACAAAAACCAAAGCAGCTATTAACATTAAAAGGGTGTTTTTTTTTGTTTTTTTGTTTTTTTTTTTTTATCATTTAAGGTAAAGTGTAAGGGAAAGCTCAGGATTTAAAAAATGAGTGTGGGTGGGTGTGTTTGATAGTCCACATAACAGCTCCCTAGGACAGGTAGTTCTAGAATGAAGAGGAAGAGTTCTAGAATGAAGGGGGTGGGGTGGGGGAGAAGGACTCATTATACAAAGCAGCTTCAGGAACTAGCTTAAGTTAAGCCACCTGTAACAAAACTCAACCCCACATCCTAGTGGTAGAGAGAAATCCCAAGAAAATCATGCTATTTAATTTCAGAAAAGGAAACAGGGACAAAATGACATCATTAGCAAGGAAAAACTACAAATAAAAAGAATCCACAAGATGTCTTAAAAGCTGTTTAGAAACATCATAAAGCCTAGAGTAAATGTAGGTCCAGGAGAATAAAAGAAAAGAGCTCGCAAAAAGTCCTTTACTATCAACTGGTAAAGTACCAGAGATATTAAAAGGCAGAGGAACAACATAAATACATACAAAATATAAACAGATTTAAGAAAACCAAGAAAGGCTGCAAAATGTGGTACCTCAAGGACAACTTAGGAATTATGTAAGTCCAAAAAAAGAAACTAAGGAACAGCATGAAAGGCTGTCCGTAGAACCTAATGTAAGTTTTCAAGTGTAGCGAAGGGAGGGTATCAGGTGGCGAATTACGCAAACCTCCAGACCAGAGCAGTGAGAAAGTAGACCCAGGGTGACCAGGCAAAAGCCAGGAGACTGGATCTTCTGCCTCAGTCTATCTCAAGGGTGTTACCGGTTTCCCATTTTAAAGGGACAATCAGATCAAAGGATGCTAGAGTGATGTGACCTTTGAAAAGAAATTGACAAAGCAGATGCGGATGAGTCATCCTTGCTGGAGGGCATCCAGGTATACATTCTAAAAGTAACTCAAAAGGTGGAAGCTTGAGATTGTAGATCAATGTAGATGGCTTTTAAACTACCACATTCTAGACAAGCTGAGATTTGCCCAAAGATTTTTTCCCCACAACCAGTCATCAAAGAGGAGCCAGAGGGAACTCCCTTTCAGAATAAAGTGAATCCCCATGAGAAGTATCAAACAATGGATGCTCTGTCCCTGCCCGAAAAGGCACAGAGGAGAAGAGCGATTGCAGGCCCGGAGACAGACAAGCTCATGGCTTGCTCTACTATTGACCAGTATTTTATCTCACTTAAGTTACCCAACTTTCTAAGGTCTCAGTTTCTTCATCCCTAAAAGGAATCATCCCTAACCAAAAAGTAAAGGTTATTTTCAAGGAGATAACATGATCATAACTGTCGAATAACAGCAGCAACCAGTATTTCTCGAGCTTCCGCTACCGTGCCAGGCACCGGACTAGATGTTTTACCTGCGATCCTCCCGTTGCAGGTGCTCAGTTCTCTAGGCTTACTTCCTTCCCCACAGACTGTTCTTGGGGCCCAGGCAAGTTCACACAGGGGAAACCACACCACATCCAGGGTAGCCATTGTGGGCACACCGTACCTACGAAGAGATCTAGTAACCAGCGCGTATCACTGAACGAGCAACCAACGAGAAAATATTGGAGGAAAACCAACATGGTTTCTGAAAAACGAGATTAACATTGGATTAACTTGCTAGTCCATTTCCTAAGGTTGCTAAAAACTCCTGTGTTCACAAAGTCAGAACAAATTAATTGTGGATGGCATCGTGTAATATCTTCCTATTTTAAAAATAAAAGCACTCACCAAAAAGTATATTCGATAGGGCGCTGATGAATAAATAATGGTATGGGACACTATGCAACCATTAACGAAGATGTTGTAGGTGAATATTTAATAGAGAATAACATTCCATGATATGCTATTAAAAGAAAAGAGTAAATCACAAGGTATATGTAAACCATGGTCCTAATTTTGTAACTTGAATATATATGCCTGAGGTGGGAGGGAGTATGTAATGGTATACAAAAATGAAAGCTAACAGGGGTTCTCTAGTATCAAGCGTAGAATTAATTTTTCATTTTCTTCCTGTGCTTTTCTAGGTTTTCTCATTTTTCTACAACGAGCCCATTAATTTGTAATGAGAAACTTTCCAAAATGCAAGTGATTCTTTAGGCCGTCTCAGGAAAAACTGTAGCTTCACTCATTCTAAGAATATAAAAAAAGCAAGCTTTGCTTTGGAATGCAATGGGAAGTACTTCAAAGTTCCTTCAGTGTTGCCAAGGTTTATTTAACAATATTTTCTCACCATATATTATACAAGAACAGAACTAAACAGATGGTCTACATCGGAAACCCAGCAATCTAGGAAAAGCTATCCTCACTACCTACTCATCGTATATTACATACTATATATTACACACACAGTCCTTATTGCCTTATCAATAACACAGACGCCTATGTCTTATGTAGACCCTATATGTCAGTCATCCTACAGGACACACATCTATGTGTAGGTCTTCACAAAATGGTGAGAGATTCACACTCGTATGACCCTACTGATTTTAAAAATTAAATCCTTGCCTCACATATGGGTACAGTTAACACAAGAAAAACTAAAGAGCTAGGAATTTGCAGCAAACAAAAGCAAGGCTCAAATTTGACTCTGTATTATGTATGCGAATGGCATCTTGGCATCACATCAGTCTTCCAGAAGCAACATTTCCCTTATGTCACTTTCTTCCCGGACCAATCAATGGCCCGTTATTTCTTTCAGGATCAAGTACAAATGGCTCAGGCTGGCCTACAAGGTTCACCCAAGTCTTCAGGCTTCTTTGTCAATACTTTCCACCATGAACCCTTAACTCCACTCAGGCTGAAGTCCACGCTATCACCCAAACACAGAACAAACATCCCTTCCTTGGTTCCTTGGTCTGTATTCTTTGCCCCAGAGGAAGTTTCCTTCATCTCTTCCCTTGCCCCTAATAAATCCTCCTATCCTTCAATATACACTGCAATCGAATAAAGCCATGTCAATGATACATTCCCACTCTCTGGTTTCTCTGATTTTCTGAATCATTCTGTTTTACACCTTGTCCTATTTTGTGTATTCCTCTTTAGGAAAGTATGTAAGATTACTAACTTCCAATAAACACATATTGAATTATGCTCAAATGTCCAGTGGTATAAAGTTTTATATGTACCCCCCCAAAAAAAGGAGCTAGGATCATGACTAGAGGGACATATATAAATAAATGGTGCTACCATTCATTACAAAACAGTTTGGTTCTTTTATTAATCCGGCCATAAAATGAGGTCAGCAAGACCCTCTCCTTGAAAAGACTTTATTGGAAACTAGTTTTGGTTTTTTGGCTTTTTGTTTTGTTTTTGTATGTATCCAAATGAAATAAAACTGCGTTCCTTAAAAATTACATTTAATTCAGCTATCTTGCTAATTAAGATTATACTTCCCCCCCAATCAGAATAAAATCATAGATTTGTCTAATTTTTTGAGCTCAAGAAGAGCTTTGAGATTATTTCCAGAATCTTGCCCAAGAGTAACTTACCCAAGGTCATAGATGGTCAACAAAATTTTTAATTCTATTAGTTATTCCCAGTTATACCACTACTTAGAGTAATGCAGTGTAAGAAAAAGAACCCGGATTTGGGGACAGACTTCTAAATCAAGACTTCTAAATCAAGCCCAGTTGTTCTTGGTTTCAGCTTCTTTCCTCAACTGTAGAGTGGAAATAATATGCATTAGCAATATGCAATAGCATATGACCTCCCAAGGTTGTTGGTAATAGGTGACAGGTAATATGTAAGCATGGCCGTTTTCAATTGTTCGCTTTGTATCCTCTGCCTAAACTGCAATGATTTGTTTACACACTTGTGTGCCAGAGAACCTCACTCAACCAACCCCCGAGGATTCTGCCCTGAATCTTTCAATGCATGCACTCTCCCAGGATACCACCTTAGACCAAACCATGAGCTTGAGTCTTACGGAATAGAGCCTCTGAACTGGCATCTCCCCATGATGCTTTTCCTTTTCCCATACTGCAGCTGGAGTCCTCCTTTAAAAACTCACACCTCCGGGCACCTGGGTGGCTCAGTCAGTTAAGTGTCTGCCTTCCCCTCAGGTCTTGATCCCAGAGAGCCTGCTTCTCCCTCCACCTCCACTCTGCTCTTGTTCTCTCAAATAATAAATAAATAAAATCTTAAAAAAAAAAAAAAAAAAAAAACTCACACCTCATGTGGCACTTTTCTGCTTTAAAGCCCTTCATTGCCTTCCCTCAGTTTTACCCCTTAGACTCAATCCTACCTCCTTGCAACTCTCCTTAAGGCCCCACGGTGTTAGGCTCAGTTCACTCATACAGGTTTACCCTCTGTTACTTTCCTGTTTGGTCTTGGCACCCCTCCCATTTTTTCCCTTGCTGGAATACGTTCTTCGCCGTCATAACTCAAACGATGGCAAGACTCCTCCTTGCTGTGAAAGGCTCTCTCTACCCCACTCTCCTGCTCCTCATTCCAATCCAATTACATGTCAATTCCTTCCGGAAAGCCTTTCCTTGCTCCCTGGAGTAGGAAAGTCTCCCACATATTCTCCTGGTACCCTAAATTCTCCTTCATTATATATTACACTGATAATTAATTTGTTATCTTTTAAGTATGCGCCTCCTTTGCTGTAAGGTTTTCTAAGAGTGTTTGCTTGGGATTAATAAGTATTTACGGAAGGAAGAAAGAGTGGGAGAGATAGTTGTTTCTTGCATATCCCCTCACCTTCTTATATTCTGAATTTTGTATATACTCAAACTAGCAGACTTGCCTACCCATTCTTCATGCTGCACATAGCATACAAACAAAAATAACTTTAAGCCCACAGAACGCCCACTCTTCTCCTTCCTCCTCCGCTCAAACCACATTATTACCTAATGGGAAAGATAGGAAATTAAAATTTCAGTAACAAAACCATGGTTGTTACCAAGAGCAGTTTCAAGCCTGCATCTGATATGCTAGCACGGGTTTGGATCAGGTCAGTAGAATTAATCTCACCTCTGCTACAAGAGGCAGAAATCTGTTTCTCTCCATTCCTGTTTAGACAGAGGGTCACCAGTGGAAAGCAAACCTGGTCACTGGCTGTCTGGACCAGCCTGACCCAGCCAGAATTCCACTGAGAATTTGTTAGGGACAGCAAATCTGGGTTTCCTCCCAGCATCTTGCTGCCTCTCCTTCAGAGACAGAATCACGAATCTCTTCTCCAGGGACGAGGATACAGCTTCTGGGCTGCTGGGTTGGAGGAAGGAGGGATGACAACAAGAGGGAGAGGTAAACCGCTCTCCCTGCCACCCTGGGGAGTACACCATTGCCTTCTCAAGGAGAGAAGAGGGGGCAGGTTCCTGAATCAGGGAAGACATTTCTATAAATTCTTCTTGCTTCCTCTTAAAACATTTGGCATTCATTCCATTTAAAAACTAAGTTGTATTGTTGATTTAAATGTACCTAACCCCGCACTTGAAATACAGCTCTAAAAACAGCCCTATAAATGCTGCCTATAGACAATCTCTTAACATTGATATTTCAGTGAAAGACAAATCATAATATATACATCAACAATGCCAGCATATTTCTCCTCCTAACTTCCTTTTTTCTGACTTTTTTCATACTGAAATAGGAAAGGAGGAACATAGAAAAAGAGAAGGGATGGTGGTTATTTGAGCAGCAGAGTTCTGGTCGGCTGACAACCTCAGCAAGATCATTAATCTTGGAGATTCTCACTCTCATTTACTAAACAACAGTGATTCACACAGAGTTACACAGCCACAGTAGCAAAGTTAATTGGAATCTAGATCCCCTAACATTTCTTCCTTCCTTCAGCAATCCCTCAGTACTGCAAGCTGAAATATTAAGTGGGATTGTTGTAGGCTTATGAAAATGGGAAACAAACAAAGGGTGGTTAGCATGGAATTAGAAGTGGACACATGTTTTCCTTCAATTTTTGTTTTGCTTTGTTTTGTGTTTTGGCTTAAGCCCTTCGAGCAAAGTGAGAAGAAGGCAGAAGCAGCTTATGCAACCCTCTATCAATACTGGTATCTCCCCTCAGCATTAAATTAGCACTGGGAGCTCAATATGGCTCTCACCCAAGTCCAGAGAAAGAAAGGATGGAGGCAGGGAGAAAGAGATAGCTATGAACACTGGCAAATTCTGTTCAGTCGGTGGCAAGCAGCCAGATCATTCCTTTTAATTTAACTCTTTATCTTCTCTGGCAGAAACAAATAATGCATTTGCTTAAAGCTTTATAACTTTCAAAGCATGCAAATCCCCTGGGCACATTTCCCCAATTCAATAAATGAGGAAACGGAGACTTAGATCGGATGATGGTCTACATTTTATCAGGAAATTATTAGTGGATTCAAAGTCAGAATCTAGATTTCCTAACGTATATCTCAGTGTTCTCTTCACTCGACCATCTTCCCTACTAATAATGTGCAGGCTAGCACTGTTTCCTGTTGGCAGCATTGAGGTTTTTAAATAATGAAGAATGATAGAGAATGAAAGGGAAGCATGGGGGAGGGGTCGTGGTATGTCGGGAAACATCATGTAAGGAAAAAATATATATATTTTCTAGTCATTTCAAATTTATCAGGCAGGGTAGAAAGGTATACAATGAAGCAAATGTACTATGTAGGAAAGTAGGATAAACAAGATCTTCAGAGTACAAATAGTGTTATGTGTTCAAAGACACATTCGGCCTTAGGATCTCACCACAACTCTGCAAAATGAATTAGTCTTCTGGGGTTGACCTGTGGACAGTTATCAAATGAAATAAATCCTAAGACTTTCCAGTCAATTGCTTTACTTCTAGACTTTTCTAGATTAATAAGCTACTTGTGAAGAACACCTGAAAGAAGATATCGTATACATTTTTCATCAGTAATCATGGTAATTTGAGCCAGGGGTTCTGTATTATAATTAATAATCATCACTGAAAGCTTTGACAAGATCTGCTCAACCACCTACAAAATCTAAAGGCAACGCTCCATAAAAGGGCAGAGTCTAAGTTCTTCAGAATGTCAATGTTTGTATTATTTTTTTTAAATACGTGAGGTCAGACATTTCTTTGGAATGTAAGTGTCTTAGAAAAAAAGAAACGTTTTCTCCTGTATCGCAGAGGAACCTCACAACGGTCAACGGTCCAGGAGTCTATGCTGGGATACTGACATGGCTATCATAAGCGTTCCTACCCAGCAGAAACTCTGAACTGAGGGACATGCTTTAACTCTTTTTAAATTTACTTGGGTGAAATGAGAAGCTTTATGTTTTCACTTCCTAAGTACTTATTACTTAATATTAAAACAACATGTAACTTGGACTCAAAAAAGAGTCATCTTCAAGGGTCTTGCTTTTAGTCCTTGTCAAAGGGAGCTGTGACAGACCACTGGATAAGTTTGCCCAACATATTTGCATTAGAACTGTTTGGGGAGGGGGTGGGGAGTGTCACTGGGAGCAATTTAGGCCTAGCTCCCAAAAGATGTTCTTTAAAGGGAACCTATAACAATGGGATAGAACTCCCCCCTCCTAGGCATTTCTGCTGCTCCCTCACTGAGCAGCTGCTGCAAGGCTCCCCTTAGGGGTTGGCCATGCTGCCTCTGGTGCCCTGTAACTACTTTCTTCTCCTGGCCATTCAGCAGCCCAAATCTGGCTGCAGGCAGAAGCCAAGGCGACCTTCACGCCCAGATGAGCTAGAAATGGGGGTGGGGTGGGCCAAGTGGAGTTCATCTCTTCTCCAATCCCCAAAGAGCACACAGCTACTGCCATTCCAGATGCCAAAGGGAGAAAATAGAGCCAACCTCAGTGAAAAGCAGTGGCTGATCCCTGGCTCTGGAGCTTGAGAAAGAAGGGACAGATGCCACATGAAAAGGAGACCCAGCCAGACCTGAACCAATGGAACAGGGGCCTCAAATTAAACCAAGCACAAAATGGAGAGTTCTAAGGAGTTTATGTTCTTGTTTGCTTGTTTCCCTTTACCTTCAAAAAAAAAAAAAAAAAAAAAAAATTCCAATTGAACTCTTTTCTCTCTGCTTATTCAGGATTACAAGGAAAAGTGATTATACTGTAGTCTTGAACTACAGAACTTTCTTCTGAGAACCTATAGCCTTTATCTAAAGAGTTATCATTAATATAAAATACATTTACCAGTGTATCAAGGATAAAACCCAGCTAGGCCACTAACTATGTAAACTTCACCATTTTCTCATTGCTCTGAAGTTATACATTGTACAGACCAATATCAGAAAGATATGACATGAAGGAATATAATCAACTACAGCAAAATAGGATATTTGGATAAAAAGTACAAGACAAATCATAGGTCTTTATTCATAAGTAAACATATCTTGACTAACCTCTTATATCATTTGTTTCAAAACAGTAATGATCCTTACGTCATTACCAAGAAACAGAACCTAATTATTACTGAGAATACACCAACATACGTCTGACCTACCCATGGCCACAAAGTCAGGGTTTAGACTGCACAACCTCTGTCTCACAAGTCCAGCCCAAATTATTCAATAAATATCCATCCACACAGCCCCAGATACTCATATTAGAAATTTCTGAACAAAGTGAGTCTATTAAAAATGAACACCAAGAATAGCATCATCTGTGGATCCATGAACATACCCATGAAAAACAGAAGTAACTATGCTGCAGGAGGGAGACAGTAGTCAAGAGAAAGAGCTGAATCAAAAGGGCCATGAGCTCTAACATTCAATAACCTGTGTAAGAGAGGGAACACATTGTGAGGCAGCCAGTTCAACTCGCCATGATGAAGACAGAAGAGTCATATATGGCAACTGTTTGTGAATGATGCCCCGTTTCCTAGCTTCATCAGACCACACTGCCTTCTCCTTCTACCCTATTAGTCAAAGCTACTGCTTCCCGGTCTGTGCCAAACATCAGGGGACCCCAAGGCTTAAGAATTGGGACCATTTCCCATTATTCATTGAACTCTATTGAGTAAACTCTTAAAAACTCCTCTTTGGAAAGAACAATATTCTCTAGGAAGAAAAATCACTCACTTTGTTCAAATGATACCAGATAGTCTATTTCAAAGAGTTGCCATTCTAGTTAACTTTGGTATTTCTAAGAAGACTGTAGGGCTTTATTTTTAGGTGGAAGATCTTCTGAAACCTCATGCTCTGCTGTGGTGCTTCATTAGACCTTCCCCAACCTTCAGAAGTGCCATCTGATATCAGCCCAGCACTGTGTGATCCGCCCTTCACTCATGTGACCCCCATGATTGTATTATGAATATTCTAGTTTTATTCCAACCTAAGAGAAGCCTGTGTTAGTGACTTCATTCTCAGCATTTTATCTGAAGAGCTAAGTTCCTAGAGTTAAATGGAATAGAAAGGGATTAACCTCTGCTGCTGGCACAGTACAGTCATGATGCTAATGTTTCTGTATGAAAAAAGCTGAATTGCAGTAATATCTGAAATCACAGAGAAAGTCCAGAGAGCTTTGGAGGAAAAAAAAAATATGGAGGAATAAAATGTTAAAAGCCAAAGCTGGTTTGGGATTCTATTTTTCACATGGGCATGTGTAGGAGAAGAATTATGTATTACAAGACCCCACAATTTAGATGGTGGAGGAATGGGTCAGTGAGTTCTAAGATGAAGAAGTTTTTAGGACCTGTAACTTGTAATTGTGTTATGGGTGAGTTCCAGCTGCTCCCCTAAGCTTATTTCAAAATTTAAGTTCAACATAGTGTTTATTCACTTGCAATGCTTCAACTAGTAAACAGGCAGGGAGTCTATTCTCCTTTCATTTGGCAAGAGGGTTCTACAGCTACACAAAATATCCCCCAGCAATGAAAAATGAAACCCACAAATGTAACATTAGCAACCGGCTGTCAGAAGAAAATCAGGAGTAGGATTGTCAGTCTGGTCATTTTAAGCCAGTGTGTTCATGTGAGGGTCTGTGCATGTGTGTGTGTGTGTGTGTGTGCACATGTATGTGTCAGTATCATGATTCACATGTGCAGTATCATGAGAAATGTGAGCGGGTGCTGGTCTTAATGATGGCAGAATGCCCCAAACATGAAGATGTAGTGGAACCATCAGTGGGAAAGCAATACAGCACAGACTCTCTACAGCTAATTGTGCAGGGCTCCTCTCATGGAAGAGTAGGAGACAGGTGGATTAAAAAGAATATGTTTTCATGTTAGAATTACTTCTTGTAGGTACGTTCAACATATGTGAGCTCTGAATGCCAGCGTGTAAGTGAAATGTACACTGTTTTCATTTTTAACCTTCATGAAATCATTTCACAACCTCCCAAAACGTAGGGACCTAAACCCTCTTCAAAGTAAACACCCAGCACCAGCAATTTAGTCCTCCAAGCAAAAAACATATTGACCATTCCGAGTCAGCACAGCTATTAACCGGTAAATTCATATTCTCTCTCTCATTTTCTCCGCCCCCCCCCCCAACACCTCGTATCCTCCCCTCCGACCGCTTCCCTCCTCCATCTCGGGCAGAATCTATAAGGGGTATTTTACATAGAGATACAAGTACCAGGTGCAGAGTGGATACCCAGCCTCCTAAACTTAGTACCAATTCCCTCCTCAAAGAGAAGGAATGCAGTGGTATCAGCACCGGGGACACGGGGACAGCGAACACCACGGCGGCACTTGGAGTTTACAGAGGGGCAACCCTAGCTCCGCCACCGCCACCCCTCGACCAGCCCCCACCCCCGCCAACACGCACACGCGCGCGCACACACACACACACCCCCACTCTACTTCCCCCCGCCCCCCGCACACACACACCGGTTCCAGATCTCCCCACCAACAGCGATAATGCAGCAAGTCTGTCTGCACACTCCTGCACGCCTCAGGACCCAGCCTGGGCGCAGAGCCGGGAAGGCAGGGAGCGCACCGCAGGACTTGTCAATAAACCGCGTTCCGTCCATATTCCGAGCCCTCCTCACTCCAGCGACCACCCCGAGCCCGGCAGCGGGAAGGACCGGGCGCGAGGAGCCAAGGAAGCCTCCCCTTACCTTGCAGCGAGAAGAGGGACAGGAAGAAGCCCAGCACCCAGACGCTGTGCAGCCAGTAGGTCCTCATGTCTCCGCCGCGCTCCGTGCTCCGTCGCGCGTCCTGCTCTCGCCTCTTCCGCTCGCGCTCTCTCTAGTAAAACGCGCGGCTCGCTTCCCTCGATTTCCCTCTGGGCTCTCCCGGCTCCGGCAACCCGGACAGACCAGGCTCCTGCCGCACGACGGCCGGACCCAAACAGCTTCGCTCTCCTGCGTGAGAGCGCGAGCCAGGGGCCGGGAGGGACGCTCGAAACCTGTGTCTGGTGGAAACAGAGCAAGTCCCCTTCTCCCTCAAGCTCTCCCGCTGCCTCCTTTCTACCCTCCTCTCCCTCACTCCCCTGCAGCTCCAACTAAATGCGACTGTACTTAAACAAGCAGCGTCTTATAGGACCGCGAACCGAGCCGAAAGGGCCCCGCTACTGCCATCTAGTGCGCACATCTCGGTACCGCCGCAGCTCTGCGTTTGCTTGTGTGTGTGCGAGGTCCATCCAATGCCGTCAATTCCCCTTTGCTCTCAGCAAACACAGGTGAAGCTCCTGCCCTCCTGAGTCCTTGATTTGACCTTGTTATATCCCATAGGTCCTGATTATCGCTTTGGCACGGGGAAACGCTTGGCAATTACCACCCACATTTCTTCATTATCCCATTGCTCCTTCTCTCTTTGAAATTCCCTTTCCCCAACAACTCAATGGAACTGCCCTTCCAAATGTCACCTTGACCTCCACCTCAGAAGTCTAATGACTGATGCCTCATCCTACCTGATTTAATGCTGTATTTCACAGTGTTGCCCATTCCTTTTTATCTGAGTTTAAAGTCAGAGTCAAAACAGTTCTCCTGGGGTTTCTGACCCTCCCTTCTAAGAGCCCCCTAGGGCCTCTGCAATTCTCTCTTTACATTTTCTATATTTTCTTGTTTCTTTCCATACTTAAGTTATTTGAAAATCAAACACATCTGTACTGGTTACTCCAAGATGGAGATCTCCACCAATAACCTCCTACCTAGCCCTCAAATCAGACTTCCCAGATGGGTGGGTACCAAGTATCTCCACCTGAATGCCCCTGGGCCATTGTTTCTCGGCCTTTTGGCTAAAATCAAATGAATGCCCCTGGGCCAGGTATCAATTGAGTAAGAGGTTAGATAGGTTCTTACTAAAGAGCACTGGCTGACAGGAGAACTGGATTTCAGTTCCGTCATGGTGCCCCCCACCCCCTGCTCACTGAGGACCTTGACCCAGTCATTTAATCTCTGAACTTCGTTTTACTCTTTGATGAAATTGAGAAATTGAATTACATGGTCATGATGTCTTTGGCCCTTCCCAACTCTATCTGGAGTGTCTGTATCAGGTTTCTCAACTTTGGCACTATGGGCATATTGTATCAGATAATTCTTTGCTGTGAGAGGCTCTCTTGTGCACTATATGATTTTTAGCAGCATCCCTGACTTCTACCTGCTCAATGACAGTAGCCCCCCACACACACAAATCATGACAGCCAGGAAGACTCCGGGTAATGCTGAATGCCTTCTAGGGAATGAAATTGCCCCCAGATGAGAACCTCTGATCCATACCTACCGCGATTTTCCTTCAGGAATCATTCCCTATTCCCAGCTTCCCCATTTCTGTTAGATTCCAATTCCACAGGCTTATACCTTTAGAATATCTTTCATCCCTTCTGGAACTTCAGCTGGTCATCAATCTCACCAATGTGAACACGTCTAAGATGCCTCTATCTTTTTCCAGCTCCACTGCCACCATTTTCATAATACATTAAACATGTATTGTGCATTATACTTCCCCAAATTTCTAATTTTCAATTATCTAATTTGAATCTCGTAACAGTGCTATAGTATCTTCAGGGATGGTGTTAGCTCTTTTGTGTTAGTAAGAAATGCAGACAAAAGTTAAATGACTTTTCCTATGGTACACAACAGGTCAGTGGCAGCAGTGGCAGCAGAGCCGAGGGAGGTCTCTTCACTGCTGTTTCTAATGCATCTGCTTAGTCTAGGTCTTTATCTCCACACACCCAGGTTCCACACCCAGGTTCCTACAGTAGCCTCCCAGCTGATCCCCTTGCTCCATCCCTCATGGTCTAATCTAGTCTATACATTACCGCCAAGTAAATTCTCTGTAACACTTTAAGACTCTCACCTGTTTCTGAATTAAAGTGTGGCTCCCTATGGTGTTCTGTGTACAGATTAGAATCCCCTGGAGCTTTTAAAACCTACTGATGCATGACCCTGCCCCAAACCAATTAGAGCAGAATCTCTGGGGTGGGGCCCTGGCATCAGCATTTTTTAAAAGATCCCAGGTGATTCTAACCTGTAACTAGAGCTGCGAAATACTGGCCCAACAGATTGAATTTAGATTCCTCATTTTCTAATTCAAGGTCCTTTGAAACTCTCATCTTACCTTTAACAATTCACATTCTTTTTTTCTTTTACCAATGGAAATACTCTCTTCCAGACTGCCCAATCTTCACCTTCATCTGCAACTTGTTTGTCTCGTGGAGACTACCCTACTCTCAGGAGGAGGAGTTTGCATAGTGACCAGAGTATGGACTTCAGAGCTAGAACTAAGGGGATTCCAGTCCTGTCTTGCCTCTAACAAGCTGTGAGACCTTGTATAAGTCTTCAAGTGTGGTTGTGAGTATGACTGATGACCAACTTAATTTAAAAATGTCAACAGTATCACTTTTCAAGAATCAACCTGATTTCTTCAATGCCAATGTATATCTTAGTAAGGCTTAGCAAAATATATTTTAGCACAACAGAATCACTTAGTGTGCATGCTAAAAATCCAGATTACTTCAGTCACATACCAAACCTAATATATTAATATATTTGGATGTTGGGATCTAGTAATCTGTTAAACTTATTTCTCTAGGTGACTTGTGCTTTCTAATGATTAAGAAACATTAGCTAAGAACCACAAAGTATTAAGAGCTGAACACTGAACCTGAAGACTTGTGTATGTGTGTGTTTTGTTGGAATTTTCTGCATGCAAAAATTGACCCACATTCTGTGAAGTTCAACTTATGCAACAGTGTGGATTATGCCCTTCTTAGTATCATGATGGAAGACACACCTACACATATGCACATATTTGTATAAATAGGTGGAAATAATGTGACTGCATCATCACTCTGATTCTAAAAAGCTAATTTTGGTTAGAAAGCACACATAGCATAACAAAAATTAGTCACAGGCATAGAAACCCTTCCTAATTTTTTACCTAAGGACATTTTATTCCCTACAGCTGCCTTCCACTACAACAAAATCTCCAAGTTTATAAAGCCTGTCAACTTCCATCGCTAATTCTCAGTGATGGGATTGTAATTTGCTCTGAGAAGCTTCCTGGTATTACTGTTAAGTCATTTGCATTCCATGAAAAAAAATTGTCTTCTAAATGGGTCCAGGAATTCCTAGAAGTTGGTTCCCCCACCACCACCCCATCCTGGCTTTCATTTGGGTTCCCTCCTTCTGAGTAGGAAAAAAAAAAAGGTAGTAGCACTGGGTGTCTATCAATTCTCTTCCTTTCAGACCCCAAATTCTCTTACCAGAAAAGAAAGAGTACTCTCCCTCTCAGAAGAATCCCATAGATAACTGAGCTGGCTTTTCACATTTTGTTTCAATAGACCCCAACCACCTCCCCCTATGAGTGGAAGAATATATAGGTTAGAATATCTGTGTCTAAACTACTATTGCGATGGAGTGTTCCTCCAAAACTTTAAGAATAATCATAAGAAAGATTTTTAAAAAAAAGCTTTTATACTAATGTCCCAAAATAAAATCACTAAGAAAGGAATACCAAATGCATGACATACTGAGTCAGCAAAACTGTCCCTAAATAGAATACTTTCCAAAGGTTTCTATGAAGTTTTAGCAAATCCTTAAAAAACAAAAACAAACAAACAAAAAATACCTTTCATTGCAAGTATAATTAGGTTTATGCCTGTAGAAGCGCATTCTGTCCAAAGACTCCTTAGGGGGGTGCCTGGATGGCTCAGTGGGTTAAAGCCTCTGCCTTCGGCTCGGGGTCATGATCTCAGGGTCCTGGGATTGAGCCCCGAGTCGGGCTCTCTGCTCAGGAGGGAGCCTGCTTCCCCCCCTCTCTCTGCCTGCCTCTCTGCCTACTTGTGATCTCTCTCTGTCAAATAAATAAATAAAGTCTTTAAAAAAAAACAAAACAAAGACTCCTTAGGATGCTATACTGAGACAATGAGCCGAAAAAGGAAAGATTTTTTGTTTTTTGGGTTTTTTAACAGATGGATTGCCTAATTTTACCTTTCCTACATTAGAGCTGATGTCCCCCTCTTTAGACGAGAGAGCTATCATCCTGTAGTGGTATACAACTACCATCATGCCTGCCTGTATTATACTCCCACTACTTGACTTTAGGCAAGAGAAGGTGATATGCACAATATCTTCCATAATAGACTTTGCAATCTAGCCTGCGGGTTTCTTTTGACTGTTCCAATGCCTGCCAGAGTGGTTTTCACAGATCTTGGAAATGGCTACATAATTTACGTGGAATCAGAAAATGAAGAACAAAAATGCAGGTTTTTGTGGGCATCTGAAATGAAACAAGTCCACCTCCAGACTAGAAAACCCAGAGTGGTAATTGTGCTCATCTAACAATAATACCTTATGGTCATGAAGCTAGTTCACGTGCATGAGCTCATTTAGTACAGCAATGAAGAAAATTTCAGAGGGTGGGAGTTTGTCTTATTGCCTTTGACTTATTTCACCCTAAAAGTATGCAACCAAAGAAGGAAAAGCTGAAATTTGATGTGTCGAGAAACCAAACAGTAGAGAGCTTCAAGGAACTTTAGTACTTGAAGGCAGCTTAGATAAGGCAGTGTGGTGTGAAAAACAAATACCGAGCTGTCACCTCAAACATATATGGGGTTCTCCACTCAGTGGCTTGTGACCCTGGTGTGGGTTCACAAAATGGCCCCCGTGCATGGAGGGCAAGGTGAAACAAAAGAAAGGGCAGGACACTCCAGTTTGGGGGCTGGCAGGTTTAACAAGCAAGGGAATTTACATATGAGGACTGTCTTGAGCAGCCACAAGACAGAAGACCTCTGTGCCCACCTGCCAGAATCTGAAAAGTTTATATAAAGGCCTGAACTAGGGTTCAGTCATATACTCAACCCAGATGGTCTCAACAATGCCTTGCTCTCTCTCAAGCCTCCATCCTTGAAAATAGCTTTCACAGTGTGAACAGTGGCAGAATGTACATTCCAAGGACAGGGGAGGGAGTGAGGAGGCTTCAGTTGCTTGGGTCCAGCTCTTGGGTCAGCCAGCGGTCATGTCCTCTTAATGACCTTCTCTAATACCTGGGTAAATAACCCAACTTCTTTGAGCTCTCGTTCTTTTCTTAAGATATTGTGAGTCTCTATTGAAATAAGATATATAAAGTTCCTGACATATTAAGTGCTCAATGGAGGTTGATCCATGACACTGCCTCAAATACCATACCACCCACCCTCTGTCTTTCCCTAAACCCATCCCCCCACCTCCCATTGTGTAAGAAAGACTAAGGTTTCCCAAACTCAAGCAATGTGTCCAAAATCATACAGTTAAACAAAAAGCATAGAATGTAGCCATTGTGATTCCTAATATACTACTCTATTATACTACTCTATATTAATACATGACAAAAAATAAGGTTTCCCACCAACCCTCTTCCCGAAAATAGCACTTTCTCTCCTTTAGATGGTATAATTTTAAAACTATTTCCATAAACCTGGAGGAAAAACTCCAAAGTTTATTTTATTTTAGATAAGAACTAGATAATACAGCCTGGGGTCATTTGAGTGGAGAAATTAATTCCTGACCAATAAAGGACTTTTGCTGAGGTGGGAGGTTGACAGTTGTCAGAAATAAGGAGCTATAATATCCCCCTTTGAACCAAAATAACTTCTTTTCCCTTAAAATATCCCCATTTGCAACTGAAAAGAAAATAAACTATTCTGGTTGAAGAAATTGCTTTTGCCATTAGGATGCAAATGGCCAAGCAAATTTGTTGCCCAATAAATCTTTCTGGGCATTATATAGACATAGTCTTAGAATTTGTAAAGCTTAAACTATAAAAGCAAATAACATAAAAGGAGAAGAAGCTATAAATTCCAAATCTAGATGACACTTTTGTATGTAAGACTCAGGGGGGCAAAACACACTCTTAAGAACAAGGAATTACAGGACCCAAATGGAGTTAGAAAGCCTTCTGGTTGTTTCTCTCTTGCTCCTTCCCATTCTATTGTACTTTCACCAATTAATGGAGTGCCATAGCAGGACCTGACAACCTGCACTAAGCAATGTGGGTTTGAAATTCCATTTCTCCATTCTCACTCCCTATGTTAATTCCAGACCAAGATGAGAGCCTAAGAACAAATCAAACTTGGAAAGAAGGTTTTTGGCTGTTAACTATGTTTCAAAGACCACAAAGCAGATTTAAATTCAGAACAGAAAAACATTAGGACCTGTAAAAAGACCTTGATGAGCATGGAGCCTGATCATTGCCTGCATTTTCCTTACATGAAAAGAGGAGACCACATACATTTTCATCCTTATCTCTCTCTACCCGTCGACAAATACCTCATCCTTTAGCCAAATTATTCACTAATCCCTCAACAAATCTTGAGCTTTTTTCCTGCTTTTGCTCAAGCTAACCACCTACCTCATTATTTTCTTCAAGCCCTGTATCTGCTTCTGAGAATCCTACCTTACATTCAAGGAGCATCTTCTCTGATACAACCATGAGGCAAGCACTTGTCCTTCTTCACCACTCTGTCCTTGGAACTAAGCATAGTTCCTGATACCTAAGAAGTCTGTCTAAAAATATCTGCTGAATAAAGAAATGAGTCTTTCACCTATACTGCTGGAGGGGAACACTTATTTTGCTTTGTACAGCTTATTATAAGTAACTGCCTATAGTTTTATGTGTAGGTAGCATACTTTGACCATTCAATGGCAAGCCTACTGAGGGCAAAGACCCTGCCACTGAATGTAGCCACAGTGTCACTAAGTATTGTTTTAAGCATGTAGTCATGAGAAAATGAGCAAGTGAATAAATGAATGAATACATTAAAGTTGAAGTTTTGAGAGAACCTCTTAAAGTACATGAACAAGAAATGAGTACTATTTGAAATTGAGCCAATTGAAGGGCCAGTAAAGAGTAGAAGCCCTATATCTAGCCATCATAGAATAGTCAAATTTTAAAAGTCTGTTAAGATCATTATTTTTCTAAAAATATATACATACCTTTAACACTTAAACCTAAAGCTTAGAAATGTAGAGTCATTTACCACAATTTTAGTGTAAGTCCAAGGACCTTACCTTTGAGTAGGCACATTACTTCCTTCCAAAATTTTATGAAACCTATGAAAAATCTGAGTATGACATTTCTTCTAGGTTTTTATAATTTCCCTGAGATTTTTAGTTGTCTCATCCTCACCTAACAAGACAGCATTTTTTTCAGCTTACCTTTAACAAATATGTCCAAAGCATTCAACATAGTTTTTATTAAAACACCAACTTTTTCTTTTTGTTCCCATTACTTGCTTGTTTTAAATAGTAATCAGTTAACTAATGTAATTACAGTAGCATATGAAGGTGGCATAAATATGTTTGGAAAAAAGACTTGACACTTGATAAACATATAATTTAGCTAATGGGAGAAGAAGAGCATGGTATGCTAAAGAGGTCTACTAATCAGTGGGCCTCAGTCAGAATAGAGGAACAGAGTGATAGTTCGTTGATGAATTGGGTAAGTGCAGTTGGGTAAGAGATCTTTTTCTGTAACACAAAGAAATCTAGAGATATTTATCACTATATCCATAATATCACAATGCATAAAGAATCTTGATATAGAGGAACAAAGAATGTTTACAGCAACAAAAAGGGAATCCATGTATAGGCCTCAAATGTATTCCCAAATTTGATATATTGTTAACAAGCAGGTACTTATATTTGTCCATCTATAAAATATACCTTAGCTTACTATTGGTTGTACAAATAATTAACTCTCGCCAACTTAAATGTCATACGTATTCATTTTACTCTTATTACTTCAGGAATGAAGGAAGACTGGATAAATCAAGACACAAGCAGTCATTGATCATATATCATTCAGAGAGAGAATGAGAATTGTGACAGATGCCCAAGAAACAGAGATAGGTGACACAGGACAACTGTCCTCAGAGACCTTTACAATTTAGTGGGAGGAACAAGAACACGATAAATCAATAAGAGTAATGTAAAAAGAGGATACAGAAAATATCATTAGCATACTTGTTTAGATTTTTTAAAATACACATTTAGGGACACCTGGGTGGCTCAGCTGGTTAAGCGGCTGCCTTCAGCTCAGATCATGATCCCAGGGTCCTGGGATCGGGTGCCGCATCAGGCTCCTTGCTTGGCGAGGAGCCTGCTTCTCCCTCTGCCTCTGCCTGCCACTCTGCCTACTTGTGCTCTCTCTCTCTCTGACAAATAAATAAATAAAATCTTTAAAAAAATAAAAAATGAAAATAAAATAAAATACACATTTAAATAAAATTCTGGTACTTTTCAATATACCTTGGCCAGGTCAGGCTACTGTGGCTCTGCATGGAACACAACCATAACCCCAGGTATTTTTTGTAATAAATGTTTGTATTCTTACACTTTGGAAAGGACTCCCTTGTATACCTTGTTGTTCAGACAGCCAAGATTTCTCCAGGAGCTTTTAGAGCAGGGCGGCATTGGCGTCAGTATCTGCAATTATGATGAATGCATCAAATGCATGACTGTTATTGCTGACTTGCTGGTGGAATGAGTATGTCACACATTCATGGGTCCTTCCATGTATGTAGCTACACATTCTCATACACTGTGTGTGTGTGTGTTTGCAGTCATAGTGGAGTGGGAGAATTGCATTTCTCTTTGAGAAATCATCATTTATCAAGTTAGACTGACTATCAGTCTGGAACTGCTTTCAAGGTCAAGGACTGCCGAATGTCCAGAAATGAGATTTCTCATGGATGGGTGCCATAGTCTATCAAGAGCTTGATGAATGTTCTCACACCTGGGCAGGCTGATAGACTGAGCAAACTGGATTTAGATTCCTTATTCGCCTGTTACCTGGTGACTGGCAGATCCCATCCCAATTTTGGCTTTTGACCTTTGCATAGTGGACTTTTTCTTCCAAATTTGCTTCAGGGCCACTATTATTTTTATGGTCCACTTCACTAGATTTCTATCTCCTCTGCCCCTCTCTCATGTTCTTCACTATCCCATGTTTAATGGCTCTCTCTGGCTTGTGCTCACTTTCTCTGCTGTTTATAGTGTGGGTAGGAGTGTGATGTCTAATGATGCAAACCCAATTTCAATTTAACATGTGCGATGTATATGGTCCAGTTCTTCCTTCACTCTCCTTTGGTAGCGTAAGGGTAGAGGTTATGATAATAAGATTAGATCCCTCTTTATCGGTTTAAAATGTGTCCTTCCTCATGTATTTACTTATTTCTTTCCAGTTTATTTTTTCCTTTGCATATTTTTTTAAGATTTTTAAATGCCAAAAATATGACAGTACAACATCTTGAAATGTAACATCTTATATGGAAAGGATGTGCACATGATAGAGTTGATATCCTGCCCCAAATGTTTTTTCTCTATTCTTTTATTTTTATTTTTTTATTTTTTATTATTTTTTAAAAGATTTTTATTTATTTATTTGGCACAGAGAGAGAGAGAGAGATCACAAGTAGGCACAGAGGCAGGCAGAGAGAGAGAAGGAAGCAGGCTCCTCGCTGAGCAGAGAGCCTGACGCAGGGCTCAATCCCAGGACCCTGAGATCATGACCCGAGCCAAAGGCAGAGGCTTTAACCCACTGAGCTACCCAGGCGCCCCTCTATTCTTTTTTCCTCACTGAAAACCAATCATTCCAGGCCAAACTTCTGTGCATAAGACTCTTTCCTTAACACTAACTACCCTTATAGTGACCCCTCCTTTCTGCCAACTTTTTTTTTTTTTAAAGATTTTCTTTATGCATTTGAGAGTGAGAGAGCGAGAGAGAGCATGAGGTGGGGGGAGAAACAGGCTCCCCCCTGAGCAGGGAGCCAGATGCAGGGCTTGATCCCAGGACCTCGAGATCATGACCTGAGCCAAAGGCATTATCCGACTGAACCACCCAGGCACCTCTGCCAACTCATATTGTCTGCATCATTCATTTACCTCATAATCATGTATTGCCTTATACTGTCCTTTTTGTTATAATATATTCTTTGCATTTTTTCATTTATTTATTTGAGTAGGATCTCTTAAGTTATCAATCTCATATCATTGAAACTATAAAGAGACAGAGAAACAGGCAAGTCATAATCTCCCCCCTTCTTTTTGGGACTTTTCATGTGGGTTACCTTTTATTACTATCTAGACTATATGCTCCATGATAAGCAAAAACAGGCATTGTGCATAATAATCTTATAGTGACATGGCAATGTGTTATTCATTAACAAGTTTTGACTTCAATAAAGTATTTCTGTAATGAAGGAAACCATAAAAGAGAGATCTATAGTATGTGAAATCTAAAAGGGCAGATAAAACATATAGGAGTAACAAATGTCAGTTCCCTGGTTTAATAAATGGAGCTAACTGTATCCATCTGCCAACTTCACAGAGTGACATGAGAATCAAATGAATTATTTAACTATAAAAAATTCTAATGACTTCTGCTCCTCCAAAGATGCCTTTTACTATCACTCACCTTCATTGGTTGAAAAGCTTCTTTACCAAATCAAACTGTATATATTTATTAATAAGTAATATATGTCCTTACTTTTGTTAATCAAGTGAATATATACCTTAGCATATAGTAAAAATAATCAATAACTGCAATATTATCCATATTAGATTATCTTAAAAGATTGTAAACAAGTCACTATTACTAACTTCATGAGCTCCCAGTGGGTCTAGGACCTCAGATTGGGAATATATGTTCTATAGAAATTTAAAGGTATTGTTATTTTGTTTATTATTTTTAGCAAAACTAATAATAATAAACCAAATTGCTTACCTTGGCCAGTTCTCAGTCACTCTGCCGATTACCACTGGCTTCACATTTTCCTTTTCTGGGACAATCAATTTATAAAATGCTGAATGGATAAACAAAGAGGCAAGAAAGAACCATAAATGCCCCATCCTACTTCACTTGCCTACAACACGTTGTTGAGAGGTCCTCTTTCTTACTCTTATTGCAAAATTACAAACTCATTGTTAGACCATCATCGCTGAACTGCTTTTAGACCAACACATAGAGAAGCATCTAAAATAGCGCAAACATTTTTTAATAGCATAATCATTTTTAAAAACTATTCCCCAAATATTACAAATTACCCTTAATCTAAACTAGAGCCATTCTTATATTTCTTGGCAATTCACCAGCATACGTATGTCATTTAAGGCTTAGGAACTGTGATCATCCCCTGTCTAAATCTTCCTTAAAATCCAGGGAGCCTGATTCTTTGTCTTTTTGATAGAAAGCAGTTCTGGGATAATACATGTTTGAATCTGAATCAACTCCAATAAAATTCCAAAAACTGCTAAAGAGGAATTGAAGACGACTACATCACTAGAGGAAAAATTATCTTAAAATTGGAAAAAGTGGGGGTTTGGGGGGTTTTTTGTTTATTTTTTGTGGGTTTTTTTATTTTATTTTATCTTTTTTTCAGAAAACCTGCACCTTTTGCTAGGTGAAAGCAAAATCTTTTAATAATCCATGTGCACATCATGGACCAACTTGACAAGAAACTTATGATTTTATGGCTGTCCATTTCTACACTGGTAACATTCAGATCTGGACCTTTTGAGGGACCTCTGGCTAAAGAAGTTGGTCATAATAATGAATAAATATGAATTAAATGCCACCTCCCCAAAATAAGCCGAAAACTGTAAAAGCTGGTAGTAGTAGTTATCCAAATTTTGACTCTAATTTACTCTAATAGTTTCAAATACAGAGCGCACAAGTAATTTGATTTGAAAGCAGTTTATCTAAGTTAGCACTTTCTAGACACTTCCATATATTAGCCATGACTGGTCAGAGTCTTCCTCTCAAGGAGGTGACAGCAGCATTAGAAAAGAGGAAGCAAGAGGGAGCCTGTTTTTAAAGTGTTTGTTACAAATGCCACATCTCTTTCTGTTTCCTTCATTTTCTAGTGTTTATTTGCATCTCTGGCAAGGATGAGGGTCAGAAAGGCATTTGTATAGTTGTGTAAGGATCAGCTATTTAAACACATCTCATTCCCACTTAATCAAAAATGCCTTCGTAGAGTTGGAATTCAAGGATAGTTTTCAAGCAGATGAGAAAGATGATTTGACTGACTCATTCTGATAGTTGAAGTAGACTACTTAGCCATCTGTTCTCCTCTGAAGGTATCAGGCTTAAGTTGGTAGGAGTGGCTGCAATTGTTGGTATGAGTGCACTAGAGAGTCACTGCCATAGAAACAACATTCCCCGAGTTTGCATCACACCTCATAGAAGTCTTGGCACCCAGGGTGACTGCCTAAAGCAAGAAAGTAGGGCAAGGAATTACAGAGAGCTACCCAATAATAATTAGTCTCTGTGAAGGGAAGATGCTAGTTGCTAGGGCAGACTTTTTGGCATACCACAGCATAAAAAGGAAGTCATTGTACAGGTAAATGCATCCACAGAAGGATTAAATACTCTGCTATTGCAGAAAGGAGTCTTGAAAAATATGTATTCCAGTCACTTACTTTCTTCCCAGAAATAAACTATGAGCAGATCAAAATGAAGGCTAATCTATTATCAGATTTAAAAAAATTCATCTAGGACCAACGATATAAAAAATTACAGAATGTGTTTCTCCACATCGGAAGCAAGAAAATTCAACATGAACATCATTAAGCTCAAGGCTAACTCTGAAAGAGATACTGAAACTTCACGGTAGGGTCCCTGACCCCTAAATGTAAAAGCTGCATTGTTACAGAAACTATTTCAGCTGTTCTTCATCACACTAGACACACACACACACACACACACACACACACACACACACAGAATATCCGTTACTTTCTACTGTAGAAATTTTTTGTTAAAAGTATTTTTTAAAGAATTACAAGTTGAATAAAAATAAAAGTGGAAAGTACTAAGAAATAAAAAGAATGGAAAAGATTATCTCATAGACTCAACTCTCTAATTCAACCTGTATGCCATTTTGGTGTATTTTCTCTTTCTCTTTCTTTTAACCCTCTGAATGTATTTAAGTAACATTTTACATTACTGAGGATTTGACTCACCTTTAATTCAACTTAGAAGAAAAGAAAAAAAAAAAATACCTGGGGCTCTGGGGTGGCTCAGTGGTCTGAATCTCAGGGTCGTGGGATTAAGCCAGTTGGAGAGGCTTTGGGCTCCACACCCAATGAGGAGTCAGCTTGAGATTCTCTTCTCTCTCTGCCCCTCTACCACTCCACCCTTGGGCTTAACATGAAAATTTCTTTCCCCTCAAACCCCACACCCCAAGTTGTCTTCCTTCCATTCCTCCCATCACACCTTCTCCCATGCAATTTATCTCTCTCTTTTCCTCTTTACCTTCACCCAAACTTTGTTTCTTGGCCCCACCGGACTGTTGTAACAAAATACTGCACATTAGGTAGCTTAAAAACAACAGAAAATTCTTTCTCATGGTTCTGGACGCTGGAAATCTGAGTTCAGGGAGCAGCATGGTCAGGTGAAGAAACTTCCAGTCAGACTACTGACTTCTCCTGTCCTCATGAGGTAGAAGAAGAAAAGGCCTCTTGTCTATGGGCATCGGTCTCATTTATGAGTGCTCTCTACCCTCATGACCTACTCACGTCTCAAAAACCCCACTTTCTAATATTATCACATTGGGAATTAGGATTTCAATATATGAATTTTGGGATCACACATTCAGAACATAGCATTCAGTCTTACCTGATTTCTTGGAGGGGAACACCCATCTGGAAACCTCTTGTAGCTCTTCGTTTCAACTCCAATGTAAGCTAAGTTAGAGAAAATGGCCACTAGAGTAAAAGAAGAAGGTGGAAATACACAGAAAAAAAATTAGTATTTGAGATCTAAGCCTACCACAAGATTGTATTCAACCAAAAGACAGAAAGCTAGGGCAGAAAATATTTTTTTAGATATTTTTTAGATGAGGGACTTGAAGATCAAGTTATTTGTGTTTGTACATGATCACCCAAGAAGATGGTTCTGGATTCAAGACAAGAATCCAGGTTGCCAGTGCATCTGGTACTATAGTTCACTTCATCTAATAAGGTTCTGACAATCTCAGTGGCAGGCCAGGTGTCAAAACTTTTTCCATATGAAATCATGTGACTTAAAATGGTAGTTACATTTGTTGGTATTCCTGTGTAGGAGTTATTACACTTCTGAAATGCTCAGACTTGTGGAGGGCCTAAGCCACTAACATTTCCTACAGAACTCTGGCTTTTCTTTGCAGTGGTTGGCCAAAGACTTAAATCTCTCAGTCTCCCAGCATATCTTTCTATATATCTGCCTGCTTTCAGAGAACATGTCTTATAGTGCTATAATAGTAAACTTGAGTTTTCTGAACCCCAGTGCTTTTTAGGGAGCTACAATACAAATATTAAGGATCAAGTGTGAAAGGGTAGGCCACAATAAGCAAGAGAACATGTCCACAGTAGACAAAGGAATACAGGGATTCTGAAGACAAGTATTGAAAATACACAAAATTGGTCTTCTGGGGCTTCCTTCCATTTACCCTTCCTCTCTGCCATACCTACTTAACTCTTATGATGAATTTGTGCTTATTCTAGTAAAGTGATACATATCCCTAAATATATGATAATTTACAGTTTTATTAAGGAATATTTGGCCATGTGAACGCCCTCATTCTCAGAAGACCATTCCACAGCTGTCAGTTATTCTCAAATATATCAAGAATCAGTTTATGGCTTACTCTATACCTAATTCTAGTAGATCCCTTCCTGAGATCAGGATGTTCTTATTTTTCACAGCTGCTGCTTAAAATATACTTCTATAAAGTCATTTCTAAGGTCTTATAGTCACCACATCTTCCTTGTGGATTATGGCAATAGCTTCCTGAACTCCTGTACTCCTGTCCCCAACAGCTATTCTCTGCACAGTAGCTAGAGTGATCCTTTGAAAACATTAATCTGATCGTGCTACACCCTTACTGAAAGCACTATAATGACTTTCCATCACTTCAGTGTAAGATCAAAGCCCTTTCCCTGATCTGGTCCCTCTTTATCTCTCTGACCTTACTTGACAGAGACACATCCCTGTCTCTCTGAACATGCTTGCCTCAGGGCCTTCCCTGATAGGGCTCCTCTCTCTGAAATGTTTTCCCAACGGCTTACTCCTTCAACTCTTTCTAGTCTATACACAACTACTACTTCAACAGAGAGGTCCTCCTTGAATACCTTCTCCAAAATTGCAATAGCCTTAGTGGTTTGTAAGCTGCCCCATACATAGAGGGCTAGGAGAGACATAAGAAAGAGGCAGGCCATTTCAGATTGGTAGGTGACAGGTTTAAAAAGCAAGGGAATTTACATATGAGACCTGTCTGTGAGGGGCCACAGGGTGAGTAGATCTCTTTGCCCAACTGCCAGAATCTTAAAAGTTGATGTAGAGGCTGTAACTGGGTTTTGTCACATACACTAATCAGATGGTCCTAACAATACATTGCCCTCTCAAGGCTGCATCTTTCAAAATGGCTCCCACTGTGGGAATGGTGGGCAAAATATACATCCCAGGGGCAGGAGAGGGGATGAGGAGCCACAGATTACCCAGGTCCAGCTCTTGGGTCCGCCAGTGGTCACATCCTATGGATAATGTCCTCCAACAATCCCCTCCTTCACTCTTCTTTTACTTTGCTTTTTTTCTCCAACTTTTTACTACCTAATGTTATATTATATACCTAAACCCTCTTGCTCCACAAGGGCAGACACTTTCTCTGTTGGTCCACTGACAAAAACTCTCAGTGCTTATTAGTTGCTTGGTGCTTATTAGTTCACAAGTATTTGTGAAATGGCCTCATAAAATGTGCTGTTTCTTCTGATGTGGCACAGATAATTTTAGAAGTATTTGTACTGGCCATTTGCTACTCTCATACTTTGAACCAGTAAATTAGTTTTGAATAGTGATGAAAGTAATTTATCACTAACAATGTGATATTTAATGCTTAATTTATTTTATATACATATGAAGGGATTTAAGCAACCTACTTGTATTTGCATCTCCTTCACATCTTTACATACTTTCAAGAGTAGGAGAGAAAAGGGTGGAGTTAATGAAGGCATACTGAAAATAGAATCTCAATTACTACTCTGCTTATCTTTACCAAAATCTAACGCTTAGGAGAGTCATAATCATCATCAAAAGTGGCTTGATGGGAAAAAATAAAAATAGGGTGCCTGCGTGGCTCATTTGGTTAAGCGTCTGACTCTTGATTTTGGCTCAGGTCATGATCTCAGAGTTGTGAGATAGAGCTCCACATCAGGCTCCTTGTTGGGCGTGGAGACTGCTTAAGATTCTCACTCTCCTTCCGCCTCTGCCCCTCCCCCCACTCTCTCTCCCTCTCTAAAAAATAATAATAATAATAATAAATAAAAGTTTAAAAACCTTTCTTCAAAGTAGTGATTCCTTGTCTTCATGTTTGGCGTGAACATTGATATGAGGACTCCTTAAAATATATCCAAACCCCCCTTAAAATTTTTGGCCCATAAATATGGAGATTAATGCAGTTAACATTTCTAAAGGCCAAATTTCCACTATGTAACGTGACTTATAAACATCATCTAATGTGTTGCTTAATACACAGTAGGTATTCAGAAATGTTACTTCTCCTCTCACCCTTACCATAATTTTCTCAACTGTGACAGGGAAGAAAGAAATGTTAGTAAGTTATAAGTGTTAGCTAGCTAGCTATCCTCCTAGCATTCTCTTTAAGCCAGGCCAGGCCTTCTTTTATTGGAAAGAACGCAAGTAATGAGTAAAGTGAGGAAAAATACTAACAAAATGCCTAACATTATCTATATAATAAACTCCAAAGTGCAGGAGGATGAGGAACGCCTGAAGGAGTTTATGGAGGCTGGATAGAAGGAGAGATTTGCCAAGTTGAGAGATGAGGAGATGACACTTGGAAGCTACAGGGAGTGGACAGTTGCCAAAAAAGTGAAATAATTAGCAAGCCACTGGAAGAGAGCCTTTCCAGAAGTTTGAGAAGCATTGTAATTGGAATGTCCTTTGTAAAATTGTTGGATAAAACTTATAGTCAAAATTCAGACTGCTCTCAATTAAACTTCTATTGCCGAAGTCTAGGTTTTTGTTTGTTTTAACTGTAATCCTTTCCTGAGGCCATGCTCAAAGTTGGAGTGAGGCAACCTGTCTTCATCTGCCACCCCAGCCCCCCAACTCTCCCTCCACCACTCCCATGAGAAATTTAAATTCTCTAAGTTCATAGACTTTCTAGATGGAACTTGGGTGGGTAATATAAAGCTGAATTTGGAAAAATTCCTAGAATTATCCTCCATGAATGCTACTCAAAGAAGAAAGGAAATTAAAGAAATAGGTTTGTAAAGCGCAAAAGGTATTATAAATACATATCTTGTCTTTCTTTGCAGAGGCCTATAACATGCTGACAAAAATATGTGTAACACCTCACTATTTGGGGACCCCTGTGTGGCTCAGTTGGTTAAGCGTCTGCCTTCAGCTCAGATCATGATCCTGGGGTCCTGGGATCAAGTCCCATATCTTGCTCAGTGGGGAACCTGCTTCTCTTTCTGCCTGCTGCCAACCCCACCCCACCTTCTTATGTGCTCTCTCTCTCTCTGTCAAATAAATAAATAATCTTAAAAAAATACCACACTATTTGATCCACCACCCAATAAATGAGGAAGCCAGAGTGCCGAACATTATCCATTCCACAAATAACTAAGGCAGTGAGGGAGGGAACCTGTATATACAGGGGGAAGAGAGGGCTTATTTTTTAAGAGTTATAGAGTGAAAGAAAATACTCCCAAAAGGTTTTGACATAGAGAACCGAAGAAAGCAAATTTTAGAAATTTTGTGGTGTTAAAATTGAGATCTATTGATATTTTTGAAAGAGACTGCATTAAATAGCCAAATTGTTTTTGGTTACTTTTTATTTTTTTAAGATTTTATTTTATTTATTTATATGAGAGAGAGAAAAAAGAGAGAGCATCCACAAGGAGGGGGAGGAGCAAAGAGTGAGGGAGAACAGACTCCCCACTGGGCTGGGAGCCAGATGTTGGCCTCGATCATGACCCCACTCAAAGGTAGAATCTTTAACAGATTGAGGGAACCAGGCGCCCCTGCTTTTGGTTACTTAAAAAAAAAAAAAAAAAAAAAAAAAAGAGTCTCTCCTGAGACTGGTTTCAAAGCAAGATCCTACTAGGCTGACTTCATGCCTGTGACAAAGAAGCATTTTTTTTTTTTCTTTTTTAATCCCCTTTTTATCCCCTTTTTACCTACAGGTAAGCTTTAGGAGGGCCGTTTGTTTATCTATCCACAGAGTCTATGACAATACCTGGCACAAAATACATATTTAATGGATTAATTAGTGAAAGATTAAATTATTTGGCCTTTCGGCTAAGATCAAGTGTAGTATCTGTTCTCATCAGTTTAATAGAATTTTTAAAGAGGAAAAAAACACAATTGATTGCTATTGTCTCTATTGACAAAATTCATTTATTTTGGACACTTAAGAGATCTAGAACAATTTTATGACAAGAAAGCACACATTGAAAAAGAATCTGGAATTATGAATGATGTTCATGTCAAAAAGTGGTCAACTGAGTGGCTATTCATATATTTATCAGAAATTTGGTTTCTCGCCATTTTATTTCCATCCAGCCACCCGTGGAAGCAATACTTATAAATATTTTATTGAATAGCTTTCATTTTAACATAAGCAGTAAGTAGGAGAGCAGATGCTTCTGCATCTACGGGATTGCCTTTGTGATGAAGCCAAATGCCAGGGCTGCTTTGGCAAGAACTTTAATATTGGCTAGGTCTCAGGATCAACTGTCCTCATCAGAATTTATTATTTTTTTTAAGTTATCATATAATAACCTTTAAATATTTTATTAACTAGTCTGAAGAAAGCTCGCTTCCTTCAAATTCTCAACTAAAAACAGCATCGTTTGGAGATAATTATTTGACAGCTCCCCCTTTGAATGAGCACCTGACTGTGCTATGTATCCTCTTCTTAGCCTTACTCATAAGTGGCCACTCCTCGCTATCATTCTGCCTCACCCCACACCTCCTGATCTTTAATGCTTCCAGACGACTGATAGGGGAAACTCTGGTCCAACTTAAATTCCACACTATTTCCTTTCTCCCTCCTCTGGGTCTTTATTTTGTTTCTTCCTTTCAACTTAATATAGCTCAATTAATTCTACCTTGGGCATTTTTTATTTTACACCTGAAAAAGGTATGATTTATCTCTACTGGCTGTATAGAATATTTGGTCACACAGGTTTCTGAGGGAGGTGATACAGGGACATTAAAGCTCAACTAAATTCTTCGTATTTTATGTTAGGTATTTGCCACAAATTCCTGATCTTACCCCAGTGAGATGGATTATATCATAAACCAAATATAGTGGTCTAAACAAATAAGTTTATTTTTGTTATGTAAGAAGTCCAGAAGTCGACTGCAGGATAAATTTAGTAACTCTGCAATCAGGGATGACTTCTCTCAGCCTTCCCATCATAGTTACAAGGTGGTTCAGAGGCTCTTGCCATCATATTATATCCAGCCAAGAAAAATAAAGAAGGGAAAAGCACAACTAGCAGATGTCCATTTGCATTTCTTTCGCCAGAAGTCTGTCACAAAGCCAAACCTCACAGGATGTTGATTGGACCAACCTACAATGTCTGCCACACTCACCTTACTACTTTCTCTAAAGGTCTTTGCTTAATGCTCCTACCTTAATATTTTACTTAGCTCTCCAGAACTGAGGGCATCTCTGAAATGCAAGGACTTCTCCATTTTACTAGTGGCAGAAAAAAAACACAAACAAGAGGGAGGCTATTTGTATCACTTTGTTCCTCCTACCTATCTACCACTGCTGAGCACCGTAGAAGCACATTCTAATCTTGATGATCTCACTTGATTCTTGATGTATCAGTGTCTCTCTTCTCTAAGGAAGAGGACTTAATTCTAAAAATAGGGAAGGCTCACCTCAAAGCTATATTCTGAATGTCCAATTTGTACCCTAGAGATTGTTATTTCAAAGCATGAGGGCGTTGTTTAGAATTGTAAACATCTCATCTACTTTTTATCTTTATCCTGATTCTCAGTAATATTGAACAATATACTGATATTACGGAAAAACAATTCGTTTTTCTAAATTTCAAAGGCAGATTAATACATTGCCTGACTTTCAAAACAAACAAATACTGTTCAATCTAGGAATTTGTTTGCCCTTTGTAGTGTTCTTTTCCTCCAACTTTTTATTGTAGAAAAGTTACCAAAAGGGAACAAAAGACACTCTTCTTTCTGTCACTTATATTTACCACGTTTTAACATTTTACCAATTCTAAATAAGAAAGCATTTAGCTCCAAAAACTTGAGATGTTCTCTTACATAACCATAATACAATGTTCAAATTAAAGGAATTTAATATTGATTTGTTGTTATTATCATATATTGTCCATTCTCTAATTTCTTATATAATCCCAGTATGTTCCATATGTCTTTTCCCCCTCTCCAGGACTCAATCAACAAAATTAATTGCTATCACTCTCTAGTCTACTGTTACCAAAAATAGTTCATTATTTTATTTTGTTTTTTCTTTCATGGACACTGATATTTTTTGAGAAATGTGAGACATTTGTTTTCAGAGTGACTCTCAGTTGGTTTGATTGTTTCCTTAAGATTAGATTCAGGTTAAACCTTTTAAACAAGAAAACTACACAGATGATTTTGTATCATTCTCAGTATGTCATATCAGAAGGATGATATTGGTTTGTCCTGCTACTGGTGATATTAAATTCGATCCTTTGGTAAAGGTAGTGTTCACCAAACTTCTGTACTACAGCATTATCTTTTCCCCTTTCTAATCAATAATTAATCTGTGGAGGTCATATGTTGAGACTGTGTGATTATCCTGTTCCCCAGTGATCTCTAATCCAATTGTTTTAGCATTTGTTGCTGATTTATTCCTGAATTAATTGCTAAGATGTTGGCTGCAAGATGATGATTTTATAATTTTATCACTCCTCCTATATTTATTATTGGTGCTTTTCTGTAAAAAAAGAGATTTCCGGGGCACCTGGGTGGCTCAGTGGTTTAAAGCCTCTGCCTTCGGCTCGGGTCATGGTCTCAGGGTCCTGGGATCAAGCCCCGCATCGGGCTCTCTGCTCGGCGGGGAGCCTGCTTCCTCCTCTCTCTCTGTCTCTCTGCCTACTTGTGATCTCTCTCTCTCTCTCTCTCTCTGTCAAATAAATAAATAAATAAATAAAATCTTAGAAAAAAAAAAGATTTCCCTTCATTCTTCTCCTCCGGGGCCCTTTGAAAATTAGTATTATTATGGTTCATGGATTTATTTCTAATGTGTCATAAACCATTTCTATCATTATTTCTTGAGGCTCAAATTATACCAAAATTTGGCTGATGGGAGTCTTTCCAAACATGTTTTTCTGTCCTCTTGATATGTTCCTATCAATTTTTGAGAACTTTTTTTCTGACATAACAAAATGTCCCAGACTCACCTTGTTTCCCTGCCACAGATCCACAGCCAGCCATTATCCAAGGAGCTTTGGCTCCTTTTAGAGAATGATATTTGTAAAATCAAGATCTAGGTGCTAAGTACTATCAGTGCTATTGATGTACTACTGCTACTAGCTTTATCAGTGAACAGAGCTAGGAAATATGTATTTTGAAAATCATTAGCTTATATCAATAATTCCAATTCAAATACCAAGACACACACTCTTAACTATGGAGAACAAACTGATAGTTACTAGAAGGAAGGTGGGGGATGGGTTAGGAGTGATGGGGATTTAGGAGCACACTTGTGATGAGCACCAGGTGTTGTATGTAAGTGTTGAGTCACTAAATTGTATACCTGAAACTAATATTACACTGTATGTTAGCTAACTGGAATTTAAATAAAAACTTAAAAAAATAGGGTACACTTATCTTGATGAGCACTGAATAATGTATAGAATTGTTGGATAATTACATTCTACACCTGAAACTAATATACATTGTATATGTTAATTATACTGGAAGATAAATAAACAAACAAATAAATATAAATACAATACTGTGGTATTCTTTCTTTCCTCCCATTCTACACTTGTAACTTCCTTCTTCCACAGTGGGAAACAAATGTGGCTCCATAAATCTCATTTGTTCAGTCATACAACATATGAGAAAGTTTCAGACCTACTATACAAAACCCCTACACTCACAAATATATTAAATTAAAGGTCTAAATTTCCCTTTGTTCCTAGGATAGATCTTTCCAGAAATAAAGTCAAAGTATTTTATACAATAGTTACTTAGATTAATTATTTTCTTCTTCTCTGTGTTTGTAATAATCAGTTTGATAGGAAAATAGGTATTTTCTTATATACTAGTCAATTCAAGGGTGTTTTTGCACTCCTATGTTGAATTAGTATTTCTTGAATATAAAAATAAGAACACAGTTCAAAGTCAAATCTATATAAAAATTCTCAGCAACTTCTTATTCCTTTCATATCTTTTCTAATCTATTTCTATATATCTTCTGAAGGTAAAAATTTAATCATTTGCTAATCTACCTTTCCTGCATTTCTTTTACAAAAATAAGCAGATACACACATGTCCATGAACACAAACATACACAACCATTTTATTTCCCCTTTTCTCTTACACAAAATATATATCATCTACTTAAACCATATCATTTTAAAAGATTTTTAAATTCTTTTTGTATTTGTGTATTCATTTAATTCTGTGAACATAATTATTGTTGATAAGCCTAATCACCAAATATTGCACATATAGGTAACTTCCCAATAATTTGTTGTTACAAATAATATTACAATGAATAAATTATGCATTTTGTATGAGAGTGTTACTAAAGGTTTATCTTTAGGGTAAACTTCTAGAACTAAGATTGATGGGTCAAAGGGTATGTGGTTTTGCTATATACTGTAGCACTAAATTTTCCTCCACAGGGATTATACTATTTTACAGTTCTAGCATCCATATAAAAGAGTACCTGTTTCTGCACAGCCTGAGCAACAGCGAAGTGTGTTATCAAACTGGCAAATTTTTGCCAATCGAATAGATAAAAAATGAAGGTTTAATTCAGTGTAGTTTTAATCACACTTATTGTAGTATGGATGAAGATGCATGTTTTTTCAAGAGTTTAAAGGCCATTTTCTTATATCTTATGCTCCTACATCTTTTTTCCTTATTTCTTTTCTTTCTGTTTTTGAGGTCTTGTTAATTCATAATTTCTTATGAATTTTTGTATCTTTTCAGAATTTAATTCTTAGAATAAATGTTAAGCAAATATTTCCTCCCAGTTTGTAATTTATTTAAAAAAATTTTTTTTCTAAGCAAAGATTACTTTTTTATATTCCTGAATTTACCAGTCTTGTCTTTAATTACATCAGGATTTTGAGAGTCAAGTAAAAAGCTTTTGCCTATTTCTAGATTGGAGGGGAATTCATCTGTTTCCTTCCGTGTATTTTTTTTTTTTTTTTTTTACATTCAGATTAATTGAACCTTTTGGAGTTCATTTCTGTGTAATCTAGAAGATATAAATTCAATACTCTTTTTTAAATGGCTATGCAATTGGCCAATTGTATGTATTAATAAGCCTATATTTTCTATGGTGACTAAGGTTCATCCTTATCCTGTACTAAATATCTATACATCTTTGGGATGTTTTTCAGAACTTTTTATTCTGTTCTACCACTCTTTCTGTCCATTCACATGCCAATCACAACTGTCTGTTACAGAAGTTTCATAGGATGTTTTAGGATCTAGTAAGTACCCACTGTCCTCCCACCCCATGGCTCTTCAAGATTTTATCATTATTCTTGCACATTATTTTTCCATATTAGCTTGTATAACTACAAATTAAAATGCTGAATTTTTATTGAAATTACATTTGACTCATATATTAACTTAAAGAATATGGACATGCATATGATATTGAATCCAGAAACAAGAAATGTTTTTACGTTTGTTCAAATCTATTTTTGTGTCTTTCATGAGTGTTTTTCCTAATAATTTTATGTATTTTGTTGCAGTTTAAATGGGGCATTTTTTTCTTATATTACATTTTTATTGATCATGCAGTTGAAGGCCATTGGTTTTTCTATGTTAATTTTTACATACTATTGCATTATAAAATATTTATTATATGAGTATGTTTTATAACCTATTCTCTTGCATTGTCAGAATATTGTCATATCATTTGCAAAGAGATATAGTTTTACTTCTTTTACAATTTGGTCAATAGTCCCACATGATGTGGGGAAGTAAGCCATGTTCTTGATCTAAGTAGAAATGCTTCTATCATCTGTGCGTGTGTGTGTGTGTGTGTGTGTGTGTGTGCATTCTTATTCCATTAAATGTTATCAGAAAAAAATGGGTATCAGTTATGTCAGAAACCTTCTGGGTAAATTATGATTTTTCTCCCCAGACATTAATGTGAATAAATTTTCTTCATTAATATGAAAATATATGTTAAAAGATTTCCAAATATTGAGCATCCTTACCTTTCAAGAATAAACTTCACTTTGTCATAACGTATTATTTTCCTGAGAGACCGTTCAATTCCATTTGCTAACGTTTCATTTAGGATATTTGCTTCAGTGTTCACAAGTAATACTTGGTTTTGTTTTGTTTTCTGTTACCACCAGATTCAGCAATTAATGTTATATTCCTCTCATAAGAACTAATCTGGAAGTTTTCCTTCACTTTGGAAGCTCTGCAACAATTTATGTAGCATTAGAAACATCTAGATGTTAACCATTTCATACAATGTCCCTTTGGATTCACCTAGATCTGGTGTTTTTTTTGGGGAGGTGGGTTTTTTTAAACTTTCACTACTTTCCTATGAAACTAGTCTATTTCAACTCTCTGTGCAACAGGATTATTTTTACTTAATTGCACATACCTAGGAAAATTTATCTTACACCTAAGTTTACAATGTATCTGCACAGAGTTACACAAAGTATTGTTATGATTTTTGTTATTTCTCTGTCTGAATAGCTTTTTTTCTTGTGGTTAATTATTTTAATACTTGTGATTCATTGTTTTCTTTCTTTATTAGGCTAAATAGTAATATGTCTACTTTTGCTAATCAGTATTTGGACTTAATATGACTTTTAAATTTTATTTCTGCCTCATCAATTTTTGTTTTTATTTTCTTAAGTCATTCCTTACGTGTTTTTTAAAAGATTTTGTATACTTTTAGTTTTGAGTTGGGAAATTAAGAAACTTATTTTTAATTTTACACTGGTATTGATACAGATATTGAAGGTTTTGAATATTCCTCTGGAAAGTGTTATAAATATAAGAAATACATTCTGATAATACATTAAGAATTGCACTACCAATTTTTAAAATATTTTATATTTATGATTTTCGTTTCCCCTTTTGTCTAGAAATATTGAACAAAGTGGTTTTCATTTTCTTTTTCTTTTTTTTTTTTAAAGATTTTATTTATTTATTTGACAGAGAGAATCACAAGCAGGCAGAGAGGCAGGGGGAAGCAGGCTCCCCGTTGAGCAGAGAGCCTGATGCAGGGCTCGATCCCAGGGCCCTGAGATCATGACCTGAGCTGAAGGCAGAGGCTTTAACCCACTGAGCCACCCAGGCACCCCCATTTTATTTTTCATAATTTGCAATAGGAAGATCCTTTTTTGGTTTTCCCCAACATCTTATTATCAATATTGTATGTACAGAAGAATGGAAAGAACTGTGTAGTAAACAACCATATACCCACCATTGAAATTTTATTATTCTCAACAATTTTCTGTATAAGCTTTACCACATATCTATCCATTTATCTACTCATCCAAAAATTCAATTTATTAATTGATCTCTTTATGATTTTATCTACTTGTCCATAAATTCATCTTACTTTTTGAAGTGTTTCAAAGTAAGTTTCAGACATCAGGACATACTAGCATTAAACAGTTCAGCATTTATATCATTAACTAGAATTCAATATTTGTTGGTAGTTCTCTTCGCTTTACTTGAAGTTAATTAACCTATTGTGATATGAACCATCCATGCGTTTTGACAAATGCAGAGATCTGTTATCCAAATACCTATTAAGCTATAAAGCACTTCTATCACCCCAAAAGTTCCCTCATATCTCATTCCAGTCAGTTTCCATTCCCAACATTTCTGAGGTAAACACTTAATATTTTTTCACTATAATTTTTGCCCATGATAAAAATTTTTTAGATAAAATTATACAGCACATGGTCTAATGTGTAAAACTCTTTTGCTCAACATAAATTTTAAGATTCATCAAAGTTGCTAACAGCAACAGTATATCTTTTTTTTTTAATGGCCCTAAGTCTCCCATTATATAAATATACCGCAATTTGTTTATCTATTCTCCTGTTGATATGTATTTGGATTGTTTCCCAATTTTGGCTATTATGAAAGAGTAGCTTTGAATATTTTTGTGTACATGCGTTTTCATTTCTCTTGGATAAATACCTAGGAGTGCAATTGTGTCATAGGTTGGCTATGTATTTTATTTTATAAGAAACTCCCATCATACAGAAATTACAAAATAAAATATAGATAAATTAGACATTATCAAAATGTAAAATATTTGCTTTCAAATGTCACCATTAAGAAAACAAACAGGCGAGTTACAAACTAAGAGAAATATTTTCAAAATATATGAGGATTGGTTTCCAAGAGATAGATATATTTATATCTATCCAATATGTATCTACTATATCTATATATCTCTCTACCTATGTATATAGATGTACAGATACCTATATAGGTATACTAATAGAGGTATATATATACCTAGATAGATAGATAGATACCCATATAGCTGTACTACTATCTAATATATTACACATAATACATGCTTCGTATATATTCATATATAATATATAGTAAACACAATAAAAATATACACAATGCAATAAAAATGATAAAAATGTAAACAGACATTTAGAACAATGTGAATGGCAAATAAGTACATGAAAAAGTATTCAACATTATTAGTCATCAGCAAAAGGCAAATTAAAACCCTAATGGCAGGGACTTTAGTTTCTAGTTCTGCATGTAAGCAGCTTTTCAATTCAGACTGAAAATCAACAATTCTTTTTGGATCCTTAAGAGAGAGGAGTACACAGGGCAAATCATTGCCCCCGTGATTGGAAAGACAGATGGGCAAATACAGGGAGTCACAGGGAACTAGATTGCTGGACCAGAGACCTAGAAGAAACTGCCTCTGGAACCAGTGCCGTTAGGAAAACCTGAACTTAATTGATGAATTACTTGAAGCTCAGTGTGGACAATTCTGAGAATTAAAAACATCCAGAGGAACCCAGTCTTGGGGGAGGTCCCCACAATATTGTGGGATTTACCTCCAGGAACTTGACCAAATTCCTACAGTATCAAACATTAGAGAAAAATACCCTCCTGCTTCTGGGGAGGGAGTGGGGAAAGAACTATTTTGAAATTTGCCAGGGCAATCAGTTCTTCTAAAGGAGGCTTGCCCTCAGGGGGAAATAGTTTAGCAAATCTAATATCAGCTAAAAAGAAGCATATTAAGACTTCGGGTTTTATGTTCTGCATATAAGAGGCTTGAAAGTTGCCATTCTGTCCTAACAACAAATAAAAAGCTGAACAGCCTGAAGAAATTTGAACAAATCTAATTGGATCCTTAAGAGAGGGGAGGACACAGTGCAAACTGCTGTCCCCAAGATCAGAGAGACGAACAGGTGAATACAAGAAGGCAGGCTTACCAAAGCAGAGACTCACCAGCTAAACACCACAGGAATGAGGAGTGATTAGGAAAAACTGAACTGTAACTGACGAATTGCTGTGGGCTCAGTACAGACAATGCTGACACTTAAAAACTCCAAGGACCCAGTCATGGGAGGGTCACAATATAGTAAGCTTTACCTCTAGGAGTTTAACCAGGTTCTCACAGTAAATACTGGAGAAAAATCCCTTCCAGCTGGGGGTAGGGTGAGGGAAAAAGGATCCACTTTGAAAGACTCCAGAGCTCTCTGCTCTTCTTAACAAGGCCGGCTGTCAGGAGAAACTAGTTAAACAGAGCCTTACTGACCTGGGGAAGGGAAATACCCAATTGCAGCCCACTCCAGTCAACCTGTCCTACCTGAGTGGGGAAGAAAACTGAGAAACACTTGTGAAGTTCACAGGCCAGAGGCATAGACCACCAGAAGACTGAGATCTAATCATAGGTCTATAAAATGTCTCCTTTCCCCCAAACCTCATTGCCATATTACCAAAGGCTTATTTAATCAGTTCCTTTTCCTCAGTACTCAGCTATCAAGAAAAAATTTCAAGACATACCAAAAGACAAATAATGCAATTTGAAGAAATGGAGCAGCCTCCAGAACCAGACATGGTGCGCTGTTAGAAACATCAGACGGGGATTTTAAAACTATAATTAAGATGCTAAGGACTCTAACGGATGAAGTGGAGAGAATGCAAGGACAGCAGTATGTGGAGATAGAAATTCTGAGAAAGATCCAAAAACTACTAGAAATGAAAAAAAAATAACAGAAATAAAGAATGCCTTTGGCTGAACTAGAAGATATATCAATAGCACCCTGGAAAACTGAAAAGCAAAGAGAATTGAGACTAAAATACATAACAGAAGAGGATATCCAAGGACTATGGGATAACTACAAAAGATGTAACAAACACACAAGAGGAATACCAGAAGGAGAAGAAAGACCAGAAAAAATATTTGAGGCAATAATGCCTGAGAATTTGCCCAAATTATTATCAGACACCAGACTACAGATCAGGAAGCTTAGAAAAGACAAAGCAGGATAAATGCCAAGAAAATAAAACCAGAGAGTATTATTTTCAAATTATAGAAAATCAAAGACACAAAAAAATTCTGAAAGCAGAGGAAAAAAAATACCTTAAATATAGAAGAACCAAGAAAAGAATTACATCTGACTGCTCCTTGGAAATTATGCAAGAATGAAGAGAAGTGCAGAAAATAATAAGTGTTGGTGATGATGTAGAGAAATTAGAACCCTTGTATATTGTTGGTTGGAACTTAAAATGATACAACTGTTGTGGAAAACAGTATGGTAGTTCCTCAAAAAATTAAAAATAAAATTATCATATGATTCAACAGTTCCACTCCTGGGCATATACCCCAAAGAACTGAAAGCAGACTCTCATGGAGATATTTGTATGCCCATGTTCATAGCACCATTAGTCATGATAACTAAAACATGCAAGCAATCTCAGTGTCCATCAACAGATGAATGGATAAGCAAAATATGGTATATACATAAAATGGAATATCATTTACCTTAAAAATGAAGTAAATTCTGACATATGCTGTAACATGGATAAACCTTGAGGACATTGTTGAATTTAAGTAAAATAAGCCAGTCACAAAAAGACAAATCTTGTATGTCTTCTAGTTATATGAGATACTAGAGTGGTCAAAACCATAGATATGGAAAGTAGAATGGTGATTGCCAAGAGCTGGGGGAGAGGGATATGGAGGCATTACAGTTTAATGGGTATAGAATTTCAGTTTTACAAGATGAAAACAGCGGTCAACATGAATGGTGGTAATGACCACACAATATTATTAAGGGATTTAATACCTCTAAACTGTACATTTAAAAATGGCTAATATTTGTACATACAAATACTAAATTGTTATTTTAAATATCTGAAACTAATATATTATACTTCAATTTGATGTCAATTTTATTATGTTCAATTAGCCAGCATATAGTACATCATAAGTTTTTGTTGTAATGTTCAACGATTCATTAGTTGCATATTATACCCAGCGCTCATCAATTTTTTTTAAAAAAGTTAACATGATAAATGTTATGTTAAGTACATTTTACCACAATAAAAAAAATGGGGGGAAGAGTCATATGCATTTTAAGGAAATTAAGGGGAAAATAAAGTATTTTATATTTATCCATAGTTGCCATTTATGATACTCTTTAATCCTCTCCCGAAAACTGACTTTCTGTATGTTATCATCTTACTTCAAATGAAGTACTTCCTTTGGCATTCTTTTAGTTCATAACTATTGGTAACAAAGTCTCTTAGGTTTGTTTTTGTTTTTTCTGAAAATACTGGACATAGAATTCTGGATTGACTGGATTTTTTTCTTTTTAGTATTTTAAAAATAATTTTCCACTGTCTTCCTGTCTTCCGTCCTCCACTTTTTGTGATGTCACACATCATTCATACCATTGTTTCCATGTATGAATGTTTCGTTTATTTTTTAGCTTCTTTTAAGAATTTTTTCTTTGTTCTTTCTTCTTTTCAATAGTTTGATGATCATTCACCTATGTCTTTTTCCTTTGTATTTATCTTGCTAGGATTTGCTGAGTTTCTTCCTTTTTTTTAAGATCATTTATTTATTTGAGAGAGAGAGAGAGATACCACGAATGGGGGGAGGAATAAAGGGAGGAGCAGACACCCCACTGAGCAGGGAGTCCTATGCAGGACTCGATTCTGGACTCTGGGATAACTGAGCCAAAGGCATATGCTTAAGCAACTGAGCCACTCAGGTACCTGAGTTTCTTCTTTTCTTTACATTTATGTCTTTCAATACATTTGGAGAAATCTCAGTCATTTTTTCAAACATAACGTCTGCCTCAATCTTTCTTTCTTATTTATGCTTCTCAGACTCCAAATATATATATATTAAAACCTTGATATTCACCCACACCACTGAGGCTCTCTTTATTTTCCAATTGTTTTCTTTCTATTCTTCAGATTAGATCATTTCTGTTGATCTATTTCAAATTCCATTTTTTTTTCTTTTGTCATCTTCATTGTATGGTTAAGCCAATTCACTGAATTTTCCTGCCAGTTATTCTATTTTTCAGTTCTAGGGTTTTTGTTTGTTTGTTTGTTTTTTACATTTTTTATTCATACGCTGAGATTCTCAACCTGTTCTATCATTATGAGCATACATTCTTCATGTCACTGAGCATAATTACAATGACTGCTTTAAAATTCTTGTCTGTTTAATGTCTTAGTCATCGCAGATTTAGTTTCTATTGATCTTCTTTTCTCTTAAGTGTGGGTCCTATTTTTTTGTTTATTTAATCTCATGATTTTGAATGTTACATTTACTGGATATTGTAACTGATGCTTTATAGAAACTGGATTGTTATCATCTGAAGAATGCCAATTTTTGTTTGTTTTAGCAATTAACTTGGCTGAATTCAAGCTCCAGACTCCTCTATGACAAATGGAAGCTACAAGTTTTCTGTTCGGTTCTTTTAGTCTAATTGGTCTTTTTGGAGTGTGCCCTGTGCATTCATAGTTCATACATTAACCAGAGATTTGGGCAGAGTTTATAAACAGACGTTAGATCCACCTATCCGAGGTTCTTCCCTTTTCAAATTTTCCTTTGACTTTTCAGTTGTGGCGATAACCCAGAACCTTGCCTTCTGATCTCTCATGCCAGTAACACATTAGGCTTCAAGCCAAGTTTGCACAACTCAGTGCAGCAAGAACATGACTGTGGCATGTGTCGAGGCAAAAAGTCATAAAAAGAGACATTCATTCAGTATTTCCTTCTTCTAAGATTTGTTTCTGTCTACTTTTGCCATTTTTCTGGTGCTTTTAAATAGCTGTTTTAGAGGACCCTAGGTGGCTCTGTTAGTTAATCATCCAACTCTTGGTTTCAGCTCAAGGTCATGGTTTTCCTGGTGGGGAAAGCCACTCAGTAGGGAGTCTGCTTCCCTTCTGCACCCCCCTCCCCGCCGCACTCTCTCTCTCTCTTAGATAATAAGAGATAGCTGTTTTGTCCAGAGTTTATAAGTAGAAAGTTGAATTTTCTTTGTGAGGAAATTTAAAGATCATTTTAAATATGATTTGTGTGATTTGAGCTCATTTACATTTTAGTGATTTGACTGGTATGTTTGGATTCGGTTCTATTATCTTCATTATATTAATTTTGCATAATATTTTATATTACAATGTTACTTTCTTTGCATGGTCTTATTTTGTACTCTCTTTTTCATTCTATCTGGCATTTAAGAGCCTTATTTTTGTTCACATGTTTAGCATGATACACATACCTTCTATAATGCCTAATGTTCCTGACTTACCACTCAACTCTTTGGCTTTTACTTTTATTTATTTTCACTGGACTCATATTGCTATGGAATAATCAATAGGCTGGTTCTGTTTCTTTTTTTCTCATCTTCTCCATCCACTCTTTAGTTGCATTACATCTGCACTGACAGAATATGTACTATTTGTATAACTTCCCTTCTTGTCACTTTGCTTTTAAAGGAAAAATACACATGGGGAAATGCTCTATGTTATATCATAAATATACATGAAGTGATGGGACAGAATTGAAACCAAACACATCATTTATATCACAGTATTACAATGACCATGATTAGTTCTTTTTCTAGTCTCCCCAGAACTCACTTGGTTTGGATGGAACTTGTCCACTGGTAGATTCCTCAGGAAGAGATTTTAAAAATAGTTACCCCCAGATCTTGCAGGTTAAATCCATATTTATTATCACTTTAGTATTTCCTAACAGCTTGACTGCATATAAAATCCTTTGGTTTGCACTTTCTTTCCTAGAGTTTCTGAAAAATGCCACTGTTTTGTTTTGTATATTGTTGTTAAAAAGTATAACGCCAATACTAATGTTCTTCAGTTAGTATATGACTTGGTCTTTTTGTCTAGAGCCCGAAATCTTGTTTGGCTTCCCTTTAATATTAATTTCTAAGAATTATATTATAATATGTTTTATAGTTGTCTGTTTCAGGCCAAGTTTTTCTAGAAATAGTAGACCTTTCCAATAAGTGAAGTTAGGTCTTTTATATCTAGAAATTTTTCTGAAAAATACTTTAAAAAATAATTCTATACCATTCTTATTGTTTTTTTTTTTTTTTTCAGGGACTCCAATTGTATGTATCTTCATTTTCCTGTCTTATCAATCTGATTTTTATATCATTTTATGTATTGTCTTTATGTTCTCTTGGCTATTTTATGCCTTTTCTCAATTTTCTTTTTTATATTATTAATTTAATCTATTCTCTTTGGACCACTTTCTATTCTGTCTTCATTTATTATTGATTTTTATATTTTTCTTCAATTTCATTTCTGATTATAGTGCTATTTCACAGCTTTCTGATTTTTTCAATTTTTTCTGCGTTTTTCAATTTCTGATTTAAGTTGTATTTACATATCTGCCAATGATTATTTATTTTTTTTTAAACTTTATTTTATTTTTTCAGTGTTCCAAGATTCATTGATTATGCACCACACCCAGTGCTCCATGCAATACGTGCCCTCCTTAATACCCACCACCAGGCTCACCTAACCACCCACCGCCTGCCCTCCAAAACCTTCAGTTTGTTTCTCAGAGTCCACAGTCTCTCATGCCAATGATTATTTAACAACATTTAATTTAGGTTGGCACATCATGTGTTATGTTATAGTTACCTTCTGCTTCAGGACCATTCTTTTGGGACAATTTTCATGAGCTCAAAATTTTTATTGTAATTTTGTTTTATTGTATAGCTTTCTTTGCATGGACATGGATGACTATTTGTTCATTCTGTAATGTCTTATCTTCTGAGACTAGCAAGCAGTGGTATGCAGACATTGCTAGAGGACTTAAGATAGCTTATCCATTTTGCAGTTGAGTTTGTTCTTTTCTCTTGATACAGTGAAATACAGTCTTTTAGGAGGGGGTCATTGAATTTCCTAATTTTGTCATTCTGTTGACTTGTTTCTACAGACTAAAGCTATTTTTATATATGCTTGATCTAAAAAAAAGCTTTGCTGGAAACACAATCCTTAATATACTTCCTTACCTTGAGTTTCTTAATAATACTTTTATAATATTTATCTCTTGTTTCTTTTTTCATTTTCACTGCCAAGTCTCAAATGGACCGATCCCCTTTCCAAGCTATTCCTTTTTCACGCAGAGCAGTGCCTTCATGAGCCTGTCACCTTGAATCCTGCATACAGAATTGCTTTCAGTTCTTCAATAACCAGCCTCTGAGTTACAGATAACAAACATATCTTCAATATTTTCTAACTAAATGTAGGATTCATTTGGGGGGGTAATTTTATTTATGTTCCATACTCTTGGTCTCTTTGTTCTTGTATCTTCTTTCTACCTCTATCTCTCCTCACAAGAATGGCTTCTGGAGCTATATCCATGCCATTTGGGTGTTTATTGCCCTACTTATCCATGACTTAAAGGTTTGTAGTATTCTTTATATCTTAGTTATGCCATAGGCATGAGTCGCAGATCATTTAATTGGTTCTTCTTTTTTGTTTTTGTTTTTGTTTTTGTTTTTGGTGCTTCTTTTTGATCTCTATGGATTTTTTTTTTTTTTTTGCAGGTGTGTGGAAATCCTGACTTATACTGTTGTTAGCATCCTATGAAATACTGGAATTGCTCTCAAGTTGGTTCTGACTAGCTCTCATTGGAAACAGGAAAGTCAGAGTTATAGAGATATGGTAAGTCTCAAAGATATATGAGAAGATTGATAAATGGAAATCTATATGGTATTAACATAAAAATTCAAGAATACTCTTCTTAATGGTTTCTATTTTCAAGAATTTTGAATTTAAGTAAGCCATGATTAATATGCATCAGAGAGAAAATATGATTTTAGAAGTTGCCTATTGAATCCCTCTTAGCCACAAAATTTTTTTCTGTGTAAATTGAATTACAGCTCTAAATTATTCATGTCCCTCCAATATTGATATACATCCATATCACTGCTATATCTCTGTGGTAAGTAGAGTATAATTATTCACCTCTTTGCGCTTAGCTGATTGACTTGTTTGGCAATCAGATGATAGCATATGCGACATAAGCCAATGCTTGAAATGTGTTTACATACTTGGGTTTGCTTTCTTGAACTCTTGTTTTTATTCATAAGAAAATCATGCCTCAGATAGTGGCTGGTCCATGCATAATTAGAATGACACTGTGCAGACCTAGATCTAATCTGAAACTGGGAGCTTAACCCAGTCTGGAGCAATAGAATTATAGATAACCTACTGTAGCAAGGATAAGGAAATAAGCTTATTGTTGTAAGCTGCTAAGTTTTAGGGTGTTTGGTTATGTAGCAGCATTCTGACAATTGCTACCAAGGAGAGCTGCTATAACAAACACCTAAAATTGGTCGGCAGTGGTTTGGGAACTGGGCAGCAGGTGGCAAGCATACTGTAATAAGAGGCTAGAAAAATTGTGAGGGAAGTTATAAGAAGTGGGAAAAATGTCAACCTGTGGCATGTAGTGGCTAAATATTTGATAAAACTGTCACTCATGATAATGTGGAGAACAGAAAATATATGTAATGAACTCGTCATGTTGATTGAGGAGCTTTTGAGAGAGACTGCTGAAATCCCGAGGTGGCCGCAGCAGGCTGCGTTTGATAAAGTTCTCTAAGACAGGAACAAACTGGCAAGGGTAAAAATAGAATTGAGAGGAAATATGAAGAATTTAGAAGTGCTAAGACTGCAAAACTGGAAAGTTAAACTGGTTTTTACCATATTAAATAAATGGTTATTAAGATATAGCCTCAGGGGAAAGAATAATTCCATGGTACTTCCAATAAGACATGGCCTCAGAGTATAACAAAAAAAAATATGTGTGGTTATAATATCATCTTTAAAACCTCTGAAAGAATTAAATGAACATCTAGTAGATCTCCTCAGCTGGAAAAAGGGGGTTGGGGCTCCTGGAAAGCTTTAGAGTATGGTCCCCCCCAGACATCTCATCCACCCAGGGAAACTACAATTGCAAATAAAATGACGGACGTGCCTCAGAAATAATTGTGATCATATCTCTTGGAATATGAAATTGACTAGAATCAAATACATAGAAATTTTACAGTTTCTGAGAGAGTTGCATTGGCAAAATCTCCAATCCTGAAAAAAGGAGACTGAAAGTGTTCGAGATGTAAAAAGACCTTTGAGCCTCTTACTTTCTCCACGCAGATAACAGATTCAAAAACCTTCTCTGCTCTGTAGAAAAGCATATTCGCCCATGTGTTCTTCAGAAGTGGCCAAGGAGATTTTTGGAAAAGGAAAGACCTCCTAGATGACAGAAAAGGAGCTGTGGAGAGCACATTCTCAGAGAACAGACACAGACCAATCAAATAGCACTGTCTGCCCCTAGTGTAAGTGGACTTGGAAATATTTGTCCAGCAAAAGTATGAAACTTCTATGGACCACTGACTGATATGTGCGTTCCATTATTATTCTCTTTGAATGGAAATGTTTATGTTTTCTCCCATCCTTGTTACACTATTATACTTTGGATTCTGTAAACTTTTAATTAGTTCATAGGTTTCTTGATCACAAGAAACTACATCTGGACATAATGTAGATCATCTGATCCTGATTGAGTCTGCTACCCAGACTGGATAAAAAATTTTTTTATCCTTGCACAGGGATGAGTATATTTTACATGTGAGTAGTTGTTACCAACAAAGAAATTGTGAAAGACTGAACCATTATTCCCAATTCCTAACCCTCCTACAGTAATATTATGCATCTATACTTGTGTCATGATGGAAGGACTGGACTAACCAATTCTTGCTTTGGGTCTGATCACGTGACTTGCTTTGACCATAAGATGTTAGTGGATATGACATCAGCAAAGGCTTAAAAAATTTCATTACAGTTATATTCTTGTACTCTGGTCATTTACATATGAAGAATATGCCTTAGGTAGCTTTGGAGTCCAGGATGGATAAGAGACACTTGGAGATGATTTGAACCCAACTGAAGTTGGAAGTTATGCCCAACCAAGCCCATAGACCAGCTGAACTTCGGATCCATGAGCATGAAATACATATTTCTGCATGCAACTAACTTTGGATGGTTTTTTTACACAACATTAATATGATGATATTTAAATCATGCACTCTCCCTTACTTAACAAAATATTTTGATGAAATTTGGGAAGGAAGAGAGTGCCTACTGCACTGTCTTAAAGGAGTATAAATGAAGAAAAGGTTGAATCTCTTGACATAGAAAATGATATATATTCACAAGGGAAACCAGGAGTCCAAGCAAAAGTGGAGGGATATAACAGAAGAAAGCTATCCTGTAATGTAATAACATCTGAATCTGCATGCAAGGCGATACTGTTTTGTAATTTAAAAAATTGAATCAAAAATATCAAATAAGTGATATCCTGGTGAATTTACTGAACAAAAAACACAATGATTTCCTTTGATTAAAACAACACACAGGACACCTGGGTGACTCAGTCAGTTAAGTGTCTGCCTTTGGCTCAGGTCATCAGGTCATGATCTCAGGGTCCTGGAACTGAATCCCACAGCATTGTCAGGCTCGTTTCTCAGCAGAGAGTCTGTTTTCCTCTCTGCCTGCCACTTACCCTACTTGTGTGCATTCGCACTCTCTGACAAATAAATAAATAAAATCTTTTAAAATAAAATAACACTTAAAACTTTTGAAATATACTTTGCTAAATCAATTACAGTGGAGATTCTCCATCATAGCATCCTCAGTGCTCAGTGAAGGGAAGATCACAGAGCTAGTTCACTCAGAGCATGTAACCTTTCTAACTACACTGACAGAATCATATGGAAGATAACCCAGAAGCCAATCAGAGATCTTGCAATATTTTACAAGGTGGAGTTAGGAGAGAAGCTGCTTATTTTCCTATTCCTAATTTTCCTTAAGACCTCTCTCTCCCACATAAGTCTTTAGTTGGAAATACTAAAGCCAGCACATGGTACAAAACACAGAATAAAAAGAAATAAGAAAAACCTGACAGCATTTGAGTATTTATTCCAGTCATCCTTAATGGTAATGATGTTCCTCCCCTTCTCAGTCTGTGAGAGCTTTCAAATCCCTCTTTTTTTGTTCATGCCAGTTCAAATTTAATTTGTTATTTTCATTGAAAATTTCCGGATTAATACATTAGACTTCAATTTAAAAAAAAAAAGAAAACTCCCATGGCAAAAAGCAGTTCACTTATCAAGAGTGAAAAAATTTCCTCAGACTTCTTGACATTAGCATTTACTTCCAAGTAAGCATAAAAAATAATAACTATAAGTTCCAAATTCTGAGTGAGTAAAGAGAAAAAATTACAAATCAAGATTTTGTACTCATTTAAATCACTTTGAGCATATAAAGGTAAAGACAGACATCCTTAAACAAATCAGAAAATATAGTGAACATAAATTCTTAAGGAACAATTTGGTAGAGGGAGCTAACCAAACAAAGATTGAATCAAGTGAATTTAAATAATTTATTTAAATTATAAACATAACCATCAAAGGAAGTAATAAAAAATATACTATATGATTTTCAAGCTCAGAAAAGGGGTGGTAGTGGAAGGAGAGAAACATAGGTTATATGGAAGGGTATAGAAAAAATAGGGGCACCTGGGTGGCTCAGTTATTAAGCATCTGCCTTCAGCTCAGGTCCTGATCTCAGGGTTCTGGGATCCAGCCCTGCATCAGGCTCACTGCTTCTCTCTCTCCCACTCCTCCTGCTTGTGTTCTCTCTCTCTCTCTCTGTTAAATAAATAAATAAAATCTTTAAAAAAAAGTGTAGAAAAAATAAAGACAGTAGGGTGTGTTAAAATAAAACCTAAAAGCATAAAATCATTACCAATTAAGGTAAAATATAATATTGGTAAATGTAATGAGATAAACTCCCCTATAAAAATGTATGTTAAGTTTGTATTTGCCAAAAGCAAAGGCAAAACTATAGGTCATATACAACAAATATATCTAAGATAAATGAATCAAAATATTCAAAGTAAAAAGATGACAAAGAAAAACCAGGCAAATACTAATGCCAGGAAAGCTGACATCTTCATAACCATCTCAAACAAGTTTGATTCAAGGAATTAATGTATTAGATGTGACAAAGAAGAACGTTTTCAATAATAAGGAATATAATTAACAGCTAGCATATTGCCGTCATCATTCTTTAAGCCACAAATTACCATAACATTAAAACACAAAGTCAGGACGGCAGGAAATACAAGGAAAAATCAAAGAGAGAATTGTAATAGAACATTTTAACTCATTATTTTCACCTCATAATAAAAAATATGTAATAATCTGAATGATACTATATTGATTAATATATTACCTATATAGAATCTATAATAGAGCATGACATTCTCAAAGAACATTTACAAAAGTTTACTACATATTAACCTAAAAATACCACCACAAATATGAATCTAAAATGCTGAAACAGTGCAGATAATATTTTCTGACCATTTTTATTTTTTATGTTTTTATTTTTATTTATTTTTTAAAAACATTTTATTTATTTATTTGACAGAGAGAGAGAGATCACAAGTAGGCAGAGAGGCAGGCAGAGAAAGAGGGGGAAGCAGGCTCCCTGCCAAGCAGAAAGCCTGATGTGGGGCTCGCTCCCAGGACCCTGAGATCATAACCTGAGCAAAAGGCAGAGGCTTTAACCCACTGAGCCACCCAGGCGCCCCGATTTCTGACCATTTTTAATACAATTAGAACAACAGCAACAAAACTAAAATTACCAGCTATTAAAAGATGAAAATTTTGACTCTCAGTTTGGAGAGGAATTCAAGACTGAGATAATGGAATGTCTAGACAAGAACAGTAATAAAAATAGTGGATATCAGAACCTATGGCTTGAAACTCAATTTGTGCCCACAGGAAGATTTTTATCTTTACATATGATATCAATAAACAAAAATGAAAATAAATTAAGTACTCAATTCAAGGAGGTAAAAATCACAAACCAGGAATGCAAAAAGAGAGCAACGAAAGTTGGACATTGACAAATTAAATACAGAAAACAGAACAGGCAAAAAAGAAAAAAAGATATCCAAGAGCTAGTTTGTTGAAAGACAGATGAAAATAGATAACAAATAGTCACAATTTAAAAATTAATTAACTAATTACGTACAAAATAAAACACCATTAGGCATTTCCAATACAGATGGTCCATATGTAACATGCTTGCAGAAACAGCTCATAAACAAAAAGGAAGCTTTCAAGGAGATTTTATAAAACCTATATATCAGTAATCTCCCAAACCTAACAAAAGCAACACATTTAAAAAGAAAACTCAATTTTGCTCAAAACTATGTATGCAGAACTCTTTTTTTTAACATTTTTTTTAAGATTTTATTTATTTGATAGAGAGAGAGAGATCACAAGCAGGCAGAGAGGCAGGCAGAGAGAGAGAGGGGGAAGCAGGCTCCCCGCTGATCAGAGAGCCGGATGTGGGGCTCGACCCCAGGACCCTGAGATCATGACCTGAGCCGAAAGCAGAGGCTTTAACCCACTGAGCCACCCGGGGGCCCCTGTATGCAGAACTCTTAAATATTAGCACAAAAGACTATACAATATATTAAAATAACTAACTGTAACTATATACTGTTTATAGAACAATAATGTTTTAAGATTTTATTTATTTATTTCAGAGACAGAGAGAGAGAGCGCAAGCATGAGCTGGGGGGTGGGGGTGGTGGAAGAGGGGTAGAGGGAGAGGAAGACTCCCCGCTGAGCAGGGAGCCTAATATGGGACTCAATCCGAGGACCCTAGGATCATGACCTGAGTCAAAGGCAGATACTCAGATAAACAACTGAGCCACCCAGGTGCCCTGAACAAGAATGTTTTAGAACAAGGAAATTTGGGGCACCTGGGTGGCTCAGTGGGTTAAAGCCTCTGCCTTCAGCTCAGGTCATGATCTCATGGGATTAAGCCCTGCATCGGGCTCTCTGCTCAGCAGGGAGCCTGCTTCTCCCTCTCTCTCTGCCTGCCTCTCTGCCTACTTATGATCTCCCTCTCAAATAAATAAATAAGATGTTTAAAAAAAAAAAAAACAACAAGGACATTTATTTGATTCCAATATAATAGGTCAAAATAAAAAAAATTAAAAGACCATCTTCCTAGCTTATGCAAGGACATTTAACAAAATTAAACATTTCTTCCTGATGAAAACATTATCAGATAATCCTTTGACATAATAAATGTAAGTAAAATTGCAAATAGCCATCGTTATGTCAAATTTTGGAACACTAGAAAGGTTCTTTTTAAAGTTAGAAAAACTATATGAATACCTACACTCAATACCGTTACTTAACAATACCTCGGAAGTACTAGTCTACACATATATGTTGGAGAATTAAATATACAAAAATACTGAATAGGAAAATTTTTGCCTTATTATTTGCTATTAACACGATTTTACAACTGGGAAAATAAAGTCACTGAAAAAATCTGTAGGAAAAATATTAATTGAGTAAGGTGACATGGTCACAAAATTAATGTAAAAATACCAACGGCCTCTTTGTTACAGAATGTAACGTAAGAAATGACTCCATTAAGTTATAGCCAGAAGACCATACAACTAGGAGTAAACATGGGGCGCCTGGGTGGCTCAGTGGGTTAAAGCCTCTGCCTTTGGCTCAGGTCATGATCTCGGGGTCCTGGGATTGAGTCCCACATCGGGCTCTCTGCTCAGCAGGGAGCCTGCTTCCCCCTCTCTGCCTGCCTCTCTGCCTACTTGTGATCTCTCTCTCTCTGTCAAATAAATAAATAAAATCTTAAAAAAAAAAAAACTAGGAATAAACTTGCATGGTACTTGTAATGATAATATAGAAAAAATTAAATGACTGAGGGACATAAAGGAAGACTTAAATAAATGTAAAAATATACTATATTTGTGGAGGGAAAAAGTAGAAAAGCTCAATATTGTAAAAATTTCCTTCTAAATATTTACCTAGAAATTCAAAGTAGTCTCAATCAAATATTAACAGTATTTTTTTCTTAGAACTTGAAAAATGTTGATACTTGATGTAGTCTAAATTTTAAAAGATGGAGAGGTAATTAAGAAAATTTTCTAATAAAGAAAGATAGGAGCAGACTCTCCTTAAGTTAGTAAAATTAAAAGTAAGACTAGCAAAATCTCTTTCATACTGGTGTGGGGCTAAACAAATCGATAGAATATATTATGATCTCCAGATATAAATTTAAAATAGAAATTTAATACACATTAAAATGTATTCTGAAACAGTGGGATAAAATATGTATTATTAACATTTTTCCTGATACTATTGGCCAGCATTGGTACTAGTAATGTGGTGTCAGATATATTCTTGGTTCAGTGCTTTCATTAAAATAAATTTGAGATGTAGTAAAGGTCTGAAATTTTAAATATAAAATTAGAATAAAAGTACTGAAATAAAACATGGGAGACTTTATGTTTTTTTAATATAGAGTGGCGGAAGAATCCTGAACATGACTTCATAAAGATTAGAAATCTCTGTAAGAAAGAAATAATATGGCAAAATTATTTGCAGTACTTATAGCTAAGGCAAACTTTTCTTAATATAGAAAAAATTTAAATATAAAAAATGAATAATCAACAATAAAAATGTGCATAGAGCACAAAGGGTAGTTTATAGAAATGTACACATATGAAAAGATGCTCAGCCTCATTCTTATTTAAATAAACCATTTTAAACAATCATTGTTTTATTAGATTGAAATGATTAAAAAATTATAATCATGTTGGCAAAAGTCTGAGCTAGAAATACTCTCCAACAGTATTGGGGAGAGTGCTAATTAGCACCTTTTTGGAAGGATATTTAGTAAAGTCTATCAAAATTCCAAATGCACATACCTTAGCTCAGCATTTCCTCTTCCAGGAACAAAGTTTTCTACAGATTTACTAGCAAAGTGCCCTAGAAAACCTACACAAGAATGTTCAGTATTGCATTGTTTACAGGAGTGAAAAAAAATGGCTAAAGGAAAAGCAGTTCAGTATTTATTTAGAAAGAACTGGCTAAGTATATGAGTATATATAAGTATATATGCATCGTTGGGGGAAGTCACTGCGAGGAGGTGGCCAGTGGCTGATCTGAGAGCTGGACTCGGGTAATCAGTCTTTTCATCTTTCTCCGGTCCTTGGAACATACATTCTGCCCATTGTTCCCACCATTTTCAAGGATGCAGTCTTGAGGGAGCAAGGTGTTGCTGAGGCTCTCTAGAGGCAAATGTGACTAAATCCAGATAAGGCCCCTATATAAATTTTTAAGATATGGCAGGCAGGCGCAGAGATCTACTCCTCTTGATGCCACTTGGGCCTCATATGTAAGTTCCCTTTGCTATTAAACCCACCACCTACTAATCTGGAGTGGTCTATCTCTTTCTTCCCTCTTTCCCTGCCCTTCCTCTATGAGGCCCAGTTTCAGGTTTCACCTCATAAGCTCCCAACTGTGCAAACCAACAAATGGCAAGCCAGCCAGGAAACTGAAGAAATGGATCCTGGGAAAGAGGCATCTGCAGGGAAGATCGTGGATGGGCCAGAGACCTCTGAGTGGGCAGGGTGTCCTGTAGGTTAGATGCTTGTGGACCTATGCGTGAGCGTGGATGCCGTGGTAACCCAGCTGGTCTAGCATGCTAGTTTGAGGAACTGCACACAGCGCCCTGTGCAGGGAAGGAAATAAATGGCTGCCACAGTGGGCTGGCCTCTACTGTGGGCAGCTTGGCTGGTGACTGGTGCTCAACTAGAGGCTGAAGCTGGAGTTAGAAAGTTGGAAGAAGATCTGAAGTTATAGGAGAATGTGCCAGTGTCCACGACTCTGCTAGTTTCAAGGCTGGCAGACAAGATGGGAGAGTAGGAGGATGTATCAGAGACCTTAATGTGTTGTTTTGCAGAACTAGGAGGACACAAGTTGCCTGAGATTAAGATCAGGTGCTTCTGACAAAGCCTGACCGAGATGCTAGCATCTCTGGGAAAGTGAGGAGAAAGAGGGGAAGACATTGTGGTGACTGGCTGTGAAATAAACAAAATGCTCTGTACCGCCCCCTCCCTAATATACAGGAAAGCAAAATCCCAGCAACTATGACCCCAGCCAGCAGGACAGCCCCCAATTCGGGAGACACTCATGGTGAGAGAATATACTTTCTGCTGAGCTTATTGATATAGCTGCGAAGTTCCAGCAAAAAGCCAGGTATGGTTAGTGCCACTATAGGATATGGGAGTGACAGTATTTCTCTGTCCAGAGAGGAGGCAGAGAAAATGAGCAACATTACCACATACCCTGCCCTCTGGCAGCACCTGCATATATGGGGTGTGTGTGTGTGTGTGTGTGTGTGTGTGTGTGTTTAAGGTACTCACTCCCTTATAGAGTGGATTATTCTAGCCTGCAGGGAGCCTTGGCCCAATGAGGGGGACCTCCCTGAGCATGTGGGGTCCTGAAAATCTATAGATAAGATACAACAAATTCCTAGGAAGTTGGGAATGAGATGGGCCATCTACACGCCTGTCTTTTGAGGCCCTGATCTGGACATATTCACTGCAGGAATGAAAGCCAAGATACTTCAGTCTGCCCCCGGTACCTGGTATGAGACACTGATATCCATGCTGAGCTCAGTCATAGGACAAGACAAATATGATGTTGGGCAATCCATTGCTGACCTGGGGGAAACTGACACATCCCAGCAATGGGTATGAGCTGTGGGAAAGATTGGAGGGAGAAAGGGGTAGTTCAAATAGCCAAATATCCCAATTGGCTGTGAAGGGGCCAGGAAAGTAACCTGGAAGCAAATGCAGTTTTGATCTCATTGCTGATGGGACCCCACCTGAAAATATAGACCTGCAACCCCACACTGTGTTGGTTAGCCTATGGAAGGCCTTAAAACCTGAACAGCAGTTCAGACATGCCCCTTTTGCTCCTACCATCCCTGAAGCCTCACCTGCTCCATCAGAGGCCTCAGAGATATAGTCCTACTCAGGGTGGGTTCCTCTTACACCCTAGGTATAGGGTAGAGGCCAAGACTGCCTCCAGGTGAAGGCCTATGGAGGTTATTAGAGGCCTCGTGTTGAGCTCACTACTCACTGGTCCCCCAGGAATAAGCAAAAGGTGATGGCTTTGGTGAACATCAGAGTCAAATGTATGCTAATACATGATAATCCTTAGAAATTTTCTTTCCCCCTCAGTACCATCGATGGCACCATAAAGGTTTTGGGATTCATGGAGTCAGTTAAGATGCATTTTGTTCTAGAAGCTGTGACTGATAAGGTGCAAACCTATTCAACCCCTAAAAATGTGAAAGAGGTGCAAGTCTTTATAGGGATTTGAGGGGTTTGGAAGACTTTTATTGCCCACCTGGTACTGTGTTTCTGTCCCTTATACCACCTGGTAAAGAAAGGGCATGTGGCAACACAGGACCAGAGCAGCAAGATGCCACTGAGAAGGCAAAAATACTAGTGATGCACATTAAAGCTCTGGGTATCTCATTATGCCCTGTGAAGTTATGGAAATATATTTGAGTTCACCTCTAAGAGCATCAGGCAGCCTTTACTATCTTACAAATTCCAACACATAACACACTGACATCCCATGGTAATGAGGAAGCTGATGCCCTAGCTCAGGTATGAACCCTAGCAACTCACCCTTCAGTAGATACGGCAGATTGGGTGCATGGGAGGAGTGGCCACTGTAGCACCCAAGTGAGACGGCATATTACCAAGAATGATGAATTGCCCTTGAAATATAGTGACTGGCTAATGCAGTAACAGCATGTTCTGTGTGTTCTAAACAATACCCAAGACAACTGTCAAGAGAGTCTGGGGACATTCACTGGAGTTCCCCACAGGGGGTGAGAAATTGACAAATTGACTATATTGGCCCCTCCCTCTGAGTGAGGGTCCTAAATATCCTTGGTTTGTGTGGACGCTGCATATGGCCTGACCCAAGCTTTGCACTTTTGACATGCAAAGCAGGCTGCCACCATCAAGGAATTAAAGAAACTGAGAAACTGAGTACCGTGTATGGATACCCTGATCGAAGAGACAGTGATCAAGGGTCACATTTTAAAGGTCATGATGTGCAAGACTGGGCAAAAGAACATGATATTGAATGGATGTTTCATCTCCCCTAGAACATGCAAGCAGCAGGCTTGGTAAAAAGAAGGAGAAATATTAAATCAGCCTATTTAATTACTAACAAAGGATGCCTGGGTGGTTCAGTCGGTTAAGTGTCTGCTTTTGGCTCAGGTCATGATCCCAGGGTTCTGGGATCGAGCCCCATGTCGGGTTCCATTCTAGGTGGGGAGTCTGCTTCTCCCTCTCCCTCTGCTGCTCCCCCTGCTTGTGCCCTCTCTCTCTCTGTCAAATAGATAAATAAAATATTTTAAAAAAATTACTAACAAGTAAAACCACCTTGGTCAGGTAGACTGAAGTACCATTCCAGGCTTTAATGCATTTGAATGATCATCCAGTAGGGCCTGTTGCCCCATATGCCAGATTGGAGACCCCTGCCAAGATTATTAACTCTGTAAAGATACAGAAATCTTGGGAGATAGCCATTGCCCTGACTCTTCACCATGGATCTACATGCTATGTTGTTGAGAACATCAAGCTCCATCACACCTGGGAAAAGCATTATGTACTAGAGCTTGCCATGGAACATCCCACCAGGACGGGTGTTATTTTGCACCCCAGTGCAAATCACCACTGGGATCCTGTTGTCCTGCTGAAAGCTTGACCTATGGAAATGCACTATACCTGGAATGGAACATGAACCATTAAAAGAGGGGAGAAGGTAGGGATCCTGGTCTGACATATGCCAACCCTAGTCCATTTCCTCACACCTGATGGTACTGTTTTCCCCAGCCAACATACATGGTATATTCAACAGTCAAATTCCTAAAGCTGTAGTCACATTAATGCCTAAGAATCAGGCCATAAGTATAATTCTTATAGAAGGGGAAGACTTTCTCATTTAAGTTCCTTAGACTTCTGCCGTTCCTGTGGTGTCTAGGTCACAGGGCATCCCAATACCTTTCTGCAGTGGGCCTACTCATATGCCCAACAAAGGAATCAATCCAACTGTTGGGTAAGTGGGCAGCTGTCCCTCTCTAGCTCATCAGGATTGCCATTGTGCGTATCATCACTCCTGGGTGGGGATTAGAAGGCCTTAAAGCAATGCATTACAGAGGAACAAGTCAGGACTAGTACTCTTAATTCACCTGATATTACCAATACCGAACCTGGCATATGGTATATGCTGTCAATAACCCTGGGCATGGGCATTCTTTTTCTGTCAATCAAACTGCATAAGCAGCCCATCAGACTGCTGATCAGAAGGATCTTAAAAATAGAGCTATTGGTGGCTATGCTCAGATTTGGGATGGGTTCGTGTGGCTTACCCTGGGGTTATGGACATTTGAGCACCCAGGCATCTCTATCGCTCCAAACAGAACCAACCCAATTGTACTAGGAATGTGCAATGGATATCCCTGGAACTGTGTGGTCTTTCTATCACATTAAAGGGTAGTTACTGGTTTGGCACAAACTGGTTCTGCTTCCTAGATGTTTTCTGGATAGCCCTGAATGGGAACCAACAGTTATGTGGCACAAATATTCATCCACGGCTTCCACCTGGATGGTTGAACCATATACTATGGGTTTTCCATAGGCATAGGGGAGGATTTTCCCCAGAGCAACAAAAATTGCCAACCCCCCTCTCTCTGAGGCCAGAAGAGCACATTCTGTTTTCCACTGCTTTGATCATTTGACTGCTGTCTTTGTGCCCTCCTTTGGCCAGGAGGATATTATAGCACACATAGAAGCCCTTACTAAATTCAATCAACAAGCCTCAAATGACAACTGGCAAACTGTGTCTTTACTGAATACTGAAATATCTCTATTAAGAAAAGCTGTTCTCCAAAATAGAAAGGGCTTGGACATTATTACTGCCTCTCAAGGAGGCACTGGTGCCATTATCTGGAGTGTTATTGTTAACACCCTGATGAGTCGCTTAATGTATCATTTTTATTAAATCACATGAAGATACAAGGGAAGGACCTGAGTGATCAAACCATCAGCCTATAGGACTTAATAAAGTGGTTCGGATCATGGGGCTCTTGGTGGAAAAAAAATTGATATTTATTTTAGGAATCATTATCTTAATCTTAGTTTTCTCTTGTATGTGCCTACATTGTTGTTGTGGTATCTGCCTCCTTTGCAGTCACCACCAAATGAGCCATCTTCTCTACACTAATGAAACCCCTTGCTGACCACTCAGGGTGCATTGTGGAAGAGGGGGACATGGAAGATTGTAAAAGATGGTCATGAGGGGTGGAGTGTTGGAGGTCACTGAGAAGGCATGACTACCAGTTGATCTGAGAGCTGGATGTGGGCCATTGGAGGCTCCTCACTAACTCCCTGTCCTTGGAATTTATATTCTGCCCACATTTCCATTGTGGGAACCATTTCCAAAGATGCAGACTTGAGAGAACAATGTGTTGTTGAGACCATCTGGATGATACACATGACAGAAGCCAGTTAAGGCTACTACATAAATTTAAGATTTGTCAGGCTAGTGCAGAGATCTACTCATCTTGTAGCTGCCTAAAGCAAACCTTGTCTATGAATTCCCTTGCTTATTAGACCTACCACCTAGCAATCTAGGGTGATCTGCCTCTTACTTCTGTCTCTCCCAGGTCTCTGTGTACAGAGGCCAGTTTCAGATTTCACTGGGAAGCTCCAGAGGGTTCAAACTAACACACATTTCAATATTATATTTGGTCAAAGATTTCTGAAAAGAGGTATAGCTACATGTACTGATCAGAAAAAGTATCCAAGTATATGAAGTATAGAAATGCAAGTTATCGTACTTTATTTGTAAAATTATTTAATTTGTGTAAAAGTATATGTGGTCTATAATATTTTATGTAATATTATGTAACACAGTATAATCTGATACAATACAAATCTGTATATGTAAAAATATTTTCAAGATAGCTGAAAAAACCATTAATAGTAGTCAATAAGAAGGATGAAAGGAAGATGAGACTACATTTTATGATTTTCTACTATTTGATTTTAATTTTTCCATGATTGTGCACTACTTTCAAGAGGCAGTAGAGCATCACGTTTGGAATTTACATTGTAGACCTAGGCCATCTGGGTTCAATTTATGATTTCATCATTTACCAGTTGTTTGGTTTTGGGCAAATTATTTAATCTCTTGGATCCTCAAGTTTTGAATCTGTAACATAGTAATAATAATAAGTAGCAATAATAATATAATTTCATAGGGTTGAGGTTAGAATTAAATTAGTTAACTCAAAAAAAGTACTTAAAACATAATGAAAGTCCTGAAAGGGCCCAAATATTAGCTGCTTCTATTATAACCTTATTATCATTATTATCTCTACTTTTATTTTTATTTATTTACTTTAAAAACAGATTCAGATTTAGCAATATTTTATGTATGTACATACACTGATCTATAATTTAAAAATGTATATCTAAAATTTCAAATTTATCCATGTAAATTCACAATAGCTTGTTATTAAAAACATCTTAACTATATCCTATTGCTCTCCTATTTCTTTCCTGATATCCAATTGTCTTTTTTCCTCTTTTCTCAATTTTTAAGAATTATTTACATTTTTTTATTTTTCTATTTTTTTATTCTTTATCCCTTATTCTATTTGTGTGTGTGTGTGTGTGTGTGTGTGTGTGTGTATGCCTTTTCTTTCCTTTTTCTTTTTTTTTAACAGGCTTATAATCTTTTTTCATTTTTTTATTTATTTTAAGATTTTATTTATTTACTTCAGAGAGAGTTAGAGAGCACAGAGGGAGAAGGAGAAGCAGGCTCCCCACTAAGCAGGGACCCCAACACAGGGTTCGATCCCAGGACTCTGGGATCATGACTTGAGCCAAAGGAAGACACTTAACCAACTGAGCCACCCAAGCACTCATGGCTTATAACTTTGTTCATTTGTTGGTTCGTTTGTTTCCTGAAATCCTGAAAGCAGCTCAGGACAAGAAGTCCTTAACCTACAAATGTAGAAACATAAGGCTGGCAGCAGATCTGTCCCCAGAGACCTAGCAGGCCAGAAAGGACTAGCATAATATATTCAATTTGCTAAATGGGAAAAATATGCAGCCAAGAATAATTTATCCAGGAAGGCTGTCATTTAGAATAGAAAGAGAGATAAAGAGTTTCCAGGACACAAAAAACTAAATGCATTCGTGAAAACGAAAACAGCCCTGCAAGAAATATTAAAGGGGATCCTTTGAGTGAAGAGAGACCCCAAAAGAAATAAAGACCAAAAAGGAACAATCTACAGAAACAGTGACTTTACAGGTAATATAATGGCACTAAATTCATATCTTTCAATAATTACTCTGAATGTGAATGGACTAAATGCTCCAGTCAAAAGACCTAGGGTATCAGATTGGGTAAAAAAACAAGACCATTGATAAGCTGTCTACAACAGTCTCACTTTAGACCCAAAGACACCCCCAGGTTGAAAGTGAGGGAGTGGGGAACCATTTATCATGCTAATGGACATCAACTGTCTTTTTAAAAAAATTGAAGCATAGTTAGCACACAATGTTACATTAGTTTCAGATACACAACAAAGTGATTTGACAACTCGACAACTCTCTGTTATGCTGTGGTCACAAGTGTAGCTACCATCTGTCACCATACGATGCTATTATAATACCACCGACTATATTCCCTATGATGTAGCTTTCATTAATGTGATTTATTCATTCCATAACTGGAAGCCTGTACCTGCCACTCCCCTTCATCCATCCCTCCAGCCCCCCTCTGGCAATCACCTGTTTGTTCTCCATATTTATGGTCTGTTTCTGCTTTGTTTGTTTGTTTTGTTTTTAGATTCCAGATGTAAGGGAAATCATATGTCATTTGTCTTTCTCTGTCTGACTTATTTCATATATCACTATATCCTATAGGTCCATCATATCCCTCAACCCCTTACTGTCAATCCCTACCCTTCATAGGCATATGCTATTCTGATTTTCATCATCAAAAGTTCATTTTGCCTATTCTTGAACTTTTTATAAATAGAATACATATGTGTTATTTTGATTCTGGCTTTTTTCTTCTTGACACAGTATTTTTCAGATTCATCCATACTGTTGCATGTATCTGTAGTTTTGGTTTCTGTTTTATCTTTATTATTATCCCATTATGTAAATATATCCCAATTTGTTTATCCAATTACACATTAATAAACATTGGGTTGCTTCCATTTTGGGGCTCTTATAGATAAAGATGCTATAAGCATGTTATAGGTACACTTTTTTGTGGACATGTGTTTTCATTCGCCCTTGCTTACTTAGAAGTAGATTGGAATAAGATATTTGAGAGAGATGCTTTCCACAAGCTATGTATTGTAATTCCAGTTCCTTATACATTTGCCAACATTTGGTGTTATCAGTTTTGTTATTTCTTATTATTTGTTACTTATTTGTTTTTAGTCATTTTACTGAGTATGAAATGGTATCTCGTTGTTTCAATTTGCATTTCCCCCGTTAACTAATTAGGTTGAGCATTTTTTTCATGTGCTTTATGGACATTAAAGTATTCACTTCTGCAATGTTTGTTTAAGTCTTTGGGCCATTTTTATTCAGTTGTTTATCTTTTTGTTATCTTTTTATGGGAGTTCTTTACATATTCTGGATATATTATTTGTGAATTGTCTATATTGCAAACATTTATTTCCACTACATAGTAATACTAATTCTATGTTATTATAAATAATTTTTTTGTGAAGATTTGGATAGAAATGTTTGTGAATATATGGTTTCATTTCTTGTGGTAGATATCTAGGCATGGGATTTCTGGGTCACGTGGGAAGCATATATTTAACTTCACATAATACTGTCATGTTGTTTTCCACAGCAGCTCTATTGTTTTGGATAACCACCAGCAAGATACAAAAGTTCCAGTTGTTCCACATCCTTGTCAACACTTGGTATTGTCAGCCTGTTTGACTTTAGCCTAGTGGATATATATTGGTATTTTATTTTGATCTATTTTGCATTTCTATAATGACCAAGGACTTGAACATCTTTCTATGTGTCTCTTGTAAAGTTATTGTTCCTTTTAAATGGTATTGTTTAACTTATTACTGAGTTGGAATATATATTATTTAGATATCCAAGATTTAAGCCCATTGTCAGATATAGGTTTTATGAGTACTTTCTTTCATTCGAGATTGCCTTGAATGATTGCCTTTTTATTTTCTTAATTGCCTTTAAAATAACAAAAGTTGGGACACCTGGGTGGCACAGTCAGTTAAACATCTGATTCTTGGTTTAGGCTCAGGTCATGATCTTTGGGTTGTGCGATCAAACCCCACATGGGGCTCTCCACTCAGCATACAGTCTGCTTCAGATTCTATCTCCCTCTCCCTCTGCCCCTCCTGCTCCTGCTCTCTCTTTCTTAAATAAATAAATAAATCTTTAAAAAATATGAAATAGCAGAAGTTTTTTTAAGTTTTTATCATGTCCACCTTTTACTTTATAGTTCATGCATTTCGTGTAGTATTTGAGAAATTTATGTCTTTTATTCCCTTTGTCATGTTTTGTCATTGTCAGTGTACAGGTCATGTAAAAAAATTTCTGAATTTATTCTTCAGTATTTTATTTTTCTTGGTGCCATTTTAAGTGGAGTTGATTTTTTACATTTCTTTTGCTAATTATATTGCAAATATATAAAATACAATTGGTATATCTACTCTTTGTATTTCCAACCCTGATATATTCACTTATTAGTCTAAGTAGCATAATAGTAGTTTATTACATTTTTCTATGTATACAATCATGTCCTCTTCAGAGAGTTCTACTTCTTCCTTTTCCATATTTATGATGTTTTGTTTCTTTGTGTTGTCAAATTTCACTAGATAGAACTGATGTTACAATGTTGATTAAAACCTTTCCTGGTTCCTGATCTTAAATGGAAATCATTGAGTCTTTCACCGTTGAGTATAATGTTAGCTACAAGTTCTTTAGAGATGCCTTTAATCAGGCTAAAGAAGTTTTCTTCTATTCTTGTGCTGAGAATTTAGAATTTTTTTTAAATGAATGATTATTGAATTTTGGAAATGCAATTTCTACATCTATTGAAATTATCATATACATTTACTGCTTTATTCTATTAATGTGCTAAATTACAACGATTGATTTTTTGGAAGTTAAATCAACCTTGTATTCCTTAGGAAAAACCTATTCAGTCAGGTATGCTATCCATTTTATATATTATTAGGTATAATTTCCTAAAATTTTGTAGGGATTTTTCGCATCTGAGTTCATGGAGGGACATATATCTGTAGTGTCCTTTTGGATTTGGTGTCAGCATATTACTTGCCTCAGGATATGAGTTGGACAATAATGTCTCTCCCTCAGCTTTCTGCAAGAGTTTATGTGCGACTGTTACTATTGTTTCCTTAAATGTCTGATAGAATTCACCATTAAAGCAATCTCAACCTGAAGTTTTTCTTGTAAGATCTTTTTAATTATGAATTCAATTTTTTAAATACATGTAGGACTATTCAGATTTTTCTACATTTTCTTGGGCCAGATTCATAAATTTCTTGAGTCCTTAAATTTTAATTTCATCTAGATTATAAAAATTTTTAAATAAGGTTGTTCATAATTGTTCTTTATTATCATTTAATCATTTAGTCATTTAATGTCTGTAATATCTCTAGTGATATACTCTCTTTCATTTATAACTTTGAAAATTGGTGTCTTCTTGCTTTTTTTTCCGTTGGTTAGGCTAACTAAAGCTTTATTAATTTTTTTAAAAAAATTATTTATTTATTTGACAGAGAGAGAGATAGCAAGAGAGGGAACACAAGCAAGGGGAGTGGGAGAGAGATAAGAAGGCTTCCTGCTGAGCAGGGAGCCCTATGAAGGGCTCCATCCCAGGACCCTGGGATCCTGACCTGAGCTGAAAGCAGATGCTTAATGACTGAGCCGCCCAGGTGCCCCAAAAGCTTTATTAATTTTATCGCTCTCTTCAAAACACAAGTTTTTGGTTTCATATATTATTTTTTACTTTTTTTCTGTTTTTTGTTTAATTGACTTCTACTCTTATCTTTATCAGTTCCTCTCTTACACCTCCTTTTTGTTTACTCTGCTTTTTACTGTAACTTTATAAGGCAAAATTGCAGATTATTGATTTTACACCTCCCATCTCCCTAAAATAGCATAGCACTCAAAGCTATGACTTTCCTTCTAAACACTGCTGTAGCTATTATCTCACAAATTTGATATGCTACATTTTCATTATTAGTTAGAAAACTTTTCTCATTTTCCCTTGTAATTTTTTGACACATCAGATATTTTATTTTATTTTATTTTTTAAAGACTTTATTTATTTATTTGAGAGAGAGAGATCACAAATAGGCAGAGAGGCAGGTAGAGAGAGAGCGGGAAGCAGGCTCCCTGCTGAGCAGAGAGCCCAATGTGGGGCTTGATCCCAGGACCCTGAGACCGTGACCTGAGCCGAAGGCAGAGGCTTTAACCCACTGAGCCACCTAGGCACCCCGACCCATCAGATATTTTAGAAATATTTTATTTTGTAACTCTTTAATTAGGTGCATAAACATTTTGGATTATTAAGTCTTCTTGATTCATTTATCCTTTAATCAGATTTCTTCTTTAACTCTGTTGATATTCTTGGTCCTAAAGTCAACTTTGTCTAATATCAATATAGCCGCTCCAGTTTTCTTCTGACTCTTCTCTACGGTACATATATATATATTTTTTTCATATTTTGTCCTAAAACTTACTTGTGATTTGATTGTTAAATTGCATCTTCTATAGACATCATATACTTATGTCTTGTTTTTTATTTATTCTGACAATTTCTGCTTTTGATTGCAATGTTTAAACTACTGACATTTAATGCAACTAAAATGGTTGGGTTTAATTTTACTCTCCAGGTATTTGCTTTTTTCTCATCCTATCTGTTCTTTGCTCTTTCTTTTCTCTTTTCTGGATTGCTTTTAGATTTGATAGATTTTTTTTTTAAGGATTTAATTTTATTTCCAATATTGACTTATTAGCTATATCTCTTGATTATTTTTTATAATGTTAAATTCTTACACTGGCATAAAAAGAGACCATGGTGCCTGGAGACATACATACTCCCATTAGAGCCGAGAACTTTACCCAAACTGGGAATTTAAGCTGAAGAAAAATATAATATTTAAGGAGGAGTAAGTTCTGACTTTCGCCGGCTAAGGGGTAGCTCTCAATGTTAAATTATAAAATGGAGTGGCTTTCTTAATTTCCTGGCAGACAATACAATAGGGCATATACCCATGAAATTCATACTCTTAATTTCTGTTTGCTTTTTCTTCTGCTGCTTACATCTTTGGCTATTTCCTAACTCCCTAGACTGGATAGAAGAGAAGGCCTAAAGATTCCTTACACTTTTTTTTTTTTTTTAAGAGAGAGAGAGTGTGAACAAGCAGGGCAGAGAAAGGGCAGAGGGAGAGGGAGAGACAGAATCTTAAGCAGGCTCTATGCCCAGCATGGAGCCCAACACAGGACTCCATCTTAGAATCTTGAGATTATGGCCTGAGCCAAAATCTAGAGTCAGAAGCTTAATCAATTGAGCCACCAGGCACCCAGGATTCCTTACACTTTTTATTCTTTTTCTTTGGGAGAAGAATATCTGCGACTTACTTTTGTTGTTGTTGTTTCAAGTTTTAATTTAAATTCTAGCTAGTTAACATAGTGTAATATGAGTTTCAGGAGTAGAATTTAGTGATTCATCACTTACATATAACACCCAGTGTTCATCACAACAAGTGCCCTCCTTAATACCCATCCCTCATTTGGCCCACCCCCCACCCACCTCCCCAACAGCAATCCTCAGTTTGTTTTCTGTAGTTCAGAGCGTGTCAACTGATGAATTATTGAACACTACATCTGAAACTAATGGTGTACTATATGTTGGCTAATTGAATTTAAATTAAAAAAAATAAGGTCTGTCTTATGGTTTGCCTTACACTTTTGATTCTTAAAACCTTAATGAACATATACTTCTTGTTTCTATTATTCTACTCCCACCTTGTTTTCACTTAACACCCTTCCCCCCAACCCAGGCTTAGTGCAACTCTTAAATAGAGAGTATGTCTATGTTGGTCTGGGAAGTCCTTTGAGAAGAAGATGTTAAGATAGAATTTTAAAAAATTAGGGAAAACACTATAAAAGAGAAATGGGAAAGTGCTGTCAGAGTACAATGCAAGTCTGAGTGAAGGAGAGAGGGAGTGAAAGCTCCTCTTCTGCTCTGCCATTAAAAGCAGGTTCAGCAATGCCATCAGAGAGTCCTCTAGCCAAGGTCAGTCATCAGAACAAAGCTGTTGCTTGTCTTCCAGGATCATGAGTGCCTTAACTATGTGTAGTCGTAAACTGGGAGTAATGTGTGGGGACTATAGCCTCAGCACAAATACACTGGTATATCTGAGCACAACACTGTGTCTTTTGATCAGTGAGGCCCTGTGTAGTTAGAGGATCTTCAAAGCATAACTCCCAATCCTATCTTCCAAATTCTTTTCTGGAGAGGAAAGAGATTTTGAATAGGAGGAAGAAAATGTTGATATCATTTCTCCTTTTACTAAAGTCTCTGCCTAAGCCACTAGCTATTGGTCATAAGTGATAGATGACTATAGGCTAGGGTTAGAGAGTCACCTATGTCAGGTTAACAAGAAGTGATATTTTCATAGTAAAAATAGAAAAAAATAAAGAAAATCATCATCTAAAGTATTTGAAAATGCCCCCGAAATTTTTTCAAAACCTAAATAAATTAATGTCACATACCTCCTCTAATTAAACCTGGATTTTCTAAAGTAGCAACATCAAGATAAATAGGAATAATTATTCATTTTTTCTGTTTTACTTAATTATGTGTGTTGTGGATTTGAACCTATTTTTCATTTTAAATGTGCAATGTTTCAGACACATTATGTTAATATAGGCTTATATGAGTAACCTGGGATGCCAACCATCATTTATAACATTTATGACATTGCTTCTAGGGGGAAGTAGGTTCCAAGTTCCCAGTGATGAATTTATAAATGAGCTTTTGGGACATAATTTATTTGCAAGTTGGAGACTTAGATCTTACATCTTTCGATATTTTATATCTTTCACATACCTTTATGTGATCTCTGCAAAATGTTTCCACCTCTGTTATTTGAGACTCCCCCTGCCACTCTGGAGCAGGAAAGTAGGCAATAATTGTCTATTATTTTTTCTTTCTCCACCTAAGATTCATACCTGAGTAACCAGGAACCTCTGCCCAAGTCTGTCCTCCTCATTTTTCTTAATAATCTCCTCCCAACTTCAATTCAAATCTATTCTGAGGCAAAACTCATTTTTTTTTTTTGATTGAAATCAGAAGAGTGATTAACTTGGAGAGAGGGTACTGACAGGAAGTTTCCTGGGATGCTGGAAAGGTTCTGTAACTTTATTGGTTACATGGATGCATATGAATGTAATGATTGGTCGATCTCTCCATTTAAGATTTGTGCAGCTTATGTAATTGTAGTTGAATTAATTTTTTTGAAAATTTATCTGTTCCAAATTTCATAAGTAACCCTATAAATTAACTAACGGTAATGAATCATTGCTTTTAGTGAGTTAAGTTTATCCTAGCTCTGATACCTGAATTTTAATCAATAACAACATTGACTTTACCCCAAGGCACATAATACTGAAGTTGTTGAACAGTTCATGTTACTAGTAAAGGCACCAGTGGTGAGTAAATATAGAACACAAGAACCTGCCTGTAGGAGCCAGTTTTAGGAAAAAAATATGGTTGAAGAAAGTTTACATTGCATCAAATTGGAAAGGTTAGATAACGAGATTTTAGATAAGGTCTTATCATGTTTGAAGTTAGAGGCTCATTTCGGAACCTGATGATTGTGCTCCCAAAAGGTATTATGTATATATATGCTTATATATGTATATGTGTGCTTATATATACATATGCTTGTGCACATATGTGCCATCTATATATATATATACCATAAAAGAATATAAATTATCTTTTTATTTTTCTGTATGAACAAATTTTCAACAAAAAATTTTACATTTCAGAAGTATTAAAATTAAATTACTATATAAATTTATATATAAATCTATTAAAATATTTATATATAAATATATATATAAACTTTTATCTATAAGAAAAATATATTGGTTTATTCCAGAAATTACAGGAGAATGTGTCACCAATGAAAATAATTTGAACTTAATAGCTCAACTATAACCTGAAATTCAATGCTTGTATGTATGCCCTGATCAGAGAAACACTGAGCATTTTAAAACTCCGCTTGACCAGAAGATCTCAGTGTATCTGATCTTTAGGAAATAAAAAAGAGTTTCCTTTTTATGATCTATTATAAAAATTTAAAAATATGTGCATTTATTTACAATGTTAATTAAGACATTTTAGACATAACCCAATAAATTAAACAGAAGTACTGTTTCTCAGGTAAAAGTGGAAGCAAAACATAAGGGCCTGCACTAGCCATAGATGAAGGACAACCACTCAAGTTATTCTGTTTCCTAGCCTTTTTCTTTCTCAACACTCACTAAGCACATTGTTACTAGCTAATGACATGATATATTTGAATATATGTGTGCATGCATAGATACATATTTAGTCCCACCCACTAGAATAAAAGCACAGAAAGGGCAAAGACTATTTTATCCTTTGTGCTCCCATCCCTTCCAGCTGCTGGCACAAATACTTGAATATAATAGAAATTTAGTACTAATGTTCTGCTTGCCTAACTCATCTACTGCTGTCTTGCTGCTGTAACAAATTACCCCACACTTAATTAAAACAACACAAATTTATCATTTCACAGTTTCCATAGGTCAGAAGTGCAGGCATAATATGGCTACTCTGAGTTGCATAAGGCCAAAATCAAAGTGTTTCTGGGAATTCTGGAGATGGATCTCCTTATAAACTCATTCAAACTGTTGGCTGCATTCAAGGTCCCCATATCCTTGCTATCTTTTGGCCAGGGGTCATTTTCAGCTTCTAGAGGCTGCTTATAGTTGTTAGCTCATATCCCTCTTTCTCTATCTTCAAAGCCAGCAACAGTGAGTAGAATCTTTCTCATGCTTTGAATGCAATTTCTCCTTTTGCCTCCTATCTCCTTTGTTTTCCTATCCTGCCAGAGCTCTCTGACTCTTCTGCCTGTCTTGTCTTCTTTTAAGGTCCATGTGATTGCATTGTGCTCAGCAAAACAATCTTCCTATTTTAAGGTCAGCTGATTGGTAACCTTAATTCCATCTCTAAAGCCCCTTCACAGCAGTACCTAGATTTGTATTTTTTAGATAACTAGGGGGTGGGATTCTTGGACAGATGTCTTTAGAATTTTGTCTACCACAGACCTAAAAAACAAGACTATACATGGGATACTCAAAGTACTTGGCTCAGTGGAGCGACGACACAATATAAACAGTACTTGTGATCATTAACACACAAAAATGTTGCCTTGTGGTGGGCATGAAAGTGGAAGTGGGCAGGGAGTTAGTTACACATTCATTATCCAAGTAGTTTAAGGTGAGTTTTGGCAAGTTACCTTTCCTTTAAGCTTGGCTTAAAGAGTTGTTACCGTATTTTAGAGCAGGTGCAACTAAGATCCTAGAGAAAACAGAGGAGTATTAAGGGAAGCAAATTACAGTGGGGGAAAATATGTGGTCCTGGAATTGCATTTCCACTATTCTTTTTTCTACTCCTTTCTACTAATATTTCTGAACTAAATAAACATTCCCTGTTTGGAGGGAAAGTTGCAGTAAGAAAAAACGGTGAGGCAGAGAGATAAGAATGCTTGGTGGTGGGGTGGAGTATAAACTCCATGAAAAAAATAAAGAAAACAAAAAAAAATAAAGAAAACAGATTTAAAAATTGGAACAAAAACTAAAAAAATTGATGAGAAAATAAAGTTAGGCAATCATGAGGTTAAAACTAGGCACATACTTAAGAGAATTTATGAAACTGAAGATTGAGATTTTTCTCTATAGCTGAAGAATTCTTTTTCTCTATTTTATGGTCTTGTCCATTAAAAAGTGCAAGCTAGAAAAAATGGTAACCATATCCTGGTATTAGTTAATATGCTTGTTTTCCTCCAGCTTCATACTCCTCTATGCAATTAAGTCTCTTATCAACAGAAAGAAACATTAGTGTGGATGCATGAAATCTGGAGCTAGTCTACCAATACTCATGACCATCACAGAGTTATCAGTCTCCTAGATAGGAAACTTGCTTCAGACATTAGGATAAAGGAAATTATTTTACAGAGACTATATCATACCAAATACAATAGATTGCAGTGCTAACTTTTAATCTCAGATCTGCATGCACATATTCTCAATCCTTGGTTTACCTATAGCAATTTCTTTCCAATAGCTGTCATCTAATTTCCCTTGGTAACTCCCCAAATGCCCTACATATTGCCCCACATCTGAAGTTAATATGATATCTGTGCATCCGTAGAATTAGAATTGCTACTCAGACATTCTTTGGAGACATTTCTAATGAGTTTATTATCAATGTTCTTACTGCATATTCCCCTTGTGGGCTTTTACTGACTTCAACCATAAATCTGAATCTCGTAACAAATTCATCTTTGAGAGGATCTCCTATCTGCCCTTTCCACAGATTTCACATTACTTTTCTCCTTTTCCTTTTCATTTGGTGGATTTTACATTCCTCTTTATCTTTAGTCACCTTTAGAGGAACAGAGCAAGAAGTAGGACCTGGAGCTACAGTGAACATTGCTATCCTCTGGGTCATCACTGAGCGATTTAATGTCAGTCTGTGTGGCTGGGGCCAAGATAACTGATGCCTGTCTCAAAGTCATCCCAGCACTGCTTCTTCTGACAGTCTCCGAACACCCCCCTCACTTAGTAGTCACCAGAGCAAAGGTTTAATGATGGGTTCGAACCCTGGAAGATAGAAGACTGATTGCAGAATTGAAATGTGAAATCCTTGTAGCTCTCATATATTTGTCTTTGAACAGAAAGTTTGATTTTCGGTAGAGGGAAGATACTTCTAGTTCTCTAGTAGTTTCTAGACAACTTAAAACTAATCAGCCTAAATCTCCTTTTTCTTATTTGAATGACTCCATTGCCTCTTGACTCATCCATCAGTCATAAATTTAAAGGCTATTATGACCCAGATAGAGCCAAATACGCTATAAAACCCATCTTTTTTTCGTACTATTTTCCCTAATGTTTTAATATAACAAATCTAAAGGCCATTTTTAAATTGCTTTACAACTTTGCCTTTCATTCTAGTAATGTTTTATTCTTTTGTGTGTGTTTATTGTTGGCCCTTAAATATCACTCTCCTGCTCAAAACATTTGGTTTCCCACTGTGTACCAAGACAATCACAACCACAATGACAACTTTCCTCTTTGGTCTAGCTTTCATGGTCTTCCAAAATTTCTACCTAACCAGTTCATCCAGGTTTGAAGAAACCATCTTCCTCCAAAGTCTTCTGCTCTGACCAGTTTGCATCATTTATTGAAGGCCCATTTTATATTATAATACCTTGAGAGCCAGGAAGGTAGGTTAGGTAAGGTACCTTGGATAAATGGTTAGGTTCAGTCTCTCTAACTCGCTAGCTCTTTTTAAGGACATTCATAATCATAAGCTCTTTAAAATAAACTTTATTTTTAAAAGCAGTTTAGTCTTATAGAAGAACTGAGCAGAAAGTGTAGGGAGTTCCTATATACCCGCTCAGATCTTCTGGCCAAATTTAGCCAAAATTTAGCCTTCCAGCTTCCAGATTGTTATCCCTGGTTTGGATCATTTTTATCACTCCTTACTCTGTTATCTTAAAAGAAATCTAATTCACATAAACATCTTATAAAAACTGCCCATAATAAACAAGGCCCTAATTTTTAAAATAAATCATTTATTTATTTATTTATTTATTTATTTATTTATTTATTTATTTATTTTTATTGCTGGAATGGTATATGTTGTTTGATTCTATATTTTTTAAGGGTTTATTTATTTATTTGATAGAGAGAGAGAGAACACAAGTAGGCAGAATGGCAGGCAGAGGGAGAGGGAGAAGCAGACTCCCTGCTGAGTAGGGAGCCCAATGTGGGGCTCGACCCCAGAACCCTGGGATCATGACGTGAACTGAAGGCAGACACTTAACTGACTGAGCCACCCAGGTGCCCCCGTTTGACTCTATGACTTTCTAGGGCTAATTAGGGCCCCTTATGTTGGTTATTTCTTCCTATTTATGATGCTAAGATTTATGATAAGCCAGGTGAGACACTATCATATCATTTCTAGCCTTGGTAAGCCTAAATGTTAGGCTTTTAAAGGTGTGGTTGAGTCAAAACTTTAACCCAACAAATATTCTTATGCTATCATTTTTATTTTTTAATTAAAAAAAAGTTCCTTATTAATGTAACTGTGTCATTTCAGATGTTCCGAGTATAGAAGACAGGACACCAAGGGGTACAAGGCAAGCAAGAGATTTACTGAAGAAAACAGAATGCCTATAAAGAAGAAGGGGAGAAGGAGTACATTGGAAGAGAGTTCAGACCATGAAATAGGTCTGACGCTAGTGGAAAAAAGGAACGAAATGTAGGTTTATGGAGGAAGGTCCTCATATCACAACACAGTTCTAAGAAAATTTCAGTCAGGCTGACAGGGAATCTTCAAGCCAAAGTTGCTTGCTAGAGGATTCTCACATGGGGCAATAACCTGATTCTACTCCATCAGTCACTGGCTGGGAGAATGTTCTTGTGATCAATGGTGGATCTGGAGATACAGCAGCCTGTCAATGAGCTATGCAACCCACAACAGGTTCACTTGAACGTCAAGATTATCACAATAACTCAGCAAAAATTCCAAACAGTACAATTATATAAAGGACATACAAATACATACTATTTTTGATACATTTTCTACCTTCTCAATTGTCACTAGTTTTCCTTTTTACTCTTTAACTCCACCTTAATTTTCTGTCAAGTTTGATTAGAACTAAATCATCCTAACTCTCCCAAAGATCTATGACTATCATCTTTCTTACATTCATATAGTGAAATCAAATGTAACACATCTCAGTAGTAGTAGTAGTAATAAGATAAAATATATATTATGGAATAACTATATCTAGAAGAGTTTTGTGTAAATAGCTGTTTTAAAGCAAAATATTTTTTAAAAGCTTTTATTTATTTATTTGACAGAGAGAAAGAGATCACAAGTAGGCAGGGAGGCAGGCAGAGAGAGAGGGGGAAGCAGGCTCCCCGCTGAGCAGAGAGCCCGACACGGGGCTCGATCCCAGGACCCTGAGATCATGACCTAAGTTGAAGGCAGAGGCTTTAACCCACTGAGCTGCCCAGGTGCCCCTACTGTTTGATTCTGTTTATACTGAACTCTGGAAAATGCAAATCCGTAGAAATATAAAATAGATGAAAGGTTTGCAAGGGCAAAAGATGAAGGGAGGGGATTGACTTCAAAGGAGCCTGAGGGAAATTTTTGTGATGACGGAAATGTTTATCTTGATTATGCTGCTGGTTACACAAATGTCTACATTTTTCAAAACTCATAAATTGTAAATTAAAGTTTAAATTTTATTGTATTAAATTCTACCTCATAAACCTAAATTAGGATATAATAAAGCTGGAATGATGTATTAGTATTAGAAAAAGTAAGTTAAAAACAATAGATATTACCAGAGATAAAGAGGAATATTTTATAATGATAAAAGGACCAATTCATTAAAAAGCCATTATAATCCACTATATGTGCCTAATAATAGAGCTTCAAAATACCTGAAGAAAAGACACATGAAAATGATAAAACTGAAAGGAGAAAGAAACAAAGTCACAATTACAGTTGGAATTTCAACACATATCTCTCAACATTTAATAGCGAAAGTAGATAAAAATAATAAGTATAGAGAATGTTTGAACACTGATATCAACCAAATTATCTAACATTCAAAGAACACTACACTCAGAGCAGCAGAATACACTATTTTGCAAGTACACCTGGAAAATTCACTAACATAAATTCTGGCCATAAAACAAGTTAATATATTTAACAGAATAGAAATGATCTGAAGTGTATTCTCTCTCCAGAAGGAAACTAACTAAATTAGAAATTCATAACACAGAAATCCGGAAAATTCCCAAACATTTGGATATTAAATAACATGCCTCTAATGACATAAGAAGAAGGAAGAAATCACAAGGTAAGTCAGAAAAATCTTTGGATTTTCTGAGATTAAATTTCTGGGATTAAAGATTTGTAATGGAAAAAGAAAAGTGGTTTTACGTGAATGACTTATGCTTCTACTTTCAAAACTAGGAAAGGCAATGTAAATACAAAGTCAGCATAAAGAAAGAAATCATAAAGATGATGGCAAAAATTAATGAAATAGATAAAAGATAGAGAAAAACATAAAACCTACCAAGACTGAATCATAATGAAATAGAAAATCTGAAGTGACTGATTACTAGGAAGGAGATTTAATTAGCAACCAAAAGCCTCCCAACAAACAGAAGTTTAGGATCAGGTTTATCTGGTAAATTCCACCAAACATTCAACAAAGAACAAATACCAATCCTCTCAAACCCTTCCAAAAAAATAGGAAAAAAGGAAACTTTTTCCAAACTTATTTTATGGGCAAGCATTACCCTGATACTAGGCAAGGATGCCACAAGAAAAGAAAATCACAGGCCAGTATCCCTGATGAACATAGTGCAAAAATCCTCAACGAAATATTAGCAAATTTAACAATACATGAAGAGGATCATACACCGTGATCGAGTGGGATTTATTCAGCAGAAGCAAGGATGGTTCAACATCTACCAATCAGTCAATGTGATACAGTACATTAACAAAATGAAAGATAAAAGTCGTATGATCATCTCAAAAGATACAGAAGAAGCATTTGACAAATGCAATATTTATTTATTTATTTATTTATTTATTTATTTATTTATTTTTAAAGATTTTATTTTATTTATTTGACAGAGAGAGAGAGATCACAAGTAGGCAGAGAGGTAGATGCAGAGAGAGGGGGAGAGAGAGGAGGAAGCAAGCTCCCTGCTGAGCAGAGAGCCTGATGTGGGGTCGATCCCAGGACCCGGAGGCCATGACCTGAGCCGAAGGGAGAGGCTTAACCCACTGAGCCACCCAGGCACCCCAACATGTATTTATGACAAAAATTCTCAACAAAGCTGATATAGAGGGACCTTATCTTAACATAACGAAGGCCATATATGACAAGCCCACAGCTAACATATTCTAGTGACAAGCTGAAAACTTTTCCTCTAAGATGAGGAACAAGACAAGGATGTTCATCCTCACCACTCTTATTCAACATAGTACTGGAAGTCCTAGCCAGAACAAGAAAAAGAAATAAAAGGTATCTAAATTGGAAAGGAAGAAGTAAAACTATCACTATTTTCAGCTGACATGATATCATATTTTATAATAGAAAAACCTAAAGATTCCATCAAAAAACTGTTCAAACTAATAAACATATTCAGTAAAGTTGAAGGATACAAAATCTATATACCAAAACCTGTTGTGTTTCTGGACAGTAATAATAAACTATTAGATAGAGAAATTAAAAATTATTAATAATGTAAGATAATCTCACTTAAAATTGCATCAAAAAGAACAAAATACTCAGGAATAAATTTAACAAAGGAGGTGAAAACACCTGTATATAACTGTGTATTAAAAAATACAAGACATTAATGAAAGAAATTATAGAAAACACACATAAATAGAAATACATTCCATACTCACGGATTGTAAGAATTAATATTGTTAAAATGTCCATACTATTCAAAGCAATATACAGATTCAATGTAATTCCTATCAGAATTCCAATGACGTTTTTCACACATACAGAATAGACAATCCTAAAATTTATATGAAACCACAAAAGACAATAGCCAAAGCAACCCTGAGAAAGAAGAACAAAGTTGAAAGTATCACACTCTCTGATTTAAAATTATATTACAAAGTTATACTAATTAAAAAGTATGGTATTGGCATAAAAACAGACAAATGGATGAGTGGAACATAACAGAGAGCCCCAAAATAAACCGACACCTATATGGTCAATTAACTTATGACAAAGGAGCCGAGAACATATAATGGGGAAAGATCATCTCTTCAATAAATGGTGTAGAGAAAAATGGACAGCCACATGTAAAAGGATGAAATTGGACCACTATTTTAAAGCATACACAAAAATGAACTCAAAATGGATTGAAGACTTGAATGTAAGACCTGAAAACATAAGACTCCTAGAAGAAACCATAGGAGGTAAGATCCTTGACATAGTTCTTGGCAATGATACTTTTATTTTTATTTTTTAATTTTTATTATTATTATTATTTTTAAAGATTTTACTTATTTATTTGACAGAGAGAGAGAGAGATCACAAATAGGCAGAGAGGCAGGCAGAGAGAGAGGGGGAAGCAGGCTCCCCGATGAGCAGAGAGCCCAATGCGGGGCTTGATCCCGGGACCCTGAGATCATGACATGAGCCGAAGGCAGAGACTTTAACCCACTGAGATACCCAGGTGCCCCACTGGCAATGATATTTTTAATCTGACACCAAAAGTAAGTGCAACAAAAGCAAAAAACAAAACAAAAACAAACAAAAAAAAACCCAAGTGGAACTATATCAAACTGAAAGTGTTTAGACAGCATAAGAAACAATCAACAAAAATATAACCTATTGAATGAGAGAAAATATTTATATACCATATACTTGACATAAGGGGCAATATTATCCAGAACATATAACGAACTCATATCAGTCAATAGCAAAAAAACACTCAAAGAATCCTACTAAATTGCAGAAGAATTTGAATATAATATTTTCCCAAAGAAGACATACAGGTGACCAATAGGTACATGAAAAGATGCTCAACATCACTAATCATCAGGGAAATGCAAATCAAAACCACAATGAGGTATTACTTCCCATCTGTTAGAATGGCAATTATCAAAAAGTCAAGGGGCGCCTGGGTGGCTCACTGGGTTAAAGCCTCTGCCTTCGGCTCAGGTCATGATCTCAGGGTCCTGGGATCAAGCCCCGCATTGGGCTCTCTGCTCAGCGGGGAGCCTGCTTCCCCTTCTTTTTCTGCCTGCCTCTCTGCCTACTTGTGATCTCTCTCTCTCTGTCAAATAAATAAATAAAATCTTTAAAAAAAAGTCAAGAAATAACAAGTGGTGGTGAGAATGTGGAGAAAAGAGAAAACTTGTGCAGTGTTGGTGGGAATGTAATTTGTTCAGCCACTATAGAAAACAGTATGGAGTTACCTCCAAAATTTAAAAATAGAATTAGCATATAACCCAGCAATTCTACTTCTGGGTTTTTATTGAAAGAAAACAAAAACACTAACTTGAAAATATAGAAGTACCCTCGTGTTCACTGCAGGATTATTTATAATAACCAAAACATGAAAATAAGTGTCCACCAGAGGATGAATGCATAAAAAACTATGGTGTATACACACACACACACACACACACTGAAATATTATTCAGCCATAAAAAAGAATGAAATTTTGCCACTTGTGAAACATGGATGAAACTTGAGGACATTACACTAAATGAAATGAGTCAGACAGAGAAAGACAAATACCATATGATCGCTTTTATATATTAAATCTAAAAAAATACAAAACAAAAAATAAAAACAAGCTCATAGATAGAACAGATAGGGCCTTGCCAAAGGCATGCAGTAGGGGGTGGAAAAAATGGATAAACTGTTTTTATTTTTGTTTATAGTTTAAATTAAATTTTTAAAAAGAATAACAAGAGTACTCTGATAATATTGAAAGAAACTGAATTTCTAGTTCAAAATCTTGCCACAAAGAAAACTCTGGGCTCAGATGGCTTTGCTGATGATTTAACAAAACTTTGAAGGTAGCCATAAAACAGTCTACACAAATGTTTCTAGAAAATAAGATAGATTACGTCCTAACTCATTTAAGAACATCATCCTGGTACCAAAACAATAAAGCAAAGTTACAAAACCTCAACTGATATCTTTCATAATCAAAGATAGAAAAATATATCTTTAGCAAATCAAATTCAGTAATATATAAAAAGGATAATGTGTCATGCCCAAGTGGAGTCTATCTTATAATGCCAGATTGCTTTAATATTTAAAAAAATTTAAAAATACAAAAATATACCCTCATTATTAAAGAATAAAAGAGAAAACTTACATGATCATCTCAATAGATATACAACTATTTGTGAAAATAGCTCTCAGCAGAAAAAATAGCTCTCAGGATATTAGAAACAGTAATTTCATAAAGAATAGTTATAAAATACCTACAACTAACATCATTCTTAATCGTACAAAGGTGAATGATTTCCTCCTATGATCAGTAACAAGGCAACTTGTATCCAACATTGTATTGCAAGTTCAATCCAGTGTAAAAAGGCAGGAAATAAAATTAAATTAAGTGGAGTTTAGAAAGAAAGAAGTAAAACTATCTAAGCCCAGACAAATGCAAACAGTCCTTCTCCAAAGTCTTCAAAAACCAATAGAAATTAATAAATTAATACATCAAATTTGCATAAGTAAAGTCAATCTACTAAAATCAATTAAATTTATATACACTAATAACAATTATAAATTGATTTAAAAATTTCTACATCATTTACAATAGTATCAAAAATATGAAATATTTGGTGATAAAATTAACAAGACATGTGCAAGACCTATATGCTGACAGCTACAAATAATTGCTGAAATAAAGAAGAGCTAAAGAAAGGCAAGATGGCGGAGGAGTAGGAGGCGGAGATAGTGTGTGATCCCAGAAGTTCAGCTAGATAGTTATCAAACCACTCTAAACAACTACAAACTTAGCAGGAGATAGAAGAGAAGAAGAACAGCACCTTTATGAACAGAAAATCGACTACTTTCCGGAAGGTAGGATGTGCAGAAAAGTGAATCCAAAGCGATGGGAAGATAGACCGCGGGGGGAGGGGCAGGCTCCCGGCAAGCCGCAGAGCAGCGGAGCACAAAATCGGAACTTTTAGAAATCTGCTCCACTGAGGGACATCGCTCCAGAGGCTAAGCAGGGGGTGGAGCCCTTGCAGGGACAGCGTGGTTCCAGGACCCGTGGGGTCACAGAAAGACCGGGGGTGTCTGAGGGTGGCAGAGCTCCCAGATATCAGAACGGGGAAGCCAATGGCAGAGACCGAGCCAAACAATGAGCTACCAGCTTGGGCTTACCTTGAACCGTGATCCCGGCACAGTCGGGCCGCTGCTCTTCGAGCAGGGACCCCACAAGGGGCAGATCCGGAGAGAACCCCTCCTTCCTCCTCCGGGAGGAGTGGCGCGGTAGCTCGCGGCAGGAATCTGCTGGGTTTGGAGTCACAGGCCGGGTGAGCTCGGAGTGTGGCTGGAGACCAGGAAGACGGAAGGGACTGACTGCTTTTCTCTGAGGGCACACTGAGGAGTGGGGCCCCGAGCTCTTGGCTCCTACCGGCGGGAGACTGGGAGGCCGCCATTTTCATTCCACTCCTCCAAAGCTGTACGGAAAGCGTTCAGGGAACAAAAACTACAAGAGCGAACCCGAGCAGATTACCTAGCCCGGCCCCTGGCAAGGGCGGTCCAATTCCGCCTTGGGCAAAGACATTTGAGAATCTCTGCAACAGGCACCTCCCCGAGAAAATCAGCAAGAATATCCAGCCAAGACCAAGTTCACTGATCGAAGAAAACGGCAGAACTCCTGAGTTAGGAAAAAGCAACACATAGAATTCATGGCTTTTTTTCCCATGATCCTTTAGTCTTTCAGAGTTAAATTCTTTAAATTTTATTTATTCATATTGTATTTTTTTATTTATTTTATTTTCTTAAATTTATTTTATTTTTCCTCTTTCTTATTTTAAAGTTTTTTAACTAGTATCTAATCAACACCTTTTTAAAAAATCTTTTCTAATTTTCATTGTTACATATTTTATCCCCTCATTGTATTTAACCTTATTTTTTGTATACATATTGGGTTTTTTTTTCTTTTTTCTTTAAAATTTTGGGATACACTTTCTTCAAATAGATCAAAATATACCCTAAATCTAGCACATGGCTTGGATCTAGTCTCTAGCCTGATTACATTCTTTTCTCTTTTATTCTTTTCTTTTCTTTCTTTCTTTTCTCCTCTTTTTTCAACCAACCTCTTATCAATCCCCTTTTTTAGAATCTTTTCTAATTTTTATCTTTACACTCAATTCCATCTCTTCATAGGGTTTACCCTTATTTTTGTATATTTATAAATTTTTCTTTCTTTAAAATTTGGGAGGTAGTTTCTTCTAACAGACCAAAAAAACCCAAAATCAGGTGTGGGGCTCTGTTCTAATCACAAGTCTAATATATATAGATATATATTTTTTTTCTTTCTTTTTCTCCTTTTAATTCTATTTTATTTCTTTTTTTTTTTTTCTCCCCTCCCCCCTTTTTTTTCTTCAACCC
>CM052898.1:136059700-136122078 GCA_028534135.1 Potos flavus | reverse complement strand
GGGTAGGGATAGGGTGGTTGTGTTATGGACATTGAGGAGGGTATGTGCTATGGTAAGTGCTGTGAAATGTGTAAACCTGAGGATCCACAGACATGTACCCTGGGGCAAATAATACATTATGCTTTAATTAAAAAAATAAAAAAAAATGCTATCTTATACTTTTCACTTATTACATTATTACATCTCATTATGTAATCAAAGCAATTGATACCAATTCCTTTGGTTTTCACATTTGCTTTATGGGTTGCCTAAGTGTATTTTTCTTCTAGATCTTCAAATACTGTCTAAAGTATTCAGAAGTAGATTTCACTTCAGAAAATGGTATCATTGGTACCTTTTTTGTACTGCATTAACATGGCTAATCTGGAAGAACACTTCTCAGAATTCTCTTCCTTGTGTAGTTCTAGATTAGGACTGACTACAAGGAAGCTTGCATAAGATTTGGAAGGCAGTGATGTGAACACTGTGTAGTGTTCAGCTGCCACCACAGCATATGCCCATTTGTTGCTCATAGGCTAGTTCCCTTTCTTGGTTGGTGTAGGGTAGCAGTTGGGACTACAGTTCTTCTAGCTCCCATCGTTTCCCCTCCTCAGTCTCTCCAACCGGCTGGGCCAGTTGCATATTTAGTTCCTCAGAGAGGGCTCTAGTTCCTTCTGTGGTCACCCACATTGTCAAGGTTAGAGGTGATGATACACAGATGTGGGTTCCAGTTTAACCACATGGGTTCGAATCTATCTTCACAAATTCTAGTCTTCCCTCATTCTTCCCCACTTCATGTTCAGCTTGTGTGTGTGTGTGTGTGTGTGTGTGTGAGTGTGTGTGTGTGTGCACGCCAGCTGGTCCTACTGAAATACAGAGATGGTAGGACCATAACCAGATGCATAGGCCTTCCACAAACAGCCTTCCATAGACATCTTCACAAATACCCACAATTATGTCCATTCTTATCCCTTATTTCATTTTACTCAGAGTAGTGTTATGCTTCCCTGATTCAACCCTAATTGACACAAGTGTCTTCTCTTTACTCCATGTTGGAATGAAAGCTGTTTTATTCCCCTCCACACTTTACTCTTTACTTTACACTTTACTTTACACACTTTACTTTACTCCCCTCAGAGAATAAATGAGTTCCATAAACATGGGTCTACAGATGCAAATTTTAAAAGGTAAATGCCAATGGAAGTAATAATAAATATAAATACCACTGTAATAATGAAAATTTGTTGAGATAAATGAAGTCTTACATTTTAGTTAAAAAATAACCCATTGTATGAGAAACATGGAATTTCCTAGAATAATGTAATATTAGAACAAGTAGAGATTCTAAAAATCATTTAATCCTAACTTTCCATTTTACAGTTGAAGAAACAGAACCAGATACTTGCCTAAGATCACAAAATAAAGTAGTAACAGAGCTGGGAGTAAAGTATACCCCAGTTAAATTTCCTTTCCCTTCATACCTTTTTAATTCTTGAATTAATATCAGTTTATGTGAAAAAACATAGGGGGTTTTATTTATTGTGAGTCATACAAATTTATTATGATTCAAAGGGTAATCAGGCTGTCAAAAATACTGTAATAAGAGGCTCTATTAATAAAGTATAGTATCTAATATACGAAAGACTGCAATGCCACTGTATGCTGCCCTCATCAGACCATATTCATGCATTTGAGCACCGGAAAGAGACAAATAAGCGAAAGTGACCAGAATTATATGGGTTTTAATGTTATGGCATATAAAAGCTAGAGAATTAGGGTTATTTTAATTGGAGAAGGGAAGACATCAGCAGATATAACTCTCATCAAATATTTGAAGAGTTTCCGTAAAGAAGAAAAATTAAATTTATTCTGTGTGCTTTTCTAGGGCATAAATAAAATGAACAGTTGGATATTAGAGAGGCTATTCAATATTTAGAAATGTTTTGTAAAAAAATAGAGAATTTCAAAGCTGAGGGTGACCTTCTAACAAAGTGAGCTTCCAATCAATCAGTTTTCAATCAGAGGCTTTGATGACAATTTATCAGGTAGTTTTAGCAAAAGATTCCCAATGGGATGCATGTTAGAATGACTTTGAAGGCTCCACTATGTCCCTATGGCTGAGCATCGATTGTTTGGAATAATGTAACAATCTCAATTATGTGAAAGTTATATTTCTGCTATACCCCATCTGGAAGCTCCAATTCATCTGTAATGTTTAGTTCTAAAGTACCGACAACTTCCTTGAAAGCTTCTTTTTCTGGAATGAGCTACATTTAATCCAGATGGATATATCTGCTGGAATAAAATTCAGGCTGTCAGAAATGAAGGTCAAAAATACAGGTTTTAGCACTACAAGGGAAAGAGCCTCTAGACAATACTATACTAAGTATATTCTGGATTGTGCCCAAGGATCCCCTTCCACAGGGCAGAATGCTGGCTGTGAGCCACCAAGATGACACTCAAGGTGTTCCCCAGAGAGTAATAGAGCTTTAGCTGTAGTATCTGAACAAGATGCCAGACCAAGGAAAGGGGGGGTCTTATCAGTGGCAGCCCAGCAGGCTGGGCTTTTGGCATGGATTGTTTTACCATGGCAGTCATGGACAATAGAAGCAGGCCAAGAAACATCTTTTTTATCCAGAAGTTGACACACAGCAAAATCCTTGTTGCTGAACTCAAATATCTTAAAGAAAGAGAGGCAAAGAAAAAAAGGATTTAATGGAAACTGACAATGATGCCTTTTAAAGAAGAAAACTAATCTTGTTTGACTTTTTTTAATTAAAAAATTGTTCTTCTAGAAATGCACAGCAAAACTGGCAGATTCATAGAACTATCCTAGAACAAAAGGCTTCCCTGTGCACACAACGAAGGCATACATCAAGTTAGCCTGGGGCCTTCTCTGGGAAGAAATTAGAGTAAAGAATTCAGGAGTGTATATTAGAAAAGAAATGCTTAAAACAGAGTCTGATAAACAATTATAAGACAAAATCAGAAGGGAACTCTTGCTATCTAGGGAACCCTCTCAAATGTGGCAGCACGTCCCAATCACCAGTGGAGCTCATTAAAATACAATTAATTAAAAAAAAACAGTTAATCAAGCTCCACCTTAGACTAACTGTGTCAGAAACTGATACTCAGACAACTTTCAAAACCTCTAATCTTGAGCATCACGGAATATTCACCCTACTTCTGCCTTAATACTTGTTCAACTATAACTGTTTTGGACTTTGCCCTTGGAGTTTCTTCAGTACTCAGGTGTAGTAGATAATAATTAAGAGCAGTAGTATAGCTACATTTCCTCATTTAATAATCAAAACAATGCTAAAAGATAATTAAGAATTCATTTTACAAATGAAAAAAAGGATGAATAATTTTCCAGCAACCATATCTGCTAAATGACATACCTAGAATTTGAAGACAGATATAACTCTCTAGCTCATGTTCTTTCCATTAAACCATGTAGTAATAGGTTGAACCAACCACATGAAATAGCCTGCATTCAGTTTTTTCACCCACAAAAGTTATGATTTTATATCATTTAATATAGTAAGTTCAAAGTCATGAAAGAAGACAAAGTGCAGTATGAGGAATGGCTGTGAAGAAATAAAGCTTTATGAACATTATGTTTTATAAATTAATCCTTCTCTTTAAGTGTCATGCATTTTGAGAAAAATAGAAATAGAATGTCCTATCAACTACTGATGGGATATTACTTGCAGAGCTGGTACCTGTCTGCCTGTGCTGCTCACAGATAAGTCAGAGGTCTGTGGCCTGGACCTGGGTGCAACAAGCGAGGTACCCAGGGCGTGGTGTTTAAGGAGGCACTCAACTCACTCTTGTGTGCTAATGCAACATTGCATGAGCTTGAGAGCTTGAGAGTGAGTGCTGTCTCACATTTTGTACCCAAGGGTGGCTTCTTTGCTTACTCTAGTTCTGATTTCATACTTCACTTCTGTTTCTTCTCCTTTTTATTACACTTTGGTTAATTCCACCCCCAAATCATACAAGGCAGGCAACTAAAATTATGAGATACAAATCCAAGGCAGTGTCTATTCTTTTTTTTTTTTTTAATGGTTTGAGTTTTACTTTGGAGCATCAACCCTGTGAGAAATACGTGTCCTTTTTTTTTTGTTTTTTTATGCTATGTTAGTCACCATACAGTACCTCATTAGTTTTTGATGTAATGTTCCATGATTCATTGTTTGAATATAACACCCAGTGCTCCGTTCAATATGTGTCCTTCTTAATACCCGTCACCCGGATAACCCATCCCCCCCAAAAAATAACCCCTCAGTTTGATTCCCAGAGTCCATAGTCTCTCATGGTTTGTCTCCTCCTCTGATTCTCCACCACCTTCATTTTTCCCTTCCTTCTCCTAATGTCCCCCATGTTATTCCTTATGTTCCACAAATAAGTGAAACCATATGATAATTGTCTTTCTCTGTTTCACTTATTTCACTTAGCATAATCTCCTCCATTTCCATCCATGTTGATGCAAATGTTGGGTATTCATCCTTTCTGATGGCTGAGTAATAGTCCGTTGTATATATGGACCACATCTTCTTTGTCCATTCGTCTGTTGAAGGGCATCTTGGATCCTTCCACAGTTTGACTATTGTGGACATCGCTGCTATGAACATTGGGGTGTATATGGCCCCTTTTTTTTGCTACATCTGTATCTTTGGGGTAAATACCCAGTAGTGCCAATTGCTGGGTCATAGGGTAGCTCTATTTTTAACTTTTTGAGGAACCTCTACACTGTTTTCCAAAGTGACTGTACCAACTTGCATTCCCACCAACAGTGTAAGAGGGTTCCCTTTTCTTCAAAGCCTCTCCCATATTTGTTTCTTGTCTTGTCGATTTTTGCCATTCTAACTGGTATAAGGTGGTATCTCGATGTGATTTTCATTTGAATTTCCCTGATGGTTAATGATGTTAGACATTTTTTCATGTGTCTGTTAGTCATTTGTATGTCTTCTTTGGAGAGGTGTCTGCTCATGTCTTCTGCCCTTTTTTTTGACTTGATTATCTGTTTTTTGGGTGTTGAGTTTAAGAAGTTTTGCATAGATCTTGGATACCAGCCCTTTATCTGTAGTGTCATTTGAAAATATATTCTCCCATTTCATGGCTTGCCTCTTTGTTTTGCTGTTTCCTTTGCTGTGCAGAAGCTTTTTATCTTGATGAAGTTCCAAAAGTTCATTTTCCCTTTTGTTTCCCTTGCCTTTGGAGATGTGTTTTGAAAGAAGTTGCTGTGGCAGATGTTGTAAAGGTTACTGCCTATGTTCTTCTCTAGGATTTTGATGGATTCCTGTCTCACGTTGAGGTCTTTCATCCATGTAGAGTTTATCTTTGTGTATGTTGTAAGAGAATGGTCAAGTTTCATTCTTCTGTATGTAGCTGTTCAATTTTCCTAGCACCATTTATTGAAGAGACTATTTTTTTTTCCCATTGGATATTTTTTCCTGCTTTGTCAAAGATTAGTTGACCATAGAGTTGAGGATCCATATCTGGGCTCTCTATTTTGTTCCACTGATCTATGTGTCTGTTTTTGTGCCAATACCATGCTGTCTTGGTGATCACAGCTTTGTAATATAGCTTGAAAACAGGCAACATGAGGCTCCCAGCTTTATTTTTTCTTTTTCAACATTTCCTTGTCAATTCAGGGTCTCTTCTGGTTCCATACAAATTTTAGGATTGTTTGTTCCAGCACTTTGAAAAATGCCATCGGTATTTTGATTGGGATGGCGTTGAAAGTCTAGATTGCTCTGGGCAGCATAGACATTTTAACAATGTTTTTCTTCTGATCCATGAACATGGAATGTCTTTCCATCTTTTTGTGCCTTCTTCTTCAATCTCCTTCATAAGTGTTCTGTAGTTTCTAGAGTATAGATCCTTTACCTCTCTGGTTAGGTTTATTCCAAGGTATCTTAAGTTTTTTGGTGCTATTGTAAATGGAATTGATTCTCTAATTTCTCTTTCTACAGTTACATTGTTAGTGTATAGGAAAGCAACTGATTTCTGTGCATTGATTTTGTATCTTGCCATATTACTGAACTGCTGTATGAGTTCTAATAATTTGGGGGTGGAGCCTTTTGGGTTTTCCACATAAAGTATCATGTCATCTGCGAAGAGAGAGAGTTTGACTTCTTTGCCAATTTGAATACCTTTTATTTCTTTTTGTTGTCTGATTGCTGTTGCTAGGACTTCCAGTACTATGTTGAATAATAGTGGTGAGAGTAGGCATCCTTGTCATCATCCTGATCTTAAGGGAAATGCTCTCAGCTTTTCCCCATTTAGAATGATATTCGCTGTGGGCTTGTCATAGATTTTTTTTTTTTACGAAATTGAGGAATGTTCCCTCTATCCCTACACTCCGAAAAGTTTTAACCAGGAAAGGATGCTGTATTTGGTCAAATGCTTTTTCTGCATCAATTGAGAGGACCATGTGATTCTTGTCTCTTCTCTTATTTATGTGTTCTATCACATTGATTGATTTCTGAATGTTGAACCACCCTTGCATCCCAGTGATAAATCCCACCTGGTCATGATGGATAATCCTTTTAATGTATTGTTGAATCCTATTAGCTAGGATCTTGTTGAGAATTTAGCCATCCATATTCATCAAGGATATTGGTCTGTAATTCTCCTTTTTGATGGGGTCTTTGCCTGGTTTGGGGATCAAACTCATAGAACGAGTTTGGAATTTTTCCTTCTGTTTAGAACATTCCACCCTAAAACAACAGAATACTTATTCTCAAATGCATATGGAACTTTCTCCAGAATAGATCACATACTGGGTCACAAATCAGGTCTCAACTGATATCAAAAGATTGAGATTATTCCCTAAATATTCTCAGACCATGATGTTTTGAAACTGGAGCTCAATCACAAGAAAAAATTTGGAAGGAATTCAAACACTTGGAAGCTAAAGATCATCCTGCTTAAGAATATTTGGGTCAACCAGGAAATCAAAGAACTTACACGATTCACGGAAACCAATGAAAATGAAAATACATCAGTCTAAAACCTGTAGGATACTGCAAAGGCTGTCTTAAGGAGGAAATACATAGCCATCCAAGCCTCACTAAAAAAAATAGAAAAATCCCGAATACACAAATTAACTTTACACCCTAAAGAAATGGACAAAGAACAACAATAAAGCCTAAGCCATGCATTAAAAGAGAAATAATTAAGATTAGAGCAGAGATCAATGAATCAGAAACCAGAAATATAGGTAGAGCAGATCAACAAAAGCAGAAGCTGGTTCTTTGAAAGAATTAATAAGATTGATAAACCACTGGCCAGACTTAACCAAAAGAAAAGAGAAAGAATCCAAGTTAATAAAATTATGAATGAAAGGGGAGAGATCATGACTAACATGATCTATCTATCATATATATATATATATGTAATATATATATATCTGTAATTGGTCTGTAATATATGTATTACACACATAATACATATAGGAAATAGAAACAATTATTAGAAATTATTATCAATAACTATATGCCAACAAATTAAGAAACCTGGATGAAATGGATGACTTCCTGGAAACCTATAAACTACCAAGACTGAAACAGGAAGAAATTGACAACCTGAATAGACCAATAAGCAGTAATGAGACTGAACCAGTGATCAAAAACCTCCCAAAAAACCAGGGTCCAGAGCCTGATGGATTCCCTGGGGAATTCTACCAAACATTCAAAGAAGAAATAATAATATTCTCCTGAAGCTGTTTCAAAAAGTAGAAACAGAAGGTGGTGTTTATTATTTGTTCATAGTGCAAAAGATCAGTTACATTGTAATGTGGGGAGAAAATGCAAATACTCAACAGAGAAAAATAGCAGGTATATGGTTAAGGAAAAAAAAAAACAGTTTATTCAAAAAGTGGCTGAAGTTGACTTGCTATACTTATTACCCATCAAGTCTATTTAGGGTTGTGTTTGCTCCATGCTGTGTGATTCTTGTGTTATCATCACCATGACCATCCATTATTAATCAGCTTTATGAGCTGAGAACTTTTATGTGCCTGAAGTCACGGCTGCACAAAAAAGTATGATTCAGTAACCACATAAAAGAAAAATGCAACTAATTGAATGTGTTTTTAGAGGGAGAACAATCATAAACTCCTGGTAGACCAGGGACTCAAGGAGAAGCACTTTCTACATAGTCCTTCTTCACAGAAGATAATCTTGTCTCTGTTTGAATACCTTTAGAAATGAGAACTAAACCTTCATGAGATATCCTTCATGGACAACAGAAAGTATTTCTACTATAATGTTCTTTCTTCTTATAAGCCCAAATCTTCCTTTCTGCAGGTTTTTCCAAATCTTGCCCAGTGTCATGCAGCAGGATAAAATTGTTATACCTTTTTCCTCCATACTGAGTTTGCAAATATTGGGAGACAGGTTTTAATATTCGTTATGGTTATACACATTAAACAATCCAGGCTTCTCCAATGCACTGGACCAAGACAAGTTCTGTTCCTCTAAATATACCCCATTTTTTCAGGGTGCTTTTTAAAACATATTAGCTAGGTACAATGTCCATTCTCACTAGTCTTATTCAACATAGAACTGGAAGTTCTAACCAGGCATACAGATTGGAAAGGAAGGAATAAAATTATCTCTATTTTCAGATGGTATGATTGTCTACATAGAAAATCCTAGAGTTTACAAAAATTCTTAGAACTAACAAGTGAGTTTAGTAAGGTCATAGATAGAAGTTCAACACATATAGAAACTAAACAAAGACGCAATACCATACCATTTGTAACTGGTCCAAAGAAAATTAAATACTTAGGGATACACTTAACAAAATATTCAAAGAATTTGTATGCTAAAAGTTACAAAATGTTGATGAAAGAAACAAAGAAGACCTTTAAGTGGAGAAATATGCCATGTTCATAGATCAGAAGTTTCTACGTGGTGAAAATGTCAATTCTCCAACAAACTGAGTTATAAATTTAGTTTAATTCCGATCAAAATCCCAGCAAGTTATTTTTTGTAGACAAGCTTGCTGTAAGGTACACGTTATAGAACATAGCTAAAACAATCCTGTAAAAGAAAAATTAGGAATCGAAATCACCATACCCAATTTAAGGCTTACTGTCTCGCTACATCAATGGTTGTTATAGCTGACACAAAACAGGACCCATAAAAGGAAAAATTTATAAATTGGACCTCATCAAAATTTAAAACTTATTCTGTGAAAGCCCATGTTACAAGAATGAAAAGACAAGCTAAAGACTAGGAGAAAATATTCACAAAATACATATCTGAAATAGAACTTGTATCTAAAATATATAAATAATTCTCAATATTGAACAATGAAAATAAATTAAAATTATACAGTCCAATAAGAAAATGGGCAAAAAGACATGAACAGGCATTTTTCTGACGTGAGTATACAAAAGGCAAATAAACACATGAAAAGGTGTTCAATATCATTAGCCATTACAGAAACACAAAGTCACGATGAGATATCAGCACACACCTCTCAAGATGGTTACATTAAAAAGTACTGACAACTCTAAATGCTGGTGAGGCTATTCAGAGAAACTGACTCACTCTATTTTACTGATGGGAATTTAAAATGACACTCTGGAAAATAGTCTAACAGTTTCTTATAAAGCTAAGCATGAAATTACCATATGACCTAGCAATTGTACTATTGGGCATCTATCCCAGAGAAATGAAAACTTTCTTTTCATGCAAAAGAACCCCAAAAAATATTCATAACAGCTTTATTTAAAAAACACATATATTCTCCAGCAAGTGAATGTTTAAACAATCTGGGGGACATACATACCATGGAATGCTACTCATTGATAAAAAGGAATGAATTCCTGAAAGCAACAAGTTGTATGGATCTCTAAGAAATTATGCCCAGTGGGAAAAAAGCCCATCTCAAAAAGTTATAGGTTGTATTATTCCATTTTATAACATTTTTTAAATAACACAATTTTAGATATGCAGAACAGGTAACAGGTTGCCAAGTTTAGGGGAAAGAGGGGACATAGGAGAGAGATAGGTGTGATTATAAAAGGATAGTACAAGAGATCCTTGTGGTGTTGTAATAGTTCACTATCTTGGTTGTGTTGGTATATATACAAGTCATCATAAATGGCAAAAATAATCAGTAATTAACACACATGCACTCGCACACATGTGCATATACATGAGTCCAGTAAAATTGGGGAAATCTGAATAAGGTGAATATATCATGGTTGCGGTATTACTGTAATTTTGAAAATTGTGATCGTGGGGAGAAAGTGTCCCAGGTTTTTCCAAGAGCCTTCCTTTGACTCAGTTTTTTTTTTTTCCCCCCAGTTTTTAAATACATCACAGTCTCAATTAAGGACTCGCTTTTTACACATAAAACCTTCTGATAGACTACAGGAAGAAAGCAAATGATTTCTCATTTAATACACCAGCAATGGGCATATAGGCAGTTTCCATATAGGCAGTTTCCATCGAGCAATAACTAGTGATTACCTTATTGTGGGCTATAGGAATTGAAATTGAAAACATGATACCCAACCCCTCAAATCCATGGGTTTTCCTGAAAATTAATGTAAGAATCTTCAAAAGCTAAGAATCAGTTTTCTCCAGTGTGAAGAAAGGAACTCTTATGTTTCACGTACATAATTAATGCAAAAATGAGATGCCCTTATGCAAAAAGAGAAAGGCCATTTCTTATTTGTAAAATATGTGGAACCTCAAATACAAACTATGGCAATAGCCAGGGGAAAGTTCGCCTTCATGAATTAAAAACTTAGTAATAGGGTTCAGGGTTGGAGGGTGAGTGGAGAGGCAGAAGGTTCTCCTCTAGTCTTTATCCCACAGTTCGTAACCAAGGAGCAGAGACAAAGAGGGAGGTATGATGACAACCCCATATTTAGTTAGATAGGTATTCTGGAAGCAAGAAAAGAGGTAAGATGCTTTTAACATTGTAGCAGCTCCTGATGGAAAAAGGAAAGGCATCTGTTCACAACTGGACCAAGTTGTGAACCTTGGAAACAAGATGGCATCTCTCACAGGCTATGAACCTAGGCTTTGTAAAATGTACTGGTTTGAGATTTCTTGCATTTTTTTTTTCATTTGCCTTTTTTTGCTTTTAGGGAACTTGTTGACATTGCCTTCTGTTTTTAACTGTACTGAAGGGATTTTGTCCACATTTGGGCCTGAGCTTTTAAGGGAGAGAGTAGAGTCCTTAGGGAAGAACCAATGGCAATGGATTCCCAGTGAAGTACCCAAGAGAAAGATAAACCTCATAGAGAAGAGAGATGTGGGCTCCGAGTGGGGCCTCAGCTCTCCACTTGCTAAGCCATGAAGTTTGCATGCTTTGACTTAATAAGGGAACCCTGCTTTTATCCATAAGGCAGTATTTTTTTTTTTAACTTCTCTTGCCTTTTACCCACTAAAGTCTGTTGCTAATGCTAAAAACCATTTGCTCTATGCTTCATGTCAAGGCTGCTGGTTTGCAACTTCACTGTCGAATTCCTTCTCTCATGCTTCTGATGATAGCATATGGTCTAGATGCTGGTACCATAGTCTGTGGGTAATCCAAAGTCATTTTCCATTACTTGCTTCTCAGGGAACTTTATGTTCAAGATGATATCAGTTGACAATGCACCAGTGTGAAAGCAGGAGGCACTGGATAGAAAGACACTGAAGAGATAGTCCTGTCCTTGGGGAATATATAAGCCACAAAAAGGGCTTAGAAAGGCTTAGAAAGTAATTTTCAAATAGACACATTAATATAGTGCAAACAGTATTATATTAAGGCCAGGCAGAATCTACAAAGCAAAGGAAGGATCATAAAAATAATAACTAGAATTATATAGTCTTTACTAATTTACAAATACCTCTCTTGCCTTATGTCATTAGCTACAGCTCTTTCAAGTAAAGGACTAGCTTTTTATTATCCCTATCTTTCTGCTGAAGAGACCGGGACTCAGAATTTGCCATCACTGTGGCCACACTGGGGTCCTGAGCCCTTGATCTTTCTTCCATAGCATTCTCCCTTTAGAATCTGAGGAGTTGAGATTAATCTGGAAAGTAGGTGAGTTTGGAATAGGACTTTATGGGAAGTAAAATTATGTGCAATGGCAGACAGAGATGAAGAGAACGTTCCAGGTGTGCTGCTAATCTTAAACCAAACAAACAAAAACAGAAACTCTCCACACAATGCAGGCTTTTTTTTTTTTTTTTCGGACTTCTTTTTGAACAATGAAGAACCCCCATTTGGTTGGAGACAGTTTCTTTGCACTCATCCCTTCTTTCTTGTTTCAATAACTATATTTGTAAATGTACAACATTGAACAAGTCAATCAATCTGAGCTCCTTATTCCATTCATAAATTGTATGTAAAAACATTTCCATTGGTGGCAAATAGCTAATCAATCCTTCTTATAAACATAAATCTTCAATACATCTTTGTAGCAAGGAGAAGGCAGGTGTTAATGTCATGAAGCTACACAAGGAGACTGTGATACATGGACTCCTTCTGAAGTGAAAAAGTAGCATAGACAAACTAAGAACCATCTCATTAAGGCATAAAGCCTATGGCCACATGGTATACACAATGAGGAACAGCATTCCTTTCAAGCTAAAATTCTCTGCAGCCCATCACTAAGAGCAACATAAATAAAGCAGAAAGGCAGAAGAGAGTCAATGAAGAAAAAGTGATAACCTTCCCAGACTCAAAGGGCAGCTATATGTGTTGGAGAGGAAACTCCATGTTTTTTAACATCGGTGTTAAATGTCAGATCAATGTTTCTGGGAGAAATGGTAATTTTCCCTCCCATAGTTGGAACTCCATTTCCATCTTCATTGAATGAAGTCCACAACCTAAAATTCCATGCAAGTAAGAAGAGAGATTCAACACTGGCTTATCATTTGCAACACCCATCACATTTTATCAGTGTAGAAATACACAAAATATGAAAACCCAACTGACAAGATCTCCAAGAGAATGTCTCATTGTGCCACTGTCCACTCAGCTCTCCCTGCATGCCCAACCCCAGTACACTACTTTTTGAAGGGCATACTTAGGATCATATTATCAACTTTTAAAAAAAAGATTTTATTTACTTATTTGACAGAGAGAGAGAGAGATCACAAGTAGGCAGAGAGGCAGGTAGAGAGAAAGGGGGAAGAAGGCTCCCTGCTGAGCAGAGAGCCCAATGTGGGGCTTGATCCCAGGACCCTGAGATCATGACCTGAGTCGAAGGCAGAGGCTTTAACCTACTGAGCCACCCAGGTGCCCCATATCATCAACTATTTATTAAACAGCTAATAGGTCCTCAGAATGCACTCCCCTGGCAGAGGAGAGATGAGAAAGACATAGTCTCCCCCACCTCAAGATGGTAAGTAGTTAAAACAATCTGGGTGGCACCAAACAACACAACCTTGCATGTGGTCAAAGGTTATACTGCAAGCATAAGAAACTTGAAGGACTTTGTGGTACATTGCAAAGAACCTGGTATTGAGAGTTGGAAGGTCTTTGTTCTATTCTTCAATTTCTCTTACTAAATTATGGCTGTAACATTATCTTTTTATGTCTTAATAAATGTATCTGTAACATGTAAATAATAACAGCTGCCTTGCCTACTGCAGAACACCATTGTGAAGAACACATGAGTTCCTGTACTTTGACGTGAGTTACACATTATAAATCTGAATGATGGAAGAAGTTAAGAATGAGAATTAAAGTAAAAAGTAGCTAAATAAAAAAAAGTGAAAATTAGCTAGAATGGGGTCAGGTGGCTATCATGCCAGCATGGGCAACCTATAAGGGAAAAAAAAAAAAAAAACCCTTTGATTAGATGAGACAAAGAAAATTCGGCATACAGGAAGAATGAAGCAGAGATGTCAGGAGAGGACCCATGAAGGGGGGCAGAGTCATAAAAGAGGAAGGAAAGAGAGAGAAAGAGAAAGAGAGATAGGAGAAAAAGAGGAGTAAAAATTGAAGACTAGGAAGCAAGCATAATGCTGTATAGTAGTCTGTCAGAATACAAGCATCTGAAGGATGGAGACCATCTTTGAATCTATCTCTGATACTTAAAATAGTGTGTTATGTATCGTACCGATAGTAGATGCTAAAGTCACATTTGCTGAGATAAAAAACTTGCCACATTAGGAGATCTTTTGGCTCTTTTGCCAAAATCATCAGAGGGATACATTTCAATTTCTCAAAAAAAATTACCCTTTGTCTGTCTTTCTCCTTCAGGCTCTATCCCCACTGAGAAAATGGAACACATTTTCTCAAGAAGCTGTAAACATACATATTATATAAGTTAAAATAATAGGGACTCCAAAACAACAGCTAGTAGATATTAAAATAGTAAAATTATTTAGAAAACACAGCACAGCAACTATGTATGAGACCACCAGAAGATAACTGAACTTAAACCAAAAAAAAAAAGGGGGGGGTAAATTATTGAGACAATCTGTGCATGCGTGTGTGTGTGTGTGTATGTGTGTGTGTGTGTGTCTTTTTGTAATTCTCAATTTTCTTTTCAGGAAATAGATGTTAGATGTTAGTGTCCTTTTACCTCAGGACTAATTGCAGTATAGAGAGATTGCTACTACCACCTCAATACCTGTTTCTGAGGAAGATGGGAAATAATGCAGTGCCCCTGGGGAGATGGGCAAGTTCTTGGTGAAGAAAAAGACAGAAGAGAAACAGAAGAGATTCCTCAAGGCCAGGAGAGGAGAGGGGCCCTGAAAAAACCAGGTGTTCTTGCACTACTCCTTGACAGAGCCAAGGGAGATGGAAATCTTAGAAGCGGACTGGTTGTATGTCACTCTTCCAGAGATTAAACCACATGAGTGCATCTTCCAGGTGCCACAGTGATCCTTCTGTTCAAGTGTGATACAAAAACCATAGGGCCACTTTCCTTCAGGTACCATGTCCAGGTTTAGAAAATGAAAAACAACATACATGTTCCCCAAACCAGAGCTATCTCCCTAAAAGTTATACTTTGAGTAAGACCCTTAGAATCATTTCATACCCTGAAGGGAAGAATCTCAATTAATGGCAGAAAATCAATTTCTCATTGGTCTGAGGAAATAGAGGGATTTGGTGTCAGATTTTATTTGATATTAGAAAAATAAAGGCCACCCATATGAGTCTTTGACAACTGCTCATGTGATTCTTCAGAACCATTGCTATAGTCAGGATATTTTCCCTAACATACACACAGGAGGTGAATATCAAAACTGGCCATCTCCTATAGGAAAGTTTCTAAAGAAAATAATTGAAAAGGAGGAGTTCTTTTGCCTACCTCAAATGTGTAATGGGAGGAAGCAGGAGCCAGAGTGTCATTACATATCTGATCAAAATAAAGGGCATCTCATAAGTGTATAAAGGTTTAGGAGTGAGGCTAGAACTCCTAAGCCTCAGCTACAACCCATGCTTAGATGCAAGCATGTTTGGGCTAATCTGGCAGTCTGGTGGCCCTGGCCTGACCTGTGTCTATTTGCTTGAATACTAAAGATTCTTGAGTGGAGACACATTTTAAAGGAAGGAAGGATTGGCAGAATGCTTGGACTAACAGCAAAGCATTGTTGTAAAAGAGAGGAGTAATTCTGAATATAACTTGGTGCCTATTGCCTGGAGTTGCCTTCCAGCTGAGTCCCAATGAACTTATGTCTTATTCTAAGGAGAAGAGAAATGAAAACTGATAAACCAATTGATGTTTATTTCTTCTAAGATATTAGGACACAGAAAAGCTCTGTTTAGGAACCAGTGTGGCAGAATCTTACCCTCCTGCCAAAAAAACTAAAAAACTGTATAAAATATAAAACTGCACAAAATAGAAAACAACTATTTTCAGACCTTATACAATAGGCTAGACTTTAGCCTTTGAGAAAAGGTAAACAAATGATGGGTCCTGAACGACAGCCAAGCACAGGAAAGAGAAATCTAAGGAGAGTGCAGTGATTTTGCAGAGTTGAGGTGACAGAGATCAGAATTGAGGAGACTGGGGTGGTTGGACTTTCCAGGGGAGAGTACCAGAGAGGAGGGTGCTAGCCAGAAATTGCACAGGGGTTCTTTGAGGCATTGGCTGAATATAAGCTAAACATGCAAAGATAGGTCTTCATAAGACTAGGCAAAGAACAACCACTAGAAAAAGAACAGCTACTAAAGAGTTGTAATCTAAACAATTCCTAAAGATCACACAGGTTTGGGACACATTTGATTTGCAAACAAGCATAGAGGAGTGTCCTCGTTGGAACATTAAGGAGAGGTCCCAGAAAGTCCTGCTTTCGTAGTCAAGGTAGATTAAAGGATACTCTAGGTTTAAGCTAATAAACAAGGCTTATGCTTAAAGCAAGTTTTAAAATGATCAAGTTGATTAGCAAGTAATTTTAAACGCCTGCCTAAACAAATCTCAATACTCTTTAAAAGAAGCCAACAGAATCCAGAAACTCTGCAATTTAATTTCTATATTATCTAATAGGCATTCAAAAATTACTAGGATGAAAGAAGCAAGAAAATGAATCCATAATCAGAAGAAAATCAGTCAGTAGAGATAGAGTCAGAAAAAATCAGAGGTGTTGGAATTAGTAGACAAGAATTTTAAAAGAGATATTATAAATATGTTCAAGGATTTGAAAGAAAACATGAGTGTAATGAGGAGAGAAATGGAAGGCATATGAAAAACAATAATTTCCCAAAGCTAAAACAATACCATATCTGAAATTTAAAACTCACTGAAATTAGACAAGGCAGAAGAAAAACTAATGGTGAACTTGAAGACCTAGCAATAGAAACTATCCAAATTGAATCACGAAGAGAAAAGAGAGTGAAGCTAAAAAGAGGAAAAAAAGCTCCTTAAAATTTGTGATATGTTTTTAAGGCTGTGCTTAAAAGAATATTTATGGCTTTAAATGTTCGTATAATAAAAGAAGAAAAGCTTAAAGTAAGCAATGGGAAAATGGGCTTTCTTCCTTCTTCAGCCCAGGAATTGGAACTGTTTCAGCTTGTCAAGGACCCCAGAGGCTTTCCCATATTGCCCTGACACACTGGAAGGCTCTAGAACCTCTGTGGCAGTGTGCAGAGAAGGTAGAAATTCCTAGAGTGGGGCAGCTGAATTGTTCTCTACTGGAAGCAAGGCTAACGAATTCTTCCCCAGCTTTATAAGTAACAGAGGGCTCAGCAGCAGATGGCTTGGACAGACAGGAAGAAAAGACAGAAACCTCTCTGTAGTTAATGAGACTTATTCATAAGAAAATGTGAGAGAAAAAACATCCTGGGTATCTACCAGAAATAACTGGAGGTGGGGTTGGTGGGATTAGAAATGAGGAATATCTTACAGGAAGTTAAAGGTCAGTAAAATGTATCCGATGACAAATTTTCCCTAAGTGAGTAAAATACAGCCATGAGTACAGAGAAGGTCCACAATGTGACCTTTTTAAAATCTAATTTAGTAAGGCAGTATATTAGTTATCTATTGCTACTCCCAAGCTCAGTAGCTTGAAACAACTACATTTATTTTTCACCGTTTCTGTAGGTCAGGACTCTAGGCACAATTTAGCTGGGTCTTTTCCTTCAGGGCCTCCCATGGGCTGCAATCCAGGTGCAGGCCCTGCCTACTGAATCTAAGTCTCAACTGGAGAAGAATCCACTCTATGATTACTCCTATGATTATTGGCAGGATACCATTACCACGGGTGTTGGACTGAGAGTGTCAGTTCCTTGAAGGCTTTTGGAGAGAGGCTGCCCTCAGTCGCTTATGAGGTGGGCCTCTCCAACATGGCAGGTTGCTTCATCAAAGTACAAATGGAGAAGTCAAAGGGGAGAGTGCAGCAAGATGGAAGTCACAGTTTTTTTGTAATTTAATTCCATTGAAGTGACATCCTATCACTTTTGTCAGATTCTATCCAATAGATACAAATCACCAGGTCCAGCCTACGTTGAAGGGGAGGCCATGAATAACAGTATCTGGGGGATCTCTGTGTGCCTTCTACAGACAGAAAAACAAGGGCAGGTATTTGCCCATGCTACTCTGACATGATGTTCCTCCTAGAGAGTAATGGCCCAAATAAAATTAACATTTGGAGTGGATCAAGTCCCTCAGGGGCTCAGACAACCACCTTCCTCAGATGCCTGGAGTCATCCCAGTGAGGCAGTAGCTTAGAGAAGAATGTAAGAAGCAGCAAGTGAGGGGAAAGAGAGAATGATGATGCTACAGCATATAAGAAGCTTTACTTGCTTTTAGAATGGTATTTCCTTGACAATAACAATTTAGTAGACAAAATTTTTAGGGATATTTTAAGATAAGATGTTTTGTGTACGTGTGTGGGTAGATTTTTCTAGTTCCCAAGCTGTCAGTGAGTTCCTAAAGAGAGAAGTTTGAAAAGTCCAGGAAATGAGATTCACCGCTGTGTTAGCTGAGTTTCAGCCATTCAAAATAAATAAATAAATAAAAGCAAATAAAAGAATAAATTTCAGCTGTTCAAATACCTCTTTTGTGACTTTTTCTAGAGTGTATTATTATGAATACATATTTTTAAGTTTAATGTGCATTTTTACACTGATAAAAAGAAATTAAGAATATTTTTATAATCACTGCTATACCCCTAAAATCCATAACTACTGGTCACAAATATTTTTCTTACATATATTACAATTAATTAAACCTATTAAATATTTTTAATGTTTTTCTGCATTCCATTAATAATCGCTTCATCTCTAGTGAAGGCAGCCTGAATTTTGAAAACTGTGTATCATGGAAGGAACATGTGCTTTGGGTCTGAATAGTCACTTTGCCATTTTCTATTTATTAAAATATAGGAAAGTAAGTAACACTTGGGTTATTTGAACTTCAAGCTCCTTTTCTATGAAACTAGAATAATGGTATTTATCTTAAAGTGCTGTTTGGTTTTAATGAGATGACAGTTGTAAAAAGGATCATACTTGGTTATCCAATAATATCTGCAAACATAATAATATTAGCAATACCTAATACTTATTGCATAATTACTATGTGCTAGGTACTGTACTAAAGCATCATGAATATTTTTTCAATAAAACTTAGTATTTTTTCCAAAGCTATGATATCAAGTAATTCAACAGTCCCATATAGTATTGATTATCACCTGCAACATCTCCCAAGTTTCTAAAGAAATGAAAAATGTTTCAAGGTGTGCTGATAGATTAGAACATTTATAGTGACTTTAACATTATAGCTGGGAAAAAGTAATACAATAAAATGGGATTAAAAATACAATAAAATGGGATATTGATTAAGTAATACAATAAAATAGGATTAATAAAAGTTATGACATTTAAATGTCTCCCTTTGTAATGTGTTATATTATATGGATTATACCAAATTAGTCCTCACAGTTTACAAACTGGAGCACGAACTCCTTGCAGTTGATTATGCCTCATTTAAAAGGCAAACATGTTCACATATATGGGGCTTCCTACAACTTTTAGGCACAAGAACATAAGGAATGGGAAAGGTGTGCCCCATGGGTGGTAATTTTCTTTATAAACCATAGACAAATAGGTAAATAAGATATGTTCTTTATGTGTCTTGACCTCATTATCCCAAATTTCCAAAACTCATGTCAAAAATGTTTGCAAATAATCCCTTCTAGTTTTGAGTCCTATCTTCCAGGATAACTATGATCTTATTCGGGTCCTCTAGCTGTTTTTTTGTTTGTTTTTTGTTTTTGTTTGTTTGTTTTCCTTTTTTACTCAAACCTTCTCAAGTAAGGCATTTGCATGAAGCAGACTTTTCTTAAGTGTTGACGTGACAGGTGTCTGCTTCTGTCTACTGCCTGGCTGTATAAGAATTCTGTGCTTCACTGTTTTCTGGGGATTCTTCCTATAGCCTCCTAGAGAGGACACCTTCCTTCACTTTATTATGGACAGCAGCCTATCCAGCTCAGACCTTGCTATTTGCATACTCAAAGATTCACTAGGGGATAGTGCCAAGCAACAGATTTTCCCACGCTTCCCTTCAAGGAACACAAATGACCTGAAAGACACTTTGAGTTTTCCTTACTTTCTATCATCTCAACCAATCTTCATGAGAGGAAATAAATAGTATATAGAAATTATTTTATCCCATTTCATTTAGAAGGCAGATGCACTTATAGTCATTTTGGGTGTTAAGTAATAACTTGCCTTCTCTTTGTTACAGTAGGATAATTCCAGGTAGAAACAAGGAGGGTTAAATCCTCCCGGTCTCATTTTGACACTTTCCTCTTCCAAGGAAAGAGTTCCTAACTCTACCCTCCAACATACTTCAGAATGGTTATGCACACATTTATGAATGAATTAGACATTTGATATACTCAAACCCAATGTCCCCATTTTGCAGGCAAGCAAACTGATGGCCAGCAGTACCTAAATTTAAAGAGCCATTCAAGGATATGAATAGACAACAACTCAATTGGCATATCACAACATTCCATATTCTCAGTGCATCGCTTAAGTATCTATGATGAAAGGAAAAAAGTAACCCCTTGAATATCTCCTGACAAAGAAAGTTATTTGTACTCTGAGACCAACAATTGGCCCCCAAGAATTTTAAGTGATGAAGAAGCTAGGAGCACTTGTTAGAGTCTAACCCAAACTGCATCTGCTTGGTTCCCTCTTTTCTTGATGCATTACTTCCTTTCAGCCAAGTTCATAAAAATTCACACTCCACCTAACATTTCAATACAGAGAAGGAAAAGAGGAGGCTATAGGCTTCCAGAATCCTGAGCAATACTTTCTCTCCTTGACAACAGAAAGCCAAATTTTCAGCTGAAAAGCCATGAATATCAGATTAATAATTGTAATGAAACCCTCCCTTTCTCTAAAAAATGCTGGGGATTGAAGGGTGACCCCATCTGGGCCAAGGTGGATGTGATAAAATGCAAATGTGCAGCTTCCAGTGGGAGAGAGCATGATGCAGTATAGGTCAGAAGTGTGGACTGAATAAGGATAGTTTTTAATACTAATGGAACTGGGGGAGGAGTGCTTCCAGATGGGAGGGGCAGCCGGTAGAGAGAGGTTTGTGGAGGCTGGGGGTGAAAATTGAGCAAGCATATGGAGACAGAAGGGAAGGAATAAGGCTCTAAAGAGCAGAAAATGTGGAACAGGACTCAGATTGCAGAGAACTCAATAATGATGCATTGGGCCTGTAAAGAGGAAGACAAATTCAGGAAATAACCTCAGATAAAGGTGGGATGCTGAGGGCTCCTGGGAGAGCAGTTTCCATTAGATGGCCAGAGAGGAAAAGAACCTGCCAGTGCAGCAAAGAGAGAGAAGGCTGCCCCAGGTTTGGGGATCAAGTAAGGAAGTAAAGAAATGGGAATGAGTAGAGCAGCATCTCTTTTAGATTTTCAGGAAAGTCATTCAAGCATCCAGTATCATCTGAATTTTGTTCTACTCAAAATATCTTCAGAGATAAAGCAAAAGCAGCAAAATGTTACCAAAATGGGGATCTAGGTAAAGTGTGTTTTGGTGTCCCTTTGGTGTTTCACTATTCTTATTCTCGCACAGAGGTCCCTCATGGACATAAAGTCACTATTCAGTTTGGCTCAACACTGAGAGATGTGACCTCATCTACAATAAATGTCAGGGTCTCAATTCAAAACACAAGCAAAAGGTGATGAAACAGAGAAGTTTCTCACTTAAAGAAAGCTACTCCGTTTTAATTAAGTTCAGTCAGTTTACTAGCAATAAATCAACCAGTGACTGTGTGAACGCTGATTCTTCTTCACCAGGTTCTCGTCTGTCTTCATTTTCAGCTTTGCTGTATGATACCTATTATCATCTTAACTTTAAGTCTATTAATATTTCAGTATCTAATGTTGAGTGTGTCCATATCTTCCTAACGCTGTATTTTCTTTCCAAACACTCCCATTTTGAAATGTGTTACTGGTTTTCCATATCTACACTGTTATTCATACCTAACTGAGGTCCCATTTAAATGTAGGCTCATTTTCTAGATGAGACTGTCTCATATATTATGATTAGGAGGTCCATAGATCTTTAACCAAACCCATTTCATAGACAGTTAGACTTTGAGGTTTCCTCACAATGTGGTAAAACACTCTGTGTACACAGACACGGCTTGCCAGAGCTGTCTGGCAAAGGACAGAACAGAAGTGGCAGGAAAAGTCCACGAGTCTCACTCACACTCTCTTTATAGTAGGAATGCCAGGTCCTTTTGGAGTTGACTGCTTTGGCAGAACACAACTAGAAGCCTTCTGTTGGGGGACTTCCCAGAGGTTCCCAATTCAATACATGTGCCTGGTATGGCCCTTGTATCATGGGGGAGTGATGCAACATGGGCACCACTCCCTCGCAACCACATCAGACTCTGACTCCTCTTTGATCGCAAACTTCTAGGCAACCAGAAGTCTCTGAAAAAGTATAACTTCCACCTCAGAACCAACATCTTTCATTACACTGCAGGGTGAACAAGCCCTTTCAGCTGCTTCCTTGTTGTCTGCCTTAGATTTTAACCTTCCTTTCATCGTGTGTGTTTCTCTCACTCTAAAGTAGAAGCAAGTCGATGGAGAACACTGGGTCTTTATGGCTCTTAAAGAGGGTCTGCAGAGAGATCCTGGGATGCTAGCCTCTGACAGTTTTATTTGAGACCGTGTAACCGGAGGCAAGTAGGAAGGGATGCTATTGTTAGCATTTCAAAACAACATCCACTATCACCTTCTGTTTTGACCTGTTCAACCTTTTCTTTCAAGAAATTATCCTTTGATTCTCAAGCTCCCTTGCCCTTGTCTGAGAACAAAGAGGTCCCCCCCTCCACCATTTTTAGGGCACAAATTGCTTTAGTCATTTTCAGGTTATGAAGTATGGGGGGAAATTTTCATACAGAGAAAATACTTATGATTTCTTTTATGGATAATTCAAATATAGTTGAACCTTAGAACTTTAAGATGAAGAATGAAATCGTTATGAGTTTGGGAAAAAAACTGAGCAATCAAAAACCAGTCTTCATGTATGCACAATAAAATTGAGTTTTAAATTGTATAATCATACCTCTGCATAACACGGCAGGGATATTATTGTTTGTTTTGATATTGTGCTCTATTTTAAAATGTACATAGCTATGCAAATAAAGTTAGGTAACTCAATCAAGACACAGCTTTCCTTTTTTTCCCTTAATTTACCATCTTAGTTTCTTAAATCTAAAACCCAGAGAAATTAAATGCAAAAAAAGTCAAAAGGAAATCATCGAAGTGTTGATGTTCCCTCTTAAAAAAATTAAAGATATTTAAGATTTTCATCAGGACAAGGTTAATTAACATTGCAAGTAGGGTGATACCATCAGTAAAAGAAAATATTTCTAAATTGTGTGTCTCTGTTTAATTCTCCATCATCTTCCAACAGTCCCCCATACCCATACCTCTGTTCATTGTATAATTACTCTTCTGTAATTACTCTTCGGAATGCCCTTTATCCCTCATGTCTATCTGGCTAACTCACGCTTGTCCTAGAAAACTCAGCTCTGCTCTCTTTTCTCCATTACCCTTAGTGACTCAGAAAAGCCAGTACTTTTACTTGCAGAGTTTGCGAATCAAAATGTAACAAATAAGGGCACCTGGGTGGCTCAGTTGATTAAGCTTCCTCTGACTCTTGATTTTGGCTCAGGTCGTGATCTCAGGGTTGTGGGATTGAGTCCATCATTAGGCTCTGTACTCAATACAGAGTCTGCGTATCCTTCTGCCTCTGCTCCTTCCCCCTCCTCTCTCTCTCTCTCTCAAGTAAATAAACAAATCTTAAAAATGCAACAATTATATATCAGGATTGGTAGGAATATCAAGGGTTATTTCACAACTGCCACTATGTTTCTTTTTCTCTGACAAAATCAACACAAATCCAGTCCTGCTATGTTTGAGACCACTCACTTCCTCTCATTGATGAGCTTCTTTCATGATGCACTGTTCTTGAATCTGGCTGTAGATAGATTTTGGTAGATGTCAGTGATAAGCAATGTGTTTTATATGAGAATGATATTGAAATTTCTACTTCAACTTCTGGTTATAATCTTTGGCTGCTTTTTCTCATGATAGAAGCACACCCAATTTTTCAGAAGCATTAGCTATACGTAGACAAATGTTCATTTCAGCAGATCCACACATAATATATTTGCTGTCAGAAGTCCATTTTACACAGACAACATGTTGCATTCTCTTTGTGTGATAGACTTCCCTGCTTCTACTTTTGTCCACAGGAAAGATTCAAATAGATTTATCAAAACTAGCAGACATAACTCTTTCCCAGTGGGAAAGTAATCCACACCAAGCCCCACAGATGCATGATCCATATGTACCATTCGGGGAATGTCCAGTACATGCATATCAAAACTATAGAAGTTCTAATCTTCATTTGCAGCAGTAAAAATGAAACTTCCATAGGGCTCCAACAAATTGTATTTGTTCCCATATCTAAGATGACCTTTTTCAGAAGACTAGCATGCCTTATATCATATAGTACTATATTCCTGTTAGAAGCACAACTTTCTAAGATAAACAGCTCAATTGGGTTAAATTTAATACTAGTTATAATGTCGAATTCCCAGGTCATTGGACATATAGGACTTGCTCTTTGTTCATCCCAAATGTTTACTTGCTGTCCATATGAGGCAAAAACAGTTTCTTTCCAGTGATGATCAATTTCCACACACACTGTCTTTCCTAATATGGTATGCAATGGTTCCTCTTCTTCCCCATTGCCTGGTCCATCCATTTCCCACTGCTTCACAGTTTTGCCATCACCAATAGTAGAAAAAGAAGTCCCACAAAAGTAAGTACATATTCTTTGTATAAAACCCTCATGTGCTTGTATTGTACAGATACATTTTCATTTAGTCAAGTTCCAAATTCTAACCTCTCCATCACATACCCCTGGAAGGGCAGTAGCCATGCTCTTTGGATGCTTTGCCAAGCAACTGACTCCATCTCGGTGACCATCCAGGAAAGCAAAGAATGGTTATAAATGTGCAAATACACATTCCAGTTTGGTGCATTTAAAGCTCTTAAGTATTCTTGTGTGACCTCAAAAAAAAATGTAAGTAGGATCACAGTTTCTTGGAATTCTTTGTAAATCCGGCTTGATTTCTCGGACATGGTTGTCCAGGTTCTGGCTCAGCATCCTCACCTTCATTTTGGCTGCTAGTTGTCCCCGACTCCCCAAGCCTTTCCTTTATGTTTGGGTTCCTGCCACCTCCTTAAACAAAAACCTCTTCAAAACATTTAACTTATTAAAAAAAAAAAAACATTTAAGTTATACTACTAACTCTACCAGTAGTGTTGTGACTCATGTTCTCTTAGCATCATTTCTTTATCCATAATGAGAGGAAAAGCAAATAAGGTTGCCCTTCCTACCATCCAGGATTATAATATCAAATGAGATTATGTATATGAATATGCTTTTTGAATGCTTCAGCACCATGCAAATATAAAATATTAGTATTATGTGCATTATTATGGGAATCTGTTCTACCCAACATTTTTATCAACAACTTGAACAAAGACATAAAAGCACGATTATAAGCTTCGCAGATGATAGACATATGGGAGGAATAGCTAATAAAAAGAAAGGAAGATAGAATCAAAGTTCAAAGAAATCATGACAGATTGGAATGATGACTAAAACTACTAAAATGATATTTAATAGGAACAGATGTAAAATACACTTCAGTTAAAAAAAAAAATCATGTCAGGGGAGACCTGTGATGCCATCAGTTTATATGAACCACAGTTAGATGGCTGGGAATTGAGGATAATTTTAGGTTTCTCTAATAGGAATACTATGTCCAGAATAAAGGAGGTAATATGCCACACGTGTCAGACCATTGCTTACATGTGTAGTATTTAAATAGTGAAATATGAGGAAGTGCGCATCTAGGCAAAGCAAGAGAATTTTGAAAGGCTTTAAAACTGCATCATGTAAGAAGCAACTGACAGAACTAGGGTTGTTTTACTTGGAAAGAGATACATAAGGGTGTCTACAAATGTTCCAAGGACTTACACACAGAAAGGGTGTAAAAATGCCTAATACAAAGCGTAATTGGGAGATCTAAAGGAGATAACGAGGCATATACTAGATTCTCAGTGAGAGTCAAATCTAAATTCATTCTGTCTTACTCTACTGGGAAGAGTATGGATGTATGACTGGGAGAGCTGGTCAAATTAAACCAAACGGAATGAGTTTCTCATGGCTGGAAACACGCAAGGAAACTTTTATTGCTACCTATAGCATTTGTATAACATGCTAGAAGTTTTGTGTGTATTAGTGTTGGCTTATTGGAGAATGTGCATTCATCTGACTATACACCTGCTCTCCATGCATGCACAACCCATAGCTAAGAAAAGTTAATACACAAAATTCCATTACTTTTTCAGAAAAAATAATGAAAGGGAAGTAATGTTGCCTCTTACCACTGGAAAACTTTAGGTACAGAGAGATTATGTGAATGAAATATTCAATAATATTGTGATAGCCCCTGCTAAGGCTCTGGTTTTCAAATGCTAATGTGTATCAGAATCACTCATAGGGCTTGCCAAAATACAGATGACTGACATTCACCCTCAGGGTTTCTGAATGAGTAGATCTGGGCTGAAGCCCTCCAAATCTGTATGTCTAATAAGCTCTCAGGTGATACTTATAAAGGACCACTACTCAAAGTAAAAACGCCTTGTTGATACCCCTTGCCACACAAGACAAATTTGCCACAGTTTTAAATGTATTATATCCCCCCATTTTCTTCAGTTGATAAATAGGGGTGAGAACCTGATTAATCCATAGTGACCTATAATGTGGCTTGGCATGGAAAGAGAAGCAGAAGGAATCAAGTTTCATCTCTCAAAAATTTGAACCACTGCATGTTTAAAAGACCAGCAACTCATATAAGAAAAAGAACTTGAAAAACCAACAAGTATAAAGGAAGGAGTGAAAAGGAAGACGGATAATCAGAAGAGTAGAGAGAATATAGCAAAATGTAGGAAGCAGCTGATTTCGGTTGATGGTGAAGCGCTAGATTAAAGACCCTTAAACTTCTTTTGAAAATTGCTGGCGCTCCAGGATCTGGTTCCCTTACCCATTAAGGTGTCTCTACTAAGTGTGCTCTTCTTGCTTTCTAATCATTTGACTCTTTCTATGCTCTTGTTTCCAAATCTGCTTACAATACACCTCATACTTACTGATAATTTTGAGAAGTGTTTACTCCAGTATTTGGAAGAACATTATCTTTCTCCTAGCAAAGTTGCTTTTGAGAAGTCCATTGCCACAATGATTCCCTATCTTTTGCTTGAGACTGGAAGTTTTGAGGGTCTTCTTTTTATCTAGTGCTCTGATAATTTCATCACAATGTGTCCCAGCATAGGCCTTTGAAAAATTACTGTCTGAGTGACTCTTGCATTCTGGAAAATTGTGTCCTCCATCATGAAGTTTTGTTTGTTGTAATCTTTCTTTAAAAACAAATTAAAAGAGAAGGTAAAACTTTCCAACAAGAAGCCCAAGCAGTTTTAGAAGTCAAACAAGAAAGAAAATTTTTCTTCTTCTAACAACTCCTCCCTCCCCACCAAAAAAGAAGAAAGAAAAGCAGGAAAGTCTGAAGGGGGTTTTGGTTTCTCTCTTGTAATTCAGCCTGATTGCTCTGGTAAATTCTCAGGAGGAAAGCCATAGGATCCAGAACAGCAAACAGAGTGAGAAAATGAGTAGTGAATGGATGAAAGGACAGTGATGAGAACCAGAGAACAAAATAAAACAAAGCCATGCCCCAGCTGACCGTGCTGGGCTCGGGCATGCAGGGTTGCACACTCTACAAACACTGCCAGTGGTGGTGGGAAGGAAACGGTATTTTAAACCCATCTGTAATCCTCCTCTATTTTCTGTCACTCTGGAAAAGCAGTGCTTACAATGGCCTTCTCCGTGCTTCCCACGTGGGATTTAGCCACTGTTGTAACCTTTGTGTTGTTCATTGTGAGGCCAGAAAAGTATAATTCCACTATGTGTAAGCCCCTTTGTAAGGGGAAATACAACTGTCAGCTCAGGTGGCTTTAAGCTGCCAGAGCTTGGGGAATAAAACCAACTCATCTCTCTTCAAAATCCCCACGTGAGGAGAGAAGCTGACAGATATTAGTTCTGTCTTCCTGTAATAAACTCTTCCCATGCAATGCAATGGTCTCCCTGCAATCACATGGAATCAACCGTGAAGGTGTAAGAACTCTTGCTCTCTCCCTTCCCTCCAGAGATTCTGACTCATTTGGCCCAGTGTTTTGATCTGGACGTGAGGATTTGCAAATGCCCCCAGATGATTCTAATGTGCAGCCAAACTGGAGAACTATTGCTATTTTTCTTTCTTTCTTAGTCTCTCTCTCTCTTTATGGTTGCCTGCCCAGAATAATGTTTCTCTTTCCTAGACATCTAACTTTTGGTTCAGGCTTCTGCTCTTACTCATTTAGCAAATTGTGAGGAAAATGGACTCTGCCCAGCTTCAAGGCTGAGCCTTTTTGGCCTGTGTTAATTAATCCACTTCATTCCTCCATCCACAATCACTGGTCCAGAGATGAACAAGTAATATAAACAACCCAGTCAGGATGATCTTGGGACACTTGCTTAGAAGTCTTTGATAAGAATATTTTCTTTCTTCCTTTCTTCTTTCTTTCTTGTGGCATATGGATGTGAAGCCAGAAACCATGCATTTTTCTCCATGAGAGAAGCAGCACAAAGATGTAGTCATTACTTAGAAGGAGACACAGCCAGGGAAATTGCAGAGAAAAAGAGCTAGAACCACGAATTGATGGTTATCCTCGAGCCCATCCTATTTCAGGGATTGCAGTTAGATAAGTCAGTAAAGGACTTTTTTAGTTAAGTCAGTTGAGTTGGGATGTAGTTAAAGTACTACAACAGATTTACCCCCATGGAGTGTTTTTCTTCTTCCTTCTCTTAAACCTGGGCCAAGTGGTTACAGGAAGATGTGAAAACCATTCTCAATTTATAGTGGACCAAAGCATCATGGTAATAATTTTTCATGATCACCTTCCTAGATTAAGGTAAATCTTTATGTAAGTAAGATATCTTTTTTGTAGTTTGAAATGGAAGTGCTAGCTTCTCAGATCAATAAAGAGTCGACTGATATCATGACTGCAGGAAAAAATACTTATATCCCATACTGTTGCTTTCTCCCACAATAAGCAAGTTGCCTATTTGTCAGCAAATTGATAATTGTTGAATGAATGATTCACAGAAACACTGTATTAGGAAATGTACATTTGGTTAGGAAACAGATGAACGAAAGAAAGGCATGGTCCATGGCGACAAGCAGTTTCCTCTTAACTGAGCCATTCTCCCCACATTTCACTTCCAATCTGTAATTGTGGACTGCTTTCCCATTGGAAGAAAGCTCAGGGAGTCATGTCTAGATCTCCCCTAATATCCTATCCTATTCCTTTAGAATGTTGAGCCAGAGCACACCAACAGAGACACCAATGATCCATGATCCTTTCTAGACAGTAACATTTCCCCTAGATTCAACAAACCCATGACTTTGCCAGCCCAGAACTAAAATTAAAATCAGAATGGGTACTGGAATCTTCCCTTAGTTTTTCTCTTTATGTCAGTTTTTCTAATTGCAGAAGCTAGTACTTTTCTTTTTTTTTCTTTAAATACAATTAGACAACATATAGTACACCATTAGTTTCAGATGTAGAGTTCAGTAATTCATCAGTTGCATGTAACACCCAGTGCTCATCACATCACATGTCCGTCACTCAATTACCTCATCCCCCAATAAAACTCCTCTCCAGCAACCCTCAGTTTCCTTCCCATATTTGAGTCTCTCATGGTTTGTTTCCCTCTCTGATTCCTTCCCATTCAGATTTCCCTCCTTTCCTCTATGATCCTCTGCACTGTTTCTTATATTCCATATATGAGTGAAGCCATATGATAATTGTCTTTCTCTGACTGACTTATTTCATTCCACATAACACCTTCCAGTTCCATTCATGTCAATGTAAATGGTTAAGTATTCATCCTTTCTGATGGCTGAGTAATATTCCATTGTATGTACATACCACATCTTCTTTATCCATTTCTCTGTTGATGGACGTCTTGGCTCTTTCCATAGTTTGGCTATTGTGGACATTAATCAAGCACTTTTCAAGTGACCAGACACAATTCTTCTGGGATGTTTACTTTGTAAGCTTTATCTCGGACTGACCTCTTTCAGGTGGGGATCAAATTTTCCCCTTTGTATGCATAAGAAACTGAAATGTGTATGATTCCACTAACTAATTTGACAAAGAAACCATAGCCTTCAAGGAATTCTGAATTTTTATTAAAAATAGACCCTTCCAATATTTTCCTACCTTCTTCTGGAATGAAATCATTTGGCTTTTATAGGCTGATTTCAGTCAAATTGGCAAAGAGTCAGAAGTCTTACAGATATATTGAGTTTTCTTGCAGGCAGCCACCCATGAAGTTAAAATCCTGGGGAAATCAAATTTCTTTAGTTCAGTCATTTGCCTCCAGTAATGACTTACTTTTGCACCAACCATAACATTTCTCTACCATTATAACGATTTAGAGAATTTTTGTGTATCAGATTATTTTCACTTGGACACAGTTTTCCCTGCTTCACTGCTGAACCAATCCAGCGTTCTGAGGTGCTGTCAGTTCGCATGAAGGGACAATCTGCAGGCTCCACTGAGTAGGTGAGGTGTTCCATCATGACTGGTTACACTGCAGTTAGGAGTCTTTACCTCCAGCTCCAAGTAGCACTACATTTTCTCTTAACGCTTGTGAGTCACAGTCTAGAGACCTGAATTTTTAGCCTGTAGGTATAGGTGAGTATAAGAACCAGGAATAGAGATTTTTGGAGAGCCAACTTTTGACATAGGAGTAGTGCTGGAATAAGCTTAAAAATGCGTATGCCATCCCCCAACCCAACCCTTTTGGCTGCTAGGCCCTATGACACCTCATAAGAGACTAATACTAAGGCTTTAAAATCATAAGGTCTGGCCCAAGCCAGGAAAGGAACCCAAACACCTCTTCCTAGGTTTTACAGAGCCTTGCGGTTTTTGTTTTTTAAACTCTTATATTATAAAATAGAATAAATGTATGCATCTAGTAAACTCTGTAAAAGTGTGTTTTCAGTTTAATAAACAGCTATAGGCAACACTCATGGAAATATTATATATGTCAGGTGAAAGAATAATAGCAATATTCCAGAACTCCCACATGTGGCTACTCCCGCCATTCGCTTTCCTTTGGGTTAATCATTACCTTGACACTGATTATGAGCAATTCCTTGTTTATCTTTAGTTTTAGTTCTTGTGTATGCATCCCCAAGCAAAATACTTGAGTTTTGCCTGTTTGGAATACTACATAAATGCAATTATGCTGCATATATTTTCTATAACTTGCTCTTTTCCATTCACTATTAAGATTGTAAGTTTCAGCCATATTGTTGCACATAGAACTAGTTCGTTAATTTTCATTGCTGTATAACATTCTATGGCTTATTGATATGCCAATTCATTCATCCATTTTACCATTAAAGGGCTCTTTTCAGTTTTTGGAAAATGTGAAAAATGCTGCTTTGAACATTCTTGCATTTTGTTTCTTGTTGCATATAAACATGCAGATTTATAAGGCATTCTCTTGGAAATGGAAAGACTAAGTCACAAGATGTGTGTGTTTTTTCAAGTTTACTAGTTTTTTTCCCCAACTATAGCATTACTACATAACATTATACCAGTTTGCAAAATGTGCTAATTCATATATATATAAAGTAGGCTCCATGCCCAGAGTGAACCCCAATGTGGAACTTGAACTCACAACCCTGAGATCAAGACCTGAGCTGATGCTTACCCAACTGAGCCATCCAGGAGCCCCATGTTAATTTATGTTCTTAATAAAAGGTACTATAAAGTCCTCCAAATTTATTCTTTTATTTTCAATGTTGTTTTGTCTATTCTGGATACATTACATTTCCTTTAAAGATTTATTTCTTTATTTGAGAGAGAAAAAAAGAGAACCAGCACAGGGAGGGGCAGAGGGAGAGGGAGACAGAAACTCCAACAGACTCCTTGCTGAGCTCAGAGCCTGAGGCGGCGCGTGATCTCACAAATCTGAGACCATGACCTGAGCAGAAAACAAGAGTCAGATGCTTAACTCATTGCACCAGCCAGGGGCCCCCTGGATACTTTACATTTCAATACGAATGTTAATATCAGTCTGTTCAAATATAAGCCTACCAAAAATTCCTGGGATTTTGATTGATATTACATTGAATCTATAAATCAATTTAGAGAGAAATGAAAGGTTAACAACATTGAGTCATCTAATCTAGGAACATGGCATCTCCATCTTTTTAGGGCTTCTTTAATTTCTCTCAGCATTATTTATTTTTCAGTTTAATGGCCTTGTATATCTTTTCTCAGACTCATCTCTAAGTAATATTTTTAATGCCAGTGTCAATGGTATCTTCAGTATTTCAATTACTGATTGCTAGTACATAGAAATCCAGTTGATTTTGTATATTCATCTTATATCCTATAACCTTGCTAACTTCACGTATTAGGTTTATTAGCTTATTTGTTTTAGATTCCAGAAGATATTTTACAGAAACCATTCTGGTTTTGGTAAATGAAGATTATTTTACTACTTCTTTCCCAATAATGTTGTCATTTAATTTTTTCTTACCTTACTGGGCTGACTGGAATCTTTAGGACAATGTCAAATAGAAGTGGTGGGAGAGAATATCCTTACTTTCATGGTCTTAAGAGACAAGATTCATTTTCTTTTCACCATTAAGAACAATGTTAGCTGAAAGCTTTTCATAGACGACATTTATCAGATTAGGGACATCTCTTCAATTCCTTGTTTTCTGGGAAACTTCTATTAGTAATGGATGTGGGTTTTGTCAAATGCTTTTCCCTGTATCTACTGATCTATGTGTTTCATTGTTGTTGTTACTGTGTGTGTTTGTGTGTGTGTGTGTGTGTGTGTGTGCACACGCGTAGTCTGTTAGTGAATAAGGTGAATTACCTGGATCTTTAAATGTTAAACCATTTTTGCATTCTTGAGATTATTCAAAATTGGTCATAACATATTATCTTTTTTTACATACCATTAAATATTACCTGCTAAAATTTTGTTGAAAATATTTACATTTATGTTTATGAAGGATATTGTTCTGTAGTTTTCTTGTCCTGCAACATGTTGGTCTAGTTTTGCTATCTGGATAATGCTGGTCTTGTGAAATGTGTTGGGAAAGAGTCTCTTTAATTATCTGGAAGGATTTGCGTTTAGACATGTTTTATGGCCTAGTATGTATTAAATATTTATAAATGATCTGTGCATGATTGAAATTAATGTACATTCTGCAGTTGATGAGTCAACTTTGTTAATTATGTTTTTCAATTTTTTTATATCCTCATATTTTTAAATGCTTTTCTATCAATTCCTAAGAGAGGAGTGTTGAACTTTCTGACTTTAGACATCTATCAAGTTCTTACGGTATTTCTGTCAAATTTTGCTTTGAATAATTTGAGACTTTGATAATATATGCATGTAATTTTCAAATTGCTATACATTCTGCTCACTGAATCTTTTATCATTTTGAAGTAATTCTTTTTTTTTTTTTGCAAGACACCGAATATGTTTTTATTGAGCCTTTTAGTTTACAACATGAGGTAAAAGGAAAGTCATTTCTCCTTAACCAGTATTTTACACAGCTGTAGTAAAATATTTAAAACCTTAGGGAATTATAATGGATTACATATATTAAAAGTTGGGGATTGGGTAAACAATATCTGAGTTCTTGAATTTTCCTGTTGACTCTTCCCTTACAAGAGTAACCAGTTCTAATTAGTTACATAAGTTTCTCCAAGGCCATGTTTTATTGTTGCTGATGTCTTTACATCTGAAGCATTGCTGTTTCAGTCAATATTCACTAATTCCACTTCAAAAATGGGTTTTGCATTTGGTGGAATTTTGACATCAGGCTGTCCTTTCTTTCTATATGCCCATTCTGGTTCAATTTCTAGTCGAGCCTTTTCTCCTTTACTCATAGATAAGAGTGCTTCATCCCATCCTCTGATAACTTTGCCTATCCCAACCTTAAAACTTAAAGGCTTGGCATTTTTCTTCTTTGAACTCTTTTGAATATTGGTATCAAATACAGTTCCATCCTGTAGTGTTTCTGTATACCAGCAGTGAACAAAATCTCCCTTTTGGGGAAGTTGGTTTTATCTCCTTTTCTAAGAACAGGTTTTATATATTTTGGTGGACCCTCATCCAGAATCTCTACAGACTTGGTTTCTTTGGGTTTATCTTCATTAAGCTCCACATTTTTCACCTGCTCAGACACTTTACTTATATTTTCAGTACCCTTGAAACGCTTACTTTCAAAAAGATGGTTGTAGGCTGTAACCGAACGGTCCTTGTTAGCTGTCTTGGCCACATTTTTAATGTTTCCTAATAACTTATGTTCTGCAAGAAATGAATCTGAACCGTGGTCCTGTAGAAACATGATAATGTCATTCTTGGGTAGCTGCTCACTGTGCAGCTGCTCCACAGTCCAGACCGGCCGTGGAACAGCCACCGCCATCTCCCCCTGCTCCCCCGTCTCTGCTTTACTAAGCTCTGAAGTAATTCTTTTTAATTCTGCTAATTGTATTTGCCTGAAGTCTACTTTTGTTGGTTATTAATATAGTTATGTTAATTTTTCTTTTTATTAGGATTAAATGGCATGTCTTTTTCCATCCAGTGGCTTTCAACATTTTCTATAGCCATGTTTATTTTAGATATATTCCTTATAAGGAGTATAGACTTTTTTGTTCCCAGGTTATCTTTTTTGTTAAATGAGAGCATTTAGTCCATTTGTACTCAGCCTAATTATTAATATTTTTGGATTTATTTCTACCATCTTATTTTATACTTTGTGGTCTCTGTTTTTATCTCTTTTCTTTGTTATTTCAGATTATTGTATAGTTTAAATAATGTTTTCATCCATTATTAGTATAAAATTTAGACCCTCTGTTTCTGCTCCTGTGGTAATATTAGAAATAACATTCATATTTAACTTACTAAAGTTTATAATTATTCAATTATTTTATTCTCTTCTTTGAAAATATTAGGATACTGGAACTTTTACCCCATTAATACCACTCATTCAACTGATAAATTATGGTTCTATGATTTTTTATCTGAAATTTTAAAGTCAGTTTTCCGTTTACATGTTTACTACAACAGATGTTATTACTTTTGATTTATAGATTCAGTGTTCATATTTGTATTGCCCACTCATCTACCATTTTCTTTGATGCTTGCTTCAAAAATTAGAGATCACTTTCCTTGGACCTGAAGATTATTTTCTAGAGTTTTCAATAACTGACAGTCTTTTGGTGATTAATTTTTTTCCCGTATTTCTTTTAGTAAACATGTCTTCACTTCACCTTTTTTTTAATTGACATTTTGTAGAATATAGAAATCCAGTCATGCTGTTATTCATGACACTACATTATTTTTCTTTGTAGCACTTGAAATTAGTAACTGCATAGTTATTTGTTCAATATCTGTATTCTGAACTGGGTTACTGGGCCATAAGTTCTATGTGGGTGGGAACTATGCCCATTTAGCATATCAGTGGATACTTAAATCTACTATCATACTTGAAATATAGAAGTTAAACAATATAGATTTGCATGAATGAATAATAGAATGAACAAATTAATACACATAGTCCCTGCATTTATGGTATTTACATCCTGGTAGATGTTTATTGAAAATAGACAAATTATTGGTGATCTGATAATTGAGGGCTGGTTGTCTGAGTCCCACCATTAAACAAAACAAAACAAAACATGGACCAAGGAGAAAAAGAGATTTGAATGGTCAAAGTTTGGGTTAATTTCTGAAGCTAATATGCAGCTATTTTCATTGCATATTGTTCTTTTATTATTTTTAAAGTTGTAGGTGAAATTGGTCCTGAAGACTTAATAGTACAGCTTGAGTATAAATTTTTGCTTTGTCTAAGTTGGGTTTTACTAATATATGCATATTATTGCCACCTCCTTCTCCTTTCTTAGGGTTTATTCATACTTCTTATGGCATACTTTTAGATTTCCCCAGCAAAGGCTTCTTTTAGATCTCCCCAGCAAGCGTTTCTTCAGTCCTAGGTGCATTTCTATGTGAAAATCAAGTTCATGTGCCATGCCTTTGCCATGTGCCTATACGGCAGATGTAAGTACTAATGCTAGCCATGGTGTTACTAGTGTGCATCATGATTTTCATTGTGTATTATTCTATTAAAAGATAGAATGGCAGCCTCAAGGTGCTAAACATCTTAAAGAGCTATGGAAAATGTGGTGACTGCACAAGAGGGGGTGGCTGGACTTGAAACTTTGAGGTTTGATGGTCTTTTTCATCTTTAGGAATTCTAAGATAGAGACCTATAGATACTGACATAAGCATATGACTTTTGCTGGGGCAAGAATTATATGACGCCTACCATTTGAGTCTCACTCACCCCCAAATTTACCTCCTTTTCTTGCTATTTGGCACATCACTGAATGTCTTTGAGTCTATTTTTTCAACAGTCTTAAAATGTGCCAAGTGCTTTGCTATCCATTTGATGATAGAATGTGAATAATCTCTACCTTCATGAAGCTCATGGTATAACTGAGGAGACAAAGAAATAAAATAACCAATTATACCACGGTGTGATAAATTCCACAGGTAGGGAAATGACTGATATCTAAGTGGAACTGTGACTTGTCAGAAGTATCCTTTTACATTACCTCTGGGATACCTTCTCTGACCATTTATGTCTTAGTTAGATGTGGCACTCCTTAGTGTTCAGTGAGAGGACCATATTGTTCAACCCTGGGGTGACACTCAGATTACCATGCAAATGGTGTCCCCTGGATTGTTCAGCATATAATCCATGCAACTCAGCTCTTATAATGGCAAAAGCAGCCATGATTATTTTGAAAGAGCCAATTCTCAAGAAAACTGAAAGATTATAACTGACCTAAATTATAGAGAGATGTTTCATTAGAAGGCAGTATAGGAGAAATAGTCTTCTAGCTTTGGATAAATAGCTTCCCCATCAAAAAAAAGAATAATAGAATGAACACAGGAATTGCAAAAGACTTATGCACCGCTGCCAAATCAGGACATAAGCTGGTGCCAAACCATGGTGACTTAGTAGTCCATTGAGTAAAGAGTGGTGGTAGATGGAGTACCTTCTGGATATTCATGAGACTGTGGGCTTCAAAAGACTGATTTCCATAGTCAGTACCCCACATCTACTTCAGACCATCAGAACTAGGAACAGTCATGGTGGTGACGTATTGGAGGCCAAAAAAGTCCTGGTAGAGGTTATTTCTAATGAAACTGGAGTCCTGGTAGTAGAAGGTAATGTCCTTAATAAGGACCACTTTGATGTGTTATCTATATATTGTGCAAAATGTCTGTCCTTTGGAAGCTAGGGGACAGCATATGAATCCAGAATCCAGGGTACAAGAATGACAGATATGGCAGTATATGACAAGAGTTACAAAGTACTGTAGAGCTGAGGTTCAGATTTTCTAGTCAACGTCAAGAGTACTCTGTACAATGGAACTGATTGGTCATGAATCTCTGAGCATTTGATCAATGAAATGGTGCCTCTTTATAATGCAGTATAGGAGGCCACACCTCCCAGTCTGAATACATGGCCTGAGGCCATATACAACTGTGTAGCAAGAATACAGAATTTTTCTCATATAAACGTGCAGTTTTGGATCCTTGTTTAGCTTTGACATTTGCAACCCTCTTTTTTAAAAATTTTATTTTACATATAATGTATTATTTGTTTTGCAAACCTCTTTTAAGGTAAAGGGTATTTGAGAATTTTATTAAACAAAATCTTCCATCAGTCGAATTTCTTTTCTTTAACTCCAAAATTCCTGGTGAAAAAAATCAATATTAAGTTTTTCAGCAGGAGCTTTATACACATTGCAAAGTAACTATTTATCAGTTTGTGTAGTCAGTAAATTCACCTGTGAAGAATTAAATATGAACACAAGAGCTCTCACATATAGAGAGAAGTAATTTCTTTTTGAAACTCTACCATGTACTGCTCTGAGTGCTTTGTGTTTGCCTGATCATGAGCCATCTCCTCCTTTTGATGAAGTAATTCACATCTGAATGTTTTCATCATGAAAATAAGAGCCCACTCCAAATTTTCTTTATGAGAAAGTCTGTGCTTTGGACATGAGATGATCATTTCTCTTGAGGAAACAACACTAAAAAAATCAAAACTTGTTTTTAGCACTGAAACTGCAGCTCTAAATTTGTTTAAATGGGTTCAGTTTTCTATTTCAATTCCTGTGTCAAATGCAAGTGTGGGAAGAATTTTTAGCATCATGTATAATCTGTGGAACGATGCAACTGTGCATCGGGACTACAACAAAATGAACATATAGTCAGTATATAGGAAATGCTGAGCCTTTTTAAATTCACCTTTAATTTGAGTGGAAGGAAAAGATGGGTATTTGAACTCAAAGATTTATAAAAAGCTATATATTCTAAAATAGATTATAAGGTATAATTTAGGTCATCTTCATACGAAGCCATTGAGTTGGAAACTTGGGAATTCAGCTAAGAGCTAAAGGGAGACAGAAGGTGGGATTTATTGCCTGAGCCAACTAACGCCAGGCTAGAATCATTAGTTAATTTTTCTCTCTTTTGGTGTATGGATGTTTCCCCTTCCATAAAAATGTGATCAAACAATACATAAAAATTTTGTTAAAAATAATATTTTGGGTAAGAGGGACAGGTGAACAGAGAGGAAAGCCCTGATTTTCATTATAAACTTTTTAAGCAATTAGTTGAATATTCCAAAAATGTGCATGGATTAGTTTTTTTTAAGTGTCAATGGGTATTTTTCAGGTAGAGAGGTTATAAACTGTATATGCTTTTTTTTTAGTTCTGTATACTAACAGCATTAATGCTATTCCTCAGCAACATTCATTTTTGACTTATTCATTGTTGAAAGTTAGAAATCAATGATAAACAAAAATAATAATATGAAAACACTTTCAAAACCCATGACCATTCAAAGACAACAACTATTAGCTCTTCTTCCAGATTGTTTTCTCAAATAGATTATGCTAATTCAGCAACTAATATAGAACTTTTCACATTACTTAATATATTTCTGCATCACCTTATTTTAAGGACTACATGTAATGTATCATAATTTATTTAATGAATCCATTACTTTGGAATCACAGGTTGTTTTGAATCCATCCTTTTCCTTTCAAATTTGTGTATTTGTCTCATTTCTTAGGATGAATTCCTAGAAGAGCCCTGCTGGCCCAAAGGGAAGGCATATGTTTAAGACATTTAATGCAGTTGCCAAATTGCCTTTCAGGAAAGTTGGACCAATTTAGACTACCATTAGCAGTGTATCAGAATGTTTATTCCAATCCATGCTGTCACTCAATTTTGTCAGTCATTTTAATATTTGTCAATGTAATAGGCTAAAAATTAAATCTCTTTTTTTGCATTTCTTTGAAGTTAAACATATTTTCTTTTGTGAATTACCTGTTATTGCCCACATTATTTTTTCCATTGAGATGTTGAACAATTTCTTCATAATTTGTTAAAGTTCTTTGTATAAGTATATAAACATGTGTTAATACATTTTTCCATATATTTTGTACTTATCTTTCCTAGCTTAGTGTTCATCTCAACTTTGTTTATTCTTTTTTCCCCATAGATACGGAAGTTTCGCATTTTTTTTTCAAATCAGTTGAAAGACTGAATATAAAAACAGACAATGGCCAGACCATCTATAAAGATAAAACTTTGATGCAAAGCTTGCAGTAGCCTTCCCAGGAAAACAACCCTTACCTACAATAAACAACCAGGAAGTCAGCTTCCTATGAGTCAGGCTTCCAGAAAGCCAGATTGCTATCTCTAGTGGCAATCCAGGAAACTAAACAATGCCTCTGTATCAATCAGCCCCAAATGGCCAGGATTTGATTAATGGACAGCTTCCCTAATTTCTGTCCCCATTTCCAACTTAGGGCCAACCAGAGTAAGCTAAATACGCACTCCTAATCAATCATATAGGATGCCTCACTTCCACACGCCCCGCTTACAGCTTCCCCAGGCCAACAGCCTCCAATAAGGACGCAACCTCAGCTTCCCTTTTCTTTACCATAGTTTTCCCACTCCTTTCCCTGCCTTTGAGTCTCTGACAAAACACAAGTGACAGTGGCTCCTGACCCCCTTGCTATAACTAGTTCAGAATAAATTCCCTTTGTTTTTCTCATTTGGCTGGTTTTCATTTATTTCCACACTATCTATATATTCTTATATTGTTCCTCCTTTGGTGCCACACAGAGAGAGCTCTTCCTCATTGCAATTTTGTGTAATTTTCAACAATTCTTATTTATACTTTATAGAAGAGGCAATCAGAGATGTTGATTCAAAGTGCTGGCTGGAGAACTAAACTATGTGGATTTTTATATCTGTGCTGTCACTAATCAGTTAAGTGACTTTGGACAAGTTGCCTATCCTCTCTAGCCTTAGTTTTCCCCATCTGCATAATGGGTGTAATATTAGCTCCATAAGGTTACTGCGAGGACCAAGTGAGAGTACCTAGAATGACACGTAACACATAGTAAGCACCCAATATATGTTCCTATTATTGCCTCTATTTTTCAAGTACTTTAATGATCACATTTCTAATTATAGGAGAATCTTACATGGTTCCTACAGGAGGTGACAGGCACACTCGAAGAATCGATTGAGGGATAGGTTCTTGATTTCAGCCAACTTAGTCTGTAGTTTAGGGTAGAGATGCTTCCACAAAATCGAGAAACTGAGGGAAGCTCAGGCATGCTGCCTGCACCAAGAGAAATGCTGCCACTTACAGGCCTATAGATGCTCATGACTCAGTCCAAACCTAGAGCACCCATAACCTTGTGAATCGTTTCATCTACCAAAAGTGCCAAGAGTCCTGTTGTGCTCCTTGCCCTGTCCCCCCATAACAGCTGCTATTTTGGAGTGAAATTGAATACATTAAATCTTTTTTTCCCCTCTAGTCTTTGGCCATAGTTCAACTAACCCCTATATAGCTATCAGTAAGTATTATCTCAGTTGATTTATTTAAAGAAAATTTTAGGGATTTGACCTCCACATAGATCTAGAGTAGAGTTCTTTAATTTATTACTAAGAGGAATTCAGGTAATAAAGATACTGATTCTCAAGTGTCACTATCAAAAATTGAGATCATTCAAGAAACCTGGCAGTGTGAACAGGAACCTACACTTTTTTCCTAACTTCATTGAGATTTAATTAACATATAACATTGTATAAGTTTAAGATGCACAATATGATGATTTGATGCATTGATATATTGTGAAATGATTATTGTGGTAGTTAGTTAACACCTCCATCACTTCACATAATTACCTTTATCATGGCAAGAACATTTAAGATCTACTCTCCTAGTAACCTTCAAGTATAGCATACAATATTGTTAAATATAACTACCATGCTGAACATCAGATCCCCGAACTTATTCATCCTATAACTGGAAATTTGTATTTGTCCACCAACATCTCTCCATTTACCCTACCTCCAGCATCCCTGGAAACCACCATTCTAGTCTCTGTTTCTGTGAGTTCAGTTTTGTTTGTTTTTTTTTTAATTCTACATAACAGTGAGATTGTACGGTATTTGTCTAACTGACATATTTCATTTAGCATATTGCCCTCAAGATCAATCCATGTTGTCACAAATGGCAGAATTTTCTTCTTTCTCAGATCTGAATAACATCTTCTTTATCTATTCATTATCTTTATCTATTCATCTGTAGATAAACACTTAGGTTATTTCTCTGACTTGGCCATTGGGAATAATGCTGCAATGAACATGGCAGTACCTATACCTCTTCAAGATTGTTTTCATTTCCTTTGGATACATATCTAGAAGTGGGTTGTTAGATCATATGATGGTTCTAGTTTTCATTTTTTCAGTTCCCTCCATATTGTGTTCCATAGTGCCTGCACCACTTTACTACCCGACCAATGGTGCACAAGAATTCCCTTTTCCCCACATCCTCTCCAACATTTGTTATTTCTTGTCATTTGATGATAGTCATTCTAAAAGATGTGAGGTATTATCGCATTGTGGTTTTGATCTGCACTTCCCAGGTGATTAATGTTATTGAGCACATTTCCATGTACCATCAGGAAAAATAATTTCATTTTTAATAAGCACTCTAAATTATTTTGATGATGATGGTATGTCGATCCCACATTGGAAATACTGCTATAGATGTACTTAGATACTAACCTGGTTTGAATTTGATTTGGCATCTAAAGTATGAGCTACGAAATGACACAGAGTTGGGATGAGAGGAAGAGAAAGGATTAGATTGTCCTCCTCTTTCATCTTTTCCAGTCTTTAGAGAAAGAGACCTATTATTAGTATTTTGTCCTTTAACATTACATTACAAATACTTGGTTTCTTTAATCTTCCAGCTTCTCTGTTTTCCACTTCAGAGAGTTTGGTCACTAGAGTTCGGTGATGCCCAAAGAAACACTAGTCATTTTGATACTCTCCTCCAATTACTAGTACCTTTATTTTCAGTGAAGAACAGTATCTTAAACCTTTCCTTGGAGCTTTTTGTACAACAGCAAATTTCCTTTTAGATTCTTACAAATGAAATTAAAAATTTTTTTTAACTTGTTCACTCTCCCCTCATGTACACATAATTATACCTAGTACTTAAATATGATTTTATATTGTCTCTATTTCATGTTTTCATCTTGTCTTTTCAGATGTGCTAGACCACAAGTCAGCAGTATATTTCATTAAAATTACCTGCTGTACCAATTTGGTTTAGTTTTTCTCTTTCTTTTTGGATTAGCTTTTCTCTTTCTTCCATTATGATTTGGTCATTATTTTCTATTACCTTTACTCACATTGTACATTTTTCTTTTCTTTCCTCCATAAAAAAGTTATCTTCATTTACAAAAATACTATTTAATTAAGGGTTTTCAGAATGGTTTAATAATACTACTGAATTTTGCATATAAGTAAACTGAATATCTGACATGTTAATGTAATTTCTCAAGGTAATAACTCTAACAAGTTGCACATAATTTTTTTAAAAAAAGGAATATAATATTAGCAAATGTGTTAAATGCCTATGTGGTCAAATTTTCATATGCATTTATCTTATGTATTCCTCAAAATAACCCTATGAGATAAATACTACCCACTTTAACAGATGAGCAAACAGTCTTAAAAGGCTAAGTAATATGCTCAAACTCAGTTCACAAATAACACAGTCAAGAAGGAAACCCAGCTATTTTTGTACCTATAGTCATCTTCCTTTCTTAAGGGAATATCTAGCCCCACATCCCAGCCTCACTGCATGACATCACACTGTAATATTATGTTGCAATTCCACTTCTACTCCAAGAACAGGAGTGAAATGTATGTCTACCTTACTGAGGAAAGATGCCTTCCTGTCTGCCAAGCATGAGAGAAGTATATCAGCTACAATGCCCTTTGGCATCGAGAGAAAAAGTATCATGATTTAAAATAAAACATTTCCAAGTGTGTAAATCAGATTTGCAATGATTACTCTTTATCTGTACACTTGATTTACTTACAAACACTCCTTCCAGTCAACACACAAGCTTTGGAATTAAGATATTAATGACACAAATCCAAGTATTTTAACCCAACTAGACAACAACTTTTTAAAGACTTTATGACTCTATATTTCTAAGACAGATATTGTCAGCTAATTTTCAAGTGGTTAATGTCCAAAAGTAATATCATTCTCTAAAGTTTATGCAACCCAAGGAGCCACAAAGTGATAGTGAACAAATCTATTCAAATCATTTCATTTCATTCCTTTATACTATTAAATAAATGAATATTAGATTAAAATTCTTAATGGAGAACAAGAATATAAATTCCCATGATTGAAACTCTGTAACAAAAAAGAAGAGAATAACCAGGGTATTGTGTGACAGTAAAGGTCAAATTTCCCACCACTTTCAATTATCACCATTCTGGTGCAGTTCACCATTACTCTCACCTGGATTAAGGTGTTGCCTCGGATACAGAAAATCTAAATACTCTAAGCATGAAAATCCATGACATTGGAAAGTGTAACTCTCCTTCAAAAAAATATTAGATAAACACTAATAACAAACTGTAGGGACAAATGAAAAAAATGATAACTTGTCATGAAGTCTAGAAAAGAATTGTGTGCTGTCTATGCCTGTTGTTTCATAAATTCAGGGTCAGTGTGGTGATTGGACTTTCTAAAAACTTACCTATTATTTTCACATTATGTTACTAGATAGCAGCATCTCTATATTGTATAATTTTCCTCTAGAATATAACTTCTATCCAGGTGTTGCACAAATACTAAAATAGTCATGGTCATGGATTGCCAATTACTTTAAGGTTCAAATATACTTTCCTCTGTTAAAATAGTCAAACTTAAATGATGTCTAACAAACCTTAAAGCAGACAACACTTTTGGAGAAGTATTTTAGAGCAAACGACAAATGAAGAGTTGCTGTTCAATGGGTATATAGTTTCGGTTATGCAAGATGAATATGTTCTAGAGATCTGCTATGCAACATTGTGCCTATAGTTAAAAATATATTATTGTTTAAGTGCACCATGCACTTAAACATTTGTCAAGGAGGTAGAACTTATGTTGCGTGTTCTTACCACAATAAAAAGTATTTAAAGAAAAAATCATACATGTTTTAATAAACTAATTCCTACCTGTTGACCCATACTCATTCTTCCTTTTTAAGGAAGTCATATATTTTCCTTCAAACTGAAATTCAAGGACCTATTTACTTACCTATTTGACTTTGAGTCTGAAGCACCTTCAGCAATTTGCTTTAAACCATCCCTGTTTCAGCCAAGCTCAGAGTAAATGTTTCTTCAGCTTTGCTCCTGGTGTAAAACATTTTCTTTATGTATCATCCTTTCAGTCAGCTGGTAGAACAAATAAACTGCCAAAAGAAAAAAAAGAAAGAAGAAACATGGCCTATCTCTTCACCTTTGGAATCCGATATCACCTACCGAAGGAAAGTATGAAATGTCTCTTCTTAGAAAAAAGGTATTATGGTATGGTGCCCTCCAATCAGGAAGAGAACTAGCACATATTTCTTCTTATGTAATTCCTTTAGTAAGAGCTAATGAAGGATTTTGTTTTATTTGTATATGAAAATAATCAGTAATAATTTAAAGTTAATTCTTTGTACTAAGTTTCAAATATGAACAAACTTTATTACAGTAAAAAGAATAATGCTACATAGCTACATTATCCCTTTTTTGGCACTATTATTGTCATACATATTACATCTATATAAGTTACTAACACTTTGCATTGTTATAATTATTACTTTATATATATAATTTTATGTCTTTTAAAGAAGCTGAGAGAAGAAAAGAAAGTATATATTTATAGTGTTTATTATATTAAACTTCTTAAATAAGAAGTTTATTTTTCTGATTTGCTTTATTTGTTCCTACGGATTCAAGTTACCATCTGGTGTCATTTCCTTACTCCATTACAGCTTGGCTCTCACCACCCCTTCACCTCCTTTGTGCTATTATTGTAAAATACATATATCATTTCTAAATGTTATAAGCTCAAAAATATAATTTATATAATTTTTAATCATTTATATAATTATTTATATATTATATATAGTCTTACACAATTGCTTTTCTAATAAATTAAGAAAAGGGGAAAAATATATAATTATACTATTGTATAATTATATAAATTGCCTTTATTGATGTTCTTTGTTCTTTGTACAGATTCAAATGAAAGTCTGGGGTTACTTGCTTTCAGCCTGAAGAACTTCAGCCTGAATCTACTAGAAACAAATTCTGTTTTTCTTTATCTGATAATATCTTAATTTCACTTTGATTTTTAAAAGAGAATTTTCCTGGATATAAATATGTTTGGTTGACAGGGTTCACTGATAGTATTGTCATTGTTGTTTTACTTTTGGTATTTGAATATGTCATCCTATTCCCTTCACCATCATTTCAGATAAGAAATCTGTTCATCTTGTTAAAGGTTTGTGTATATGACAAGTTGTCTCAGGATTTTCTCCTTGTCTTAGTCTTTCAACATTTTTACTATAAAATATCTCCATGTGGATCTATCTTTTTAATCTATATTCTACTTGAAGCTCATTGAGCCTACTGGATGTGTAAATTAATATTTATCGTCAAATTCAGGAAGTTTTCAGACATTATTTCTTCAAATATTTTTTCTGCTCTTTTCTCTTTCTCTTCTGGTATTCTCATTGCACGTATGTCTGTGTGCTTAATGGTGTCCCACATTTTTCTGAGGCTCTGTTAATTTTTGTTCATTACTTTTTCTCTGTTTTTTGAATTACATAATTTCTGTTGATCTATCTTCAGATTTCCCTGCTCTTTCTTCTGCCATTTTAAATCTGTGGATCCCCTCTGGTGAATTCTTGTTATCAGTTATTATGCTTTTTGACTCCAGAATTTTCATTCATAACAGCTTTTTTGTGCATAATTTCCATCTCTTTATTGATATCCTCTATTAGTGAGACACTGTCATTATACATTTCTTTACTTCTTTAAACACAATTTCCTTAGTTCTTTAAACGTATTTACAATGACGGCTTTAAAGTTTTTTGTCTCTGAAGTTCAACATCTGGGCTCTTTCATAGGCAGTTTTTGTTACCTACTTTTATTTTCCTGCTTATCATCTTTTCCTGTTTATTTCCGTATCTCAGAATTTCTTTTGAAAACTGGACAATTTAAATAATATGTTATAGCAATTCTGCATACCACAAACTCCCATGGTTTGTTGTTGTTTGATTTTTTTATGTTTAGTGACTTGGCTGGATTTAAGTCTGTTTCTCCGGGACTGTGAAGTCTCTGATGTGACGTGTCAGAGGAAGCAGCCTTGGACATAGCCACAGTCGACCTGGAATGACAGTGGTTTGGACAGAGTTCTCTTTGACTATCTTTTTTCCTGATCTTTTGGTTAAACTGTTTGCCTTTGCTGGTATCATACCCAGCTGTTAGTCTCCACTACTTTCCAGCTGACTGCTCTATTGTTTTCAATAATGCCCTGGGACATAAAACGCTCCACAGTCTGACCCAGTTAAATTTGAGCTCCTTTATAGGGATAATTTTTGAGGTCATTCTTTGAGGTTAGTTCTGACCCTGGGAGGGATAGTCTTAGCTGTCTCTTTCCATGTTTCTCTCTGGTAAACCAGCTGTTGTACAGTTTAGTTGTGGCTCTCATGGAGTTACCAGTCTCCCCTACATTGTTTACTAGAAAAATCTTCATTGTTCTTGAGTGTACGTTATGCTTAAACATCTCTGCACTCTGTCCATTTGGACAGACATTTCAATTGGAGGAGTTGCAGAGCTCTCTCATGAAAGATCTCTCCCCCTAGGTAAAATCTTTGGGCCACTGCTCCAGAGCTGGGATGTACAGCTGGCCCATTTCTCTGAGTAACAATCCCATTTTACAAGTGCAGTGTTGAGGGGCGCCTTGGTGGCTCAGTCGTTAAGCGTCTGCCTTCGGCTCAGGTCATGATCCTAGGGTCCTGGGATCGAACCCCACATCGGGGTCCCCGCTCAGCAGGAAACTGGTTTCTCCCTCTCCTACTCCCCCTGCTTGTGTTCCCTCTCTCGTGGTCTCTCCCTCTGTCAAACAAATAAATAAAATCTTAAAAAAAAAAAAAAAAGTGCAGTGTTGGGAGAGGGGAAGGGCCTCTAGTCTTCACGGCTTGCCTCTCTGGTCATGAAATCTCCACCTCAGAAGGGAGCTTGGTCAAAGGCTGTTGAGGGTTCAGTACTCTGGGGTAGAATCTCTGTCCTACTACTAGGAGCTGAGTGGAGGAAGAGAGCTCATACATGCTTTCTAGGTTACTTTTGCCTACAATTTAGCTTCTGCAACACAGAGATGGTATAGATGAGAAATGCTGATGACCTTCCCCTCCTGGGGAGCTACCATGACCCTTGACTGGGAGCTGGAGAAAGAAGGAGGTCAGACTGCCTGGCCAAACCTGCTAAAGTGGGGCTCTCATAGTGCTTAGCTCATGGAGGGAGGAAGCAGTTTGTATCTAAGTGCCACAGACTTTTGCTCTTCTTATAGATATTTAGCAGATTTTCTTGAATAAAATTGTTCTGTGCCCTTAGGACAATTCCTAGAGACTTTAAGTTATTTTTTAAAGCAATTCCCCAGTTATTCTTTCACTATAATTTCTCCCCAGTTTCACTAGGGATGGTGTCCGCAGAATTTCTAGGCTGCAATTCCAGGAGTTCAGGGTTTTCTCACCTACAATCATGGTTTAAAATTCCATTTCCATGATGGCTAATGATACTATCCACTTTTTTTTAATAAAGGATATTATTTTTTCACTTAACTAAAAATATATATATCTCATTTATCAAAATGACTGAAATCATTTTTTAACAACTTTACTGGGAGTGTAATTGACATAAAACAAATCGTACAAATTTAGAGTGCACAAATTGATAAGTGTTGACATGTACTCCTATGAAACAATCACCAAAGTTAAGATAATGAAACTATACATCACTCCCCAAATATTTCTCATGTCTTTTATAATCCATCCTCCTGCATCTTTCACTGACGTTTCCTCTACATAGAAGGAGGGATGTCCCATAGAAGCATTGATCTGTTTTCCTTTCATGTAGATTAGTTTGCATTTTCTAGAATTTAACATTAATAGAACCATATAGTATATAATCTTTTTTTGGTCTAGCTTCTTTCGTTAAATGTAACTGCTTTGATAGTCATACATTTTGTATCATGTATCAGTAGTTTCTTTTTATTACTGAATGCTATTATATCCATTCATCTATTGATGGAAACTTAATTGTTTCCAATTTTAGGCTATTACAAATAAAGCTACCATGAATATTCATGTACAAATCTATGTAAAGACATATTCTTTCACTACTCTTGAGTAAATACCTTGGAGTAAAATGACTAGATCATATGATAGATATATGTTTAACTTAAAAAAACACCTGCTAAACTATTTTAAAAAGTAGTTGTATTTTTTACATTCTGACCAGCAGTGTGTAAGAATTCCAGTTTCTTCATATTTCTAAACACTTGCCAATAAAGCATTTGGTTGGTCTTTTTTTCTTTAAAGCATCTCTAATAATGTAGTGGTATTTCATTATACTTTTTATTTTCATTTCTAATAGTAAAATAAATATCTGTTCAAATAAAATTTTTTACTGAGTTTTTAAAATCATTTTATTTCGTTTTGGGAATTCTTATACATTCTGCACATAAGTATATATACACATATATATGTATATACACATATATAAGTACAGATATATAACGTTAGGTATATAAAGGTTTATATATATGTGTTTATATATATGTGTTTTTATATATATATATATATATATATATGTACATATTATTTCAAATATTTTCTTCCAGTCTGCGGCTTACCTCTTCATTAATTTAACAGTATGTTTCAACAACAAAAGTTTCTAATTGTTAGTTCAATTATCTAATCTCTTATAGATTTGCTTTTGGAATCATTACATAAAAATAATCTTTCCCTAAAAAAAAAAAAAAAAAAAAAATCTTTCCCTAAACCCAAATCACAAAAGTTTTTCCTAGATATTTTTCTTAGAAGTTTTAGGTTTCACATTTAGGTTCAAGATCTTTTTTGTGTTAGCTTTTTCTTTTTTTTTTTTAACATGCGGTGATGTATGGATCAAAATTGTTTGTCTGTACTGCACACAAATAGTCAATGTTGAAAAACTCCTTTCTGTACTGCACAGCCTTTGCAACCTTGCCAAAAGTCAGTTATCCATATGTGTGTGGGCTTATTTCTTAACTCTCCATTCTGTTTCATTAATCTATGTGTCTATTTTGATACCAATCCCACAAAGCCTTCATCGCTATTGTTTTATTATAAGTTTTATATTCAGGCATTGTTAATCTTCTAGTTTTGTTGTTCTTTCTCAATTTCTTTGGCTAGTCAATGTCCTTTCCATTTCTAATTGAAGTTTAGAATCAATTCTTGAATTTCTATTTTAAAAATCTAGTTGGAGGAATAGGACTTCCCAAATGACACATTGAGAAAGTCTGTGAATCTTTTCCTGCATAAAACCATTGAAAATTCTAGAAAAAAGTTGTCAAAATCAACTTTCTCAGGACTCTGAAAATTAACCACGGTTTTGTGACAATGAGAGGATTGTTTGCTAAAAAAACAACAAAAACAAAAACAACAACGGCAACAACAAAAACTCCTGCTATATATTTGTAAGAAAGGTAAGGTTTTGGTTTTTATGCTTGGCCTATTCCCACCCACCCCCCTTTCCACAGATATTCATTATAAGTCTAAATTAAAGGCTTCATGGTAGCTTTGAAAACAAGTAGCCTCATAACCACAAAAGCAGTGAAAACCAGGAGACTTAGAAAAACCAGAAAGAGGGACACCTGAGTGGCTCAGTCACTTAAGTGTCTGCCTTCAGCTCAGGTCATAATACCAGGGTCCTGAGATCGAGTCCCACATCAGGCTCCTTGCTCAGTGGGGAGTCTGCTTCTCCCTCTGCCTGCTGCTCCCCCTGCTTGGGCTCTCTATGACAAATAAATTAATTAAAAAAAAAAAAAAAAGATTAACCAGAAAGAGCAGATGAGGATTTTAGTTCTTCAAAAAGTTCCTTCTCCAGAGTATTGTCACTATTAGATTTGTATTATACCTATCTAGAAAAGCCTGATTTATAAGGCATTATCATTATTTAACCTGACTCAGAGCTCACCGCATTATAAAGTCTCTATCCTCGTGGCCTTTGTTGAAAAAAAACTCGATGGCAATTGTTTACTATTGCAGCCTCTTAAGTCTATAATACCAACTGAGGCAAATAAGAGCCTGACAAATAGTTACAAGGGAGATTTAAGGATCAAAACGTCCAGAGGAAGCTTTGAAATCTGACATTCATCTGTAGCTATAGACATCTTTGTGCATGTGCAGGGCTATGCATACGCTCAAAAAAGGCCTAAGAGGGCCCCAATCTCTCAGATGTGGCTGATTTTGAAATATTATACAAATAGGAAGCGAAGGATAAGGCAGGGTTGTATATGTTCTAACCCACATACAGAGCCTCTTTGTAATGGATGAAAGATTTATTGACTCAGGCATTTAAAGAAATATCTGGCCAATCACTGCTGAGCACTAAGTTAATCAAACAGTAGTTTCAGTGGTAGCACACTATTGGGAATATAGACTTCACAGAATTAATCCAGAAAAGTCACTAAACAAATAGTAAAAACAATAACAACAAACCTAAAGGAAAATGATAAAAATTTCCAGAGTTGCCACATGATACTATCACAAATACTCAGTTTTCAACAACAATGACAACATATAAGAAACATGAAAGTATTGCCCATACACAAGAAGAAATTAAATCAATAAAAACTATCCCTGAGGAGACCAAGATTTTAGAATTACTAGACATAGACATAAATCTGCTAGTATAAGCCTGCTCAGAGAACTAGAAGAAAACATGTCTAAAGAATTAAAGGTATGGCAATGATTCTCATCATTGATAAAAGATAACATCAACAAAGAAATAGAAATTATAAGAAAGAACCAAATAGAAGCTCGGAATTAAAAAATACAGTAACTAAATGAAAAATTCATTAGAGGGCCTTTATAGATGTGAATTGGCAGAAAAAATTATCAGAAAACTTGAAGAGAGAACAACTGATACAGTCTAGAACATGGAGCAAAAGAAAAATGAAGAAAAATGAATAGTACCTCTCAGATACCATCAACATGTACTAATAAATGTATAATGAATGAATGTTTCAGAGATGAGAAAGGAGCAGAAATATTTGAAAAAATAGTATCTAAAAATGTCCCAAACTTGCTGAAAAAATTCATACATCCAAGATGTTCTACAAACTCCAAATAGGACTAGATTAAAAAAAAAGAATATTAAAATTATAAAAATCAAGAATAAAATAGTGGAAATCACCACCAACATTACAGAAATTAAAAAGGATATGGAAATAGCCTAAGTGCCCATTGATTGATGAATGAATAAAGAATGAATATATCTATACCTATAGATATATAGATACATATCTGTATCTCTATACATCTATATTTATCTGTGTGTATATATATATATAACACAATGGAATATTACTCAGCCATAAAAAGAATGAAATCTTGCCATTTGCAATGACATGGATGGAGCTAGAAGGTATTATACAAAGCAAAATAAGTCAATCAGGGAAAGACAAATACCACATGATTCCATTCATACATGGAATTTAAGAAACAAAACAAATGAGCAAAGGGGAAAAGAGAGAGAAAGAGACAAATCAAGAAACAGACTCTTAACTATAGAGAACAAACTGATGGTTACCAGAGGGGAGGTGGATAGGAGGAGGGGGAAATAGGTGATGGGGATTAAGGAGGGCACTTGTCATGATGAGCACCAGGTGTTATATGGAAATATTATAAGACTATATTGCACATCTGAAACTAATATGACATTATATGTTAACTAAATGGAATTTAAATAAAAACGTAAAGAAAAAAAGGATTTAAAGGGAGTACAGTTGGCACTTGAACAACATGGGTTTGAAAGACATAGGTTCACTTACACCTGGATTTTTTTTTAATACAGTACTATAAGTGTATTTTCTCCTTCTTAAGATTTTCTTAATAATATTTTCTTTTGTATAGCTTACTTTATTGTAAGAATACATTATATAATACAAAATATGTGTTAATCGACTTTATTATCTATAAGGCTTCCAGTCACAGTAGGCTATTAGTAGTTAAGTTTTGGGGGGCCAAACATTGTACATGGATTTCAACAGCACAGAGGATGGGCGCTTCTAATCCCGTGTTGTTCAAAGGTCAGTTGTACTATGAACAACAATATACCAAGAAGTCACCTCATCGATTCTTGTCATTGGAATGTCTCCTTTCCTTTTATTTTTATTGGTTTTGCTAGACACTTTTTTCTTTTGCTTTTACTGAACTTCTCCAAGAACCAACTTTGACTCTACTGATTTATTATCTTTCTGATTATACATTAGCTTATACTCTTTACTATTTAATTTATTCTGCTTATTTTGTGTTAATTTTCCATCACTTTTTAGTTTCTAACGATGGAGGCATAGGCTGTTTATCTGAGACTTTGCCACTTTTCTAATACAAGATTTGTACTAGATATCTAATACTGTGTAACACATTACCAAAAAATGTAGTAGCTTGAAAGCAACAAACATTTATTATCTCTGCGTCTGTGGATCAGGAATACATGAGGCATCGCTAGGTAGTTTTGCGTCAAGGTCTCTTATGAAACAGCTGGACCTGTAATCTTACTTGAAGGCTCAACTCAAAGAGAATACACTTCCAAGCTCTCTCACATGGTTATTGCAGGCTTTAATTCTTTGCTGGCTGTTTGCCAGAGACTTCTACTCCTCACCATGTGATACTCTCCACAGTCTGTCTGAGTGAATTTATGACAAGTCTTCTGGCTTCCCCCAGAGCAAGTGATCTGAAAGTAAGAAAGTCCATGCCAGGGGGAAGCTGTAATCTTCTCATAATCTAAATCTCATACGTGACATGACATACCGTAGTTTCTATCATATTCTATTCACTATGTCTATCCACACTCAACAGCAAGGGAATGAGGATCTGCCTCTTAAAGGGAGGAGTATTAAATAATTTGTGGAGATATTTTTAAAACCACAGTCCAACCTCTAACCAAAATTTCTACTTCCCTCCCACATGCAAAATAACTTCCTCCCTGCAATATATATATATATTTTTTTTTTTTTCTTTTTCCTAATTTTCAAACAAGTATGGCTCTGCCAGTTATTCTATGCTTGCTCTGCCATTGTTTGTGTGAGGCAGACAAGTTGTCTTATTTTCACAGGTCCACAGATCGACAAGAATTGTATTCCAGGAGCAACAGTTAAGGAATACACCGATGGAGCAGTATTCATACCTGGACCTGAATTAAGTGACAAGATTCTGAAATTAGAATTGATTTGACAGTAAAATGAGACATCTGGGAGTCTTGGGGGGAGGATATAAGCACTTTAAAACGATACTTCCACTGTACATCTCTAGGCCTTTTCTCTATCACTTGACTTTTACTGTTGCTACAACACCATGATACATGGTTATTTGTATACTTTAGATTCTTAATTATATTTTACAGAAATTGAAAAAATAAAAAAATAAATCTTTTATACTTATTCACACATTTTTCATTGCTGATGCTTTTATTCCTTTGTGTAGATCCAGATTTTGACTTTGGTATCATTTTTCTTCTGCCACAAAGATAACTTATTTCCATTATATTTTTGTGAGAAATTTGTAGGGGTGTGTGTGTGTGATTAATATATAATAACCTGTATAACCTTTTTATTTCAGATTGTGATATAATACAAAAATATATTTGGTCTTTTCCCCCAGTTTCTGCCACAGAGCTCCTAAAATTCTTGGAATTTCCTGAGTTTCTTTTTTGTTCATTGTGAGCCCCCTGCATTATACCTATGCTTCTACAAATGACATGCATTAGGATGGGACCCCCTAGACTGCTTCAGGGTATAGTTGGTCATCAAAAAGTCCAAGTGATTAGAGAGTTGGAACTTTTCGCTTCACGCCTCAACCTCTAGGGAGAGGAGGTGGAGTGCTGGAGATCGAGCTCTATAAAAACTCTTGAACATGAAGCTTTGGAGAGATTCTGAAATAGTGAACAACACACATGCAAGGAGGGTGGAGCACCCCAACTCCACAGCAACAGAAGCTTCTGCACCAGGAACCCTTTTAGACCTTGACCGATGTACCCCTTCATCTGGTGATTCATTTTTGTATTCTTTATAATATATGGGTAAATATAGTAATGTGGCTTTCTGAGTTCTGTGACCTGTTATAGCAAATTACTGAACCTGAAGAGGAAGTAATGGGAACCCCCAATATATAGCTGGTCAGTCAGAAGTATGGGTGACCCAATATTTTCAACTGGCGTCTGGAATGAGGACAGTCTTTTGAGACTGTGCCCTTAAACCTGTAGAGGCTTATGCTAACTCTAGGTAGTCAGACATGAATTTTGAACATTGAGTTGGTATCCACAGAAGATCAGGGAATTGATTAACATCCTAAAACATCCCAGACAAATATAAGTAATTAAAGATAATTTTGTCCAGGTTTTTACTTGGATATAAAATTTCAACTTTTGTCTTTTAAAAATTTTCTCTATTATGTATTTGTCTTTTTCATTTAATTAACTTCCTTTTATCACCATGGATTACTATCATCCATTTCCCACAAGCTCAGTACTGCTCAAGCCCAAGGACACAACCAAAACAATCCCCTAATCCCATCTTTGCAAGTCTATTTTCCTACGAACACTCATGATACAAACCCTTTATCAGTCAAGGGCTAATCCAAGCACATAAACATCACTGTAATGTGAACACAGGAAATTTAAAGAATTATTAACCATAACAGAAATTAATTACAAGTATAAAGAAAACTGTACAGAATAGCCTGTGTTTGAGGAAACAGTGTTCAAAAGGGAAACTTGGAAAACAGGCCTCTTCCCCAAGGCTAGGGTTCAGACCTGATCACAGAAAGAGAAATTGCATTTGACTGTATTGTGGAGAAGTTTATTCGGTTGCATCTACCAAAGCTGGTCAACCATTACCAGGCAAGTAGGAAACACTCCTCTGGGGTGCATGGAGGCTGAGGCTGGCACGTAGATGTTTAGTGGGAGTCAAGATGGGAAGCCACTTGCAAGCATAGTAGTAAAAGGCCTAAGAAACACAGTGTCCTTTTCAGGAGTGCCACAGTGAGATGCTCACTAGGCCTGGGCCAGCGCCGACAGTTCAAGGTGTTGTGGGCTTTGGGCACATGATTTCGGCAGAGTAGCACTGAATGTCCCTATCTACATGCACCCTGGGAGTAATGCAATAGGAGCAAGAAGAAACAAAAACAGAAGCACACTGGAATTGAGAAAGACAATATCCTTTCTTCTGCAATGTCATTCCAGCAGCCTCTACTCTCAGAGTTTAACATTTTGCTGTCTGTATAAGAGATATGCTTAAAGGATCAGTCTCTGTTATTACAAAGCATGGTATTAAAAGTGCATTTTTATCCAAAAGGCAATAAATTGACAACTAGCACAAATACACATGCAACTGATAGAGGGGTTATGCTAAAATGAAGTGACAATTTAATTGGTCTTAGGTGGAGCCTGAATTTTAGGAACTTAACTCTAAACACAGTTTCCTCTACTATATCTGGTGGGGCCAATAAACTCCTTATCATATCAACTGTCCCAAAGAAAACAATTATAAACATGAGGAAAAACACAAAAGAATAAAATTAGGAGGCAGATTCTGGAGAAGAATTAAAACTTGGCAGAAGGGATCACCACAGGGTTAGTTTTATTTATTTTGGCTTTTCGCCTCAGTGCAGACAACACTCACATCACCATGAAGGACAGCTACAGAATGTCTAAGCCACATCATTTCTGGCCTGAAAAGAGAGAATAGAGTTTGGGGCAATACCAGCTGCTAGAACATGAGGTATGTGGGGGGAGGCAGGAATCGCACAAACAGAGAGCCCTGGGGTCATATTCTGTGTATAAACTCAGCAAATCTCTGGGTGAGTCCTGAATTATACATGTGTAGGACACACTGCAGGCGGTAAGCAACCCAGCTAATGGAGAAAACAGCAACAGCAACAACAACAAACCCAAATAATTTAACTTAGAGTTCAGTTTCTATGTAAAAGTCAGAGTTCTCAGTTTGAGTCCAATCAAGTTAACTGTCTGCTAAAACAAAAATACTCATACTCTTCTCAGTTATATAACAGAATCCAGGTGACCATAACACAACATTCACAATGTCCAGGATATAATCCAAAATCAACTGAAATTTAACAACAACCAAATCCAACCCATTTTAAAATGGAAAAATAATCACTGAAGGGTAAGGTTAAAATAACCAAAATGTTAGAGATAGTAATCAAGGACTTCAAAGCAGCTCTCATAACTATACTCAGTGAAAGCTAGGAGAATATGCTCATAATAAATGAAAAAAGGGAAAGCCCAACAGAGAAATAGAAAATATGAAAAAGGAAAAAAAGGACATTCTAGAACTGAAAAATACAATTTCTGAATGAAAAAGTCACTGGACGGACTTAAGAAACCACTAAAAATTAAGAGGAAAAAGTCAGTGAAGTTGAAAATAGATCAATAAATTGAAATAAATAGATTATAGTATCAGAGGAAATGGAGAACAAGGCAGAAAAAACATTTGAGAAAAATGCCGAAATGTCCTCAGTTTGATAAAATATATAAATTTATAGTTTAAAGAAGCTTAGGTAAAGCCTCAAGTCAAATAAATACGAATAAAACCATATATAGGCATATAGTTAACCTGTTGAGACCAAAGATAAAGAGAACATCTTGCAAACAGCAGGGGAAGATGGCACATTTTATTCAGGAGGCGAACAATTTACATAACTGTTAACTTATCAGAAATTACAGAGGCTAGAGACAATGGGATTACATCTTTAAATGTGCTGGAAAAAAGATCAATGTACTGCAATTTCAAATAATGGAAAAAATAAGAGAATTTGTCAAACATGCTTCACAAAAAAACGCTTAGTGAAATTGTTCAAACTGAATGAGAATGATTCCAAATAAAAACTCAGATATTCAAGAAGGAATGAAGAGTACTGAAAGTGGTAAATATATATAAACATTACAGATTTTTTTCCTCTTAATTTGTTTAAAATATATATGACTAAAGCAAAAGTTATGATTCTGTGTGCACTTTACAATGTACATAGATATAATATGTATGATAGGGAGAAAGGTTGGTGGGATGGGGTAAATAGACCTCTACAGTTCCAGGGTGTCTACATTTTATATGGAGTAGTATGATATTATACAAAGTAGACTATAAAAAGCTAAAGAAGTATATATAATCCAGGGGCACCTGAGTGGCTCAGTGGGTTAAGCCTCCGCCTTTGGCTCGGGTCATGATCCCAGGGTCCTGAGATCAAGCCCCACATCGGGCTCTCTGCTCAGCGGGGAGCCTGTTTCCCTCTCTCTCTCTGCCTGCCTCTCTGTCTACTTGTGATCTCTCTCTCTCTGTCAAATAAATAAATAAAATCTTTAAAAAAAAAAAAAAAGAAGTATATATAATCCACAGAGCTACTTCTAGAAAATACTCAGAATTATAGCTAAAAAGCCAGTAGATAATTTAAAATGAAATTCTAAATATATCGCAATGATCTGAAAGAATGTAGAAAGGGATGATTTTTAAAAAAGAGATAAACAGAAACAAATAATAAAATGGTAAGAACATAAAAGTGATTGGGAGAAGACATTTGCAAATGCATATCTGATAAAGGGTTAGTATCCAGAGACGAGTAGGGTGAGGGGGATTGGTGAAATGGGATGGGGATTAAAGAGTACACTTACCATGATGAAAAAACAAATAAACAAACTATATCTAAAAAAATAATCATTAATTACATTAAGTGTTACTAGACAAAACACTCAAATCAGAGGTCAGAAGTTAAAGTAATTGACAAGAAAAAAAACCTACCTGTATGCTGTCTAAAGAGATACACTTAAAAATAATGCACAGATAGATTGACAGAAAATGGATAGGAAATACATACAGTATACAAACAGTAATTATAAGAAGGCTAGAGTAACTATTTTTATATATGATAAAACAGACCTTAAGACAAATAGTATTACCAGAGATAGAAAAGAATAACTATTAAAGAACTAACTCTTGAGGGTGACATAATAATCAGAAATAGAGATGCACCTTATAACAGCTTTAAATTGGTATTATACGTAAGTGATGAATCACTAAGTTTTACACCTGAAACCAATTTTACCATGTATGTTAACTAACCAGAATTTAAATAAAAACTTGAAATAAAAAAAATAACAGCTTCAAATTACATGAATCAAAAATTGACAATTAAAAGGAGACTAGTTAATTAAATTTCATAAGCATAAATTTTAACATCCTTTTCAGATCAACTGATGGGATACTAGACAAATATGAGTAAACACATAGAAGATCGAGTAAACACTATCAATTATTTTGATTGAATTTATATTTATACAACTATATAATTAACAACTTAAGAATATACATTCTTTTTAAGTGGACATGGTACATTTATCAAGATGGATCATATCCTGGGTCACGAAACAAGTCTCTATAAATTTAAATAAGCAAATATCATATAGAGCATGTTCTACTACCAGAACAATATTAAATTTGAAATCAATACCAGTAAGATTCTGTCTAGGGAAATCCCTTCAGAAATTGAATGACACCTATCTAAATAATCTATGGCCCAAAGAATAAATCACAGCCAAATTAGAAAATGGTCCAAACTAAATGATAAGGAGATTATAACACACCAAAACTTGAGATGCAGTTAACGGACATTTTACAGGGAATTTATTAATCTTTCATGATCATATTAGAAAAGAAGAAAGGTAGCAAATCAGTGACCTACTTAAACTACAGAAATAGAGCAATGTAATACCAAAGTAAGCAGGAGGACAATAAGAAAGATAAGAAGAAAAATTAACAAAATAATAACCAATAGAAACTATTAATAAATTCTATCTCCCTTGTTGTGTCTGCAGCTAAAATCTCTATAAAGTTCTTCTAGCCTTTCACTTACTGTTTTCCCTCTGGCTACTGGGAATTTCAACAGCTATGGGCACATTTTAGAAATTAGCCAAGGAGAATGCCTGGGTGGCTCAGTCAATTAAGTATCTGCCTTTGGCTCAGGACGAGGGTCCTGGGATTGAGTTCCACATCAGGCTCCAGGGAGCCTGATTTTCCCTCTGCCTGCGGCTCCCCCTGCTTGTGCTCTCTCTCTCTCTGATAAATAAAACCTTAAAAAAAGAAAGGAAGGAAGGAATAAATAAATAAATAAATAAATAAATAAATAAATAAATAAATAAATAAATAAATCAGTCAAGGATTTGAGGATGGTTTACATTAAGATTTGGAGTTCTCCTTCTGTTGTTCCCTATTTTGTGGTATTTTTCTGAATTTCTGGCCATAATGGCATCCCTGAACTTTGACTTCTGACTCCTAAGGTCAATAGGATTCTTGTTTTCTTTTTTTTTTTAAAGATTTTATTTATTTATTTGACAGAGAGAGGTCACAAGTAGGCAGAGAGGCAGGCAGAGAGAGAGGGGGAAGCAGGCTCCCCGCTGAGCAGAGAGCCCGATGCGGGGCTGGATCCCAGGACCCTGAGATCATGACCTGAGCTGAAGGCAGAGGTTCAACCCACTGAGCCACCCAGGCGCCCCAGGATTCTTGTTTTCTGTTTGACTTTGATCAGCCAGCACACTGCGTTGACCAGGTAACACCCTCAGAGCGAAGTTCTATGAGCACAGATCATGCTCTTGTGTGGAGCCCAACTGCTTCAGTATTTCTCTGTGATTGATCGCCAATGCCTTAAAACAGTTTTCCAAAGTTTACCATTGATTTCAGTGGGAGGGTTATTCTGATTTGAGATCCTTTGCCCTAACCAGAAGCTGGAAGTCCCCAATATAATTTTTATCCTTAGACAAACCTAAGACAAGCACTTAGATAAGTGCTTCTCAAATTTAATGCCCAGATGAATCATCTGGAAATCATGCTAAAATGCAGATTCTGAATTAGTAGGTCTACAGTGTGGCCTAGGATTCTAGATTTTTAACAAGCGTCCAGTTGATACAGATGCTATTGTCCACAGACCACTCTGAGTAGTAAAGCCCTAGACTACTAACACAGTGAAGTATATTACAGTATGATACAGCAAAATCTTAGAGTTTGAAACAATGAGGGTTAACACTGCTGTTAGTGAAGAAGTGTTAGTTGTGATTGTAAATTCTTAATTTCCTGGGCCTAGGGATCTGAACAAGTGCCAGTATTGATAAAACCTACCTCTACCTTGTTAATGCTAATGGATTAAACAGCACCATGAGCCTGATTATCTGTTGGCCAATTAAGATAAGCATTGAACTTGTCTTTATGGCATATTTATTGTGATTGGAAATATTGATGTATTCCATGTTAAATACTGGCCAATACATCGAGTACACGATTTTGCTTGGGAACACTCCAAAACAACCACTGAAAACATATTTTAAAAAGGATAGTTCCTAACTTTTCTCAATTAAAAAAAAAAAAAAAAAGGACTTGAAACTCAATGGGTGGCAACAATGACATTCCTTCCAAGGATCTGAAAGGAAGTTATCTCCTCCCTCTTTATAATATACATTGTTAGTCACTCCCACATGAAGTTCACTTTATTTTTTTTCTCTTTTTTTTTTTTTAAGATTTTATTTATTTATTTGACAGAGAGAGATCACAAGTAGGCAGAAAGGCAGGCAGAGAGAGAGGGGGAAGCAGGCTCCATGTCGAGCAGAGAGCCCGATGCGGGGCTTGATCCCAGGACCCTGAGATCATGACCCGAGGCGAAGGCAGAGGCTTTAACCAACTGAGCCACCCAGGTGCCCCTGAAGTTCACTTTAGATAACCCCTCTCCCTTGGCTCACCAAACCCAGTCATTAAATTATACAGATTTTATCTTCTAAATAATACACCAATCCAACTCTTACCTTCTCCACCTCTTTTTTTTTTTAGTTATTCATTCATTTTTTTTTTTTAAGTTATTCATTCATTTTTGAGAGAGAGAATGAAAGAGTGAGCACATGTGCGGTGGACGGCAGGGGAAGGACAGAAGGAGGAGGAGCAAGACTCTCAAACAGACTCTGCACTGAACGCAGAGCCCTATGCGGGCCTCTATCCCATGACCCTGAGATCAAGACCTGAGCGAAACCAAGAGGTGGACGCTTAACTAACTGTACCACCCAGGCACCCCTCTTACCATCTCCATCTTTGCTATCACTACTCTAACTTAAGTATTGAACACCTCTCCTGACTGCTATTCCTTTTCCCTTCAGGTCTATATCTAACACTGCCACACAACTAATCTATTTATCCTCTCCTTAAAACATCTGCAATAGGGGTGCCTGGGTGGCTCAGTGGGTTAAGCTTGTGCCTTCGGCTCAGGTCATGATCTCAGGGTCCTGGGATCAAGCCCCGCATCGGGCTCTCTGCTCAGCGGGCAGCCTGCTTCCCTCTCTCTCTGCCTGCCTCTCTGTCTGCTTGTCATCTCTCTCTCTCTGTCAAATAAATAAATAAAGTCTTTTTTTTTAAAGATTTTATTTATTTATCTGACAGAGAGAGAGATCACAAGTAGGCA
>CM052898.1:135985026-136059200 GCA_028534135.1 Potos flavus | reverse complement strand
GCATCGGGCTCTCTGCTCAGCGGGCAGCCTGCTTCCCTCTCTCTCTGCCTGCCTCTCTGTCTGCTTGTCATCTCTCTCTCTCTGTCAAATAAATAAATAAAGTCTTTTTTTTTAAAGATTTTATTTATTTATCTGACAGAGAGAGAGATCACAAGTAGGCAGAGAGGCAGGCAGAGAGAGAGGGGGAAGCAGCCTCCCCGCTGAGCAGAGAGCCCGATGCGGGGCTTGATCCCAGGACCCTGAGATCATGACAGCCAAAAGCAGAGGCTTTAACCCACTGAGCCACCCAGGTGCCCCAATAAATAAAATCTTTAAAAAAAAATCTGCAATATAATATTCAAGCCATTCACTGTAACATAGAAGACACTCCATGAGCTGATCTCTGCCTATCTCTATGGTTTCTTTTCTCATGAGTTCTTTCCTCCAAAATTATATTCCAGTAACAACACTCTGCTCTACTTACACTGGCCATACTGTTTTTCTTCTTTATCCTTTGGCTCTACTTGGGGTATTTTCTAACAATGTGATCATTCTTTTCATCTTCCACAGTCCTTGCCTACACACACACACACACACACACACACACACACACACACACACTTGAACTAGAGAACGCTGTTCTATTTGTATCTGGGTCCTAATCTTACTTCTCATCTCCCTCCAGATTCTACTTTATATCACTTTTGAACCACTAGCCCTGGTCCAGATGGTGCAAGAAATGCTCAGAAAGGCTGGTCTAGAGTTTCCCACTGAAATGAAAATGAATCTTCTATCTGCCTTTAGTGTATGGAGAGATTCAGCATGGATATACAGAATAGTTCTGCCCTTAAAAATCTAAATCGAAACCCTAAAGAATAAACATATATAAGAAAGCTCTCTCAAAATGTCTGTGATAGCTTCCGGCATAGAATCTTGAATGGTAACTGTGTCATTGTATTCTGCTGGGAAGGAAACTTACATGTTATAAAGATGAGCAAGAGTGCTTACAGAAGGGAGAGGGGACAATCAGACAAATAGTTAAGGACAAATAAATTCCCCACGAGCCCCCATGCTTTGCGGTTCCTGAGCTTCATGAGCTTTATCATTGAAATTCTTCAACTGTCAAGCTCATCATCTACTTATATGTTCCTCTCCATTTCTGGTTCATTGATTATCTAAGAGTTACTTTGCATTTTTCTGTGCAAGATTCTATAGTAACTGTGGATACCGCTGTGAACTGAATATAGTTTTGCTCTAAAATGTTCAGTATACTAGGAGAGATACATAAACAAACTATTAAATATGGTTATAAACACTGCCAGTGGACTAAGCACACAGTTCCTTGACCAACCCACCCACCAGTGAGGAATGTATAAACAAGAGCCAGATTCAAATGAATCTGTATTTGGGAAGCACCTGGCAGAGTTTCTTAGAGAAGGTTGTCAATTTTCATTCTGTCTGTGCATTTATTGTGATCATAAATACAACTCATAATTTCTTCTTGGTGGACTCCTCTGATCCTACCACCCACCAAATATATGGTTAAGGAAAAAGAAGTGAGTCATTTCTATTGCACTGTGGATGAGCAGTGTTCCTGCCATCTTAAAATAGAACCCAGGGAATTTTTTTTTCCTCAGAAAATAATTTTTACACATAAAGTTTAGTTCTATAGTTATATTTAAAATAAATCAAAGGTTATACAATTTTGTATACTAGTTTTAGAACTTAAGCACCACTCCACTATGACATAAAGAAAAGACATTCTCAGTTCCAAGCAAATGGTTTACAGTGCACTTATTATACCAATTTCTAAATAAGTCATATACTTTTATATCTTAATTTTATATACTAGGAAAACTTAGACTCAAAATTATCAAGTGACTTTAGACATTTTTTAATATTCTTTATTTAAAAATGTAATTTTAAATTGCTTATAGAAATGACTGGATAAAAATGAAATAAATTTAAAAATAAGGGGTAAAAGAAAAAAATTTGTTCCATAAATTACCTAAAGCCATCTAGAGGAAGGAACATTATTTCACCAGCTTATGACTCAGTACCTCCTCACAGTGACAGCACTTAAATCCCTGACACTCTTGTTCACATTGATGAGAAAGTCAAGCCTTGGGAATGTGAGTTTAAAACAACCGAGGGAAGAAAGCATGGGGTACCCTAACAGACCAGATAATTTTAAAAGAGATCGTAATATATAATTGTGGGGCCCTAGGAAAAATGCTCATGTTACTTCTAATGAAAATCAACCAACTCTTCTTCAAACTATTTCCCAGTCAGGGTCATAGTAAAGTAGTGGCAATTGGAGAAAGCTTTGGTCCATATTCTTCCTTAAACTCTGACCAAAGTAGGGATGTTTGGAAAGTGACTGAGATAACTCAGCCTGTCTTGTTGGGGTTTTAAAGTAAAGACATATCCAAAAGGTTAAAACTGATGGCTCATATAAATAACTCTTAGTAATGAGTTCATCTACCGAGCTACAAAACCCAGATTTGCATTGGCCCACCATTTCCGAGCATAAACTGTCATGTCACCTTTATTTTTCCTTATTTATTTTTTCATCCTGCTTCATATGCCTTACTTGAGAAAGAAGGAAATTTCACTATGTGAAGAAAATTCTGGGAGAACAATGCACTAGGATACTCTACTGTACCCACTATTACTGTTATAGAGAAACAGAGACAGAATCATTCAGAAGTAACTCAGAAGAAATAATACATGAAGGAATGCTGAAAATAATGCTGCTTTTCTGGTTTTGCCTACTCAGAACACTAGAATCTCCTCTCTGAATATCAAATGTGGTCCAGATATTTATATACAAGAACAATAAGAGTGCTTTTTTTTTTTAAACTCAGATATTTAGGGAGACAACAGGAGATTTGCTGAAAATGCCTAAACCCATAATCTGAAATGAGAACTATACAATTCCTCACATACATGAAGAATAGGAGCATATAATGCTTTCTGAAGTTATTTCCATTCTCTGCATTAAGAAACTGGGAATGACCCTTAAACAGTATAGCTCAGGGACCAGCATGGTCCAGCTTGAATGCTTCCTAGTGTAATAGCCTGCAGCAGTCCATTCCTTAATTCTGAGCTCCAATTACCACTTATCTCTTTAATACTTAAAAAGTAATATTTGAGGAACGCCTGGGTGGCTCAGTAGGTTAAGCCACTGCCTTCTGCTCAGGTCATGATCCCAAGGTCCTGGGATCGAGTCCCTCATCAGGCTCCTTGCTCAGCGGGGAGCCTGCTTCTCCCTCTGCCTTCTCTGTCTGCTGCTCCCCCTGCTTGTGCTCTCTCTCTCTCTGACAAATAAATAAATAAATAAAATCTTTAAAAAAAAAAAAAGTAATATTTGAGGGGCACCTGAGTGGCTCCATTGGTTAAGCCTCTGACTTCAGCTGAGGTCATGATCTCAGAGTCCTGGGATGGAGACCTGTATCTGGCTCCTTGCTCAGCATGGAGCCTGCTTCTCCCTCTGCCTCTGCCTGCCACTCCCCCTGCTTGTGCTCATGCTCACGCTCTCCCTGTCAAATAAATAAAATCTTTTTTATTTTTTATTTTTTTTAAATAAAATCTTTTTTAAAAAGTTACATTTGATGACTAAATATTTATTGAATTATTTTACGGAAGGCTTTGCCCCACTTCAATATGCTCTGCAGAAAAAAAAATGTGAAGGAAATGCTGACTTTTCCTATGAACATTGAAAAATATTGTATCTATGTCCTCTTTTGCCATACAAGGTATTTTTGTGTGTGTGTGATCTTTGGTGATGAGATGTATGTTTTATACCCATTTTGGAGGAAAAGTCCTCTCTGCTTGGAGTCATTGATTTAAAACTAATGCCACAATATACAATCATCAGCACCATTTGTCACCCCTGTAGCACCATTACTATTTATCGTGGCAAGCCTATGTAGATTGCGTTACTGAGAGATGGAAAAGGTGTTCTGTAGAGGCAGAGGGGAATCAAGAGGAATGTCAAATCTTCAGAGATCATCAGAATGTGATGCAGATGTGAAAGATAAAGACAAGAAAGATAAAGACAAGAAAGGTAAAGACAAGAAATTTTGGAGCCTTAAGGTTCTTCTCCAAAAAGTTAAATGTAATCCTTGTGACGAATATACATTTCGTGGAACATAGGACAGAAACAGAGGTATTCTAAATAAGTATTATAAATCCTTTTACAGATTCCAAGAATCAGAGATATGTTGTGGTGACAATTGGTGATACTTTGCTTCAACAGAATAAACTTGTTTAGTAGTGATCTATTTTTGTTGATTTTGTTTACTTGCTTTCCCAGAACCCCATCTCCTTTCTTTTGATAATAACTGCATCTTGTCTTGGTGAATCACCCCCTCCGTCCCTTAGCCCGGTAGTTCAGGTACAACTCAATTTACTCTCTGGTTCCAAGGATGTTCAGGCAACAGACATGGTCAATCATTACATGGCATCTACTGGCTACATGCATCATTTCTTGGGACTTTTACTAGAATTATCAGGAAAGAGGAACGCTCTCTTTCTTGAAGGATTATGTTAGTCTGGAATCCCTGTGAGTCCTGGTGGCTACCAGATGGAGAGAATCTGCTGAGCAAATCTGAGGAGTGGCCAGAAGCCAGATGTGCCACATTTTTTTTAGAAGTAAATAAACTCCATCTATTATGTTTTTAACTTGAACTAGCTGAGCTGGATTTTTTTGTAACTTGCATCTGAAAGATTCATGGCTAGAACATGTTATGAAGCCAATGCAGTTTTCTCCATTTAACTACATCTTTGGAAGTATTAATAAGTCACTCAAAACTGTGAAACTAAGGAGTGGCTCAGGCCAAATTAGAACTTTTTAAAACTCATAACTGAATTATGTGCTTTTCAGGAACACATACATATGTGCTATACCCTGAGGATCCTTTCTATATTTATTAACTGCTACCATATCTGCTGGCATATACAGGGAATAATAAATAATATTAACATTTTTATACAATAACACTTTCACAGTCATTAACTTATTTTGGTGCTCAATCTCACCACTTCTATTCAATATCAAACTGGAGCTCCTCATCAGTAAAATAAAACAAGAAAATCCAAGTCATAAAGCTGGGACAGAAAGAAGTTAAACTGTCTTTATTCATAGATAACATAATCGTGTATGTAGAAAAAAATAAGGATTTTTGAAAAAGAGCTATAGGCAAAAATGCAAAAAACAAAGTCATTTCACAGAAATCAGCTGTTTTCTACATACTAGCCACAAATAATCAGAGAATTAAATTTAAAATGGCCACTTATGATCATATCCCAAAACATGAAATACATTGGGATTAATTCAGTAAAATATATATGAGACCTGTACAATGAAAGCTACAGTGCTGAAAGAAATTAAGGACCTCAATAAGTGGAGAGATTTATCATATCCATGGTTTAGAAGACTAAATATTATTAAGCTGTCAATTCCTTTCAAATTGATATCTACATTTATTATGATTCCAATCAATTTCCAGAAAGCATTTTTTTTTTGGTAGAAATTAACAAAATCTTTCTGGTATCTGTTTGGAAACATATAGACCTAGAAGAGCCAAAATAATTATTGAAGTGAACAAAACATTTTGAGGACTTATATTACCTGGTTTCAAGACTTACCATAAAACCATGGTAATTAGAAAGTATAGCATCAGCATATAAACATGTAGATCAATGTAAAAGAGAGATAGTCTCAACATGAACCCAGTTTCATATAACCAATTGTTTTTTGATAAAGATACCACTACAATTCAATGAGTAGAGGATAGTTGGATAGTTTTTCCAACAAATACTATTGAAAGAATTGCTTACCATTTGGAAAAAATAAACCATGATGTTTACCTTCTACTTTACACAAAAAGTAACTTGAAATGAATCAAAGTCCTAAATACAAAAGCTAAAGCTATAAAATTTGTGGAAGAAAATGTAACTAAGAACCTTTATAACCTTGGGAGAACAAAGATTTCTTATAGATGACAGAAAAATGGTAAATCATAAAAGAATAAAAATGATAAACCAGATTTCATAAAATTTAAAATGTCTGCTCTTTGAAAGATACCATTAGATAAATGAAAAGACAAGCTAGAGGCTGGGGAATTTGCAATATTTGCAACATTTGCAATAACCATAGCCTCGATATACACTGAAAACCTTCCTATGCAGTTTTCAGAAAGTACTTTCTCCCAACTCTTTCCAACAAAATAGTTTGGCCTTAATACCTAAGATATGTGTTCCTTTTTCATTCACCCTGGTATCTGAAAAGAATTAAGTACTTCTTAATATTTCAGATTCAAAAGGAAAAGTTGAGAAGGGATATATTGAAGGTGTACCTGAAACACTCCTTTGTTTTCTAAGGTCTAGTTCAACTGGAAAAAAAAAAAAAAAAGACCCAAAACTTAGCTGGATAGTCTAAAAGTTGCACACATGCTTCTCAAAATTAGTCCTAGCTTGGATACTGGTTAGAGAACCCCTAAGGATAAGATTGGCAGAAAAGGAATGGAAATTCCAATGGGGCAACACAAATTTTAATGACCTGTGCAGATAGGTGTAGGAGTCCAGGTAAGCATGATCCTGCTTCTGGTGAGGTAGCAAGAGAAGGATGGGAGAGGACAAGCATGTTCTGCAGCTTCCAGGTACAACCTAGAGCTGTTTATGCGGGCACAGAACCCCAGGAGCCACATATAACCTCAGGGAAGAGAAGGTAACCAACATTATACTTCTTACCAACCTTGGAAAGTGATTTTACAGCCAAGATTTAATTTGATTTAGAAAAATTAATTTGGCACGTCTTATATTCAAAGTGTTAAGGAAAGAGTCAGAAGCTTGCCATTCTTTAATGAATTCCTCACAAAGTACTACGTGTGATCATTTAAAACTTAAATCTAGAACATGACATCTAAAAATCTTTCAATACCTTTAAGGCAGTTGTCCAAATCCATAGTTTGACCCATAACGCCCTGTAAAATCTGGCACCTGCTGATTTCACTATGCTTGTTTCATGACTCTCTTTTTCTTGATCTCTGAGGAATATCAAAGACAAAAATAACTTCTTAAAGAATGTGAGAAAATATAATTTTTTAGAATCCAGAGATTGATGTAATAATAGCTTCAAATTTCTGAAGGAAATAACTGTCCATCTAGAATTCTATATCCACAAAAACTATCATAAAATCATGAATAAAAGATAAAAATATTTTTAAAGAATAAACTATCACTGAGAAGCTTACTTCAGCAAAAGGGAAAAGGAGCCTTGGATAAAGAATCAGATATGAAAAGCGACAGTGAGTAGATAAGTCAACAAATTAGTTTAGTAAATATAAATAAGCGTTGACTATGACAGAAGAAAAAGAAAATAAATAATTTTTCTGGTTTTCAAAACCAGGTTCTAAATTGCTCAACAAAAATGTGGATAGGGGCCCTAGGTGGCTCTATCAGGTAAGCCTCTGACTCTTGGTTTCTGCTCAGGTCATATCTCATCCGTCAGTGAGAGGGAGCCCTGCTTTGGGCTCCCCACTCAGCAGGGAGTCTGCTTACAGATTCTCTCCCTCTGCCCCATTCTCCATGCACTCACTCATTCTCTCCACCCCCCCCAAATAAATAAATAAATCTTTTTTAAAACATGGATGTAGCAGAGCTTGGAAGCCTGTAGCTAAAATAAGTTTCTTTTTCTGTTGGGATGAACGACAGAGCCGTTGATCATCTATTATGTTAGTATTTAAGATCCTAGCAGGAATTGGTCTGTTTTTTGTATTGTACCTTGTGGTAACTATAGCATCTAAAAGAATGCCTGCCATGTATTGTTTGCTTTGTTTTTTAACCAGTGTGATTTTATCTTTTTCTTGGATGAACTTTTTCATTTATAATAGTTATAAATTCACAGAATTTTTGCAAAGATAGTACACAGGGTTTCTCTATACCCTACACCCAGTTCCTTATTATTAACGTCTTACATTATTATAATACGTTTGTCACAAGTAGTGAATGTATATTGACACATTATTATGAACTAAAGTCTATACTTCATTCAGATTCTCTCAGCCTTTTTCCTAATTTTTTTTTCTCTTCTGGGATCCCATCTGGATACTGCATTAAATTTAGTAGTCTTCTCATTTTAGACTCCTCTTGGCTGTAAAAATTTCTTAGACATTCTCTGGTTTTGATGATATTGATTTTTTGAGGCATATTGATAAGGGGTTTTGTATAATGTCTCTCAATTGGAAGCTGTTTCCTATTTCTTTTTCCTGATTAAACTGGAATGATATGTTTTTAGGAAGACAGACCACAGAGGTAAAGTGTCATTCTCACTACATCATATACAGGGTACATAATATCAACAGGACTAATCAATGTTGCCATTAGCCTTGTTTGATCACTAGAGACTGTCAAGTTTCTCCACCATAAAGGTATTGTTTTTTCTCTCTTTCCATACTGCATGCATTAAAAGAAATTCACTATGCACAGCCCACACTTAAGGAATGGGGTTGTTACCCAGGTTATTAAAAATAATAACCCTGTTATTAAAAAACACAAAAAGCTTCTTTATTTAACTTTTGAATACATAAAAATATAAAGGGAAAAATAAAACAATAACAACTAAAATGACTATTTTGGGAAATATCGCTTCATGTATTTCTCTGTTAATACACACATATATATACACATATACTGATACTTCACACTCATATATATACTTCACACTCATATATATAATTTTATATGAATAGGATCATATCACACTAGCTGCTTTTTATTATATATATACATATATATATATATATATATATATATATGCTGTTTAAATGCAGTTCCTTGTTTTTTTTTGTTTTGTTTTTTTGAGTTATCTCCGCTCAAGATTCTATTTTTCCTAACACAACCTCTCTCCATTCTTCAAAGCCAAGGCTTCCAAGTTGTGCATAATTTCGACCTCTAATATATATATATATATATATATATACACACACACATATATATACATATACACACAATTACATATATACTTTTAATGTTATATGTAATTTTACAAAAAATAGGATGCTATTATATACTTACCTATGTCTAGCTTAAACAGGCAGCAGACTCAGCTATTAAATCTCCTGAGACAAGGGAAACAAAAGCAAAAATAAACTACTGGAACTTCATCAAAATATAAAGCTTCTGCATAGCGAAGGAAACAATCAACAAAACTAAAAGGCAACTTACAGTGTGGAAGAAGATACTTGCAAATGACATATCTGACAAAGGCTTAGTATCCAAGATCTATAAAGAACTTATAAAGCTCAACACTCCAAAAACGAATAATCCAATTAAAACAGGGGCAGAAGACACGAATAGACCTTTTTCCAAAGAAGACATACAGATATATGGTCAACAGCCACATGAAACTATGCTCAACATCAGTGATCATCAGCGAAATGCAAATCAAATCTACAATGAGCTATCACCTCACACCTGTCAGAATGGCTTACATCAACAACACAAGAAACAAGGGCTGTTGGGGAGGATGCAGAGAAGGGGAAATCTCATGCACTGTTGGTGGGAATGCAAACTGGTGAGGTTACTCTGGAAAAGAATATAGAGGGTTCTCGAAAAGCTAAAAATAGAACTACCCTACTATCCAGGAATTGCATTACTAGGTATTTACTTAAAGGATAAAAAAATACTAATTCAAAGAGATACGTGCTCCTCAATGAATATGGCAGCATTATCAACAATAGCCAAACTATGGAAAGAGCCCGTGTCCATCAACTGATGAATGGATAAAGAAGATGAGGGGTGTGGATGTGTGGATGTGTGTGTAATGGAATATTACTCAGCCATAAAAAAGAATGAAATCTTGCCAACTGCAACAATATAGAACTAGAGAGTATAACTCTAAGCAAAATAAATCAGAGACAAAAACCATATGATTTCACTTGTGTGTGGAATTTAAGAAACAAAACAAAGGGGAAAAAAGAGAGAGAAAAAGAGACAAGCCAAGAAACAGACTTTTAAAATAGAGAACAAACTGATGGTTCCCAGAGGGGTGGGGGGTAGGAGGATATGTTAAATAGCTGATGGGGATTAAGGAGGGCACTTGCTGTGATGAGCACCAGGGGATGTATGGAAGTGCTGAATCACTGTACTGCACACCTGAAACAAATATTACATTGTGTATTAACTAACTGGAATTTAAATAAAAACGTAAAAAAAATAGAATATAAATTCTGGAGCCAGACTGAGGCCATCCTAGGATTCCCTGTTAATTATCTGCTGACATTGAACTAAATTTTCTGTACCTCATCTTTGTCATGTTTAAAAAGGAATAATAGAAACACTTACTTGACAAAAAGATTGAGAAAACTAAAGGAGTTAGTAGAAGTGTAAAAAGATTCAAGAAATGTTAACAGTTGTTGGTTTTTGTTTTTTTTTTCAAATAACAATACAAAAACCCTTCAGTCCCTCCAAGTCAACTAGTATAGGCGTAACTGCGTAAAATTCCATGTTACAAAGACAAACCTCATTTTATTCAGTCATTTCTCTATTGATGAACATTTGCCTTCTCATTTTTTTGTTATTACAATAATATTGCAATAAACATCTTTTCATACAATGAACATACATTCATACAATCTTTCTGAGCTTGGTCTTTTACATGTAAGGAACAGATTCACTGGGGAAATATTGCTGGTTTGATTTGTATATTTATTTTCATTTTTAATGGATTTGCTGGCATTCTGAAATTGTTATAATAATTAATATTTTAGCAGTAATGTATGAGAATACACATTTATAATATCCCTATGATATCCCTATGAACTATATATATTGTCACTTTTTTATTCTTTATAAGTGGTGAATATAATGTGGTATCTCTTTGTATCAAAGAGATATCACAAAGTATCACTTTGACTTAAATCACCTTCCTGTCACAGAGATTAACTTTTGATACATGTTTGTGGTCACTTGAATTTTCCTTTTTGAGATTTTATCATTCATATCCTTTGCTCATTTTTCTATGAAGATGTTACCCATTTGTAAGAATTATTTTTATAGTAACTTTATCTGTGAAATGGATACCAAATATTTTTCCATAATCCATCTTTTATATATTAAGTTTGTTTAGGATAATTTACATAATTTTTAAAAACACATAATTATATAAATATTTTTTTCCATTTTAAAATGAGTTTTCTAAATCTTTTTTTCCTCCAAGAATTATTTGGACCATGTTTCTTAATTTCATAATGGAAAGTTTAATACAATCTTTTTACTATTCTATAGTATTAGGGTTTTTTTGAATGGAGGTCTCAATCCTCTAAATTCATTTTATAAACAAAAACAGTGGTTTTCAAACATCACTATGCATTAAAATCACCTGGAAGACTTTCCAAAACACAGATGGCTGGACCATATCACCAAATTTCTGTTTCAATCTCTGTGGGGGGGCCAGACTACCAGGATCTCTAACTACCTTCCATATAATGTTGGTCCTACTGGTTCAGGGTCCACATTCTGAAAATCACTAAAAGCTCACAACACAGAGTTTGAAAAATATTAGTAAAAAATAAAATAAAGAAAACTTTCAGTAGAGACTTAGACATCGATGTTCAGTACCTTTTTCAAGGTCACACATTTAAAAATGACAGATCAGTATCTCCTGACTCCCAGAAAAATAATGATTCAACCACATCATACCATCTCCCTAGGTTCAGTAGAAGACTGAAGATTCTATCAATCGGATCTATGTGAGTGGAAAGGGCTAGAAGTTCCATGTTCATGCAGAGACCAGAGAACCAATTAGAAGAAACAATCTTGAAGAATTTTATACATAGGACTGGAGGTTAATCTGAAGTACTTCTACGATTTGAAGACTCACAGATTTAAGAATGCAAAGGCTAAACTGGAAATAGTTCATGAAAAAACAGAATAAACACTAGGCTTAGAGCACAGAAAGAAGGGCTAAGTAAGAATAGTTGCTTTGGAGTTGTTAGAGCTGGAAAAAATGTTGATATTAAATTGATCAAATCAAGGAGAGCTTCTAAATCAAGGAGAAGGCTGGAGGTTAATATGACATTTAAGGTTTTAAAATGTAATAATTCAATTAGCAAGTATAAAACAAAAAATATGACTAATAAAAAGCCACCATGACCTACACAGTTGGCATAATGCAAATTGTGTGTGCTGATTACAATCTGGCTCCACAAGTTAAAATTTTGGATGAGTGTAATAATTAAAGACGGTAAAACTGGAGCTCATTGAACCTAAATAACTTGCCCAACAACAATATATCCAGTAAGCCTCCTAGCTACTAGTAGGCCTTGTGAGTCTAAAACTGCTTTGTTCACTATGCCATCAATGAATGGTTTGACCTACAACCTGGGGGACCATCTATATTTCCATGCAAAGCAGGACCTTTTGTTAGTGAAATAGCCTATCATTAATAGTAGTTGTGGGAAAACATAGTGGGTGGCTTTTTGCCTGGGACTCCAGCCCTTTGGACAACCCCAAAAGGAGGCAGGGGCTGATGGAAATATAGCCACATCTGCAATCTCATTCCATTTTGAGACCCATCCTCTAAGTGACTCAAATGCACCTGGACACAACACAAACGGGCTTTTATTTTTAAGATTCACATACATTTTTCTTTTGCATTCCATAAACAGCATCATTTTCCCCCTTTCATGTGACCGAAACCTACCTACTTTTTTTTGCCCATGCTTTTTATGTCATTTGCTACAGTCGTTTTGAAACATTCTCCTCCACAGCCTGCCAGCTGGAACTGTCCTTCAATGTCTAACCCTTCAGATCTCTACTTCTGTATGAAACACATTGCAATAGTATAATTAAAGTGGTTCTGTTCCGTTGTATGTTGTCTAACATTTTGCTTTGTGCCTGAGAGAGCTATTTATTCTAGCAGCCACAGAATCTTTGGGAATTGGTAGCTCCCAATGAGGGTCAGTAGGCAGCATGAAGAACAGATGACAGCCTGCAATGCCTCCTTCGCATTTCTGTAAAGAGATCTGACATTTACAAAGAACTGCATGTTGCCTTTCCTCACAAATCTCCAAAGACTCCACAAAAATAAAAGGCTTAATGATTATTCCTTCACATTTGATATGCTTTTAAAAGTGCAAGATAAGCTATTCTTGGTTAAACTGAAAGCCTTACCATTGGATGCATGGTGGAACCATCTCTAAGAATTCCTATCAGAATACAGGAACAATATATGTCAGAGAACCCTTTCCTAGAAATTGCTCTAGTTCTGGAGCTAAGAATTGCTGTTCAGGGCAGGTCGTGGGTTCTAAAGAGTCAATACGCCTCTTCCTACAGTTCTCTTAAATTTAGATCTGGTAGAATCAGGTAGCATTTAAATTACCCTAGAGTTAATTATACTTCCATTTCCTCTGTTCATGAAAGAAATTTGAAAGCACCTGAAGTCCATTCTTAAATAACTGAGATAAACTTCCTTTAATGATAGATAACACCTTAAACTAAAGATTCAAATTCCAAAAGTTAATCTCTCCTTGGATCTTTTAAATTGCATATAAAAACCTGCATGCATTAATAAGAAATGACTTCACTTTATTAATACTACTTTGTTTTTAATTTTCTGATCTAAATACAGATTACTGAAAAAGAAATTTTCTGTAATATTTCCTTCATGCAGAATTTAGAGAAGTGCGGAGATTAACTAATCTTTTTTATGGTAAATAATTTAAGTAGGGAAAAAGTTAATCAATAAAAAGTAAAAGGAGCTTTAGTGACATTTTAAAGTAAAACCCAAGGACAGTTTGATGTGAATCAAGTGCCATTTCTCCCTCTGAGTCACATACAAAGTATGGAAACCTGGCTTAAACAAATCAATGCTGGATTTGGTAGAGCAGGGAAGAAATGACTGAAGTACATGAGTAGGAGAAATAGTCATTTCCAGATGATATTCACTCATAGTAAATATGGCCACAAAGAGTGGAAGGGGAAGAACAGTGACTCCTTAATCCTGTTTCCTTTCTCCTATTCTCTGTCCCAGCCAGTCTCCATCTAAATAATTGTTATTACAGGAAAAATGAAGCACATAGTATTCTCTTGTAAAAAAAAAAAAAAAAAAAAAAAAAAAGCCCTTTATGGTAGAACCCCATGAGTCACATTTTTTTTAAATTGTTCCATTCTCCAGAATTTCATGTAATTCCTAAATTTTCAGAGTATTATGAAACGTATCCCTACATTAAAAAGTGTTTAAATGGAAAAATAATTTAAAATAAAAATAACAAGAACATTCACATAACTCACCACCCAGTTTAAGAAATAGAATTGCTGTCTGTACCTGAGATGTTTCCTATATATCCCTGAATAAGTGCATTACAGTCTTTCGGCTCAGCATTGCCCTGCTTTTCTTTTTTTAGTTTTATCAGGTTAATATACAGTATACAGCTTATTTGTTTCTGAACTTTATGTTAGTAGACTCAATGTACACACTGTTTTATGACATTTTTTGTTTTTATGATCTATCCATGTTGATGCTTTTGCCTATAATTTATTTTTACTACTATATATTGTATCATTAAATGATATACCACAATTTATTTATCCATTCTATTGTTAGCAGATATTTGGGATGTTTCCAGTTTCTAAAATTTATTTCCATTTTTACCATCAATTTTTATTTTTTTTAAATGTCAAACCTCAAGATTCTCAACATCAATAATTACAGAGGGAGTGCAAATCAAAACCACAATGAGATATTACCTGTCAGAATGGCTAGAATCAAAAAGACAAGAAATAACGAATATTGGAGAGGATGTAAAGAAAAAGGAATCCTCATATACTGTTGGTGGGAATGTAAATTGGTGCAACCACTGTGGAATATAGCATGGAGGTTCCTCAAACAATTAAAAATAGAAATACCAGATAATCCAGTAATTCCACCACTGTGTATTTACCCAAAGAATATGAAAACACTAATTCAAAAAGATATATGCACCCCTATGTTTATTGTAGCATTATTTACAATAGCCAAGATATGGCAGCACCCCAAGTGTCCATTGATAGATGGATAAAGATGTGAGATATCTATCTATCTATCTATCTATCTATCTATCTATCTATCTATAATGGAATATTACTCAAACATAAAAAAGAATAAGACCTTGCCATTTGCGACAACATGGATGGACTTATCTAGGGTATTATGCTGAGTGAAAGGAGTCAGACAGAAAAAGACAAATACCATACGATTTCACTTACATGTGGAATCTAAAAAATAAAACAAATGAACAAACAAACAAAAAAGGAGAAAAAGATTCATAAATACAAAGAACAAACGGATGGTTGCCAGGGGGAGGGGGGTGGGGGATGGGCAAAGAGAGTGAAGGAGAGTGGGAGATACAGGCTTGAGGTTTTGGAATGAATAAGTCATGGAGATGATAGGCACAGCATAAGGAATATAATCAATGGTATTGTAGTAGTGTTGTATAGTGACAGATGGTAGCTATGCTTGGCGATGAGCATAGCATAACGTACAGACTTGTCAAATCACTATGTTGTACACTTGAAACAGTGTGTGTGAACTATACTTCACCAAAAGAAAATTAAGGCTAGACCTCCCTAGAAGTTGAAAGAAAAGTACAATATACCCTTCACCTACATTAATCAAAGTAACGACATTTAGCCATATTTGTAGGCTTTTTCCATATTTTTTCCCCATATCCACTCTTTCCATTTTAAAAGATGTGGGATACAGAAAAATCTGTGGTTGAAGGCAAATTTAAAGCTCATGGATTCCACCAAGAATTTCAGTAAGCTGCCATGTATCATTAGTGTCTTTTATTCAGGAATAGTTCTTCAGCATTTTAGAGAATGCTTCAGAATTTTGATTTGGCTAATGGTTTCCTCATGATCACATTTACATTAAAAATCTTTATAAGAAATACCTCATAGGTGATGCTGTGTGCCATCTCACGCATCCTGTAAATAGGCACAACTTATCAGTTTATTCCATTATTAACGATGTTAAGATTATTTGGTTAAGATGATGCCCACTGCATTTTTCCACTGAAAGTATACCTTCCCACTTCACAATTAATAACTAATGTGAAATAATAGTTGGAAACTCTATAAATGTCTTATTCCCCAACAAAATTCCACCCAATGATTTTAGCATTCATTGATAATTCTTCCTTTATTCAGTCACTACCATATTGTTTGTAAAATGGTGACTTAAAATTTCCATTATTATTTCTGCATTTAGTAGTTGGCATTCTTCTGTAAAAAAAAAGGAGCATTTTCCTTTTCCACCACACCTCTTTTAAATTTGTTTAATTGTATAATGTTCACATATTAATCAAGATAAAACTGCCATAACTATAAAAATAGTCTACAAAGTAGAACTGAAGGCAATAAAAGACTAAAAAATCCATATTTTTTAAAAGTAAAAGAGTAAATTCACTGGGAATATTTAACAATTTTAAATTTGTATGCACCTAATAACATGGTCTCACCATTTACAATGCCAAAATTCAAAGAACAGAGAGGAGAATTACAGAAACCCACAATCACTGTGGAAAATTGATAGAGCAAGCAGGCAGAATATCAGTAAAGACAAAGAAGATTTAATAACTCCATAGCAAATATTACTTAATTTAAACCACTGAACTAATTTGATGTAAAATACTGATCATCTGTAGAATATACATTATTCTGAAGTGCACCTAAAACATTTACCAAAATTTGGCAATACATGGGGTCATAACACATTTCAAAAAAGACCTCAATAAATGTCAAAGGATCAAAGTCATACAACTTGTATTATCTGATCATAGTGGATTTAAATTAGATATAAATGACACAGACGTAACTGGACAGTTCCTAAACATTCCAAGTTTCAAAAATCACTTTTAAATATCCACTAGCCTAAGAAAATCATAAATTAGAAAATAAGAAAGGCTGAAATCAGTGAGCTAAGTATACAACTCAATAAGTTAAAAAGGAGTAGTAAAAAAATTCCTAAATAAAATTGAAAAAAAAAGGAAATAATGAAGATAAGAACAGAAATGCATGAAATAAAACTCAAAGAGAAAAATCCAATATTTATTCTTTACAATGACTATTAAAATTTACATAACCCTAACCATCCAAAAAAGTACACAAATGGCTAATATAAGGAATGAAAAGAGGTGATCGCAAATACATGCTTCAGATACTAAAAAGAGGAAATTTGAATAACTTCATACCAAAATATGTGAAAATATATATAAAATGGACAAAATCCTTATACAGATTATCAAACTTATACAGAAAGACAAAAATCAGAATGGAATATATATATATATGGCATATATATATGCCAAATATATATTTTATATATATGACCTATATGACATATATATTATTTTTTTGGAGAGTGCTCTCAAGAGGAGTAAAGAAAGTGAGGGAGAATGGGAAAAAGCTATGCAAGATTGTGGTCTCAGTTGAGACTTGCTTCAGTTTGATCCAAGAGAGAAGTTCTGGCACAGAATCTCATCCTGAGGTAAGGCAGTGGGGGATAGAGTGGGGGTAAGGGGGGTTAACTTTTGTACTTGTGTCACTTAGCTTAATTAACAATAGTTATTGTCTGTCCCAAAGCAAATGGGATGGGAGTATACTCTACCAGGCAAGCTAGCTTAAACTAGCTAAAGGCAATGCTCTGGCAGCTGTAAACAGTTAACAGGCAATCACAGCAGGTGAGCGATGGGCATACCACTCAGTAAAGGGGATCTGGGTATGGCATCAATTCATTCACTGTGGTCCATCCTTGGCACCATTGAGGTTCGCTTGTTTATCACAGTAAGTTCACTTTATACAGTCAGTCTCTTCAGGATTCTGGTTGGTGACAATTTCTGGAAATACTGAGAGAAGACTTAGCAGGACAAATCACATCTCCACTGCTATAGTTAGTCTTGAAGCCATAGCTGATAATCATCATCTCCCTCTTCTGCTACCCATTTTAGGTTTCCCTCAACTCTGGCTGCCACTTCCTCTAATCTAGATAGTTTGACTGGGAGACTGACCTAGATCCATGACTCCCCAAGGGAATCTGGCCAAGTCTGGACACAATTTTGGTTGCAGAACAGGAGGAGGTGCTATTGCCACCTAGTGGGTAAAGGCCAGGGACACTGCTAAATACCTTACAATGCATAGGACAACTCCCTCAACAAAGAATTACCTAGCCTAAAATGTCAATAATGCTGAGATTGAGAAATCTGCCTCAAAGATTTAGTGAAAATGCTTATGGTTCGGGGGAGTTTTAGGGTTTCCTTTTATGCAACGTGCCAGTTCTAGTGCCACCTCGCACATCATGTAAATAGGCAGACAGGCAACTGTGGAAACAGTCACCCAGACCAGCATCCCAAATGCCTCTTTATTTCAAGTACGATCCCACTGGAGAGTGAATCAGGAGAATCAGTTTGAGAAATGGCTCTTCTAACCCGTTCTGTGTCCTTAGACAAGTCTCATCAACTCTGGGCTTAGATTTTCTCATTTATAAAAGAAAAGGGGGGAATTATCTGATCTTCATATGGTCCTTTCAATTCTGACCTTCAGTTCTTTGTGGCTAAATACTTCTTGGAGGAGGGAGATTAACATTGGAAAACCATAATCATGTATTTGTGTCTTTGTAATCAGCTTCATTTATAAAAGACAGCTGCACAGGAGAGCAAGCAATAATGGCTGTTGTAGGAGGGGAGTGTGTAACCCTGATAAGTGGAAGTCAGCTGGACAGGAAAATTATGGAGGGAGGGGAAAACATTGAATGTGAAGGCAAGAAGTTCCAGAAATAAAAACCACCGTTAATCTAAGGCTGATCTGGTAACCACTACAACCACAACAGCAAACATTTGCATAGGGTTTTATAAATGTTAGATACTTTAACCCTTACAGCAGCCTCATGAAACAGGAAAGGATGACTTAATTATCCCCATATTATAAATAAAGATCTTGAAGCTAAATAAGACAAGTGGATGCTTAAGTTTATGTGTTGATTGAGAGGCAGAGTTGGACTTAAATTGACATCTTCTGATGCAAAAGCCTTCAGACAGACTGCCAGAAGAAAACTGGAGAGTCTGAAGACTCTGGTTTTAGTGTAGTTCTGGCCTTCTCCAGCTATGTAAGAGCTTGTTTCTCCAAATCCAAATTATTCGATTCCCATGCTGGGGATGGTTTCGCCATCTTCTCTGCACTCATTAATTACATCCCCCTGAGCTTGAAAGGGGTGATTCACTTTCAGCATTTCTAAAAAATAAATAAATAACATCTTGCCAAAACACAAACATTAGTTCTGCCACATTATTCTTCAGGTCCATAGGCCATGTCTCAAGAACCCAAGAGAAGAATGCTTATAAATTAACTCTGGCTGTGAAAGGTTTCGAAAGAATTATGCTCCCGTAAAAGCCTTAAAAAGCATGGGTTTTGTGTCAGTATATTTGTATGACCCTTACTGTGTGCTAATTATCAGTTATTTTTAAAGTTGTTTTATACTGAGTTTTCCACACAGCAGCTTAAAGAAAGATTCTTGGAAAATATCCTGGATTTCTATCTGCAAAACCTGGGAAAGCTCTATCACACATTTAGTGATATTACAAATACTATGGTTTTAAATTCACCCAAACTAAAGAAGAGATTTGGAGATACTAGAGTTTTGGGGGTCAAATTTTTGTTTTGGTTCATTGGAGATATTACATATGATAATCTGATCATTTGACTTCGTGAAGTCAAACAAGTTTAAGATCCTCTATCAATATTTCTTGTGCCCCATTGCATGTATTTATGGTCTTACCATTGATTCTAGCTATAGCTACAACGTACTTTTTCAAGTAGGCTCTGACTCCTTTGCATGACATGCCATGCATCTTTGCTTCTTGCCCCATGACTTCAATGCCAATGCATGAGTGGGCCTGCAGTAGGAACTTTTTCAGTACAACCCATGTACAGCTACATAATGTGGGGGAATTAGCTCTGGGTTAATGCTCAATCAATCTGGAATGGGAGCCAATGGATGAATATTCATCACTGTCAATCCTTGGATTCACGATTTTGTGAGGCATTTCATATGACTTCAGAAGACCCTAGCAGGACTGAACTCCTAAGTTTCCATGATGGTAACCAACTCAATAATGATCTCTTTTATTGTTTTTTTGTCCTTGCCTATTAAATTCTATGCAGTTACTTCCATTCCCTGAAATCACCTCCCAAATAAACAACCAGTTCATAAGTCTTTGTTGTACACTCTAGTATTCTCAGGGCAGGTAGGTATATGGGTAGAATCCAGGCCAAGGAAATTAATACTAAAAGTAGCCCTAGAGATTACAAATGTCCAGGATGAGATTCTAAATCTGAATCACTCACCAACTACTGACGACTGACCATGATAGCACCAGGCATGCTGTAATATCACAATTAGAAATACTGTCACCTATGGTGTGTTAGAATGATACACAGGTGGAGGGTGAAGTCTGGGGTAATTTGGCTATTGAAAAGAATAGGCGGCACTGGCAGTTATACAGCAGATTTCTGTTGGCCACATTGGAAACATTAAAAAAAGAATGATTGGTCTGGTAAGCCAACCATCAACCAAGAGTAAGCTATGGAAGCCATAAAGGCCTCCACAGAAGAACTGAAAGAAAACCACTTCTCCTGCTGCAACAGGGAAGCCTGTGTTGAATATCAAATCCTATATTTATTTAAAAGAGGGAATTTAAAAGGAGACTAATGTGCAGACTCAATGTGACTTTTGGGCAAAGGAGCCCTGATAGGTGAGAGATGTGACCATGACACCTGGTATGGGAATATTTGGGTGGACAAGCTTAAGAAGACACAGCTCCGAAATTTTCCTAATCCTCTAGGCCAGCAGAAGGAAATCCCTTCCCACTTTGGGGCTTTAGGGAGTACAGTAGCCTCGTCTTTCCTAAAAACCATCCAAAGAACTCACAGAAGCAAATGCCTTATAAGGTTTTGTTTGCCTTCCCCATGATCCATCACACCTCTACTCATTCCCACAAATTGATAACTAGAATCACATCTCTTCAAAACCCAAGCAAGGAAACACAGTCTCTTCTCTGGAAGGTAACAGCTAACTCCCTAAAAGAATTGCAAACTTTGGCTCATGTGTACATCGAATTATGAGTGTTCCCCTTAAATTGAGTGCAGAATATAAGACTAGATGAAAAGGCAGTATTCACATAGATGTACTCTCCCATGACACAGAATTTAATATTCTAGCCTGAACACCTAGAGCTAAGTCTAATACACTGCTGGAATGGTTCCTTAAAGCTCTAATATTCTGATAGTCTACAGTAATTGAAGTCAGATATGGGAATTGCCGTGGAAGTTTTAATCAACTTTATTGAGGTACAATTTACATACAAGAAATGCACACATTTTAAGTGTACAGTTTCAGGAGTGTTGATAAATGCAGACACCCATGTCCACCCTAATGATTATAAAAAATGTTTTCATCATTACAAAAAGTTCCTTTGTGCCCTTTGTAGTAAATTATCCCCTCTGGCAACTGTGGATCTGATAACTATCTCTATAGATAAGTTTTCCTTATTCTAGAAATTCACATGAATGAAATCATATGGTATATACTCTCATGTGTCGGCTTTTCTCTTTTTATACTCAATGTAGTATCTTTGAGTTTCAAACATGTTACCATACCTAACAGTAACTTATACCTTTTCATCGCTATTATCTCACTTTTCTTTTTTTTTAAGATTTTATTTTTTATTTATTTGACAGAGAGAGAGAGATCACAAGTAGGCAGAGAGGCAGGCAGAGAGGAGGAAGCAGGCTCCCTGCTGAGCAGAGAGCCCGATGTGGGGCTCAATCCCAGGACCCTGAGATCATGACCTGAGCCGAAGGCAGAGGATTTAACCCACTGAGCCATCCAGGTGCTCCCTCACTTTTCAAATACACCAAAGCTAGTTTATACATTCACTTGCTGGTGGATATTTGGGTTGTTTCTAATTCAGAGATAATTTAAACAAGTCGCTATTAACATTCCTGTCAAGTCTTTATGTAGACGTATATTTTCATTTTTCTTGGCTAAAATACTTAACAGTGGATTATAAAGAAATAGGTATATTATTATTTTTATAAGAAACTCTGTTTTCCAAAGTAATTGTATTATTTTTACATTCCTACCAAAATGTGGGAAAGTTCTAGTTGCTCTTCATTCTTACCAACTTGGTATGATCAGTCTCATTAATTTTAACTTTTTAAGCTCTTAATTTTAACTATTCTAACAAGTGTGACATGGTAGTTTTATGTGGTTTGAATTTGCATTTCTCTAATAATAAATGCTCTGGAAGGTTGAACCTTAATCATGTGCTCATTGGCCATTTGTATATCTTAATTTTTGAATATCTGATCAAATATTTTACCCATTCTCAAAACTGTGTTATCTTCATATCATTAAAGAGTTCTTGGGCTTTGCAAATGTTGGTCTAAGTTATTTCTGACTCTGGAGTGTAATTTTTCTTCCTAAAGGTTTCTTTCTAGTGTCTCAACTAGATGCTGGAGTTGTTAAGGAGGTGTAAATGAGTTCTTCCCACTCTGGCTGGTCTGAAATCCCAATGCCCCCCAGCACACTTGATCTTTATCTATACAATCTTTGTTTTCTATGCCCTATGGGTGCTATTCCCTGGTAAGACTCCAGTAGTCTTGACTTGCTGCAATGTGAAAAATTACCTGCAAGCAAGACAGCCTCTAAATACACTACCAAGTTATCTCACCGAAAGGTCATAGAACAGAAGGGCTCACAGAACAAATTTAAAGGGTTTATTAAATTATTTTGGAACACACTGCAAGAAGGAAGGGGATAGAAGTGGGGTAACAACATTTTTAGAATAAGTTATAAGTGGAGTTATGCAACGTTCATTTATCCTGAGGTCTCAGCTACATCAACCTTCTTGCTGATAGTGTGGTTATAAGATCCGGAGTTGAAGTTAAAGCAAGGGATTCACAAACAGAGATATCCTGGGCCAGTGACTCATGCTTGCTCTATCGGAAAGACGCAGAGGCAAGTATACCTGGCCAGAGCAGGAAGATGTCAATCAGCCTTTGAACAACCATGGGTTTTACTGCATTTTTTATGTACAGTACATATAGTGTTATTAATCCAAAGGAGGCATAATCATGACTTATTCTTTCTATCCCTTTCTATCTATAACTAGTATTGATATTTGTTCTATCATCTTGGCTATTTATTATATCTATCTTTGAAGTGTCTTATAGGTTACTAACTCATTTACAATCTACATCTAACATATCTCCCAAATTTTAACTATACTTCACAGGCTCCTTGTTTACTCATATTTGACACCTTCTAGGAGCCTTACCTGTGTATCATAAGCTCCCAGCTTACTTACTATCTATGTTAAACACTTCTAGGTTTCATCATCCCATTAACTATCCTGTCCTCTATGGAAGATTGAATATTCTCAAACAATACAGTACACTCACATTATATCTGCATATGCACAACTCAATCGTTCACAAAGCCCTCACCAAGTCCCTAGATCCAAACCAACACCCATTGATTGATGGGGAGATTGGGTCCCCTTGAAGGACTCTGGAATGCCACTAAGGTATATATGATAAATATTCACCTAATCCTTCCCCCAGAAGTACTTATGGTCATTTATGAGAGTAACTGTGTATTAGGGAAAACAGTATACCCAAACACCTTGAGAGCTATTGGAAGCAAGGTGTAAGCTAACATTACAACAAGAGGACCAAAATGCCAGTTAGGGGGTTAATGGAGGACAGGTGATTAATGGGGTGTAAGAGTGAGTACAAACTAGTCTTGCCAACATACCTGGAAGTAGTTAGAGTAATAGAATAGAATGGCCTATTAAAGCCTCAGCTAAGGTGCCATCTAAGAGTCAATATCCTGCAGGTTCTGATAACTGTGTACTTTAGGAGGATGCATATAAAGCAAACTAATAACCATTATATGGTGACTTATTCCCCAATATCTAGAACAAATACTTGGATCTTAAAAAGCAAAGGGTGGAAGATTGGCACTTATCACCACCATTTTTAATGATCTCTTTGAGGAATTTACCATTTTGCATTCCTAAAACACTAGGGTCTGATGGATTAAATATCCTGATCTCCAGAGAAGAAACAATCTTCAGTGGAACCCCAAAAGTGTTCCACTCAAGAAATGCTAGAGTACCACCTGGTATCAAGGGCCAGAAGCCATGAAAGCAGTTACTATAGTTAATGAAAAACTGATCTAATTATCATGGGGAACAAAGATTGCTCCTCCAGAATAGGAACATGGAGGAATATGTCTGGGACATATTTATTGGGACATTTTTTTTGGTGCTTTCAGGCCTCGTAATAATGGTGAATCCACGGTTGCAGCAAACACAGCCCAATAGGGCACAGAACCCTCAGGTATGATGACCTGGGTCACCCTACCAGGCAAACAACCTACACTTGCTAAAGTGCTAATGAAGGACAGGGAAATCTAGAAAGAGTGGTGGAAGAAGAAAAGATAAATGTCAGTTATGGCCTTGAGACCAGTAGCAAGTAGCTTGTTCCATTAAACATTGAATATTGTCTTTGAAAAATAATTTATTGAGGTATAATTGAAATATAACATATATTAGTTTCAGGAAAATACTAAGTTTTTTTGCAAATTTCAATTAGCTACTACCTTGAGGAAGTCAAGATTTAGGTTTTAATGTAAGGCATGAGCAGTTCTTAATAGTGCAAGGTATGAATTTTATTAAATGTGTCCTGTGTCTGGCCTCACATCCTTTCAACCTTATCTCTAATTCCACTCTTACTTGATAAACAAATTCTTTGTGGGCTTTGACTTATCCTCCACTTTTTTCTCTTTGACTTGGGCCTTCTCCGATGTTAAAGTATGGAAATCTAGTTGGAACTCACTAGTGTGAAGCTTGTGCAATCCAGAAGAAAGTGTATGTGTGTATGTGTGTGCGCACATGTGTGCATGTGCATGCTTGGGGTGGAGATTAACAGTCCTTGGAGTTATCCTCAATGAAAAGTAATGGGAGCCCATGGGTATACGATTGCCCCTGTCAATCCTTTGGTGGACAATTTTGAGAATGGTTTGACTAGTTCTCTTCTTTTAAAAGGCCCTGACAGGATTCAACTTCACCATGACAGTGACCATATTGATATCAGGCACTCAAGCTGAGTTTTAATCCTTCCAAGTTTATTCTCCCCAGTCCCTCATCCTCTCAATTATCACTCTGAAATCTGGGTTACCTAGAAGAGGAACCTAGACTAAGACACATACTACCCCTATAACTTTCTCACTGTGTGATGGTAAGAAAATTACTCAAATTCTCTGTATCACATTTGTCTTACTTATACAATGGCAACATTAATGGCATACTAGTTACGAGGATTAAATGATAAAGTATAATGACTGGCACATAATACAAAGTAAATATTAGCTGTTTTTAATATTGTTATTATTGTTATTAAGCTTTCCACGAAAAACAAAATTAGGGCCCTATAGCTCAGTTAGGAAAAATTCAGCAGTGCTGAGGTAAGAATAGTCTGATCAAGACACCCTTACTGGTTTTTTCTACTCCTTGAATATGTAAAGCATCAAGAAATTTCAGGGTCAATAATGGAGTCCCAGTGTTTACATATATTTTAAGAGGTCTACATGAAATCGAGATTTCCAATGGCTTTAACACTTAAAAGCACATATAATGAGTCATATAAACCTTATGCTCTATTTCCTAGGCAGTTTGCTCAAAACGCCAATCTCAGCACAGGTTTAGCTTACAGGGAGATTCATATATATTATAATACCTATAAATATATACATACATGTTACGTACATGCATGTGACATGTATATGTGTATGTATGTACCTTATAGCTTCAGTTTGACAGTTTTAAAATTACAATATTAAGGAAACATTTCATTTCACTTTGAAACACAATATTTATAAGAAATTCTACATTGAGAGGCACCTGGGTGGCTCAGTGGCCCTGGTCTCAGAGTCCTGGGATCAAGCCCGGCATCGGGCTCTCTGCTCAGCGGGGAGCCTGCTTTCCCCTCTCTCTCTGCCTGCCTCTCTGCCTGCATGTGGTCTCTCTCTCTGTCAAATAAATAAATAAAACCTTAAAAAAAAAAAAGAAATTCTGCATTGAGACTGCAGTGTATCAGTTTCTATAAAATCTCAGATTACTTAAGCTCTCTAAATGACATATTATTCTTTTTAAAAAAAAATGGGTAAAACACTACCTCCACGAAGGTATTATCAGGGTTAGAAGAGATGTATATGAAAGTGCTTTTAGAACTGAATTTTTTACAAACATTGAGCATTAATAAGTTTGCTTGCACTTATACATACAAATAGTTCCTCTTGGATTTATGTACCAAGAACTAAATTTCAAAATGGAAGAGCTTTCTTTTCTTTTCTCCTTTCAAATTCTCCAATGATTTTTGAGCTCTTGCCCATTGGTTGGAACTGCAGCCATCTGGACTATGCGCAAGAGCCAGTCTCTCTTCTCTTTTCCATGTGGCCAGAAGTGTAGCTGCAGGGGACTGAGAGCCAGCTGTGCAGTGCCTGATGGGCACTAATCATCCTGACCCCTTATATTCCCCCATAGTATAAGAGATCTGTGGCTCCCAGAGGACAGTTACATGGTGCTCTTCCCCACCACCTTGATATTTCTTCTCTGGGCTTGGAGGCTTGTAGGACCCATGCTTACTTTGAATCAATAAGCTCTCATAGATTGAGAACATTTGGGAGTTGAACGATTCTTTCCAGACAGGGGATCAGAGGCAGTTTCAAGGAAGAGGCAGCATTTGAGCTGGGCTATATAGACTTTCAAAAGATAAAAACAGAATGAGGGCATTCCGGACAATGGAAAGAGCATTAGTAAAGACACGAGGACATGGAATAATATTCAAGAAGATTGATTTAAATATAGGGTGTATTGGGTATTAAGGCCAAGAGAGAAGAACAAACAGTATAAATAGGTTAAGATCAGGTAATGAAGGTCAACTATAAGAAGCACTTTCTGTGCAATACAGAGTCACTTGGAATTTAAATTGGGTTGAGATGGCATAATTAGAGCTGAATTCTAAATAATTAGGGCCTGAATGGGACAGTGTCATTGAGATGGGCAAAGAAAAAAAAGGAAGCCTTTTGAGACATGGTAGAGGGAAAAGATGGACTTAGAAATGTTTTCGTGAAGATTAGGAATATAAAATATATTTTTAAAAATGACTGAAGAGTGACTTATATTGAGGTATTATACACACACACACACACACACACTTATGTTGGGCTTGATTCATTGAATGACAGTAATTTTTTCATTCATATTGTGGTATAACATGTATATATGTATATATACATATATGTGTGTGTATATATACATATTTGTGTATGTATGTGTATACATATATATATCTAGTTAAGTGCATAAAAAGGCATTAATCTTAAGTGAATTTTCACATTTATTATTTGTTTTAATTTTCACGTTTAAATAAATACTGAAGCCATAACCCAGATCAATACAGAATATTTCCAGCACACCATAAGGTTTCCTCATCCTGTTGCTAGTCAACAAACATCTCCCTTGGTGAATTTTGAGTTAGACCCATTTTATATCTTTTTTTTTTATTTAACAAATATTCACTGAGCTCATAACAGTACCAGGAAAATATGGGGAATAGACACAGTTGTTTTCTTGTCCCCAAGAGGGTTCTTTATACATGGTCCAGTACAGTGGTTCTTATTTTACTACACATAAAAGTCACCTGGGACTATTGTTGAAAATGTGGATTTGGCAGACCCCTCCCCCAGATCCTAATTCAGCCCTTTTAGGATAAAGCCCTGCAATATCCATTTTTCCCCCTATTAGAGGGTAACTTCTTTTCCCCCTTTTTTTTTTCTTTCTTTACTTGTCTTTCTTTTCTTTTCTTTAAGTATAGTTGACATAGAATATTATATTAATTTCAGGTGCACAACATAATGATACAATTACATACATCATGAAATGCTCACCATAAGTGTAGTTCCTATCTGTCACCACGCAGAGGTATTACAATGTAATTGATTATATTACCTATGCTGTACTTTTCATCCCCACGACTTATTCATTTTATTACTAGAGGTTTGTACCTCTTAATCCTCTCACCTGGTCACCTATGCCCCTAATTCCCTCCCCTCTGGCAACCACTAGTTTGTTCTCTGTATTTATGAGTCTCTTTTGCTGTTGTTGTTTGCTTAATATTCATTTTTAAAAAATGCCCTGCTTTCCTTTAAAGCAGATGATCTTAGGGTCACACTTGAGAAACGCAAACCTATTGAATGGAACAATAAGGCCTTGTAGTCCATGCTAAGGAATCTGAACAAAATCCTGTAGATTTTAGAGAAGAACTAGAGCAGTTGACAAAGGAATAAAAAAGTCACGGTTTATGTACTTGGATGACTCTGGTAGCAGAGTAGAGAAAGGATAGCCTACAGGGAATAAGACTGCTGTCAGAGGGTCAGTAGCATGCAGATTATTGCAATAGTTCAGAAAAGGCAAGAAAAAGTCTGACTTTCTTCTGGAGAAAAGGCAGATTCAAAAGGCATTTAAGAGAAGCATTCAAAAGCATTTGTGACCAATTAGATGTGTGTATGTGGGGAGGAAGGAACAGGGAAATAGGGAAGATGACTAGTTGTTTTTAATAATGTAGATGAAAGGATTCACTCAATCTTGAAGCCATCTTGACCTCATGACTACTACTAACATTGGAGTGCTGAACACAAAACACTAACCCATTTGTCCTAAGTCACAGAGGGCAGATTTCTAGTGCCAAAGGCTGACTGATACTTATCCTAATACATAGGGCAGTGTCAGAACACTAAAATGTTGAGCATCCACTTAATGAAGCCTTGTCAGACTCTCAAAGATTTGGTCCTGATGGCTTTCAGGAATTCAGTTCCAAGAATGCTCCTCCTGCTGGGGAATTAATTGGTGTTTCCTCAACTAAGTTGGGGAGGAGGGCGGGGAATAAAACCAAAGAAAACCTTGTGTTTGACATTGGGAAGCAAGCTTGAGAGGGGAATGGGGTAAAGACTAATTGTCAAGTATCCTTTCTAGCTTGTTTTGTCACAAAGTCTTTAGTTGTGGCAGCTGAGAGGTGACACAGATAGGATATGATAAGTAGAGGCTGTGTCTCAGCCTTTGCTGACCAACCCGTCAACTTCTCAGGAAGGCACAGAGAGTAAGAACTAACCTGTAGATGGGGACTCCGTGCCTCTTCAACCCTAAATCCCCTTCAGAGGGACTTAGAACTACAGTGAGGACACCAAATAAGGTATCAGCAACACTGTAGCTCATTACAGAGTACTAAGAACTTTCTTTAAGCTGCCTACTTTGAGTCTGATAACAGTCTTCTGGAAGCCAGAAAAAGTGAAGATGTTTATGTCCTTTTGCAGATGACAACATAGAGAGATAAAGCATCCTCCTCAAGGTCACGCATATCCTGTTGGAACTGAGACTAAAGCACTGAATATCAAAAGACCTGAATTATTTCTCTAAAACAGAGCAGGGTCCCAAGGACCAAGGGCAATCTGCTAGCCTATCTGTGATCCACTTTTCCCTTCTGAGATGCCAGCATCTCTCCACTGAGGATGTACAATGGCAGAGACCCCTGGCATATTAAAGTGAGGGTAGAACCTAGCCAAGGAGCATACACCATTGTCCTCTCCCCCTTCCCGTTCACGAGGTATGCACATCTTCCAGATGCCAGTGACAGACATGGAAGCTGAACAGTGGAGATCGCTTTCTTCCTTGTGCCCATATTAATAGTAGCGTCTAATAAAAAACACCAGGAGAATCCAGGTGAGTAACATGTATTTTTTTTTTTCCTTAAGGATTTCTTTACAACTAATTCCTAGCTTGCTCCTGCACTCAAATGGAATTGGAAAAAGAAATGACAATACTGATTCTTGAAAAATGTTTCCTGTTTCAGATATATAGCTGCCATAGCTGTCAGCATTTGGCTTTGCCATCTGTCGTTTGTCACAGAAATCCAAAGCTCTTCTATGTAAAACTTGCTTAAATGAAATTCACTTAAAACAATTTTAAATATGAAGAATTATTTAATTTAGCATCAAACTCAGCCTATAGGTCAGAAAAATTCAAAATTAAAAAACTAAAGAATTGATATTATCATGCCTGCCATCTTGATGCTGCTTAGTTTCCTTACTACACGAGTTTGGATAAACTCCAGAAATGAGCAAATGTTTAAGAAAAAGAAATCATCATCGAAACAATATGCTGATGTTCTAACATCTTACAGTTAAACAAACCATTAGGTATAGACTTTCCCATCATGAACCACACACCAGTCATGGCCATGAACCTGGGTGGGAAAGGGCAGACTCAGGCTTTGTCTCCTATGATGGGACAGGCACAGCTGGACCAGATACAACTCCAAGCTCTGGGGGTCACCTTGTCTGGCAATCAGAACTAAGAAATGGAAGGGGTGGCAATGGACCTCAAGGATAGTAGGCAGACAGGGCTGTTGAATGGGCTGTTGAATGGGCTAAAGGGATCCAGAGGAGACAAAGAAGCATGGACAATAACTTTTACATGAAGCTCTCTGGCAGAAATGTAGAGCACAATGACAGGGAATCCAGGAACAGGCCACCTCACCTAACCAGAAGTATCTCTCCAACTCTTGTTTTCTCTTGTTCTTTTTTTTTTTTTTTTAATGGTTTTCTCACCTTCTATTTCCTATTTCAGTTATTTACCTAATACTTGCATGCTATCAGTTCTCAAGTCAACAGACTACTTGCAGCTTTAGACAATCACTTCTGTTACAAAGCTTTCATTTCATAAAGAGATGATGCCCTATCTTGTTCTGGACATGCCCCACCTTTGAGAAATGGTGAGTGTAGAGAAAATACCTCAGCAGTAAGACTGCCTGCACCACGTTTAATAAAAACTGACTCACCAGAGAAGAAGGAAAACAAGCTTATGGTCTACAATTTCCTCTACAAAGCAATGCTGATTGTGTAACAGAGCAGGAGAAACAACTGTGTATCAGTGACATGGGTATGTATCTCTGTGACCATTCGTCCCGCAGCATTAGCTCAAGCTTCGGAGTTACATATGTAAACAAAACTCCCCCTTCCACAAATCTCTTCTCTCTAAAAATTATATACATAAAAATTATATACATATATACTTATCAACTGCCTGTAATCCCTTGGGGCTGCCTTATCCTGGGACCCTGGTATGCAGGTACTTCTGGTTCCATTTATTATCTTGACATTATAATATGGAGAGTGGTCTGGCATCTGAGACTACTTTGTTTGGTGCCTGCACAGTCCTTTCTTACTGATAAGTCTAATGTGGTTTATCTTTCTCTCAAGTGTGCTAAGTCAGTAAAATGCTTCTACAATCAAAACTATTTTAGAGGTAGACAAATTTTTCCCATTACGCTTTATTGATGCCAGCTGGTGTTAAACTGTCTGTTTTCCATGGTCTTTGTATTTTGGTCCTGCTTTTTAACAACATGTTTTATTTGGCTTTTATATCTGCCTATATCTAAAGTATTATCAGGATTATTTTTATATTTTGTTATGTTCCCCAACAAATCATATAACCTTTTCAGCTATAAAACTAAAATTACTAGAGCATTAACCTAGAAAAAACATTAAGTGGACTACAATAGGATGTTAAACCTAGATTCAAGGTAAATAAACACTATAGCTATTCCTGATAGAAGTACTGACAGAATTTTTACACTGTAAGTTTCTATAAATTGAAGCTAATTCCTGGTTTCCCTTCAGTAATTTTAAACAAGCTAGGCTACCATCTCTCTATCTTTCTGGTAAGATAATCAACTATTAACACAAGCTAATATTTCCCTATCCTCTCCTTCCCAGTCTAAACACTTATTCCTATATTTATCCCTGATTTTGCAAACAAACATTAAGAATCACCCTCAGAATTCTCCAAACATGCTTCTTCCAATTCAGACCATTCTGAACTAAAATCAGCTTTGGCCTTAGCAACCAGAACTCGTTTCCTGCTCAAAATGTTATTCCTTTGCAAATATTCTTTGTGCTTCCAGTCTTCCTACCTACCTGTCTCTGCACTCCCTCCTCAAATCCCTCTTTCCATATTCTCAATCTGAGATGACTCTTTGTCCACACACCCATTCAAACATTCTCTGTACACTCTCGCAACTTGCTTGTACCCCCATATTCTGCCCCCTCATCCCTATCTAATTTTCTCTTCATCTCTTTCCAATGTGGCATTACCTACTCTGTTTGGAACTAGGTCTTTGGCAATTATAGAAGGTATGTTATTAACTCTGCCAGCTGCTTCATCACCTGCACTCACTGCAAGCCAATTTTAAAAATCTTTGTTCTTGGATACTCCGCATATTCTAATTAGAGAGCTTATCATAAGGCTGCAGCAAAATTCTGCTTTGACAATGATCTTTCCTCCTTACTTCCATAATATAAAGAAGCAAATTGTGTTTCAGACATCAACCTCTAGCCCTCATACTATTAATTTTTCTTAGTATGTGCTAAGTTTGTGGCATCCACTTACTCCTGAGCCCTTTCTTCCAGACCTTACTAAATAAATGTACAAAATTCTTTGAAAGTTCTGGACATTGGAGAAGGCGTGATGGCATACAATACCTGTTGTTTTTAAAAGGGAAATCAGAGAAATACATTTTGCTACTTTTTATCCACATGTTCTCTATTTTATTTTTTTTCTCTCTTTTTTTCCAACTCTCAAATAATTGGACAGGAAGCTGCGGTTGCGAAGTTAATTTACAATGTGACACGGGAAGCAACCATGGCAGCGGCAGGTGGGGGGGCACTACAGAGCAAGGACAGGACCACTGACTTCTGGACAGCACCACGGTTAGGGGCCCTAACCTCCACACAGTTGAAAATCTGTGTATAACTTTGGACTCTCCCAGAACTTAACTGCTAATAGCCTAGTGCTAGTTGGAGGTCTTATAGATAACATAAATAGTCAGTTAACACATATCTTGTATGTTATATGTTTTATATACCATACTCTTACAATAAAGTAAGCTAAAGAAAAAAGTTGTTAAGAAAATCATAAGAAAAAATACATTTATAATACTGCACCGTATTTATTGAAAAAAATACTCATGTAAGTGGACGTAAGCAGTTCAAACCCATATTGTTCAAGGGTCAACTGTAGTGTCTCTTCCAGACATTACTGAATCAAGAAGCTTGTTGATTGATTTCTTCCTAAAGACAAAAAGTTTTCTTTTCTTTTTTTTAATTTTTTAAGAAGTTTTTTAAGTCTCCTTTCATACTAAGCCCACTTATTAGTATACTAACTATCCTTAATATACTAATTCTTTCATATATCCTTTTATCCATGCATATATAAAATCATTTATTTATTTGTTCATCCTTTCAACACATATTTATTAGAAACCCAAGTAAGGAGTTGCACTGAATGCTGAAGACTCACAGAAAGGCAAGATGTCTGCTTGCCAGAAGCCTCAAACAAATAGGGGAACCAAATAAGCAAAGAGACAACATAATATGTCATGAGCACTGTGAGTACTATCAGTGGAGCTGGGAGTAGTTGCCTTTTCAAGTCTTAAAAGAAGCATCACTGTGAAGTATGAGAAAGCTTTCAGTTTTATACCTTTTTACTGAGGAGACTGTAGTAAAAGTATTTTAACATCGCATTCATCTGTATAGAAACTAATTTTTTTAAAAAAAGGCACAAGTAATCCTGGGAAGTATTGTCACAGTGAATTATTGCATGACATTATATGCCAGGAATACATGTCAGGCATAGTTACTAAAATAGCCATTGTGAAGCAATCACTGTAATTATCTTTCCATGGACAGACGTATTTATAATAGTCAAAGGAAAATCAAGTTGGTCTAAGTGAGTTGCAAAACTGGAAGAAATAGGGGGAAATATTCTCACTTAATTGAGCATTGATAAAGGAAAAAGGAAGTTGAATGAATTAGTAATTCAGTTACAAAGATGAGTTTTTTTTTTCTTTCTTTCTTTTTTTTTTTCCTGGTGGAAGGTCATGAGTTTAGGAAAAAAATAAGCAAATTGATGAAAGAGACACAGGATCACCTTTTTTCATCTGCAAAAGAAAAGAACAAATCTGGAGAAAATGTTATTTCAGGCCCACCCCAAGACTAACGAGAACTTTCTTTTTAGGAGAGGGACTGTCTATCTAATGAAGCTGAACGAAGACCTGCAGACACCATGCCGTCAATAATTCTTAATAACTTTGACAGAAAGAACAAGTATAGTAAGGGCTTGAAGGGTAGGAAGCTAAGGGTCAACTGAGATGTTAGAACTTTCCACTGTCTGAAAACACCATGGAAAGACAGAGATTATAATGGGAAAAGACAAAAAGCTAAGTGTAATTTAAGAAGTGACAATTACAGAAATTATTAGCATATATTTTATTTATACTTACGTTTTCATCAATCTTGCTGGACATTGAATGTAGCCTTAAACATATTTACAATTCAATAATGGTATAATTGATCAAATGGAGTCCATTGGCCTTTACTCCAGGTAAGCAAACTCAGGTCTGCATCTCTCTGGATGTACCTGTCTCTCTAGATTTTAGGATGTCATTCTGCCTTGTGATCTAAGTTTTAGGGCAAAGAGAAGTCACTGATTTTCAGTTTGTGCAGTTTTTTTCTTAAGGGACAGGAATGGCAACTTCCAAACATTTTTCACATTGTATCTAAGATCCAAAGCTTTTCTAAGGGTTTTAAATAAGAAAATGGTGTGACTTTATTTTCTGTTTTAAAGGATTACTCTAGTTTGCAGAGTAGATTGGAGGACGACCATTGTGGAAGCAAGAAGATGGGTTAGGACAACATAATCTGATGTTATTAAAGAGATGTCAGGGACAAGGCCATGAGATATGAGGACATTGAAGAACTGAGATGCCTCAGATGGATGGGTCCTCTGCCATGACTCTGAAGTTATTCAGTATGAGAGTAGCACTTGGTTTGAAGAGAAAGACACTTGGAACCAGGAAAGAAGTGCTTTGATAAATAAGGGCAATGAGAAATTATTGGATGACAGGATAAAGAAAGGAAGAGCATAGAAAAGGCGTGAGATTGACTATAATTACGTTTTGACTTTTTAATTTATTTTCCTCTGTTATTGAGATATGGTTGACATACAATGTTGTATTAGTTTCAGGTGTACAGCATAGTGATTCCACAATTGTATATATTGTGCAATACTCACTGCAATAAGAGTAGTTACCATCTGTCACCATACAATTTTAATATAGCACTATTGACTACATTCCCTATGTTGTCATTTTTATCTCCATGACTAACTGATTGTATAATAGGATCCCTTCACCCAGTCCCCAACCACCTCCCCTCTGGCAACCACCAGTCTGTTCTCTGTATTTGAGAGTTTGTTTGGTTTTTATTGTTTTTTTTGTTTTGCTTTTTTAATTCCACATATAAGTGAAATAATATGGTATCTATCTTTCTCTGACTTATTTTACTTAGCACAGTGCCCTTTAGGTCCATTCAAATTGTTGCAAATGGCAAGACAAAATTCTTTTTTATGGCTGAGTAATATGCCACTCTGTGTGTGTGTGTGTGTGTGTGTGTGTGCATTTCTCATATCTTCTTTATTTAACCATCTACTGATGAACACATGGGTTGCTTCCATATCTTGGCTATTGTAAATAATGCTGCAATGAGCATAGGGTGAGTATCTTTTCAAATTAGTGTTTTCATTTTCTTTGGGTAAATACCCAATACTAGAATTAGTAGATCATATGGCATTTTTATTTTTAAGTTTTTGAGAAGCCTTCATATTGTTTTCCACAGTAATTGTACAAATTGACATTCCCACCAACAGGACATGAGGATTCCCTTATCCCCGAGTCCTCACTACCACTTGTTCTTTCTTTCCTTTTTTTTTTTTTTTTTTTGGAGTTTCAAGTTTTTAATTTAAATGCCAGGTAGTTAACATACAGAGTGAAATTAGTTTCAGGTGTAGAATTTAGTGATTCACATTTTGCTTATTTTTTTTAATATCAAGCTGAATGTATAAATGCTTTATACTGAATTGGAGAGTGAAGACATCCATTCCACTTTCTTCCCTTAAAGCTTACTTGGGATGAGGGAAAATAAAGAAAAGGTGGCATCTTCAGACTCCAGGTTTCAGGAAGGCCCTTAAGTGGATGAAAAAGATGGAAAGATTTAAGACTTCAATGGAGTTGATCAATCCTGAAATAGATTCAGAAATGTTAAAGATTTTTTTTTGCTTGTTTTTGTTTTTGTTTTGTTTGTTTTGCTTGTTTTCAGAAATGTAAAAGAATTTTGAGAAAAGTGAAGAGTGAAATATTTGGTCAGATATAGGAAACAGAATACCAAAGGGCTACTTGTAAAAGAGACTTGAATCTTTCATAGCATATAAGAAGCAAGGGATATAGGGTGACTACAGCCTAACAAATCTTAATGTCCGTGGACCCTCTGACCTCGTCACATTCCACTGAATTTTGATACAGGCTGGGTGGCTCTGGGGATCATAGGGAAGGCAAGTGGCAGCCATGCTGGGCAGGAAAAACTTTTAGCATGTATGTTGCAATCCGAAAGCAAGAGAAACAACCACAATGGGCAGAGGCAAGTGGCTAGACAAACACCGAGTGGCCAGTCACCAAAACAACAACAAACTAACCAGCCAAAACAAAACCCACACACTTAGTGGCCACTCACAGTAGGAGCAGACGGAGGTGGTAAAGAACATTCATCACTGGACAGAAATAACTGACACTGAAACAAGCTATTCATCTTGTGGCAGCCACCAAAATTGAGAGAATATAAGCATTTGTTCCCCTTGACTTGCCTTTTTTTTTTTTTTTTTTTTTTTTGGCTTGTCACATCCTACCCCCAATCCTAAATTACTTATGGCACTTTTTTAAACTTCTCTCATTGAAACTGGTCTCCTTACTGTCCAGCACCTCACCAGAAGCATCACTCTTTGGTTTCCTACCTTTTGTCCATTTCTCCAGCCCTTGGAAACTCTCACTTTTGTATATAACCAGTGCAGAGTTCCCAATTACAGAATTTTAGGTCTAGTTAGTAAGATTTTTTATACTAACTTTGTTTGCTCAGGCAAGAACAAAGCATTGTCTGCAGAGAGAACTGTCTGATGGTAGTATAGCACTAATTATAATTTAATACATTTACTAGAACAGAAGTCTTTCTTAGGAAAAATTAATTTTTTAAAAATTATTTTTTGCAGGTTTCTAGGGCTGTTAGGGCTGCTATTTAAGAGTGGGATCATGACTGAATTACACTAAAATTAAGATTTCTTAGAAGACCCAGGATGGTAAATTATTTCCTGACAAGATCTGTAAGTTGATTCTATTTACATAGTGTTGCAAAAGGTAAATTTTCTTCCTTATAAGATGCTTTCATTAGTTAACCAACATATAAAAGAGTAATTCACATATTTTCAATCATTTCACAGGAAAATCCACATGGCTTCCAGGAAAGAAAGATTTAAAAATACTTCTCTTATGACAATTTATTCTGCTAGAACCCTTCTAAGTGCCAGTGAAATAGGGATGTGAATAGAATAAAAAAAGTCATTAAAACTAGAGTCCCTTTTAACATATAATTTAGAAGTCAACTGATTAATTGGCTTCAAGTTATATTTATTTTTAAGCACAATAATGTCACTACTGCAGGGTTATACAGTTCATCAGAAAGATCTATCAAAAGCAACTTCACACAAATTAAGGTGACAGGGTACAACTCTTTGTCAGCAATCTGCAGTGGACCACATGATGGAATTTAAGGTGTAGAACTCTGTCTGAAATGGTTATGGCACAAACTTTGGTTTTTTTATCCCATTCATTATGTATATCGAATTTAGCTTCCTATATTAAAACTTCAAAGAATTGGTTTTCATAGATAATAATCATCTAATCTGAAAATCTCAAAAAATATTAAATAAAATAATTGACCATTATTAAAAGAGAATGTATTATAGGGGCGCCTGGGTGGCTCAGTGGGTTAAAGCCTCTGCCTTCGGCTGTCATGATCTCAGGGTCCTGGGATCAAGCCCCGCATCGGGCTCTCTGCTCAGCGGGGAGCCTGCTTCCCCCTCTCTCTCTGCCTGGTTCTCTGCCTACTTGTGATCTCTCTCTCTGTCAAATAAATAAATAAAATCTTTAAAAAAAAGAGAGAGAATATAGTATAGGCCACTGCATTAGTTTTCTGTTACTCCTGTAAAAAAATTACCATAAACCTAGCAGCTTAAAATGATGCAAATTTATGATTTCTGTTCTGTAGGTGAGAAGTCTGACCCAGCTCAGTTAGTTTCTCTGCTCTGGGTTTCATAAAGCCCAAATCAAGTTGTTGGTTGTCTGGTTTCTTAACAGGAGGCTCTGGGAAGAATCTACTTCCAGGCTCATTCAGGCCATTGGTAGAATCCACGTCCTTGCAGCTCGAAGACTGATATCCCTGTTTCTTTGCTGGCTGTCAGCAGAGGGCCACCCTTGGCTCCTAGAGGCCTCTCCCTAGGGCTCGAACAAGGGTCTCTACTCACAGCTAGCAACAGCATGTCAAATCCTTCTCATGATTGGAATACCTCTTCACTTTTCCTGCCAAATTTCTCTTTTGCTTCCAGCCAGAGGAAGTTTTTGGCTGTTAAGGGCTCATGTGATTACACTGTACCCACCTGAATAATCCAAGATAATCTCCCTATTTTAAGGTTCTTAACATTAATTACATTTGCAAATTCCCTTTTGCCAGGTACTATAAAATATTCACAGATTCCAAGAATTAGGCATGGATATCGTTGGGGAGGGGGCCTTATTCTGCTTACCACACTCACCAAAAGTAAAAAAGAAATGCAAAATCACAAAACAGATCTATGAAAAGAGTGAAATACATGGTACTTGATTTAAAAAAAAAATTTCTGAGGGAACAGCAAAATAAATCATGATGTGATCAAACTATAGAATATTATTATGTGGTCAAAAAAATCCTATTTTTAAAGTGTATCTAATCATATCGGAGATTTATACAATAAAATTTAAGCAAAAATAAAGCACAATTATGTATATTGTATAATGACCAATATTTTACATATAGGGATATATAAACATATATGCATACATATTTGCTTTTATTTATGTACACATTTATAAATGTATATGCATAAACATTGCCTTACATGTATGTAATTTGTGTGGTACATATGATATCTTTATATACCAAAGTATAGCAAAATATCAATGTGGTAATCTCTGGGTAATGATATTACGTTTCCTTCTTCATATGTCCTATGAAATCTTATTTTCCAAAACATTATTATCAGAAAATAAAATGTTAAGTTTTAAAAAAATGATATCATGCATGGTTTCTCACATAAAATGAAATATTCTAGCAAGAGACTCAATGAGTCACATTATAGACAGATCTCAGTTTATTATGAATTAACCGTAAATGAAGATCTGGTAGCCTGAGACAGGGGCGGACAGAGGGGAAGATGATTCATACCTTATTGACAGATCAATCACAGAGAATCACCGAAGGTTCACAAAAACTCTGCTAGATGAAACCTTTTCTGAGTGTCCTTCTCTCCAACTCACAGTATAAAAGTTAGTAGTTTCTTGTTTTGTTGTGTGTGATTTATCTTGATTTTTGTATATCTGTGTATAAAGAACTCTTAGGTTGCAAATGACAGTCTCCACGGTTGTTTCAAGTCCCCACATAGAGTTCTGAGGCTCTTATACCACTAGATCTCCTGAAGCAATATCATTGTCCTTCTCCTTTGATAAGGGACAAATCAGACAAAGGAAGTGATGATCCTTCTCTCCCCCTGGATGTCTGGTAACTCTAAATATGAGTTGGGAGAAAGAGCCATAGCCCTTTGACAATAAAGAACATTTACCTGTGCTCCTCTTACGTTCCCAACGTCAAAAATATTTCAAATGAATTTCTACCATCATCTTTTTCTTAGAACAGTAAATCACTGCCAAGACAGTTGAGCTCATTTCCAAGCCCTTTTCCATGCCTTCATATTTTGTTAATATCAACCAGGCCGCCTTAAGTAGGGGAACACTGACATACGTCATTACAAAGGGTTATTACTGTCATTGCTCCATTTTCCTGAATTTCACGGAGAAAGCAGTCACTCCCCTTTGGTCTGAACAGTGCTCTTCTTCACAGAAAAGTTGGCATGCCTGCAAGCCTATAATTGGAAAAAAAGGTTTTCCGGAGGTTGAGTACTTTTAGGTATGATAGACAGGCCATATGCCACTGAGACTCAAAAATAGCAAGATAAAGGAACAGAGGATTCAGTTGTTCCCCATCTTCCCTTAGGAATTGTGACTTGTAAGAATTGTGATAATAAAACTGTCCACTTTATGTGTTTACTTTTGCTGATTCAGTGTTCAAGACAGGCAAGAACTGCATAGAAATTACTCTCTCATTAGAATGTATTGCAACAAACTGGAGATGGTATCTTGGTCACATGCTGGAAAATTGGAGGTCTGGGTCTTAGTTGCCTGTGCATCAGCGGTGTGGACATCTACAGCAATGGGCTGCAGTGGCACATCTGGCAAGACTGGAAATGACATTTATGAACAGAAGAGAGAAAATCTCAGGTAGAGATCAAGAGAGGAGAGTGAGTCTGATGATATTTCAAATTTTGGTTTTGCAATGTGGTGCATTTGGTGTTGGGGAAAGTAAACCCATAGGCCTTACTTCAAAAGGGGCTCTGACACAACTGAAGTATATCCACAATAATCCACCTGCATGATGGTTCCTTATTACTTCGCCTTGCCTCTTCAGCCAGGCCCTGCCAGCTTTAAAATATGTTATTTCTTCGTATTTTACATGGTATGCCATTCCCTGCCCAAAAGTGCATCTTTTACTATTATTCTGATATCTAACCGCTATGTCCCAATCCTGACTTGCCCAAAAAGTGGTATTTGACATCCTCTCCACATTGCCTTTGGTATATCTTCATGAATTCTGCTTTATTTTTGACCTTGCTGACAGTGAAAAGATAGCCAAATGCACTGTCCTCTGAGGATCAAAGCACTAAAGACCACCTTCAAGATCAAGAGAATATATTACTAGAATAAGCAAGATGGATTGGATAATTTTCTAATTTCTCCATTTCATATTATACCTATCTCTGATTGTACCTGGGATGGTTCTAGAACAAGTCTGGGGGTGGGGGGGAGTATTTCCATCATCTCTTCTTATGGACAATGGTTCTCACACTTTGGTGTATATAAGAATTACTGGAAAATTACTTATAAAATTGCTTCCAGGACCCAATCCCCAGATACATTGACTTAGTAAATCTAGGATGGTCCCACTGAGCTGTATTTTAATGAGCTGTCTTTAAATGAGCTGTCTTTACATCAAGAAGCACAGCTGTAAACAGGGTGAGAAAGGAAGAATATAGAGGTCCTCTAGAAACTTGGAAGAAAATAAAAACATTCTCTGGAGTGTAAAATATGAAACCATCACCTAATGCATCAGAGTAAAGACAGCCAAAATCTTCAAACAATCTTCTGACTGCTCTTCAACGTTCCATGTATCTCCTCTTTAGAGAGGATATTCTACTAGAAAGCAGGAGTGTTTGTTTCCCTGACAATTGTATTTCCCTTTGGTCTTCCCGATTATAGTCCATCTCTGTAAGGCCAAGCTACGTGAGCTTGCTCTTTGGAGACGGCCCTGTTCGTGGTGGGCTCATTGGTTGATATCAGGCCTTGAGACTACAGAAAACAAAACAGAGCCTAGATTGCAATGTTAGATCAAAGTAATGAAAGCCATTCTCTGGGGACTTCAGGCAAGGTGGCAGGCCTACCTACTTCATGGAGTTACCCACATCATTTGCTACACTCAGGTCACTTTTCTCCATCTTCCACAGTAGCTCTTTCCTTAAAAAAAGTTAATTGAATAAGTGGTTGTTTTGTCATCTGTGAGTTTTTGAGAGCAGAGACTATGTCTCATCTATCTTGTGTCATTAAAGCCTAGCACAGTGCTTGATAAGGAAGTGTTGAATAAATAACTAGATGAAGGAATGGAAGAACCAAGAAGATAAAACAGGGGTAGGGGGGCATGGAGGAAGAGCAAATGCTAGTGCTTAAAGAAGAAATGACCTCATCCTCTACTCCACCTGATTTACCCCAGACTAAGTGCTGCATTTTAGTACTCTTTCAGGAGGTGGGGTAGGGGGGTAATTATGTGACTAAAAACAATCAGTTTGCTAGAACAATTTGGTTTATACCATGAAAAAACCCATCTATATATTTATATTTATCATTTTCTAAAACTTGTATTTCTTCTTTAGAAATCAATGGTGAGTTAGTGTCAAAGAGCTAGGAATAGAACTGCTTTTTTGAAGTCTAATATATGTTCCATTTGAAAAAACTGCTTCTCTTGTCTAAGAATAATTAACAACACACTTTAATTTATGAATGTCTGTGCTCAAAGATCTTTCATCCGTGGGAAGGGGAGAGAGAGAAAAAAGACTGAGAGGCTAATGGAAAACTCTCATGTCCTTGTGCTCAGCTAGGGTGAAACCTCCAGGAGTAGTTCTGAAGAGGCCAGAGGAATCACTGCTGAGCTCTGCTTTACATATGTGCATTAGAAATGGGTAACCTCCATATTTTAGGTTTTCGACAACCCTCTCTGCCCTCCAGTGGCTATGATTTAAGAATAACAATGTGACATGAACATTGAGATGAGAAGATAAGTGAATAAAGAAAAAGGATGGTTGTGAATAATTAAAAGGAGTGGGGAGCGGAGGGGGAGAAAGAACTGACTCACGGGGAGCAAATGTATTCATCGCCTCTTTGTCTCCTCCATATACTGTACCTCTCGACCGGGAAAGCAGATTTCTTGACTCTCAAAGGAAATAAAGGTGGCAATTAAATGCTGACAAGAAAAATAATAAAAATAAAAAGGAAGAAGAGAACAGGGAGGAAAGACTGCCTCCTCCCTCAACTATATACTGTGATCCTGACAATCTTCTCCCCATCTGTCAACACTAGAAAAGTCAGAGTAGTCGATCTTAAGGGCCTGGGCAGTGGGTTTTTGAATCATCCAACAAATGGGTCTAGTTCTTCTTTACACCATTTTCATCTGTCCTGTCTTCCCTACCCATCCCCATGAGTCAGCTGTTTGTCTTCAGTGAACTCACATAGCCCACCATCGCAGTCCCATGCAGGAGGCCACTCCTACTGACCAGAGCCACCCCAGCCTCATGACGATGGCCTTCTCTCCATTGCCAACTGCCTCAGCCATTACTCCCATGGTCTCTGACTATTTCTGGATACTGTGTTACCCTAACCCTCAGTGGTTAGGTCTGAGTGCTGCTGAGGGAAAATGCCAAATCCAAAAGACCCAGTCTTTCTTTGTTGACTTCAGTGGCTACTTCCCGGTAAGATTTTATTCTTAGTCACCTCCAGTAATACTTCAAGCAGCTCTTCTCAAGCCCCTGGACCTCAAAAGATACCCTGGCCCTCAAAAGATGACTGTTTATATGGAAAAATCAAAACCATGCCATAGGTATTCAGAGAGTTGTCCTAATTTCCTGTCTGTCCAATTTCATATCCTTTATTCTTAAAACAAAGGATGAAATGTCCCATCCTCCTCTTTAAACTCAACCCTTAACTCATCCACCACACCACATTTCTGCCTAACCCCAACTTCAACTTTAGCTGATAAGCTCTTACCTTCATCCAGTTACTTCTTCCCACAGGTGTTGACCTTAAGCCCCTGGTTAGTATTAATTTCATTTCCTCTTCCCATGATGAGGCTTCTGAGTAACCAGAATGACCTCTTTAAATTCATTGCTAGCATAAATCAGTCTACCTCCTGTCCTCACTAGGGTTTTGAGTTCACCAGTGAACCCCACTCCCATGCCCCAAACCCTGCCATTTTTGGCCAGAACTAATAGTGATCATTGTCTCTTACATTTGACACTATCGAAACCCTAACTACCTTTCAAGGCCTGGTACAATTTTTTCTTACCCAGTTCTTCCCTGCTTTCTTTCATCCAGCTCCTTCTACTACTTCCCTTTCCATAGTCCCTCAGCACCCTGTTTATGCTTCAGTGTTTTACCTGTTTTTTTCTCTTACTGGGTTGTAAGCACCATAAGGGTAGGGACTATCTCAGAGCTAATGTACACTGTTTTCTGCAGGAAAGATTTTCAATATTTAAGAGAAAATTGTGTTCAATATTCCTTTCTTGAACTTTCTTCCCTTGGCTGTTCCCTTGGCTGACTAAGTCCCTTCCTTCACCACACCGCTCCCTCACTAGTCAGTCATAAGTTATGAAATGTTTTTCCTTTTGGTCAAATGCCATGAATCCATGTCTTTCTCTCCATTTCTATTGTCAATACCTGTACAACCTTTCCCCTTTCTGTGGCTAGATTATAGGGGCAATGTCTCCCACTTTAACTTTGTCTTCCCCCTTCCAACTTCTCATCATAGTACTCATGTTTAATCACCACTTATCATAAACTCTATCTTAGATCTAAAACATTCAGGGGTTCTCAGTTTCCTACTATGTCAAGTCTAAAATCCTCTACCAGATTACATGCAGACTTGAAAGTAAGCAATGTATTTCAGTGCTGCCCAGTTTCTGCCTACTCCCCACATGCTACCTTCTTCTGATCAACCCGGTTTCCTCCTGAATCATGTAGATGCAACACACATCCTTATCACAGGGCCTTTGGAGTCACAAAGCCTGGGATTTGAATCCTGGATTTTCCCTTTACTAACTGTTAGCTTAAAAAGTTATTTACCTCTTTAAACCTCCGATTCCTCATTTATAAAATGAAGGCAATAATACTTTCCCCACAATCATGCCACAACCAAATGGTGAGCTCCTTATACTCCTTCTCTAACGCTACCACACCTAGCACAGAACTGAGCACAGGACGGGTGGTTAATAGTGCTTATCTCAACAATGAGGAAGGACCTTCATCAGAAATGATGAAGAGAAATAGGATCAAATATAGGAATAAAGGAAACACAGCTAGAAGGTTGAAGCAGCTCTTTATGGAGATTTAAAAAATCAAAGACCTCAAAAAGTAAAAGGCTCTGTTGTAATTCTAGTGTAAAGGCCCAAGTCACAAAGGCTTACATTAAAGTAGCATAAGATGAGTCAAAGGAAAGTTTCCCGTGTTATAGGAGACATTCAGAAGGAAGTTAGGCAGGCCATGCTGCCACCTATTATCTACCATTCAATTTTATTTTTCTTGCCCCTTTACGGGGAGTAGGACCATTTTCTGCATCTATCTCTTTAGTTTCAAATGAGGCAAGGACAACGTTATGACAAAGAAGAGTGCTACCACTCTGTTTTCTGTTTCCCACAGCTTTTAAGCCTATAATTCTGATCCTTATCACTGCATAATTATCTTCATTATATTAATCATCCTCACTTCATAAATGAGGAAACTGAGGTTCAGAAAGATAATGTGACTCACCTCCTTAAGAAGTCCTCTTAAGATATTAATGTAATTAAATCCCTGTTCCTACAATAGGCCAATTGTAAAAAGCTCTTACATATCAGGTTCCTATGACAGATATGTATAATTCAAAATCACTGTTAGAAAAAGCATCTAGATTTGACAGTCCTAGATAGTATCTATTTGTTCCCCTGAAACATCAAGTTCTTTCTGTTGGTGTGGCTGAAATGGATAAAGTGAGGACCATTCTTTGCAGTGCTATCTTCCATTGTGCTTACATTTTTTTTTTCCCCCAGCATCTAAAATGATTAACTATGCTGTCTCAGTTGTGATGAATTGAGGGATCTTGAATGTGAATCTCTAGGGAGAGAATCTGACAAGAAACTAGAAAGACTAGGGCCAGGGAACTGAACTTTTCAGGTTTGATCTTAGTGGGATTAACCAGATGTCCAGTGTCCAAGCTCCTAGATAGTCTGGAGTTGGCTACTAAGGGACTCTGATATTTGTGGCAAGACATGGCAGTAGGTTAATACGCAGAACGTGGTAAGATTTGGCATTAAATGTGTAGACAAACCTGAGTGCCAAGGACATTAATCACTTTAAAACAGGGTCACAGGGAGAAAGGAAGTTATCGGGGCCTCAGGGAGAGAACTGATGCTCAGAAAGATTTCCATAGATGAAAGAAAGTATAATATGAATTAAGAAATTGAGGCACATTAATAATAATAATGTGATTTAGTGAGGACTATATCCTGGGCACTATTTTAGGCATTTTGTACAAAAATATAAATGAATTCTTCTATTCACTCACTCTATAAAAACAGTAATATAATCCTCATCTATGAGAGGTAGTAAATTTTTAAAGCCTGACCGCAGAGTAAATTTTAGTAAAATGAGGATAAAAAAATTAACTACTTCAGATTGTTCTCATAAGAACTGCATGAGTCAATATAATGAAGAACTTTGAAGACTACCTGGCACATATTAAGAATTGAATGAATACTAACTCCTATTTGCTAAAAATAAATAAGTACACATTAATAATAAAATAAATCAAGACGCATAATGATTTGATAACTTGCTCAAGGTCATACAGCTATTTACTGGTTTGAGCCAAGCTATGAACCCATCCCCTATCTGTCCCAAATGCTGAACTCATAAACACTGGGCTATGGAGCAGAAATCCAAACATACCCATGAGGCATACATAGTACCAGGGTGGGCAGCAGTGGTTGTAGCCTGATGGACATGAAACCTAGAAGGTCATCAAAGCACACAGTGAATAGGACTTTGAGCATCAAGACATCTGGGTTCTAATCACGCTTCAAGATGATGCTTCTAACACTAAAAACATTTGATTAGGCTAGGCTCTGGGTCAGGTTTAGCAGACCACTGGATGAAGTTTGGCAGTATCTGTAGCTAAGGGGACATGAGTCATCAAAAGCGTCTGAAGGAAATATGGAGAAAAGGAAGGTAGTAGTTCCAGACTTCCCCTTGTAGGTAGTAGTGGATGGGAGGTTTTGAAAAAATAATTGGGTATTTTTATGTACTCAAAACAACCTCTCTAAACCAGACTTTATAAATTATTTCCAGGTGCAGATGTTGACACAGTCCTGGTCTATTGGCCAATCTTCAGTCTTACATTAATTGGTAGGCACAAAAATGGCCACTGTTAAGTCTGCCCACTAACCCCTACTGAGTTAATAGTTTATGATGTTATATGACCTAAGCTTCGTCTTTAAAATTTTGCATCCAACTTTGCAAATGCTTAGCTTGACCTGTTTCTGTGAATGTGTCTAGTACAGTGTTGTGCCTGATCTGCCAAAGAATTGTCCTTTATTAATTGTGAGAGTTAAGGTGTTACACAAAAGGAGGTAGGTAGCTCTATCACTTTGGCTTGGAAAGGGCCAAAGATATGAGTGGGTATTAAATCAGGCATTTAAAAAACCCAAACAAGTGTTTAAAATACCCCAAAATGTAAAGACTTACTCTTCACGCTTTACTCACCCATTCTATATGGTGATAGATACAGCATCGGCAATACAATAAAGACAGCAGGTTCAAACAATTCTGTGATTGTTCTGATACTTATCTAATTTTTTTTCCTGCAAGTAATCCTTGCTCAGATTCTTTGAGATGGAAGTTTAAAAAGTGACAATTGCATTAAAACACACACACACACACACCTTCCATCACCTCCCATGAAACCTAACAGACTATGAATAACTTAAATAAGTATTAAAAACTTGCAAAACTGTATTCTTATATCAAATTAGATAACAGTCGAATTGTTTTAGACAAAGAGTTTCTCTTTCTTCCTTTTTTTTTTTTCAATTCTTGACAGACCACCATTATATCAGGTGAGCATTGCTGCAGCACTGATATTTAAAATTAAGGAAACTTTTCCATTTCACTGATGCCAATTTTAACATTTCACAATGAGTCTTTTTAGCATTCTAATTATTGTTCTAATTCTATTAATGCTTTTTGTATAGGATTATATGGCTCCTCTTCTAACGATCACTAAAACTTCATTTGGAGTTGTATCACTTCATTAATCTTGATTACCTATAATTAATCAAAACAGTCTTTTCTTCACAGTTAGGTCTCAGAAATGTTTATCAATATGTACCTTATGAACACTTGACTGAATTTATGTTAGCATTTTAAAAAAAATCTGGAAAATCAATAGACTTCCTCTATGAGAGATAGTATAGCTTAACTGTTAAAATCTTGGATTTTGAAAAAAAAAATCTTGGATTTTGAAGTGAGACTATTTGGATTCAAAGCCAGTTCTCCCTCATTACAGATGGGGCAAGTTATTTAACCTCTTTGTACTTTTTTATTTTCATCTATAAAGCTAGAATCATAGTAATAATACCTAACTCATAGAGTAATTATAAGCACTTAATAAAATAATATGTGTAAAACAGCTATAACAAGGCCTGGCACATAATAAATATTTGTCAAGTTGTATTTTTTATTATTTGAAAAACAAAAATAATCAGTAAATTGTGTTGTGCATTGGCCTTTAGAATAAGACAAGCCAGGGTTTTATTTCCTGTTCTTTGTTTTACTAACTGCATGGTATTATATAAGCTATTTAGCTCTCTTGACTTTTCTTATAGATGTAGACACAGATATATAAATATATATATGTATATATGTGTATATGTATATATATATAGATAGATACACACACACACATATATATATAAAATCACCTCCCAAGTTTGTTAGGAGGATAAAATCTTTGAAAAATATGATTAATAAAGTTATTACCAATTTTATATTGGTTGTATTTCATTTAAATGGGAACACATTTTGGTTTTATTCTATATCAAACTAAAAATTATATAAAATGCTAACTTGAAATCATTTATAATATTTGACTTCGATATTTTCTTGTAGTATAGATAAACAGGCCTATAAGCATACCTAGTTTCCATTCACTCATTCATTCGTTCATTCAAAAATATTTGAATGGCTAATATATACTAGGCACTGTGCTAACAACTGGTGATAAAGTATTAAAAGGCAGAGACCTCACCTTCCAGGGAGCTCGATGACCAATAAGCAAGGCAAATAAACAAGAGGCAATGAGGAAACTGCCTATGTACTAGGTATACAATAAAGGCATTTGTAGAGGGCACTGGAAGAATAGAGGAAGAGCAAGAAAAGCTTGCTATACAAGTGGAATCTAGGCTGATTCTTGAAAGAGTAGATGTTAGCCATAGAATATAAAGAGGAAGAACATTCTGGTTAGAGAGAACAACTTATGAAAAAGAATTTGGGAATCATTTTCTTAAGCCTGCAGGTGTGGTGCAAGGAGAAGAGATTAAGTTGAAGAGTTGGCTATGGGAAGCACACAGGAAATGGGGATCCTGGAAAAAATTCAGTCAGGGGACTTATATGAATTGATTTCAATTTAAGAAAGATTACTCAGGCAAAAGTAGAAAATGGCCAGAGAGGAACAAAAAAACAAAAAAACAAAACAAAACAAAAAAATGGAGACAGAAATTTCAGGGACAAATAGTTGAGCTCAAATTAAAAGTATTTATTTATGACTATTTATATTCACATTAACATATTCATACATAACTTAAAATTGGAGATACATCTGAATAGTTGTGTCACATGCTGCTTATCATAAGCTTTTTCAATGTTGGCAAATATTCTTCAAAGCACTTTTTAAAACTCATTTTCTGCTGTCAGAATCTAGTGCGTACTAGACTGGCTGCTGTGACCCACACAGGTGGTTATGATGCAACAGAATGCCTAACTTTGAAGGACCTAGACTTGGTTGTTGTCCTCAAGGCAATCACAGTCTAGAGGAAAAGACAAACTAGTCAATAATGCATTATGTTTCAGTGTTCTGAGTGCTCTGTGGTGGCAGGAGGTGATATGTAAGCACATGAGAGACTGACCGTAGCCACTGGGTTCAGAGAAGACTTTGGGCAGGAATGGATGTTTCACAGACATTGGACCTAGCTTGAGGAGTCCACACAAAGAAAAGTGTTGCAGGCAAACTTAACATGTGAAAGTTCAAAGGACAGAAAGAATTTGGCTCCTTTGAAAAAAGGAAGAGTTCTGCATGCGAGGAGGGCGATGCACGAGTCAAGGTTGGCGTGGAAAGCAGGAACCACAGCACCAAGGGCCCACACATGATGTTAAAGAATGTGGACATGGACGGATTTTGAATTGTAGTAATATCATCCTGGTCACCTTACAAAGAAAGGAAATGTTAAACCTCTGGGCATGCCCAGCATCTAAGCACAAATCTAGGTTACTGGACTAGACTTGGATTCCTGAGAGCTAGAGATGGTTTGTTTTCTGTAATACCATCAAGAGCCAGCATAATGGCTGCTAATAGGAAGCATTGGATGCAGACGTTCAGATGACTGAATGGATGACAAGAAATTAAATGCCCAGTGGGAAGTTCATTTTCCATAATTTAACTCCCTATTCCTGGAGAGTTCTTTGTAATCTCTCTTACTTGAAATAACACTGAAGTGAATATCTCTGTGTTTAAATCCTGAACTACCTCTATGTTTACTTATTTAAAATACAATCTTAGCAATGGAATTACTACGTATGAGTAAGAATATAATTAAGGCTCACAATACACTGATCTGGAAGGATATTCCAAATACGCTTTAACAAGCAAATATTTGAAAGTGCCTGTAAATCGAATCTTCAGCACAACTGGATTATCCATAAATTTGATAAGGATTTGCAATTATTGCATGAAATACTGGGGGAGGAGCTGGTGTCTCTATTATCTATTTATATTTCTTTTGTTAAATCCTTAAAATCATGTCTTCTTCCCAGTACCCGAAGGACTTATTGATTTCCCCTTTCCTTTTAATTTGTAATGAAAATAGTTAGGCCATGAATTTACCTTTGAGTTAATTTTGGCTAAATCTTATAATTTACTGTTCTAATTGTCATTTTCTTCCACAAAGACGTGTAGTGCTAGATTTGGTGTTTAGAGTAAAATTAGCATATCGTTTCCTCGCGGTAGTATATTATTACTGAATTGTAAGCACTTTTTATAAATTAATATCATCATTCTCTTTGTCTTATAGATTTCAAATATATTTCCTGTTTGACATCTGCCATTACTTTTATTCATAGAACCTTTTGACATTCTTTTTTTGTTTTAAACTTCATTCCTCCTGCATTCCATAGCTTCTGTAGTTCTTCTGAATTCATGACATTAATGTACCATGTATCACATTTCATTTTTAATTAGTAATAAAAACATTTAAGCTATGGCTTTCCTACAAGTCAACTTTGGCTAAAACTTTAGGTTAATTTATTGTTGTTGTTGTTGTTGTTGTTTTAACTGCCAATCTATTCCCAAAATATATGTAGTGCCAGGGTTAAGAGCTAGAGTTAAATAAGCCTAAAGAATTCAAACTCTGGTCTCTCAACAGCACTGTGACATTTGGGTAGCTCATTAATCCTTCTATACCTTCATTTTCTTATCCAACAATTTATTTATTTTTATTTTGTTTTTTTAAAGATTTTATTTATTCACTTGACAGAGAGAGAGAGATCACAAATAGGCAGAGAGGCAGGCAGAGAGAGAGGGGGAAGGAAGCAGGCTCCCTGCTGAGCAGAGAGCCCAACACGGGGCTTGATCCCAGGATCCTGAGATGCGGGGCTCTATCCCAGGACCCTGAGATCATGACCTGAGCCGAAGGCAGAGGCTTTAACCCACTGAGCCACCCAGGTGCCCCTTATCCAACAATTTATAATAGCATCTACACCGACAGAGTTTAAAAATATCTCTGAAGGACCTGTCATGTCAAGGAACTGATGTAGATCTTTGGAGTATGAAGTATGGACAAAGGAACTAGACAACATCCCTACCATCACAGAGCTTACATTCTAGTGGAGAATGGACATGAAAACAAATGAACAATAAATGAACAAATAAACAAATGAACAAATAAATAAGTCATATAATGTCAAGGAATGAATTAGTGTTTGGGAGAAGAATAAATCTGAGCTGCCATTTTAAATAAATTGGTGTGAGGCTATAATATGTTATATATCTAAAATACTTTTTCCAGGGTTGGAATATAATAAATACTTAACAAGTGTTAGCAATTATTAATTACAATCTAACTTTCCTCTTACCTCGTAAGTTATTCATAAGAGCATTTTGTGGGTGTGTTTAACTTCAAGTGACTTGAATTACATTTACAGTTTATTTTTTATTTTTGTTTACTTATTTGCTTCTTTTAAGCAGAGACTATGGCCCATTTATTTTGAGCCACTTATTTTCTGCATTTAGGAATTTTTGAGTATTTACTGTGGTCTAACAGAAATTATTTTAAAAAGTAGATTAGAGGCTATAAATTTATATTTTCTGTTTAAAGATATTCAATTAGATATCTATATATTTATTTTTAATCCATAAAATTGCCCTCATTAATTATATTATCTAGATTATTATCTTTTATTTTTCTTTTTTGGTCTATAAAGGACTTACAGAAATAAGCTATTGCCAACTTTTCTTAATTTATCTAATAGTTTTTGATTTATACATTTTGATATAATGATATTTAGGACATAAATCTTTATGACTCATATCTTTACTGTGGATTGTATCATTTATCAGAATAAAATGACATTTTATGCACTTTACTATCTTTTGTTTGGGGTTTGACATCCAGTGAGAATCCCTTCATAGAGTTTTTGATGTTGTATATATTGTGAAGAAATGAACATTTCTCCTCTTTCTTTGTTTAACTTTTAAGATATCTCTTTCCTTTTTTGATTTTGCCTGATATTAGTTTTTGCTTTTGTCTTTTCAGTATCATGATGTTGTAAGTGTGTCTCTTTTAAGGAACATAGTTTTATTTAGTTGTCTTTACTATAATTGAGAGCATTTTTTAAAAATGTGGCATTATTTTCATCGATTGTTACAACTGATAAATTTGGTTTTATTAATCCATCTTGTTCTATGTTTGCTGATTTAATGGAAATTTTTTTGCACCATATTGTTTCTCTTTACTTTCTCTTTGTGAATTGGGATGTATTCAATTGTTTTTAAATTCAACTAATGCTTACTTTTTTTTCCATCTTGCTTACTTTTAAGTAAGAACACATGCACATGCATGTGTGCATGAGCATGCACGCACACACACACACATACACATACAACTCACATTTTTCTTTTATCATTATCATGAAATAATCCCTATTTATTCTTTACCCCTCAGGCTCTTCTTGTTCCCTGTGCTCCAGTAATAACCTAATCTTAGCAGCAAGATTTTGTCCAGTATGCGCTAAATGCAAGAAGGTATTCTAGCTTGGTCTAACAGATACCATCACAATGACCTTTTCTCTGTAACAAATCTGCGTCCATGTCCCAGATGCCTGCTAATACAAGAAATTTGCTTATCTGGTGGAAATGTAGTGACTTGGTGCAAACATTCAATAACAGTGATTATTAGGCCACACACATACACCAAATGACTATGAATGTAAGAAAATATACAGATAGTATTTACTGCATAAGGATATGAGCACGAAGTAATACCAATAATTTTTTTTAGCTGCCCCATGATATAGTTTCCTGGCATCTCAATACCACCTGGAAATACTAATGGTGGACTCAGCTCAAAAATTGCACAAAAAGGTAAATCTTATTGAATCAATAATGTTGATAGAATGTAGTAACTCACAGCCCCTCTTCCTAACAATTAATTTTATGCCCAGCTATCTATAATCCACCTTACTAGTAACTCCTACCTGATATAACAGAAAATAGAAAATAGCTTAAGTCATATTTGCACATACACAACTTATATATCTACACTTTTCATCCCTTTTAAAAAATCAGTATTTTGGCATCTCATACTTAAATTCCAGGTAAATACAATCTAAATCCAAGTCAGTAAGAATAATGTTGACCAAGACAGACATAACATAATGATCTGAGTCAAATCGTAAGAAAAATACCTCCAGATTGACAGTAATCTATTAATCAGCAGGTTTGAGATAATACAGTTGTACACTATAGTTTTGAATTTACCCAACTATGGTCTGGAGTTGTTAGGGATCACTAAGAGCTGAAAGTACTTCTTCTATGATTACCCTATAGTTTTTATCCAACTCTTTATCTGGATAGCAAATTTCATCACATTTAGTGTGGTGTTCAGAGAGAATATTTTTTCTATCAAGTGTATTGTGGTATTTCTAGCATTTTCATGGAATGAATAACCCAGATCCCTTCTTAGAGAAAAATAAATAAAACACATTGGTCTGAGTGTGACAAAGGTTAAGAGCTTTCAAATGAAGAGAGGTTATCCCCTAACTTCTAAAGCAGTGCCCAAATGGGAGCTGTGGGGGCTCTAAAATAAGATGGAGTTAAGGATGATAAAGGTTAATTTTGTAAGGAAAAGATGACTTTTCCATCATTTTATATATATCACTGAGTCAGGTATTGGGGATAGGTTTTAATATGTCCTATAATAAAGGAGGTAAAAATCTAAGAAAGTAAGTTCAATTTAAAAAAATCATAATTCTGTTTGTTCTATGTATTTATGGGTCTGTTTCTACTTTTTGTTTGCTTATTCATTTGTTTTGTTTTTTAGATTCCATACATAAATGAAATCATATGGTATTGGTCTTTCTGTCTGACTTATCTCATTCAGCATAATACATTCTATGTCCATCCAAGCTGTCACAAATGGCACGATTTCATTCTCTTTTTTATGGCTGAGTAATATTCCATTGTGTATACATACCACAGCTTCTTTATCCATTCATCTATTGATGGATACTTGGTTGCCAGGGGGGAGGAAGGTGGAGAGATAGACAAAAATGGTGAAGGGAAGTAGGAGATACAGACTTCCAGTTATGAAATGAATAAATCACAGAGATAAAAGGCACAGCACAGGGAATATAGTCAACAGTGTCATAATAACACTGTATGGTGACAGATGGTAGCTATACTTACAGTAAGCACAACATAACATACAGACTTGCTGAGTCACTATGTTGCACACCTGAAACTAATGTAACATCGTGTGTCAACTATACTACAAAAAAAATTATAACTCTGGAAGTACTTAACCACTTCTCTGGTCCCTCTTCTGACAGACTAAAAAGGACTGTTAACAGTGATGGTAATGGGGGTCTCTTCTATCTCAGTATGACAATAGACCATGTTAATGGAGAAAGGAGGACCAATGGCTTCAGGAGATCTGTAATACCCAAAAAGAGGAATCTGTGTGGGTATCCTGGGACATAAGGTTGCCAGGTCATATATAGGACACTAGGTTAAATTTGAATTTCAGATAACAACAAGTAATTATTAGTATAAGTATGTTCTGTGCGATTCATAGCTCATCTGAAACAAAATTTAACCGGAAATCATGTGTTTTTTATTTGCTAAATCTGGAAACTCTAGTCAGAAAGTTCTCAGAGAAACAGAAACCTCAAATAGCTTGGAGTCTTCATTATTCTTCTAAATAAAAGAATGTTTTTATTACCTTATATATTTCTAACCATATATCTTAGCTATCATTATACAGTTTGTCTTGGAAAAGCAAGTTTCCCCCCTCCCCAATTGATAAAATATTCTTAAATGTTTCTGAAATTCCCTTTTATTATGCTGGATTATTACTTATTCCCTCATCAATATCTTAATACAAGCACCACTGCCAGAACTTAAATCCACTGAGCTCTCATGGGTATCAAATGCAAGCTCCTTTAAAAGATATTATGTATAAAGGAAGAAAACACTGGCTAGTAAATGACCAAATATGTAAGGGAAGACAGGAAGAAGGAAAAAAATCTGGTAATGAAAAAAAAAAAAGGAAACAATAAGTATTTAAATCTGATCATTAGTGTTTAGTTTCTCTTGTAAGTAAATTAAAATTGAGTAAACTCACTGCATTTGCATATTTAGCTTAATCTAAGGATTTTCATGGCTTCTTTCTAATTCTGACAGAGCCTCATTCCCTTGTGTATTTCTCAAGCTTTAAGATGAATGTACCCGTTTATCTTGTCACTTCGACAATTTCAATTGAAAGGCCTTTTAACTGATGTCAGTAAGAAAACTACTGCTATTTGTAAAAGGAATTTGAGTGAGGCAGTTTGGAAGTTAGAGATATATTTCTCCTACCCACTCTTTCCCCAAAAGGAAAATAGTAGCCTCCATTTTTGGAAAAGAAAGAGCAAACAGCTCCGAGGTTCATAATGCAAATTTGAATGTTGGGCTCAAATAAGTGTGTGTGTGTGTGTGTGTGTGTGTGTATGTGTGTGTGTGCATGCGCGCATGTGCTGAGAACTGGAGCACAGACCACAGCATTAGACTTAAGACTGCATGAACATAAAAAAATATCTCACTAAATATTCCCAAGGCAGAAGTGATAGTTCCTTTTAAAGTCCCCATACAGCAGCTCCTTAAGCAGTAATTATGAGAGGAAGTGAAATGTCTAGATAGGGTCTCCTAACCTCCAGCCAGCCAATTAACTTCCAGCCCTCACATTGGGGATTCCATCTCAGGATGCTTGTGCTGTGTTGTGCTCCTGGTAACCCAAGCCCACCTAATGTTTCAAAGGGCATCTAGTGAGTGTAAGGCCAGCAGGTTTGTCAGCTGCTGCTCCTCCTGGGAAATGGAGGGAGACTACCTGGTTCCCCTGGACTACTACCATTTCTAGTTATTAGCATACACAGGAGAGAGTCTCCAAAATTCTAAGCTTGTCTCTTGGCAAGGCTGTCCACAATTCAGTGCTTCCAGGTTTGATTCTTTTGAGAGAGCATAGGGAATGTCAACACAACTGGAGTTCAATTGACTCTGGCCTATGAAATTAGAAGTGCCCAGCATGCTGAAGGTCATATTCACATGGGCAGAAACATACTGTGAATACATGGCTTTGGAGCAGAATGTAGCTGTGATATGAATCCTGTTCATTGTTGTTGTTTTTTTAGGTTAATTCACCTATCATTCTATGATCCCAATTCTAGTATCATAATGCTGAAAGGGTTGTTGAGACCTCCAGCTGCTTGATCTTAGGCAATATCACTTTACTTCTCAGAACTGCTGCTTTCTTCATTATAAGATAAAGAGGAAGGGGTTGATTAGGTGATCTCTAATGACCTTCCACTACTTTCTTAGCAAGGTGATGCATTTGTAGCAGAAGTCCAACTACAGGGGTTGAACCACATGCAGAGATTTATTTTCCCTTAATAATAAGAGGTGTGAGGGGCGCCTGGGTGGCTCAGTGGGTTAAGCCTCTGCCTTCAGCTCAGGTCATGATCTCAGGGTCCTGGGATCCAGCCCTGCATCGGGCTCTCTGCTCGGCAGGGTGCCTGCTTCCCCCTCTCTCTCTGCCTGCCTCTCTGCCTACTTGTGATCTCTCTCTCTGTCAAATAAATAAATACAATCTTAAAAAAATAATAATAATAATAAGAGGCGTGAGAGTTAGTGCAGGGCTGGTATAGAGGCTCCCCAATGCCAACAGGGAACAATATTCCAGTATTTCTGTTCAGTGATGGCTTTTGATTTAATGTTTTTCACCTATGATTTCAAGCTGGCCACTCTATCTCTAGCACTTCTATCTAGGTAGGAAGAAGGGCAAGAGACACAGAACCTTCTAAAGTTTACCTAAAAGCTCTACCCAAAAACTCATATACAAATATATATGAATATAACAGCATCATAGATTCATCCCTAGCTGCAAGAGAGGTTGGAAATTGTACATTGCAACCAACATGAACACTGCATTTTCTTAGTAAGAAGGGGGAAATAGAGATTAGGTAGTCAATTCAAGCAGAATATACTGTAATCTCTAAGATTCTATTTTTCAGTCATTTTACTGTTTTTATGCAATGCATCTTTTAAATCATTGAGAACAGGGGGAAAAAAGTATTAAAATAAATTTTATGAACAAGGAATCTTTGCAACTTAGACACCAGTTACCATGAATTGGAAGTATGGTTCCAGAATGTTGACCATCTGACCCTCATAAAGGTTGTTCCAGGGTATATTTCACAGGTACTGATTGTCACTTTCTAGATCAGTTTTTCTTACTCTTTCTTCTTTCCTTTCTATGCTTATTCTCTCAACCTCTTTCCTTTCTTATCTCTCTTATCAGATTTATGTTTGCCAAATAAACCTTTTGAGGGCAATTAAAAAAAATAACTCGTTTATTCATATCATAATTGGCTCTGTCATCTGCATAAGATGTCCTCCCTTTAATCTATACCCACCTTCCCAAGACTGGATGACTTACATTCCCATCATTTATAATTTCATTTTTTAATAATGAATACTTTCCCCTATTTCAGGGAGTTCCCCCTTCCTGTGTTCTTCACTAGCATGACCTATTAAATCATTATTTAATAACTCCATGACCTTCCTATATTAGAATTACTTATGCATGTCCTTTGCCATGTGATTTTGTGGCATCATCCTCTAGATGGAGATTATATTTCCTTCCCCACTGATACTCAAGTTTAGCCACATATTGGCTTTTGCCAACGGAATACAGGTAAAAAGTAAATGTCCCAGTTCTGAGGCGAGTCCTAAAAAGTTTCTACTTGCCCTCTTGCAATACAGCCATTCACCATGAAAATATTTCCTAGATAGCCATGTACCCAAAGAGAATGAAGAGACAAATGAAGATAACCTGAAATCAATCTAAAGCCTGAAATAAAATCTAGTGGACTTCACCCTGAAACATACCTACCCCAGCTGGCCCACAGGATCTTGAGTAAGTAATATAAAGCTTGCTTTGGTGAACTATTGATATTTTGGGATTTTTCTGTTACACAGCATTATTATGGAAATACCTAATTCAATTGGTCCAAGGGCAATTTGCCTATGTCAGGGTATTCATGGCTGGAATTAGTGGTAATAAAAGCTGGGAGGTGCCTGAGTGGTAAATAGCCTTTAAATTCTGTAGTAATGCCAAAGGGATTTGCAAGATCTCTCTTAATTCCAGGCTGTATTCTAGAAGTAACACAAAAGGCAAGGAGGGAAAAAGAAAGGTCTTTAAAACCTCAATCAGCTGTACAAAGAGAACCATTGCCCAGATTTTGTTCACTCTATTAGTTTAAAGTAACTTCTAAGGTCCATGTGTCTGGTCTCCTATTATATGGGACACCTATGCTTACTCAGCCAGCAAAGTTCAAGTGTACAAATATGGTAATTTTTTTCAGAACCAGTGAGCAGGCCTTCAAAAGAAAAGCCTTAAAAGAGAGAGGATTTGAGGCATTATAATAATGAATAATTCACCACAGTACTTAGCTTCCAGAAAAGGACAGTTGAGGACTCAGGAGAAAATTGGAGTTGCTCTCATCTCTGTAACTGACAAGTGCACCTTAGAACAAACATAAACATCTTCTCTATTAGCCAGGTCCTGGATTTACTTCTGGGCACACAACAAAAACACTACCTCAGCCCCTGCATCCTTGCCATATAGAGCAGAAGCCGTGGGGGAACAGACACACCATCCTTTCCAGTGTCCACCAGCAAGGCCCAAACAAGTTACTGGCAGAAGCCTGGAGATACTTGAGGAAGAGAAGTTTCCTCGGGAAGCCCAAATTGGCTGCCTAGGTTGGTGCAATAAGGGAATCCTGAGAGACCCCACAATGCCTCATCACTACACTTTGCCTATCTGAAGTAAAACAAACTAGACAGCAGCTGCCTCTGATCACCCTCAAAGGGGCAGTGGCTGCAGCTGGTTTCTCTCCCACAGGGCTCCACGGCTATACGGTACCCATTCTGGCATCTCGTCAGCTGGCAGATCTGAGGTCTTCTGAAAATCCTACTTTCTGTGCTCCAAATATTTGCTGTTGTTTATAATCATCCAGTGACCAGTGGAAGCTATAGCCAGGGAGTAGATGTGGTTCAGTTAATCCTCTATAAGCATGAGCTCCCCAGGAGTGAAATGTGGCTTGCATGGGTATCAGGATGACTTAATGTAAAGTTGAGGTAGTTGGACTGCCTATTGAGAAATTGCCTTATGCTGTCTTTTACCATGCCAGCAGAAAACACAACAACAAACACGGAAACATCTTTCTTTTCCTACCAAAAGGAAGTCAAGTTTCTTTGCTCCTATGATCTGGAGGAGGTGGGGGGAGAATTGTAATTAGCCTTGTGTTTCTAGACAAAAGAGAGGTTGCTAAGTAAATCTGAGTTACTGATGATGATAAATAGGCTTATTTGCATTGAGATGGTGTAGGGCCAGAGTTCACAAACTCAAAGCCTTTGTGGGAAGAGGCAGACCATGGAAATGACCAATTCTGACCCCATAGGATAAATTCAAGCTGACTCCTGGCTTTTCAGAAGACAGCAGGAAGTGGTAAAGACTAGGCAAACTAGCAAGTTCACATCCTGCCTAAAGAAAGAAGATGCCACTCAGTTCCAGGAGGCTGCTGTGTTTGGGAACAAAGACCTCTCTTTCAGATAAAGGAGCAAAAGCACCTATGGACATAGAAGGGTACATATGTCCTCTTCTCCTGTTTGGGACTAAAGAGGTCTCCCAAGATTCTTTTATGAGAGAAGTAATGCATAGAAAATATCTGCAAAATAAGTTACGTTAGATGGTTCTACCACTTTGAGACATCTGAGGACTAGACTAGAAACTAATCATTACATACAATAAATTCTAGTGGTCTGTGTGAGAATGTTGGGGAACACTATTATAGTGAATTTTCAAAAATGGAAATTACCATTCCAGGATACTTAAATGATACGAGTTTTGAGTTGCTTCTATCAAAGAAAATTATGAAAAGAGCAATTTGGGAAATAGGTATAGAAAAAGGAGATAAAATGGGTGGTAGAAAAAGAGTAAAATGTTCTGCAATGCTATTTTAGAAAAAGTAGAAGATATGAGAAAACAAATCACTATGTCAGGTCTGTATTATAATGGTTTTGTAAGGAGGGAGAGAGCTGAGGAATGTGTAAGAAGTAGGTATGGATAGATGCTTAGTGAAAAGGACATAGGTGTCAAAAGCTCCAAATCACACAATCAGCTGGCTCTTGAGTATTTGGTTGGAGAACTACATGAATGGGAAAAACTCTTGCTTATTAAAAATAAATATATGAATTAAATAATTCATGATTTAAGAGTTTCTAATGTCATTAACTTTTAGAGAACTGTTCGTATTGAATTTTTTTATATCAGCAGCTATGGCAAACCACAGAAACCAAACTATATTAATTTCATTAGAAGATAATTTATTTGAAGGATATTGGGTAGCTCACAAATTATCAGGAATGCCACAGAGACAAATTCAGAAAAAGTATAGGTAATAAGGGAAGGTAAGAAGCAGCCAAGATCCTACCATACCAACACCACCCCTGGATACCACTGCCCACGAATACTCATTCCTGGGACATAAGGCTTATGATTCCATAGCAGTCTCCACATATATTCTCTTGGCATATCTTAACTTTGTTTCACTTCTTCAAGATCCAAAGCGTTTGGGAGCAACATCCAATTGGCCAAAATGAGGGTGAGTTCTGCATCTTTGCTGCCCTCCACCTGTGGATTCCATAATGGAGGGCTGACTTCTCATAAGATTTCATAAGATTCCACCAATATAGGAAGGTTGTTCCAAAAGGAGCACACAAGAAATGACAAATGCCTTTTATATATATTAAAGGATACTTAGATTATATAGTATCTAGTAACCTCTTTCTTACAAAAAGAGTTCATATAAAAACATTTCGTTATAAATTCTTGCATTAGAGGGCTCTCTATTATGTAAGCCACATGACAAGGGAAAGATTATCATATAATTGTGGCAATCCAGGTGAAACCTATAAAAATGTAGTAAAGCTGTTGTGTACCTAGTGATGGCTCTTTCTGTCTAGGTAAAGTCAATAGCAAAGTTAATGAGTCTAAATTACTGAGCACCACTGTGGCAATGGAAAGTAGAGGAGGAGAGAAGTTGAAAGAGAGGGACAAAGAGATAAAGACAAAGACAAACAGGTACATAAAAGACCTTATCTCTATCTAAAGGAATAAACAGAATGAAATGACTTAACAACACTCATAATACATATGCCTGCAACTGAGCACATAAATCATGAGTTGTGTAGACTGCTCTCATCAGAATCACTACTGACATTTCAGTAAGGAATATGTCTGAATGGGGTAACTTTTGATCTAGCTCATAAGAAAAAAAAAAACAATCTAGAAATCCGTTCTTATCAAGTCAGTCATTTATTCATTCACTACTTCAACAGATATATATGGGCACCTACTATGAAAAGAAGCTCAAACAACTGAGAAAAAGAAAGCATTGATGAGCATAATCAGGGTAAGTAAACAGAGAAAAGACAGATAATTTAGGAACGAAAAATTATGTATTAAAATATTTTAAACTAGTCTCATGCTTCAGAGAAATTCAAGAAGCAACAGTGAATGGACAAGCTAATCCTAAAATCCTTGTGGAAATTCAAAGGATTATGAAAATAATCCTTAAAGAACTGAAAAAATTTGGACAGCTTCCCAATTTTAGAAATTACTACAAAGATATAGTAATCAAGAGAGTATAGTACTGGCACAGGATAGACATATAGACCAATAGAATAAAACTGAGAGTCCAGAAATAAACCCATGCACACATGTTAAATTGATTTTCAATGAGGGTACCAATACAACTGATTGGGGGAAATAGTCCTTTCAATAATGGAAGCTAGAAAAATGAGATGTCTACATGCAAAAGAATGAAGTTGAGCACTACAAAACTATAAAACTCTTTGAAGAAAACAAGTGTAAATCTACATGACCTTGGATTAGACCAGTTTCTTACATATAACACCAAAATCACAGGCAACAAAAGACAAAATAGATAAAGTGCACTTAATCAAAATTTAAAACTTTCATACATGTAAGGATACCATAAAGAAAATGAAAAGACAACCCACAGAATGTTAAAGCATATATTAGACAAATATACAGCATCCAGAATATATAAAAAACTCTTACGACCCAATAACAAAAAAGACAAATAACCCAGTTGAAAAGGGGGCAAAAGATTTAAATAGACATTTCTCTAAGGAAGATATACAAATGGCTATCAAGCACATAAAAAGAAACTCAGCATCATTAGTCATTAGGAAAATGCAAATCTTACTGGAATCCATAGGAGGGAATTGAGAACACGAGAAATGTCATACACATGTTGGTAAATATAAGACTGTTTATATATATGAATATGTACATATACCCAATACATATATTCTATACTTATATAATCAAATTTTCAAATATATAGGTAGTTACATCAAATAAAAGTAAAAAAAAAAACCAAAAAACATTCTATTCAAAAAGCAAATGCTGTCAGACTGGATAAATATGAAAACATGATCTCATGATATATTGTCTACCTTTTCTACCTGTGATGATACACTTCAGACTTAAATACCCAGCTTCAAAGTAAAAGAATAGGAAACTATATAGTATAGAAACAGTAACCAAAAAAGAGTTAGAATGGCTAAACTGATATCAAATAAAATTGATCTTAATAAAATGAGTATTTATTTAAAAAAAATTTTTTTTAGAGATAGAGAGCACACACATGCGCAAGGGGGCAGAGGGGATGGGCGGAGGGAGAGGGAGAGACAGAATTCCAAGCAGGCTTCACACCCAGAGAGGAGCATGCAGGGCTTGATTTCATGACCTTGAGATCATGACTGAAAGAGCAGAGCAAGGCTAACTCCATTAAGGAATACGGAACCCCTACTGCCAAAGACTGTAAACCCCACCTTTAGCCCCACCTTTAGCCCACCAAACTCATGCGCCAATTCTGACCAGAGTGATAGGCTAGTTCAAACAGCTAGGTAAATCATAATTCAGTTGGCCATCTGTGTATGGCCTATATGTGTGTTACAATCTTACTGGCCACTGAGTGCTTGTTACCAGCTTATTGGCCCCTGGCCCCTATAAAACCACTGCGCCTTCTGAGACTCGCTCTCTTTCTCCACAACACGCCGCTGCATCGGTGAGTGTGGGAGGTTGAGCTTGAGCTAGCTCGAATAAAGGCTCTTTTGCTTTTGCATCGGACTCGGCTCCCTGGTGGTCTTTGGGGATCTAAAGATATCGGCATAACATTTGGGGGCTCGTCCGGGATCCCCAAGGCCCCGAGGGACTCCCAACCCAAAGAGCCTACGGTAGGTGTTTGTCGTGTTTGTCTCTGTTCTCTGCCTTTCTGTCTCTAGGGTTCTCGCCGATATCAGGGGGCATCTGGCGCCAGAAGTGCGGGTTCGAGTCCCGCCTGGCATCAGACGTGCGGGTTCAAGTCCCGCCATGTGAGCTCACTTCTGTAATTCTGGTAGTGCCCAAGGCGGTCAAGGTGGACGCACTGGGGGCCGTGGGCCAGAGGATAGCGGAAGACGTTCTGATCCTCTCTGGAGGGAAACGAGGGACGTGGAATCCCCTCGGTTTGAGACAAGAGATGTGGAATCCCCTCGGTCTGAGACGAGGCGGGTCGCTCCCGCCAGTCGGCGTGAGGCCGTCATCTAGCTTTTGGTTTTGCTTCCACAGAGTTGGAAGAATGTTCTTGGGCGCCCTCTGTTTGTTTGTTTTTGTGTTCTTCTGTTTTATTCTGTGGACTTATTGGATGGACATTATGGGACAGACTCAGACTACTCCTCTAAGTATTATGATTGACCGTTTTAAAGAGGTCAGGGAAAGAGCCAATAACCTCGGTGTGGTGGTCCAGAAGGGTCGGTGGCGGGTTTTTTGTTTCAGCGAATGGCCGATTTTCAATGTCGGATGGCCGCCAGAGGGAACCTTCGACCTCCCCACCATCCACCGAGTCAGGGGCGTCATTTCATGACCCAAGACAGGTCATCCTGATCAGTTCCCTTACATTCTTACTTGGCAGGACCTTGTGGAAAACCCACCCTCATGGCTTAACCCCTTCCTGACCCCGCACCCCCCGGAGGCGCGATCTATTCTTGCTTTATAGAGGACGGAAAAGAAAAAGGAGAAGAGGAGTCCTACCAAGCCCTCAGCGCTGCCCCTCTACCCTATTCTACGGGGGGGAACTGAAGAAGAATTAATTTTTCCTTCCCCATATCAGTCTCCTAGAGAGCTGGGGGAACATGACCATCCCCCATCTGGGGAAGCGGAAGCTGCTCCGGGAGCAGGGGGCGGGAACGCTCCAAGGGGAAGCCCACCCTATACCAGACAGAGGGCTCAAAGAGAGCAATCTGCTACCGCTGCCAACTCTACTATTCTGCCTCTGAGAGCTACGGGCCCCCCAGACGCGAGAGGGAATCAGCCCCATCACTACTGGCCTTTTGCCACTAGTGACCTCTATAATTGGAAAACTCAGAACCCTAAATTTTCTGAAAAACCAGCAGGGCTTATTGACCTTTTAGATTCTGTTCTTTTCACCCATCAGCCCACCTGGGACGACTGTCAGCAGCTTTTGCAGGTCCTGTTCACGACCAAGGAAAGGGAAAGGATCCTCAATGAGGCCCGAAGATTAGTTCTGAGCATGGATGGGAATCCTACCACCAACCAGGCTCTGATAGATACCTCTTTCCCTTTAACTCGGCCTGAATGGGATTTCAACACAGCAGAAGGTAAGGAGACACTCCGGGTTTACCGCCAGACTCTAATGGGGGAATCTCCGAATGGCTGCCAGAAAGCCAACCAATTTGGCCAAGGTAGGGAATGTACAACAGGAAAAAAACGAATCCCCAGCTGCCTTTTTAGAATGGATCATAGAGGCTTTTCGTACCTATACCCCCATGAATCCAGAAGCACCTGAAAATAAGGCAGCTGTTATCATGGCCTTTGTAAATCAGTCTGCCACAGTTATAAGAAAGAAACTGCAAAAAATAGATAGGCTAGGAGAAAAAAAGCCTACAAGACCTACTGGTAGTGGCTGAAAAGGTATACAATAACCGGGAGTCTCCGGAGGACAAGCAGGCTCGTGCCGCGGCAGCTGCCAGCAGTCAACAGACTCAGGACCTGGCCAGAGTCTTACTAGCTACAACTGCTGACTCTCCTGAGGAACGGGACCGCCGCCTCCGGCAGCTTGCGGGCAATCAAAAAGGAGGTAAGCAGACTGTCCAGGGAGGGAAGCGAAGGCTATTAAAAGACCAGTGCGCCTACTGTAAAGAAATGGGACATTGGGCCCGGGAGTGCCCAAAGAAGGCAAACAAACCCGGCACCAAGAAAATCTTGGAGCTGGATGAACTTAGTGACTAGGGGAGTCAGGGTTTGGACCCCCTCCCCGAGCCCAGGGTAACCCTAAAAGTGGAGGGGACCCCTATTAACTTCCTTGTTGACACCGGAGCGCAACATTCAGTCCTCCGCGCATCACAGGGAAAATTAACAAACAAGAAATCCTGGGTACAAGGGGCAACTGGTATAAACCAGTATTCATGGACTACCCGAAGAACAGTAGATTTGGGAACGGGCCGGGTATCCCACTCCTTCATGGTAATACCGGAGTGCCCCTACCCCTTGTTGGGGCGGGACTTACTGACCAAGATTGGAGCTCAAATAACTTTCAGACAAGGGGGGCCGCAGGTCACCGATGGCAGAGGCCACTCCATTCAGGTCCTAACCCTGAGACTAGAGGATGAGTATCGCCTCCACCAAAAGGCATTTCCAATAAGGGATGACATGGACAGATGGCTACAAGAATTCCCCACACTTTGGGCAGAAACGGGGGGATTAGGATTAGCCGTTCACAAAACTCCTAGTAGAGCTAAAGCCAAGAGAAGGACCAGTAAGGATCAAGCAGTATCCTATGTTCCAGGAGGCCCGGAAGGGAATCCAGCCCCATATCCGGAGACTACGGAGACTAGGGGTCCTAATTCCCTGCCAGTCTGCCTGGAACACCCCCTGCTGCCAGTCAAAAAGCCTCACACAAATGACTACCGACCAGTGCAGGACCTCTGGGAAGTAAATAAAAGAGTCATGGACATACACCCAACGGTCCCCAACCCATACACTCTCCTGAGCTCCCTGGCACACTCCAGGGTCTGGTACACCATACTAGATTTAAAGGACGCTTTCTTCAGTCTGCCGCTGGCACCCCAGAGCCAACCCTCGTTCGCCTTCGAATGGCATGATCCAGAGAAGGGCTACGGTGGACAACTCACCTGGACACGGCTGCCTCAAGGGTTCAAAAATTTGCCTACCATCTTTGACGAGGCGCTACACGAAGACCTGGGTGAGTACAGAAGGGAACACCCTAGCCTAACCCTCCTACAGTACGTAGATGACATCCTGATTGCTGCTGATACGGCCGAGGACTGTGAGCGCGGAACCCAGGATCTGCTAGTCACTTTGGGGGCCTTAGGATACTGGGCGTCTGTGAAAAAGGCTCAGATATGCAGAGAAAAGGTAAGCTACCTGGGATACGTCTTGGAGGGTGGACAGCAGCGGTTATCAGATGCCAGAAAAGAAATAGTCCTGAAGATCCCCCCAACCACCTCCCAGAGGGAAATAAGAGAATTCCTAGGATCAGCCGGCTGCTGCCGCCTCTGGATACCGGGGTTTGCCGAGATCGCCAGGCCCTTATATGAAGCTACCGAGGAGGGGAGGGTGTTCGAATGGACTGAGAAAGAAGAGGTTGCATTTAATCAATTTAAAAAGGCCCTCCTAGATGCCCCAGCCTTGGGCCTGCCAGACATTACTAAACCCTTCCACCTCTTTGTAGACGAACACAAGGAAATAGCAAAAGGGGTTCTAACTCAAGCCTTGGGCCCCTGGAACCGCCCGGTAGCTTATCTGTCAAAAAAACTAGACCCAGTGGCTGCCGGTTGGCCACCATGCCTAAGAATTATTGTGGCAACAGCACTCCTGGTCAAGGACGCTGACAAACTGACCCTAGGGCAGGAGATCTGGATCACGACCCCCCATGCCATTGAGGGAGTCCTGAAACAGCCTCCTGATAGATGGATGAGTAATGCATGTATGACTCATTATCAGAGCCTCCTACTTAACCCACCAAGAGTACGGTTTCACTCCAGTGTGGCCCTCAACCCCGCGACTTTGTTGCCCGACCCCAATCTAGACGCTCTGCTACATGACTGTGTGGGAATTCTACAACAAGTACATGGGCTCCGGAAGGACTTGACCGACCGCCCCCTTCCAGACGCCGAGGCCACCGGGTTCACCGATGGGAGCAGCTTCATACGGGATAGGCACAGGTACGTGGGTGCAGCAGTAGTTACCAAAAGGGGCACTGTATGTGCAGAGGCTCTCCCATCTGGGATGTCAGCCCAACGAGCAGAGCTCGTTGCCCTCACCAAGGCACTATCGCTGGGAGCCAGGAAACGACTCAACATCTACACTGATAGCCACTACGCATTTGCAACAGCACATGTCCATGGGTCAATCTATCAGGAGAGGGGGCTACTAACGGCAGAAGGACGGACTGTAAAAAATAAACAGGAAATACTCGATCTATTGGCGGCCTTATGGCTCCCTACCAAGTTGGCCATTATCCATTGCCAGGGACACCAGAAAGTTAACGACCCCATGGCAAGGGGTAACCAAAAGGCTGACCAGACAGCCAAGGCAGTGGCTCTTGCTTTGGTCCCACCATGACCTTATAGTTACTGGACCCGGGGGACCCGGTTTTGCCAGACCAGCCACGGTACTCCCAGGAGGAGTTACAGCAAATCAGAAAACTCCCCATGGCCCAAGAAATAAAAGGATGGTGGTACACCCCGGATAAGCAACGCATACTGCCAGACCGGCTCGGAGTCACAGTGTTGGAACACACACACAGATCCACCCACTTGGGAGCCCAAAAGTTAAAAGACTTAATCCTACATGCTGGAATTAAGATTCATCAGCAGGACACCAAAATAAATCAGATTGTATCTGCCTGCAAGACCTGCCAACTCACAAATGCAAGAGCCGGGTCAAATGAACAAGGGACCAGGCTCAGAGGAACCAAACCAGGAGTACAATGGGAGACAGACTTCACTGAAGTCAAACCAGGAAAGTATGGTGATAAATCTTTTAGTATTTGTAGATACCTTCTCTGGCTGGGTAGAGGCATACCCAACCAAGCATGAGACAGCTCAGACGGTGGCCAAGAAGCTACTGGAAGACATTCTACCCAGGTATGGTTTTCCTGCTATGATAGGATCCGACAATGGGCCAGCTTTTATCTCGCAGGTAACGCAGGCAGTAGCCAAGATAATTGAGGCAAATTGGAAATTACATTGTGCTTATGGGCCCCAGAGCTCAGGGCAGGTAGAAAGAATAAATCGAACCCTAAAAGAGACCCTTACCAAATTAACCATAGAGACTGTCAGGGACTGGGTGACTCTCCTACCGTACGCCCTCTAACAGGTAAGAAACACCCCTTACACCCTGGGTTTTACTCCCTATGAGATTATGTTTGGTAGGCCCCCCCATCATTCCCAACCTTAAGGCCGAATTTCTAACTGAATTTGAAAATCAGGAAATATCTTTTTCTTTAAGAGAACTTCAGAAGGCGCATGAAAACACTTGGCCGCACCTCCATGCCATCTATGAGGCTGGCCCGACCCTGAAGCCACATCAGTACGAACCAGGGGACTGGGTCTTTGTCAAAAGACACCGCCGGGAAACCCTCGAGCTGTGTTGGAAGGGCCCTTACATCGTAGTACTGACCACACCCACCACCCTCAAGGTAGACGGCATCGCCACCTGGGTCCATCACACTCATGTCTGTCCGGCCAGCCCCTCAGCAGTCCAGAAGGATTTTGTCACACAATGGAGCATCGATCGAGATCAGCGCAACCTGCTCAAGCTCAAGTTACGCACTCGTCCTTCATGATGTTGGTAACTGGTCCCCTTGGTTAACCACCCTCGTCTCTGCCCTTCCTGGGCCCCTCATAATCCTGCTGCTGTTGTTAACCATCGGCCCCTGCATCATCAATAGGCTAGTTCAGTTTGTTAGGGAACATATAGGGGTTGTCCAGATGATGGTCCTACACAGCCAATACAAGCCTTTAACAATCGAAGGCGAAATAGAAACACGGTCCGTCCCATGATTGGGCCATAAGTTACAAGACAAGGGGGGAATGAAAGAGCAGAGCAAGGCTAACTCCATTAAGGAATACGGAATCCCTACCACCAAAGACTGTAAACCCCGCCTTTAGCCCCGCCTTTAGCCCACCAAACTCGTGCACCAATTCTGACCAGAGTGATAGGCTAGTTCAAACAGCTACTTTAGGGTAAATCGTAATTCAACTGGCCATCTGCGTATGGCCTGTGTGTGTGTTACAATCTTATTGGCCACCGAGTGTTACCAGCTCATTGGCCCCTGGCCCCTATAAAACCACTGTGCCTTCTGAGACTCGCTCTCTTTCTCCACAACACACCGCTGCGTCGGTGAGTGTGGGAGGTTGAGCTTGAGCTAGCTCAAATAAAGGTTCTTTTGCTTTTGCATCAGACTCGGCTCCCTGGTGGTCTTTGGGGATCTAAAGTTCTGGGCATAACAATGACTTTAGCTGAAACCAAGAATTAGTTGCTTAACTGACTGAGCTACCCAGGTGCCCCAAAATGAATATTTCTAGAGGAGAAAGTCATTTCATAAGGACTGAAGTGTGAATTCATCAGGAAGATGAAAGAGTAATAAACTATATGCAAATTAAAAAAAGGAAAATGCAAACAAAAGCACAATGAGATACCACTTCACACCCACTAAGAAGGCTAGAATTAAAAGAAATAAGCAGAGTCGGAGGAGCAAGATGGCGGAGGAGTAGGAGGCGGAGATACTGTGTGATCCCAGAAGTTCAGCTAGATAGTTATCAAACCACTCTAAACAACTACAAACTTAGCAGGAGATAGAAGAGAAGAAGAACAGCACCTCTAGGAACAGAAAATCGACCACTTTCTGGAAGGTAGGACATGCAGAAAAGTGAATCCAAAGAGACGGGAAGACAGACCGTGGGGGGAGGGGCCGGCTCCTGGCAAGCCGCAGAGCACTGGAGCACAAAATCGGAACTTTTAGAAATCTGCTCCACTGAGGGACAATGCTCCAGAGGCTAAGCGGGGGGTGGAGCCCTCATGGGGACAGCGTGGTTTCAGGACCCGTGGGGTCACAGAAAGACCGGGAGTGTCTGAGGGTGGCAGAGTTCCCAGGTATCAGAACGGGGAAGCCAACGGCAGACACCGAGCGGAACAGTGGGGTACCAGCTCGGGCTTACCTTGAACCGTGATCTGAGGCACAGTCAGACCACTGCTCTTCAAGCAGGGACCCCACAAGGGGCAGATCCGGAGAGACCCCCTCCTTCCTCCTCCGGGAAGAGCAGCACGGTAGCTCGCGGCACGAATCTGCTGGGTTTGGAGACTCCAAACGGCCGTGCGCCAGAGACACAAACGCTCAGTCACAGGCCGGGTGAGCTCAGGCTGCGGCCGGAGACCAGGGAGACGAGAGGGATTGACTGCTTTTCTCTGAGGGCGCACTGAGGAGTGGGGCCCCGAGCTCTCAGCTCCTGCAGGCCGGAGACTGAGAGGCCGCCATTTTCATTCCTCTCCTCCAAAGCTGTACAGAAAGCGTTCAGGGAACAAAAGCCCCTGAGAGCGAACCTGAGCACATTACCTAGCCCGGCCCCTGGCAAGGGCGGTGCAATTCTGCCTCGGGCAAAGACACTTGAGAATCTCTGCAACAGGCCCCACCCCCAGAAGATAAGCAAGAATATCCAGCCAAGACCAAGTTCACCAATCAAAGAAAACTGCGGAACTCCTGAGTTAGGAAAAAGCAATACATAGAATTCATGGGTTTTTTTCCCATGATCCTTTAGTCTTTCAGAGTTAAATTCTTTAAATTCTATTTTTTTCTTATTGTATTTTTTTTATTTTTTTCTCTTTCTTATTTTAACATTTTTAACTAGTATCTAATAAACACCTTTTTAAAAATCTTTTCTAATTTTCACTGTTATATATTTTATCCCCTCATTGTATTTACCTTATTTTTTTGTATACATATAGGGTTTTTTTTTCTTTAAAATTTTGGGATACACTTTCTTCAAATAGATCAAAATATACCCTAAATCTAGCACACGGCTTGGATCTAGTCTCCAGCCTGATTACATTCTTTTCTCCTTTATTCTTTTTTTTTCTTTCTTTTTTTTCTCCTCTTTTTTTCAACCAACCTCTTATCAATCCCCTTTTTTAGAATCTTTTCTAATATTTATCTTTACACTCATATTCCATCCCTTCATAGGGTTTACCCTTATTTTTGTATATTTATAAATTTTTCTTTCCTTAAAATTTTGGGAGGTAGTTTCTTCTAACAGACCAAAAACACCCAAAATCAGGTGTGGGGCTCTGTTCTAATCACAAGTCTAACATATACAGATATATATATATATATATATATATATATATATATATTTCTTTCTTTTGCTCTTTTTAATTCTATTTTATTTCTTTTTTTTTTTTCTCCCCTCCCCCCCCTTTTTTTTCTTCAACCCCTGGTTTTGACTCCCTTCTAATTTTTCTGGGGTCATTGCTACCCTTTTAGTATTTTGTTCTCTCATTCATCTATTCTTATCTCGACAAAATGACAAGGCGGAAAAACTCACCACGAAAAAAGAACAAGAGGCAGTACTAATGGCCAGGGACCTAATCAATACGGACATTAGTAATATGTCAGAAATAGAGTTCAAAACAATTATCAAGGTGCTAGCTGGGCTCAAAAAAAGCATGGAAGATATCAGAGAATCCCTGTCTGGAGAAATAAAATCCCTTTCGGGAGAAATAAAAGAACTAAAATCCAACCAACTTGAAATAGAAAAAGCCATTAACGAAGTACAATAAAAAATGGAGGATCTTACTGCTAGGATAAATGAAGCAGAAGAGAGAATTAGTGATATAGAAGACCAAATGACGGAGAATAAAGAAGCAGAGAAAAAGAGAGACAAACAACTACTGGACCATGAGGGGAAAATTTGAGAGATAAGTGATTCCAAAAGACGCAACAATATTAGAATGATTGGGATCCCAGAGGAAGAAGAAAGAGAGAGAGGGGTGGAAGGTATACTAGAACAAATTACAGTAGAGAATTTCCCTAATTTGGTGAAGGGAACAAGCGTCAAGATCCAGGAGGCACAGAGAACCCCCCTCAAAATCAATAAAAATAGGTCTACACCCTGGCATCTAATAGTAAAACTTCTATGTCTGAGTGACAAAGAGAAAATGCTGAAAGCAGCTCGGGACAAGAAGTCTGTAACATACAAAGGCAGAAATATTAGATTGACAGCAGACCTATCCACAGAGACCTGACAGGCCCGAAAGGACTGGCATGACATATTCAGAGCACTAAATGAGAAAAATATGCAACCAAGAATACTATATCCAGCTAGGCTGTCATTGAAAATAGATGGAGAGATAAAAAGCTTCGAGGAAAAACAAAAACTAAAAGAATTTGCAAACACCAAACCAGCCCTACAGAAAATATTGAAAGGGGTCCTCTAAGCAAAGAGAGAGCCTAAAAGGAACATAGACCAGAAAAGAACAGAGACAATATACAGTAACAGTCATCTTACAGGCAACACGATGGCACTAAATTCATATCTGTCAATAGTTACCCTGAATGTAAATGGGCTAAATGCCCCAATCAAAAGACACAGGGTATCAGAATGGATAAAAAAAACAAGACCCATCGATATGCTGTCTACAAGAAACCCATTTTAGACCCAAAGACACCTCCAGATTCAGAGTGAGGGGGTTGAAAACAATTTATCATGCTAATGGACATCAAAAGAAAGCTGGGGTGGCAATCCTTATATCAGATGACTTAGATTTTAAGCCAAAGGCTATAATAAGAGATGAGGAAGGACACTATATCATACTTAAAGGGACTGTCCAACAAGAAGATCTAACAATTATAAAAATCTATGCCTCTAACATGGGAGCAGCCAACTATATAAACCAATTAATAACAAAATAAAAGAAACACATCAACAATAATACAATAATAGTAGGGGACTTTAATACCCCCCTTACCGAAATGGACAGATCATCTAAACAAAAGATCAACAAGGAAATAAAGGCTCTAAATGACACACTGGACCAGATAGACATCACAGATATATTCAGAACATTCCATCCCAAAGCAACAGAATACATATTCTTCTCAAGTGCACATGGAACATTCTCCAGAATAGATCACATCCTGGGTCACAAGTCAGGTCTCAATTGGTACCAAAAGATTGG
>CM052898.1:135957429-135984526 GCA_028534135.1 Potos flavus | reverse complement strand
GGGGGTAGGGGCGGGTAGGGATAGGGTGGCTGGGTTATGGACATTGAGGAGGGTATGTGCTATGGTAAGTGCTGTGAAATGTGTAAGCCTGATGATTCACAGACATGTACCCTGGAGCAAATAATACATTATGTGTTAATTAAAAAATAAAAAAATTTAAATTAAAAAAAAAAAACAAGCAAACAAAACAGCAAACAAGTGGTGAGGAAGATGTAGAGAAAATGGAATCTTCCTATACTGCTGATGGGAATGTAAAATGCTATGGACACTGTGGAAAATAGTTTGGAAGCTTGTCCAGAAGTTTAAATCACCGTATCACCCAGCAATTCGACTCCTAAATTTAAGGCCAAGATAACTGAAAATACATGTTCACACATGTACACAAAATTTGTACACAAATATTTGCATTAACTCTATTCATAATAGCCCCAAATTAAAAGAACCCAAATGTCCACCAGCTGAGGAATGGATAAATGAAATGTGGTATATTCAAGTAATGGAATATTCAACTATAAAAAGGATTGAAGTACTATCACATGCTACAGTATGAATGCATCTTGAAAACATTATGTTAGATGGAAAAAAACAGACACAAAAGGCATATTATTACAATTCTGTTTATGTGAAATGGCTAGATTAAGTAAATCCACAGGGATACAAGGTAGATTATTGATTTTCAGGAGCTAGGGAAGGGAGGATGTTACTGGGACTGACTGCTAACAAGCGTAGGCTTTCCTTTTTGGGGTAATGGAGAGGTCCTAGAATTACATATTGGTGATGCTTGTACAACATAGTAAATATAGAGGAAAATACCCCCACTGAATTGTACAATTTCAAAATGGTGGATTTTATATTATGTAAATGATATCTCAATTTAAAAAAAAAAAGGGAAAAAAAAGAGGCAACTGTAGCCATAAAGGAATATGGTACTATGAAAATGGTATTCAGAAAGTGGGAATCTGTTCTTAGAAATTAAAAGCACAGATGAAAGAAAACCGAAAATTTAGTAGTTTGGCAAATTAGTAAACTGGACCTATCTTAAGGTCTATTTATTGACACACAATAAAGTTAAAAATCAAATATATACATAGCAAAGGAAATAAATGGAAAAATGTGGAAGTATATTAAAGGATATGAAGATGACATCTGAGTGTCTCAGTCACTTAAGTGTCTGCCTTCAGCTCAGGTCATGATCCCAGAGTCCTGAGATTGAGTCTCACAGTGTGCTCCCTGCTCTGCAGGGAGTCTGCTTCTCCCTCTGCCCCTCGCCCCACTCATTCTCTCAATCTCTCTCAAATAAATAAAATCTTTTAAAAAATAAATAAAACAGGGACACCTGGGTGGCTCAGTTGGTTAAGCGGCTGCCTTCGGCTCAGGTCATGATCCCAGGGTCGTGGGATTGAGTCCCACATGGGGCTCTTGCTCGGCAGGGAGCCTGCTTCTCCCTCTGCCTCTGCCTGCCACTCTGCCTGCTTGTGCTCTCTCTCTCTCTCTCTCTCTCTGACAAATAAATAAATAAAATCTTTAAAATTAAATAAATAAATAAATAAATAAATAAATAAATAAATAAAACATAGGAAGATAGTCCCAAAGAACACCATTGATCAAACACACTGATTTTCAAACTGTAGGTTTAGCCCTTTAATGGATCATGATATCAAATTAGTGCTCTACAAGTAGCATTTTTTTTAAAGATTTTATTTTTTTATTTGACAGAGAGAGAGAGACAGTTGGAGAGGAAACACAAGCGGGGGAGTGGGAGAAGGAGAAGTAGGCTTCCTGATGAGCAAGGAGCCCGATGTGGGGCTTGATCCCAGGACCCTGGGATCAGGACCTGAGCCGAACGCAGATGCTTAATGACTGAGCCACCCAGGCACCACCAGAAGTGGCATTTTTTGAAAGTGAAATGAGATCAGAATGTATCATATGTAGTAATGTAATGTACATATTCAATAGTATATAAATACAGTTCTTATTTTAGATTGTGGTCAAAAGTTTGATAGTTAATGATGACATAATAAATTATCAATCAGGTAGAAACAGTGACAATGTAGGAGCCAGTGTAAAGAAACAAGAAAAGATAATTTCCTCATCTTGGAGAGAGGCACAAAATCTTTTAGATGGAAGGACCAATCGAATACATGCAGAATAAATGAAAGCACCTACATCAGGAAATAAATAGAAATTGTCTAAAGTCAATAACTCAAAAAAAAAAAAAAAACAGAAGTTAAACTCCTAACTACAAGTTAAACTCATACTACTCAGTAACTAAACTAAATATAATAAGATGACCAAAAAAAAAAAAAAGAGAGAATATACATACTTTAGAAATCTTTGCTCAGGTATCCACTCCTTCAATAGCTCACATAAGGAGGAATAGGGCTTGTCTTTGTGATTTTTGTGCAATCCTCCTGAAGGAGTATGTGGTATATTAATTGTATTGATGGCCTAATTAATGGGACTTCCCGCATCCAAGTCTTTGAGCCCTATAAATTTGTAGTCCTCTCCCACTCTGACTCTGGGCTTAGACATTAGACTAGTTTCTTAGCAGAGCTGATGCAAACAGAGGCTTGAAAATGCATTTTGCCTTTCCCTTTCTCCTCTTGCTTCTAATTGTCATGAGAACATGCTCTGGCTAGCCTGATTCTGCTGGATAAAATATATATCACCAATTCCAACCTACTACCTCAGGGCTCTTTATTGCCTTCTCTTTTTCCATTTGTATAGATTCCTTCTCTGCATTGAGTGATTAATTCCACTGTATGTATCTCCAGACCACACTGGATACCTCTGCAGCCCTTAGACCTGAGGCCCCTGAGCACCACCCCCTCCTCAGATCCCAGCACTGCTGCCTGCTTTGCCCCTGGCTCTGCTACTAGTTTCTTAGGTATGACTGCCCCCCTCAGTCCCCACCTCCCACCTGCCACCTCTTCACCTCCTCAGGCCACACTGCTGCCTCCTAGGGCAGAGAAATAAATGTAAGAAGAGAGAAAGAGTAAGAGAAACCCCAATAAATTTTCTATTTAAAAGATTTTATTTGGTAAAATTGTAACTTAGAAAAGGCTCTCATTTCCCTTCCTACTTATTGGAGATAACAGAAGAAGGGAAGAATTTCTTAAATCTTATAATCAAACTCTACTCTGGATATCTCACTATTGGTGATACTCCTATAGGGATCATATCTTCTCCATAACATGCATAAGAGCTGAATTTTGGTATTGAATGAAATATTCAGCAAGGAGACCGTGAAACATAACTGTTTGTCTAATGCCTACCATATTTTGAAGATATGAAAAGAATTTAAGTCAATAAAATACCATTCCACAAACATCAGATGGGCAAATCTTACACTTTTTGACAATGTCATCATTGGCACGACTACTGAGACTCTCATATCATGCTGGCAGAGAATAAATTGGTACATTTTGGAGAACACTTTAAAAGTATCTACCACATTTAAAAATGAGCATGTTTTTTGACTCTGCACTTTTACTTTGAGGTGTATTTCCTAGAGAAAATTTGCAGATGTTTACAAGGAGACATGACAAAAAAGTTCATCACAACCTTGATAGAGAAACTTTGGGAATGACCTAAATGTCTGTCAGCAGGACAATAAATACAGACAGTGTATTTATCAAATTTCATACATACATTGGTGAAAATGAACTAGAACTACCGATAGCAACATGGCTCAACATTTTAAAACATAAATACACAGAAAAACAAAAAAAGGATGAAAATAATACTGTAGTATGTTACAGACACTGTGATAAATCCTTTGAAGCTGTTTAGAAAGAATGTATTATGATCTGATTTATATATTTAGATTAGTTGAATGTTAGGTAGAGAACTGACTGGTAGGGACAAGACATTCAACACAACAGTTTCAAACCACCACATTCATATAGCATGGTGTGTAATTGCTCACATATCTTCTTAGGCTAATGACTCATCTCTGGATGCATGGTACTGCAGAGGAGGAAAAAAAAACCTTTCCTCTACCCTGTTATGTTCAGTTACTTAGGCCTTGCAAATTAAACTGATGAAGACATAGCAACAGAAGAAAAGGCATACAAGTTTTATTTGATGTTCATATTTTTATGTAGCATTGGGGGGGTGGAATCATAGAAAAGCAGCGAAAAATCTCTCAAAGGTGGTTAGACCTGAGAGCTTATATATCATTTTAACAAAGAGTGATAAATTGTAGAGAAATGACAAAACAAAGAAATAAGGGTTGAGCTTCGAGGATGGTAAATTATGGGAAAGTAAATATATGTGGGAAACTGATAGAAGACAGGGTTATTTTAGTATGATTTGTTTATACAGATTTAAGTTGGTGTCATCTTCAATGATAAGAGTCATCTCTTTCTGGTATAGGAAAGGGGAGGAAGTCACCTTCACAAGGGTAATTCATTTCCTGCTTTCAAACAGGAAGGAGGAAGAGGTGTTTTTTTTTTTTTTTTGTTTTGTTTTTCTCCTGTGTCTGCTGTTTCTCAATTGCTTTCAACTCAAATAATCCTTATGCCAAAGTAGCATACTTTGGGGGCAGCATATTCTGATCCCCTTAATTACACTAGTTAAACTATGAACTTTTGACACAAAGAGAAGTGAATTCAAATTTTAATTCCACCACATACTAGCTCTGTGATCGTGGGCAATGATAATAATAGACAATATTTACTGAATTCGTATTAATATACCAGGCGTCATTCTAGTAAGTTTTATATTCATTATCTCACTGAATTCTCAGAACAACTGTGTGGAGTTACATATTATTTCCATCCAGTACACATGAGAAAATGGAGACCACACGGTTTATTAACTTACCCATGCCACATAACTAAGTGGTAAAGTCAGACCTTGAGCTCAGGCAATCTTGAAGCCCCATGTTCTTTTTTTTTTTTTTTTTAAGATTTTATTTATTTATTTAACAGAGAGAGAGAGAGAGAGATCACAAGTAGGCAGAGAGGCAGGCAGAGAGAGAGGGGGAAGCAGGCTCCCTTGATCCCAGGACCCTGAGATCATGACCTGAGCCAAAGGCAGAGGCTTCAACCCACGGAGCCACCCAGGCAGCCCAAAGCCCCGTGTTCTGCTGTCAAAGCATTTTCATTTCACCTACAAACTAAGGGTAAGGGACCCATTCACCGGACTAAAACAAGATTCAATGGAATAATCTATGTTAAGTTATAAATGCAATATTAGCACAAAGTTTCTATTTACACATTTATTTTACTTTTTAAATTTTTTAAGGATTTTATTTATTTATTTATTTAAGAGAGGACACATGTACGTGAGTGGTGGAAGGAGGAGTAGAAGTAGGGAGGAAGAATCCCAAGCAGACTCCAGGCTGAGCTGAGCCCAATGCCAGGCTTGATCTCATGACCCTGAGATCATGACCTGAGTGGAAACTAAGAGTCAGATGTTTAACCAACTGAGCCCTCCAGGCACCCCATACATTTATTTTAAAAGATAATACAACTTTGCTTAAAAAAAGGTTTTAAAATTTCAAAGTGCTTTAGGTGCTCATGAATTTCATAGTCCAGTAAGTTAAGAGAAATTGAGAACATTACTGTCATGCACCAATGCATCATTTCTACCTGGCTAAAGTCATAACTTTTCATTGACATCAATGCTCAGAAATCAGTCATCAACAATCTCAACTGGAAAACACAGAGTAGAAGCAAGGAACTGATAATCATTTTGGCCATCTTTAAGAGCCATAATATAAGAGCTGGAAGGAACTGGACAAACTGGGCAGTTGACAAAATTGAGGCTTAGCAAGGTAAATGCAGAGTGAGTGAATAGGTATTTTCTTAATGCAATACTGTGATTGAGAATAGATTCACACACACACACACACACACACACACACACACACACACACACACACACAAATATCATAAATTGATTTTCTGATCAAATACAAGTGTGTTTCCCAGCCAAAATACTGGCAGAACAAAGCAAGGTAACCATCCCCACAGTCTCTAACTTGATTATCTCTGCAGTAGAGACCACAACCAAGATATACCATTTCTAAAAAGATGCCACTGACTCTTATCTGCATATAGTTCTTCTGAATGGTGGAGCACCTCAGAAAACATGCTGAAGCTTCATAATGATGAAGCAATAGGTATCATTTCATGAGCATGAAAAGCATATTAACTTATGACTATGTCTTCCTGTAAAGAGAAATTAAAAGTCAAATAATATAGCAGTCAGTCCAGCACAAACTGTGGCCCTACTTCCTGGACCATCCATTCCCAATGGCTAATCTTGGGGTCTCACAACTGTCAGATAACTTATAGAAACCCATTTTCTATTCTGCATTTTCACAAATGCTAGAGTACTGCATTTACTCCATATGTGAAAAGATGAGACATATATCAGAAAAAAAAAATAAACAAACAAAAAAACAGAAAACTGACCCTAATTAGCAAAAGCACTATAGATTTCTAAAAAGATATGGAAATAAGTTCTCCTGAGGCTTAGGAGGGAAAGGTAATTCTTACTTCCAACCTCACCCTTGCTTCAAGTGGGGTGGGGTGGAGGAGAAAGAGAGAGAGAGAATATTACTCTTTAAAAAAAAAAAAAGATTTTGTTTATTTATTTGTTTTAGAGAGAAAGACAAACTTAGACTTTTTTAAAAGGTGATTTATTTATTTATTTATAGAAAGATTATATATGAGCAGAGGGGAATAGACAGGGAGAGGGAAAGAATCTCAAGCAGACTCCACACTTAGTGGAGCCTGGTGCAGGGCCTGATCCCAGGCCTGAGATCATGACCTGAGCCAAAACGGAGAGTCAGACACTTAACCGACTGAGCCACCCAGGTGCCCTGAGAATCTTATTTTTATTTGCCTTAATTCTATATTATTGCATTGCTTAGATAGAAAAGTGAAAACCAAGATGAAGGATGGAGTAGGCACGCCAAGTTTAACAAAAAAAGAGCAACAGGAAAAAACCAGTGGAAGCAAGTGGGGGACACAGGTTTTATATCAGATAGGACTGCCTTTATATTTCATTCTTCCTAGCTTAATCCTCTTAAGCCTCAGCTACCATGTCTGAAAAATAACATGTACTTCATGGAGGATTTTTTTTTTTTTTTGAGGATCAAATGGGATAATGTATCTAAGGTGTCAGAAGTGCCTGGCACATAGTAGATGCTCAATAAATGGTATTTATATTATTAAAATTCAATGTTGAGGTCTCTAATGCCAGACAACACTACTTTTTAGTCTTTTACTGCTATCAAACTGCATACTGCATGGAGTAGTAATGCACTCAAGAAATGTTTCATGCTTAATGAATTGTTGAATAATTCCACATTTTTTCAATGGTTCCCAGGCTCAATATCCAGTGAGGGATGGATGAGGTTTAGCACTGCTTCCATGCCTGATTAGGCATAAGAATATAGCCCTTCCCTAAGCCCTCAAAGAGAAGGCAGGTATACTAGATTGCTTATTGGGAAAATTTTCAATATCCATAATCCAAAATCTCAGGAAGGATTTATCTACCAAGACTCCAGCCTGGAACTTAGGGTTTTCCCCTTTTCCTTTGTCTGAAGTACCTTCTCCCACAACAGGTGATGCAGATTGTGCCATAGTCATCTCCTTTTACTGTGCAAGATTGTTATTCTGAGTATAAACTATGTAATCCTACTATTGTAAGCTCTTCAAAGACAAAAATGCTTCATATTTGTCTTTGTATTTCTAGCATCTAAACAAAACCAACACACAGTAGATACTCACATGGCCAGGTCCATCTCTCTAAGAAAATATGTGCATAAAGGATGCCATACATTAGACAAAATACTTTACATGGCATATCTCATTTTCCTCATGAGAACCCTGTGAAGTAAGTACTATTACCATTCTCATTCTACAAAAAAGAAAACTGAGGTTTAGAGAATTAAAGTAACTTGTCCAAGGTTACAGATTCACAAAGTTCTCTATACAAATCAGCCTATTGGATTCCAAAGCCCAGACTCTGAATCACTACTTTATGTCCTTTCTCTTTGGGGTGTCGTGTTAACCTTTCTAAGGGACTCTTTTTTTTTTTTTTTTTAAGATTTTTATTTATTTATTTGAGAAAGAGACAGTGAGAGAGGGCATGAGAGAGGAGAAGGTCAGAGGGAGAAGCAGACTCCCTGTGGAGCTGGGAGCCCGATGCGGAACTCAATCCGGGGACTCCGGGATCATACCTGAGCCAAAGGCAGTTGCTTAACCAACTGAGCCACCCAGGCGCCCATCCAAGGGACTCTTTCCTGCCCATTGAGGTTAAGCTTTGTTATTCCCATGACCACATCCTGTGCATTTCTTTCAGAGCACTTATCCTAATTTGAAATTATATATTCACTCAAATATTTATTTGTTGTTTCCCCATTGGACTGCAATCATCTCAAAGGTAGGGTCAAGTCTGTTTTATTTACCTACATGCTGTATCTCATAAGATGCTTGACACATAGTAAATGCTCAACAAATACATCAGTGGAGATGGAAAAATAAATTCAAGGGTATGTGAATGAAGGTCAGAAGAACTATAAGTTCCTTGAGAACAAGGACTGTGGCTACTCATCCTGGTTTCCCCAGCTTCTGGCCAATGCCTGATACAGTAGGAACGCATTAAATGTTTGCCAAATGAATGATTAGGAGGGGTTATATATAAACAGAGTTGCATTCCTGATTTTAAGTCATTAAATTCTTCCTTTCTTTCATTCTTCATTTAGCAAGAAAAACATGAATTGCAACCTCATAGAGTTCTCTTTTTAGTGGAGAAGAAAGACACTAACCAAGTTTAGAAATAATTTTAAAGATCTCTAGTTTTTACCATAGGATTTTCTGTTCCTACCTTCTAGTTGTGTGTTTTTGAGTCCATTCTTTCTTCTTCTCCAGTTAAGTTCATTCCTAGGGTCCTTCAAAACTATAATCACGCTTTCTCTCTCCATGATCTCCTGCGTGTAGACCTGCAACCTCAAAGTAAGGTTTCTGGTCTCACGCAAGATGTACAGAACTGGGAACTTGGGAAAGAGGCACGGTGATCTGTGTATTAACAAGCTGTCTACTAGAGCCCTGGTTCTCAAACTTACTGTGTTTCGGAATGACCTGAAGACCTTGTTAACACACAGATTCCTGGGCTCCACCCTCAGAGTTCCTGATTCAAAAGGTCTGGGGTGGGACCTAAGAATTGGCATTTCTAGCAAGTTCTCAGGTGATGATAATGCTGCTGGCCCAGGAACTGCACTCTGAGAAGCATCCATCTAGAGTTGAGACATAAATCTAGAGTTCTCAAACCTGACTGTATATTTGAGTTCCCCAGGGATTCAATCCCTTGTCTGTACTCCAAAACAAATCAGAATGTCTGGGTATAGATCCACATTTTCTTAAGTTCCCCAGATGACCCCAATGTATAGCTCAAGTTGGAGAATCACTCTTGACATCAAATCAATGCTTCTCAAACTTAATGTACATAGTGTTGCCTAAGGTCTGGGGCAAACCCCTTGATCATAAAATGTGGTCTCCTGAGCAGCAGTATGAACATCTCCTGGGGCTTATAAGAAATGTAGATCATTGGCTTCACCTCAAACCTCTGCTTTAGAATCTGCATTTTAACTAGACCTTGAGGTGATCTTCAATCACATTAGAGTTTAGACGTGTATCCATGCACACGCAAGAGCATGCTTTCTCCAAGTCTTCCTGTCCTTGTTCTATTATTGGCCACATTTTGCCCTGAATTGTACATCATACCATTCTCCTTTGTATCCATTCAAGGTCTTCAGACTTCCAGAACAATAGAAAATGTGCAGTCCCTTTGTCACTACATCACAGAGTGCTGTGATTTCCGTAATTTTCGATGAGCAGGGCATCCCAGGGAACGAGGTACTGGGTGGATGCACCCAAAGGAGAGGCAGATGTTTTTAGATGGGATGGGTATTCCTTCCTAATTCTACTAATGACTGAAGCACAAGAACCACCAGGCTCTTTATGCTTTTAGAGCAGATGGAGAAAAATTTTAAACTGCCTCTGATGAGTCAGAAATCCAAGTTCTATTCTGGGTTCTGTGACTTCGGAAAGCTTGTTTATCTCAGCTCCAGCTAGTCAAGTTGTGGAATAACTTTGCCTTTAAAAAAAGAGAAGTCATAGAAAGCAGCCGTGCCAACAGCCAACTTCACATTTCCCCTATTACTCTGGGGGATAAAAAGGGCTGGGTTGGCATCAGATCAGCCTTCAGCTTTGGAGAAGAGGATGGGATGGCATGTAGAAATTCTAAGCATTCCTCTTTGGATTAAAAAAATTATGAAAAGAATAAAAAAGAGAATAGAGTTTGTGCAGTCTACACACACACAAAGATTGTAACTGCGTTGCTGAAATGACAGAGGGAGGGAGTAATTGAGGATTAATCAGAAAGCCATCCCTAGATAGTTGAAGCACCAATAAAGGAAGGATAATAACATTTATGTGAAACTTTGTTCTTTGTCTCATTCAGTCTCACGATTTTATGAAGGCCCTAGAGTGTAAATATTCCCATTTTACAGGTGGAGAAACCTGAGGCATAGAAGGTCGATATGCTAAGCAATGTTATATAGATCATAAATGTTAGAGGCTGACCATGTCTTATGGCTTTAAATTCTACAAGTCTTCTTGGAAACATTTCTTACGTGCTTCAAAGATGCTAAACGCTCCCTATTTTTACTAGGACTTTGATGATATTTGCTCAAAAATCTTTCACTATGGTGGCATGAGGACTCTCCTAATCTGAGAGAAATCCTATGAGGATCCACAGTGAGACATGAAGGACATGAGCGAGATTACCAAGTGGCCATCCAATTCCGTTTTCCAAACATCATTTGAAAATAAAAACCATATGGGTGCCTATTAAACATCTAGTTCCACCACAGGTCATTCTGAAGATTCTAGTTTAAAATATCTTGGATGGGGCCTTGAAACTTGTATTATTTAAGCATGTCTTTTATTAGAGGAGATTGGGGAGAATGGATTTTCTTGACTCAGGATTCTGCAAGTGGGCTTAGAACAATAATTAAATGGAAAAACATGCCATTTTAATATTTCTACTACCTGCCCCTTTAATCCAAGATGGATCCAAGCATCCGCCACTCAGTTCTCTATCAACTCTATTTTGTTGCTTTTATTTTAATAAAATGATCTGGCAATTAAAATTGATATGATATGATCTGTAAAGTTCCTTGCTCATTGTAGGCTGGAGTTTTCTGAACTATGCTAACATACCACTTGGATACAAATATGTGAGCCTAAAGCTCTGATATTTTAGTTAGAACAATCTGGCAAGCCTCTCCAGCATTCAGTAACTCTTGCACTCAAGAAAAGAATTTCACATACAATCTAAATCTTTAATATGGCAATTTAGCTCCTTTTGAAACTGTTGCTAGCTTTCTGTTACTAATGTTTACTGCCTTAAATCCTTTTTCTTTTTCCTTGAATAGATAGGATATAAATTCCAGTAGATAAATAACCAAAAAGTTGGAAAGACTCTATGGAAAACCAGATGGGCAAGACATAGGAATCTATGCTGTTCACTGATGAGGATTTATGGGGCCTGGATGGAATTGATGCAATGTATAGGCAATGAGTGGGAACATATGCAATCTTAAATTGCAGCATATGTGGATTATAGAAGTTGTCAGAGAAGGAAGTGGTGATAACATAACAATTTAGAAATAATATAAAGGAGCTAGGGGCCAAATAAATCATGATAATATAATTTAGTTAGGTTGGCTTTAGTAAGAGATAACAAGAATGAATTGCGTTAACAATAATAGTAACAAAAATATTAATATGTAACATTATTCAGCACTTACTATGTGCCACGAACTATTCTAAGCACTTCTCATGAAATACCTCAATTAATCTTGAAAGAAACTATTGCTATCCTTATTTTACAGGTAAAGAAACTGAGGCAGAGAGAGGTTAATAAATTTGACTAGGATCAAACAGCCTACATGAGGGGCTGAAGCAACAGGATTCCTAGGCAAGTACAAGTGATTTGGCACTGTACTTCAAGACAGCTGAACTCACATACAGTGCATCCCTGTGCCTGTCCCAGGCCCTCCAGCCTTGATCCCTGCCACTGTCTTAGAGAATCATCTCACTGAAATCTAGTTTCCATGTGACTGCTCACTTGTAGTTCCCCAACAAGGCCTCTTCTGGTATCTCCAGCCTACCACTGTGAAGGGGAGTTCAAGTCCACTGATGATAGGACGAGGTGATGGAAATTGTTAAATCACTCAAACATACCCCAAATTAAATAGTGTGATGGCATATTTCTACCAAATTCATAAAACATAAACAACCAGTCTTTACAATTCAGAACCAAATAACTCTATGTCCTTCATAAGTTATAGTGATTAAATTTAATCAAGGGTAATGACTACATAATCCCAGGCATAGTTCATCTGCATTTTTTTAATGTGTTAACATCTTGTTGAGGAAGGCTCTCGAGCCCTCTAGGGATTACTGCCCATGTCCTGGATGCTGCTTGAAAATTAATACAGGTCCGTGCAGGGTTAGCTCATCCAAGGTCAGAATACAGATCTCCTCTTACACAGGTAGTCAGCGCCTATGATATGCAGAGCCTCTCCTGCTTCTCTGTTCACCTCCCCACCTAGTTTGAAAAGGAGGTGAAGAAGTCTGGTAAATAAGGTACCTTCTTTACTTATTACAGAATCTCCTCTACAACCAAAAAGAAATTCCCCATGGAAATAGTTATAATGGGATTTGAGCTATAAGATATGCACACTTACGTGGAGGAGTAAAGATTGATTGACTCTTTTACTCTATGAAGAGAACAAGGTTATTTATCGATTAGATGTTTTATAGCATCTTTCCTCTGAAAGGTTCAACTTATGCACAGTTGGGGAAAAGTTTGTCCAAGGGAAATAATTTATGGGAGGTGAGGGAAGCAGGTGAGGGAAATAGTAAAAAATCATTAGGAAATATACAACCTCCTGAAAGACCAGGTATAGGAAAATGTACGTGCCAGGGAATATGCTAGCAATGCACTTGGAAAAAAAGAAGCTGAACCCTAGTTTATCGTGAGGGAAAAGAGAACTACGATGTGTGTGCACATGTGCGTACACACACACACACACACACACAGCATTTTAGAAATAATTAACTAAAAATATTTTTAATTAAAGTGATACAGGCACCTGGAGTCTTATGATCCCCAAGCAAAACTGCCAATGAGCAGGGCCCAGACTTCCAGGGCTCTGTAACTCAAGGTTCCATTTTCTCCTCCTCTTAGCACAGATAAATCTCTTTATAGATGAGAGAAGGACCAGCAGGCGCTTGATCCACCTGTCCTTCCTGCTTCTCCCAGATACTCTGCTCTACTTGAAAATTTTCTCCCATTCTGAGCCTTTGGCTTTGGTAAATAAAAGCTAAGAGGTTTCTGAGGTCTACTTCTAGTTTCTTCTCTGCCATATAACTCCCCAAGGGAATGGACAGAGCATCAGTTACCTGTGTAAATGGGAGCGAAAAAGAGAGAGAGGGAAAGGATGGGGAGCAAGAAATAAAAATCGACAGGTCAAAATATTATCCATCCACACATGTGTACCATCACAACATAACGCAAATGAAAGAATTGATAGAATATACTAGCAAAAAAGCCAAAAGGCTGAGGAAGGAACAATGGTCTTTCTTTCTTCCTTTCTTCATTTATTTATTTATGTTTATTTGACAGAGAGAGACACACAACGAGAGAGGGAACATAAGCAGGGGGAGTGGGAGAGGGAGAAGCAGACTCTCTGCTGAGCAGGGAGCCTGATGTGGGGCTCGATCCCAGGACCCTGAGATCATGATCTGAGCTGAAGGCAGATGCTTCACAACTGTCTTTAATTGAAGGCTTTCTTTTTTCAACAGTGCACTGGAAGACAAATGCCTTATGATAGCCAAAACTTCTCCAGGGGTTTATTCATCTTCATATGTAAAGAAAGAGCAAATCATCTGTGGCAAAAATGCCACTCGGTGCCTAGCAATATATTTAAAGTATTGTAGGGTTTTTCCTCAACTAATTAATTGACTACAGCAACAGAAAGTACTTCTTTTCTTAAATTTTTATTTATTTATTTATTTATTTATTTATTTATTTATTTATTTAACTATGTTCTGGAAAACATGGACTTAATTTGACCCTTTGGTAATTACAGCTTAGATCTTTCTCAGAGATAAAATAGGCAAAAGAAAACCCAATTGTTAAGTTTGCCAACAGGCTTAAGATTAGAAACTACATATGAATTTACTTTGCAAACTGTAAACCACTACAAAATGTTATTTTTGCCTTCTTTTGCAACATCTCTTTAATGTGTACCTATTGACAGCCCCAAATTTCACCCATACTCTCTGCCCCTATAGACTTTTCTTACCCACCTGAAATTCGTGTCTGTTCTGTTACTGTTATCAGGTGAGTTGTCTCTCCTTGATGCAAGCCTATCATTGCCATTGCTTCCCTCTGCCCACATGATAGTTCCATCCTTTTGCTGCTGATTGGCTGCTGTTACAGGTGATGGAGGCTGATGCAGATGGATTCCAGCAGTTCTCATGAGTATTTTATGTGCTTTTGCTGATTTACAGCCAGTTCAGCATTCCTTTAAACGGCCATAAATTGGATTGATGTCATAAATCATATCTAGAGAAAGTGCCTGAGTCCCAGCTCAGGCAGCTATGCTAATGTCTGTGAAAATAACAAAGAAACATCCTCATTCAGGCCTGATTCTACCGCATTAAAAGGCCAAAATGTAAGGAGCTGTCAGTTATTGAGAGGGGAAAAGGTAAAAGGGGGAGAAAGGTCTTTGTAGGGATTATTAATAACACAGCCAGGAAGAATGTATAGATGTGTGCCAGCGAGAATAAACAGGGGTGGGGGTAGAAGAGGGGACGCTGAAAGAGTGATAAAAGAGAGTGCTGTATATGGAAAAGATAAATGCAAATGAAATATACTGTATGGCAATGGATTATATCAGCAGTTGATATATGGGATTGAGTATCAAATTGTTGAGCTGGCAGCCATTAATATGATATAGTGGATGCGATATGCCGGATGATGGCAGTCCTGGTGCAGGGGAAAATAAAGAACACACTGCAGTCTTTCAAAACAATGGTTCAAAGAAAAGACAGAAAATTATAGCACTACAAGTTTATAAACTAAACTCGTGTGAGATAATTATGGATTCTGATAGGGTTCATTATTCTTTATCAGCTCCTCAGTCTCATAAGGAAAACAGAGGACTACCTCTTCTGCTCCTTGGGGAGGGGGGATTAGGATGGGGAGTTTCCCATTCTATAAAGGACAGCAAAAGTGACATGGATGTTTTCTCTGGTGAATGCACTTCCCTTTGACATTTTTGCCAAAAAGTTTGGTATCCCCAGACTTCATCAATAGAACTGTTATGAGTTGACACTCATCTCTAGGATTCCTAGGAATTTACTCCCAGAAATTATCTGCTTCTTTAATTCATTTACCAATTCCTTCATCAGATCTTTACTAATAATCTACTATGTGCCAAGCACATAGGTTAATTTCTGAGGTTTCAGAAATTAATATAAGGAAGTCTTTAAAACATTTCCTATTATTTTATTATCTATCCCTTGACTTTGCATTTGAATAGTTCACCTATACAGCATTCTGCAGCAGGCCCATATAAAGAAAGCCACAGGACAGTGTTTACTCAGATGTCTTTAAACCTAGTAAATTCCAGGTCCACTGCTAGTTCTCAGTCTGCTGGCACTTGGGTCCAGACTCTGTACTCTGGCACCAAAGTTTTCACAATTGGTTGGAGTCCTCTTTTGGTATTGGAGCTTAGTTTCCTACTCAGCTTTTGGCTATGTCCACTGCCCTAGGTTGGCATCTCCCATGGCTTAAAGCTAGTATGAGAGAAATCCTCATCTGAGCACTCCCACAACCCCCTTCTTCTTCACCTCAACCACCACCACATCCAAACCCCATGTCAGCATTACAGGAACCACCAACCACTACTCCACCAGGAATGGAGCATTCTGGAACTTCCTTAGAATTATCTTTCTTTCTGATGGCCCCTTGACCTATACTTCCCCCTTCTTCTGTGTGCCACTCTTTCCATCCTTGAAATACTCCCTCTGAGGCATCTTATCCATTCCCCCATGGTCCAATTACCCACCTATCACCAATCTGAATCCTTCATTTCCACTTCCTCCCTCCTGAACTCCAGTCCCAATCGCCCTGTTGAACTGCCCATGGAATAGGCCCAATTCTGTGTCCCACACACATTCAAGTTCAGGAAGGAAAAGCCTACTCTTCTTAATGTGTTGTCTGTCTCTCAAGCATGATCACTTCCCCAACCCCTCAAGTAAAACATCAACATCTGAGTCATCTTTAATTCCTCCTTCTCTCTGACCAGTCTCTCTTAAGAAATGACTTTGAAATCCATTCCTGATTCTATACTCTGATGGTCATTGCTTGAATTTCACTTTTTTACCATGATACTGGCTCCTAACTGATCCCACTTCCAATTTTTCCCATCCAATTGATTCCATCCCACTCATTTTTATCAGGATATCATCCTAAAGGATATACCTGATGATGCCGTGCCTTTGCTTGAAAATTCCCCACTAATTGCACTATAAAGAATAATATTTTATAGATGCATATGTGAATGTTTACTTGTTCAAAACAGAAAGATCAAGTTACTCAGCAGGCATTCAATATGGCACCAACATATTTTCTATCTCTATCTTAAAGCGCATAGCCCTAAACACACCTTATATTGCTTTCACCAGCCTAGAATATTTGCCAATCCCTGAATACACCTTACAGTGTCCACTGGGTCAGTGAAGCCAGTTCACACACACATACACACACACACACAGAGAACTCCCCAGAGAGATTCCAGAACACATCTATTTTTCTCTATATCTACAACTCTATCCAATGGTCTCCATAATATCCTGAAATTTCCCTAGCATCTGTAGAAGGAGATGTGTACTTCTGCCATGACCCTTCGTCATTCTTTGGCCTGCCGGCAACCTCAGAGTTATCAATAGGGACACCCTCTACTCCCAGTTTGGACACTGGTCAGATTGAGAAGTTTTCAATTTCAATAGTTCCCAAACACAGATCTACATAGTAATCACTGGAGAACTTCCTAAAATACAGACTTCCATGGCACACTCTTGAAATTATACTTTGTAGATCTGGAGCAAGAATCTATATTGTAAACAAGAGCCCCTGGATAATCTTCAGGCTCAGTCAAGTGTGGAAACCAATAGCTTATATTAGCTGGATGGTTGATAGAGCCAGCATGAATAACAGAGACCAGCTTAATTAGCTGGCTTTCCCATTGGAGCAGAGCAATTCAGACCAACAAAAAGTTGGCTGGGGGTGGGAGTAGTGGGGATGAGAAGATGAGGAAGAAAATTGAAGCCACCAAAATCCTTTTCAAATCCCAGAGATGATAACATTTTATTTTGAGACTGATAAATAAAAGATGGCCTCTCCCATCTGGCTTTATGATATGGAAACATTGTTAATGAGACATTTGTAAAAGTGCTGCAGAGTTGTTAAAGGACCATGACTATGGCTCTTAAGTTGTGAAATATGGGCACCAGGCTTCTGTGTGTTCGGTCTTACACAAATGCAAGAGTCACTAATGTGGGCACCTGACATTTCCAAAGGGTCATATTTACATTTCTCACAAATTAAGCTAATGCTATTTAAAACCAGGGCAAATCGCACATTATATTTCAGTTTTCTTACTTTTAAATTATTTCTGTTCTAACCATTTACCAAACCTCACTGTTTAACTTGGCAGCTGGTTAAATAGGCAGTAGAACCTGACATCGTGGTGGCTCTTAATGACAGCAACAGTGCTGCTGCGCGTCCAGGCTGTCAAGAGAGGTTGGAAGAGGGCGCCTGGATGGCTCAGCGGGTTAAAGCCTCTGCCTTCGGCTCAGGTCATGATCTTAGGGTCCTGGGATCGAGCCCCACATCGGGTTCTCTGCTCAGTAGGAAGCCTGCTTCCCCCTCTCTCTCTGACTGCCTCTCTGCCTACTTGTGATCTCTCTCTCTGTCAAATAAATAAATAAAATCTTTAAAAAAAAAGAGAGAGAGGTTGGAATAACAGCACTGCCTACGTGGCCCATGGTCACCATGTACTCCTATTTCACTTTCTTTGATGGGTTGATTTGGTAAGTGCTCTCTCTTGAAATTGCTTTGGATGCTACTGAGAGGTTCCAGCTTTAGTGACTTTCAATAGACCTAAGTAGATTTTTCTATACTTAATGTATGGGATTCTACCATAATAGTCAGCTGGCTTTCATAAAGACCTTTCTGGATTTAAGTCTCTCTGTTGGCAACATGATAATAACAGTAACCTTTCACTTCTGCTCCTTAAGGATGGTCAGGGAAACAAATGATGTGTTTGCGTCTCTGTGCAGGAGTGAGTGCTTGAGTGAGTTACTGACTTCTGCTGGGAAGGGGCTCATGCAGACTTGGGGTAAGGAGGAGTGTGAGCTCTGTAAGATGTTCTAGCAGCTCAAGCAAGAAGAACAAAACAAGAGAAGGGCTGTGAGAACATAGCACACTAGCCACACACAAACCAGTAAAGTGACAAAACCAACAAAAGCAATGGCAAGAAGCAGGAAAACGGTATGGCTGAAGTATGCTAAGCCCAGAATGTTTCTTTTTTGACCTCGGTTCAGAAACAAAAAATAAAAGTATGACCATTTTGTTGTTGTTGTTCTTGCCCATATGGGCCCCAGGAAGATGATGAGGCAAGAGGGAAGAAAACCTTTTCTGCTTCTGGGAATTAGAAAAATCTCATCAATAAACAAACAAACAAACCACATTTTTTTCCAACCCAAATATCTTTGCCTCCCCAGCCTCAGGCTGTAAAATCCGATATGCAGTTAGACCCTCAGTCCTCTTGACTTTGCAAAGCTTTGCATTTTACCAGGTTTCCTTTCCAAAATGTTTCTGGGGAATGTGACAAATTTGGCCCATTTGCTGCTCGCCACGCCTGCCAGCTGTCTGGCTCTGTTCACTGCTCCTCTCACCCCCTAGCTCTGCTCATCCTGCTGCAGTTACCCCCTTCCTCTTCAGAAGGGCTTACCCCAGGCAGCTGCTGCTGGCTCCGTACCCCTGCACCCTCAGTATTTTCGCTTCTACCTTTCCCCTGCATCCCTATGGTAGAAGCAGAGAAAATCTGCAGTTTTAAAGAAAATGTTACAGATGGCTCGAAGATAATGAGAGAAACACAACATAAAGAATAACTCCTATCCAGCACTAGCTGTATGTATACTCTGAGTAAACAGACCTATGCTTACACTTAAGATTCTTTAATAGTTCACATAGCTCTGATTTACTCCTCATCTGCCTCCTCAAAAGAGAAGCCAATGCACCCCCCTCACCCTGATCAAAAGAGCCGCAGCATCTCAGTGCCCTAGCACCCAGTAGTCAAAAGACTGTAAGAAATGTGGAAATGGCTTCCACCAATGTCAATCCAAGGCCCTCCTTCTGCGTGATCACTTCTTGCCCCGGGACTGACCTCTCAATGAGAAGATTCTCCCCTTCAGGGGAAACTCTGTCCCACCCATTGCGTGTTATCTTTGTTATCTTATCTGTTTGCCGGGAAATTATCTCAAGGTATTACATTTCACAGACCTTTAAAAACTCTAAGCGTAGGTAATAACTACAAAGCCAACCAGACCAAATACACATCCGCACAAGGACAAGCACATCAACATGAAGTCAGGTCCTTTCCCAGCCCCCACCTATTCAGAGCTGTACCTCTCCAACCCCCATGCAGAGCACTGACCTCAGGCTGAGATCCTGACATTATGCTAGGAACTTGAGGTATGCCCACCACATGGTCTGGTTCTCACCTGTTATCTCTAGAATACTTTTAAATGCACCCTCTAGTTTTTTTCAAAGTTTTCTAATTTGGACAATAAATTATATGGTCTCCCTAATTTGAGGGGCATTAAACATTTCACTGAAACAAAGCGCGTTAATAATTACTTAATCATTACTTTCCCAGATCACCGTATAAACATCTAATCTGAAATATCTGCCTCCACTCTTGGCTGCTGCTCATTTATTTAACAAATATTCCTAGGCACCTACTATATGTTTTGATTATTCTGGAGACTGTGCATATAAGAATAAAACAAACAAGGTTACTACTTTCCTGCTGCCTATATTCTATTTTTAGAAAAATTTTTAAAACAAAGAACTGGCCATGACACTTCCGTGCCCTAAATCTTTTAAAAGCCCCTACTGCGGCCAGACCCCGAAGTATCCCCCCATCCCCAAGCCCCCCAGGATCTCTAATATTGTCTTTTAACATAACTTACATTGCACCAACAATATCCTCTATCCCCCACATCCCTTACTGCTTCAGCCATTTGTATGTGCTCTTTACCTTTCTCACAATATCCCTGCTCACTTTGTCTCTTGTGGAATCCCTTACTTATTCGTCAAGTTTCAACTTGATGTCATTTAATTCCTACAGTTTTCCCTCAGACTTGAAGGCAGAATTAATCACTCCCTTATCTGTGAGCCCAAAGTGGTTTATAAACACATTTGTCTTAGCACATATTGTATCACGGTTTGGTTAATATGTTTATAGGTCTTTCTCTCCCACTAGACTGTGGGTTACCTATGGCAAAAAAAATATCCAATTGGCTCAACAAATATTTGCTGAATTTCTTTGGAAATTTTAGGACATTAATATGTTTAAGCACAAGATTTCTGTAAGAATATTTGATAGAATGTTGGTAAGAATATCAGAGGATATGATAAAGAATGTGCAGTGACTTTCACAGAGGGCTAAAAAAATCTAAAAGTGTGGTGAATATAATGTAAATAACAGGAAATGTCAAAGGACAAAGGTGAAAAGAATATGTATTATGTTTGTATCAAAAATAAATGTTTAAGTTAAGAATAGCAGCAAGAGATATGTGTTATTCTTCTGCCCAGAAGAATCCTGCAGAAGAACCACCTGCAGGCTCGGCAAAGCCGAGCCTTTGCTCGGCTTCTCCTTTGCCAATCTTGGCTTGCCTGGCTCCAGCATGAGACCCCAGCTTCAAATAAAATATTCTTTTCTTTTTTTTTTTAAGATTTCATTTTTATTTATTTAACAGAGAGAGAGAGATAACAAGTAGGCAGAGAGGCAGGCAGGGAGAGAGGGAAGAAGGCTCCCAGCTGAGCAGAGAGCCTGATGCGGGGCTCGATCCCAGGACCCTGAGATCATGACCCGAGCCGAAGGCAGAGGCCTTAACCCACTGAGCCACCCAGGCGCCCCTAAAATACATATTCTTAATGGTGGAATGAGGCGATAGATCCAGCAAGAGAAGCGAAGCAAAGCTCAAAATAACTTTGGAACTTCCACATAGATATAAAAAGAAAGAGAGAACTAAAGACACAAAACAGAAAAAATGAACAAATAGTATTGCTTTGTACATCCTTAGTTTGTATATAAATGGATTTATTGTTTTGTACATTCTTAGATTTTATATAAATAGATTTATTCTATCTCCAGCACAATTTACTTTTTCATTCAATTTTCTGTTCTAAATACCCACTTTGATAGAGTATATTTCAAACCACTATCTCTCTAGATCTCCAGTCTTGGTTAAAATGCCTGCTTATGATACCTCATTCAATTTTTGTGAGCTGGCATTATACATATAAATTTATTTATAACAATGCCATGCACATAGTTAACACTCGATAAAAGTTACCTATTATTATTATTTTCACCATATTGTCACTTATTCATATGAATATTCACAATTTATACATCTATTCCCCTTATTCCTCTTACATAGTATCCAATATTTTACTTGTACAAAAAAAAAATGTTGTAATAGATGTACATGTCACCTTGTAGATATGTGTGAGAATACCTTATATCTGGATGTGAATCACTGGACTGAAGGATATGATAGGTTGTTACAGTAATTAATAAATCATGTCTCCTTGTATCCATGCCCCTGTATTGTCTTCTCCCATACTGACTCTAGACTTGTCCATGTGACTCTTCGACCAAGAGGACGTTGTTAGAAGGTAATTCTCTATGGCTCTCTCACATTTCTACACCTCTTATAAGCAAGGCATTAATTGGCCTTTTGTTCCAGCCTATTTTTTCAAGGATGTTAGTATAGCAAATAGCCTTAGTCTCTGCAAAGGACAGATTTGCTTAACATCCTACATCATGTATCATCCCACATCAAAGAGATGATGTCTTCCTCTGGGGCAAAGGCGGATTTGCTTATAACAGGTCATAAAAGATTTAGGTTCTGTAAGCTCAGAGTTCTTAAGCTGTGATTGAAACCCACCACACTTGAAGCATCCACTCCTGTGTCACTCTCATATGACTTGAGAGGCAAGAAAAACTGTTGTAAATATGATGCACATGCTATTTACTGTGCTGTAACAGGATCCTTTGGATCTGGTCCGAGAAACTGGTATCTTCTTACTACCTTCCAGAAAACTATAGCAGGCTAATTTGTTAACTTGCAAGGAAAATAAAATCTCATATCCTCCACATTTCTCAATAGATAATAGCAAATGTGATAAAAGAAGAGGATTAAAATCTGCTTGCATATTGCAGGTTGCCTTCTCTTAATTCTGGAAACTCTTTTGCCAACATGTGAAAAAGTCCAGGCTAACGTGTAGGATGATAAAAAGCCTGAGGAGAGAAGCCCTCCATATCCTAGTCAAGACCTAAAATCGTTAGTGAGCCTAGATGGTATTATAAGTAAGCAGAGATGAACCTTCCGAACCCAAGTTGGTGGCCCACAGACTTGTGAGCTATAAGGTGTTTTAAACCACTAAATTTGGAGATGGTTGGTTATATGGCAAAAGATTACTTTAAAAAGGCTACTGATTTTAAGATAGGTAGTCACTTAGAACCTAATATATATCAGGTATTGATACACATACCAGAGCTAGGGCAATGAACACAACTGAGATACATTTCAGTGGGTAAATTCAGCACCAGCTACTTTTGATACTAAAAAAAAAAATTGATCCACAAAGACTTTGTGCCAATATTCACTTGAAGCAATTCACTTGAAGGAACGCATAAACATTCCCTTTTACGTCTTCTTACTAATAGTTGTTATTCTAGGAATTTTTCCCCAATCTGATAAATGTGAAATTGTATATAATTAGTTGTAATTTTCATTTCCCTGATTACTAGTGATTTGTTTTCATATTTTATTGTATATTTGGGATTCCTATTCAGTGACTTTCTGGTTCATGTCCTTTACCCATCTTGCCGCTGAATTGTCTTTTTACTTATTTATTTATCATTGTTCTTTATACATATAAACACTAATGCTTTATCAGTTAAGTGGATTGCAAGTAAATCTCCCAGCTTGATCATTAACTATTTGTTTCCCCTCTCCCTGCATCAAAAACAGTTTTTAAATGTTTGCTCCAGCTTTGTAATAAGTCTTAAAATCTGGTAGAGGCCAAGTCCTCCTCCTTGATTCTCATTCAATTATCTTGACTAATTTAATTCTTATATTTGCCCCTATATACATATACCTTGTCAAGTCCCACAAAGATCACTGCAGTGCTGCTTTTTAAATTTTAATTACCTTGGATTTACTGTTAAATTTGAGGTTAAATGACATCTTTTAAGATATTGAGTCTTCCTGAGCTGAGATACCCTTCAACAGATGAATGGGTAAAGAAGATGTGGTTCAAATATACAATGGAATATTACTCAGCTATCGGAAAGGATGAATACCTACCATTTGCATCAACATGGATGGAACTGGAGGAGATTATGCTAAGTGAAATAAGTCAAGCAGAGAAAGACAATTATCATATGGTTTCACTCATATGTGGAACATAAGGAATGGCACAGAGGACCATAGGGGAAGGGAGGGAGAACTGAATGGGAAGAATTGAGAGAGGGAGACAAACCATGAGAGACTCTGGACTTCAGGAATTAAACTGAGGATTACAGAAGGGAGGGAGGTGGGAAGATGGGGTAACTGGGTGATGGGTATTAAGGAGGGCTCGTGTTGAGATGAGCACTGGGTGTTACATGCAACTAATGAGTCACTGAACATTACATCAAAAACTAATGATGTACTACATGCCGGCTAATTGAACTTAATAATAATAAAGAATGGAAGGAAGGACGGGAGGGGGGGAGGAAGAGATATTGAGTCTTCCCATCTATGAGCACGATATCTCTCCATTTTCTCTGCAATGATTTCACAAATCTTTTATTGGGCTTACTCTTAGACATAGACAAATAGGCAGAGAGATATTCACTATTGCGATTGCAAAGTTTTTTAAAGTTTTTTTAAAAACTTAAAAAAAATATATTTTTTTAAAGTTTTTATCTTCTTGGTTGTCACGGATGCCTTTGGGGTCTTATGTCACATCCCCTCCACTCACCTCTGACTTCAGCCTTAGTTGAGGCAGACAATTCCACGTGAAAGACTTGCCGAGCCTTCCTTGAATCCACAGAAGCCCTCTAGGTGCACACCCACACACACAGCAGAGAAGTCTGGGAAGTTAATGCCATCAAGAACAAACTCCAACCTATGGGGGCACAGGAGCCATGGATAAATGACCCAGAGTCCTCTCCTTTCAACCAGTAATTTGAAACTTTGTGTGCTTCTCAGATGTCACAGTGAAATTAAACACCCGTCATCTATAGCAGTGACTTCAATAATTCACTCACTTATTAATTTTTGCTCCTCTCCTTATTCACTCTCCTGCTTCCTAACTACTGCTCCTTGAGTTCACATCAAAAATTAATGAGCTGCACCCAAATTCTAGTTTTAGTTTCTGCTTTCAGGAGAAACTCAAACTAAGAGATTGACATACAGAAATGCTATTGATTTTTTGTCTATTGATTAATTTCCAACAATTTTACTTAATTCTCTGATTTATTCTAGTAGATTGGAAATCGATCTTGGATTGTCTATGTACTTTGTCACATTGTCTCTAAATAATAAGAATGCAGTTATTCCTTTCAAAACCTTACTATTCTTTTTTTTTAACTTCCTTTTTCTTTTTTTTTTTTTAAGATTTTATTTATTTATTTGTCAGAGAGAGAGAGAGCACAAGCAGGCAGAGTGGCAGGCAGAGGCAGAGGGAGAAGCAGGCTCCCTGCCGAGCAAGGAGCCCGATGTGGGACTGGATCCCAGGACCCTGGGATCATGACCTGAGCCGAAGGCAGCCGCTTAACCAACTGAGCCACCCAGGCATCCCGAAAACCTTACTATTCTTATGTGTTATTTCTTGTCCCATTACAAAGACTAGACTTGCAATACTGTGCTGAATAAGAGGAGTACTATCAGGTATCTTTGAATTCTTTTTGACTTTATAAAGAATGCTTCTATACTCAGTTGTGCATATTTCCTATAGGCTTTTGATAGAGACACTTTATGAAGAAGAAGAAGTTTTCTTCTATTATGAATAAATGTTAAATGAAGTTGAGTGCTTTTCCCTGAATCTACTGATAAAATAATATTTTTTCCTCTTTTAATCAGTGTTTTATAACATGAACCTGTTCTTGCATTTCCGAGAACAACACTATTTGCCAGTCTCTTTATCCAGTTTTGATATCATTTCTGCAGCTTCCAAAATGCATTGGAAATGTTTCCTATTCAGCTTTTCTGTGTAAAAGTGAATATAAGATAGGTAATAATTTCACTAAAAATTTGGTAAACACTTGTAAAATTGTGTTAGTCTGGGGCTAAGTTGTTAATATACTTTTACAAATGAATAATAAGTTTTTTTCAGTTTCAATTACTTTTTAAATTAGTACAATTTAATAAATAAATAAATAAATAAATAAAATAAGTACGATTTACTCCTTTGGGAATTGTCCATATTATCTATGTTTTAAACATTAGTATTAAAGAGTTGATATTATTTCTTCAGATTTTAAACCTCTCTATATGCCTTGTTATACTCTTAATTCCTAATACATATTATTATTAGTTTATTTTATCCCTCTAATTATATTGCCAGATGGCTATTTCACTTGTATTTTTTTTAAGATTTTATTTATTCATTTGAGAGACAGACGGGGGTGGGGGGGAGAGAGAGAGAATGAGCAGGAGGGAGAGGCAGAGGGAGAAGCAGACTCCCCGCTAAGCAAGAAGCCCAATGTGGAGCTCGATGTGGGGGTCTATCCCTGGACCTAGAGATCATGACCTGTGCCAAAGGTAGACACTTAACCATCTGAGCCACCCAGGTGCCCCCCACTTGTCATTTTTTAATAACCAGTCTTTGACTTTGGTTGATTCATTCTTGTGTTTTGTGGGTTTTGTTTTTCTTGGTAATGTTTTCTATTTCAAAAATCCTTATTCTTGCTTCTTTCTTTTGAACTATTTGTTTTGAGTTTACTTGGTTATTATATTTTACAGCTTTACTGAGATATGCTTGACACAAAATAAATGGGACACATCTTAAGTTTACAATTTGTATAAGTTTGGACATATTTAGACACCTGTGAAACGATCAGCATAATTAAGATAGTGAATATTTCTGTCACCCTAAGGGGTTCCTCATGCTCTTTTGTAATGCATCCATTACTCTTTCTTCCTACTGCATAATCTCCAGACAGTCACTGGTATATGTCCCATCAATATAGATTATTGTTCATTTCTAGAATTTTATATAAATTAAAACAGAGTATGTGCTTTTTTTTGGCCAGGTTTCTTTTTTTTTCCTCCAATTACTTTTATTTTATTTTTTCAGTGTTCCAAGATTCATTGTTCATATACCACACCCAGCGCTCCATGTAATACGTGCCCTCCTCAATACCCACCACCAGGCTCACCCAACCCCCCACCCTTCTCCTCTCCAAAACCTTCAGTTTGTTGCTCAGAGTCCACAGTCTCTCATGGTTCATCTCCCCCTCCGATTTCCCCCCATTCACCCTTCCTTTCCTACTCCCAATGCCCTCCATGTTTTTCCTTATGCTCCACATGTAAGTGAAACCATATGATAATTGGTTCTCTCTGCTTGACTTATTTCACTCAGCATAATCTCTTCCAGTCCCATCCATGTTGAAACAAAAGTTGGGTATTCATCCTTTCTGATGGAG
>CM052898.1:135943443-135956929 GCA_028534135.1 Potos flavus | reverse complement strand
AGTGAAAATGAACTTTTGGGACTTCACCAAGATAAAAAGCTTCTGCACAGCAAAGGAAACAGTCAACAAAACAAACAGGCAACCCACGGAATGGGAGAAGATATTCGCAAATGACACTACAGACAAAGGTCTGATATCCAAGGTCTATAAAGGACTCCTCAAACTCAACACCCAAAAAACAGATAATCATGCCAAAACATGGGCAGAAAACATGAACACTTCTTCAAAGAAGACATACAAATGGCTAACAGACACATGAAAAAATATTCATCCTCATTAGCCATTAGGAAGATTCAAATCAAAACCACATTGGCCAGGTTTCTTTCACTAAGCATACTTCTTTTGGAATTCATCTATTTTGAGGCATGTGACAGTAGTTTGTTCTTCTTATTGCTGAATACTATTGTACAGATTATATAAATTTGTTAATCCATTCAACATTGAAGGATTTTAGATTGCCTGCAGTTTTTATTACAAATAAAGTAACTAGAAGATTTGGTGCATTGGCTATTTCTCTTAGTTAAATACCTTCAAATGGAATGGCTATTTCATACGGAAAATCTATGTTTAAATTTTTATGAAAATGCCAAACTGTTTTCCAAAATAGTACCATTTAACATTTCAACAAGTGCCACATGAGAATTCCTGTTGCTGTGTTCCTTGCTAAACTTGGTAGCAACAACCTTTCTGAATTTATCTGTTTTACAGGGTGTGTAGAGTTATCTCATTGTGATTTTAATTTGCATTGTCCTAATGATGTTAAGCATCTTCTCATGTACTTCTTTTCTATCTATATATTTTCTTTCAGTAAGTGTCTATTAAAATGTTTTGCCCATTTTGTTATTTCTCTATTACTGCATTGTAAGTGTTCTTTATGTATTCTAGACACAAGTCCATTTTAGATATGTTTCGTAAATATGTTTGCACAGCCTATGGTTATTCTTTTTGATTTCTTAAATTTCCTTTAAAAAAGCATTATTTCATTTTGATGAAAATGGATTATTTTTATAGCACATTCTTTCACCTCTCACCTAAAAATCTTACCAAATTCAATGTCATTTAGCTCTTACATTTAGATCTATGATCTACATTAATACATTTAGTGCGAGGTAAGAGTCGTTTTCTTTCTTGCCCTCTCTTTTTTATTTTTTTTCATTTTTCTATCCAGCACCATTTCATGAAAAATTGTCTTTTCCTTATTGAATTGCCTTAACCCCATTATCAAAATCATATGACTGTAGACAAACCAAGATGGTGCACACAGTCTCTGGGTGCCTCATCTGGGCCTGTGGTGTACGCCCGAGTGGAGAAGGCAAGGAGTTCCGAGTCTCCCCCCTCAGCTCATCCATGTATTCATTTTAATTTTCCCAATCATTCCATGAGTTGTATAACTTTGGCTTTCAAGATCCTCTTCCCACCAACCCTCTACACACTCAGCTGAAAAGAACTGTGCCTATTCCAAAAACAGCATCATTGGCCTGACATAAGACAATTCAGCCATTGGTCAGAAACAGATCTGCTTCGTGGGCACTACCTCCTCCAGAAAAAAAACCTGTTCTGTCATCCAGGAAAGTAATCTAAGACCATGTGTCACCTGCCTTGTTTTCTTGCCAGGGTCACAGACAGAACTCTGCAGTGGCCCCTGTGAGACAGCTGAGCAATGGTTGTGTGTGAACTGTGCCAAGTGTGGCATGGCTCGTTACAAAAAAAAAGCAAGGAAAAGATTGCGAAGAGTGTACACCCATCAGCAAAGTGGTGCCCATGCCCATCCCTTCTCAGAGTCCAGGGGTGATATGAGAGTGGTATCATATTAAATGCATGTTTCAGAAACTGGAGTGGGCCCAGGCCACCGCAAAAGATATCGAGGACCACATAGAGCTGGAAAGCTGGGAAGAGCTAGAAGATAATAAGATAATGAGAAGGAACAGATAAGCCAGCACATTGCAGGTCTGTCTTCTAAAGCAACAAGCACACCAAAGAAGAAAGCCATTGTCCAGGCTAAGCTAATAGCCACTGGCCAGGTGACATCTCCAGTGAAAGATGCTTCATTTGTCACCAACACCAATCCCCAGAAATTTTCTGGCTTTTCAGTCAAGCCCAACAACTTTGGGGAAGCCAGCTCAAGCACTACCCCTAAGGCAAGTCTCTCCTCTGCACATGTGACCCCAAGCACAAGTATTGTCTGCTATGTGAGCTTTGGAAGTCATGTGCCATTGTGGCTGAAAATCCTGGCTATGACACCAAGATGCAGATCATCCAGGGCTTCCTTTGGAAAGGTTCAGCAAGAGATAGTTTCCACAATGATGCGTACCTAACAGTGAAGCTGCTGCCACCAGGTATTTTTTAAGTGTTTACAACTTGAATAATAAGTAGATTGTGAAGTTTTTCGGTCACATTCTTGACATGAGACCTGGAGCAGGGTGAAGTGTCAGAGACAATCAGAGTCTTCTCTGAGCAGAGCAAGTCTTTCTCCCCAGTTGCCAAGAGCCTCCTTACCACCCAAGAAGTGGACAAATTCCTCCTTCAGCTCTCCGAGCTCACCAAGGAGGATGAGCAGAAACAGGCCCTGCAGGACATCGCCTCCAGGTGTCCAGCCAATGACCTTCAGTGCATCATGAGGTTGGTCAAATATGATCTGAAGATGTACTCGGGTGCAAAACATATGTTAGATGCCCTTAACCCCAATGCCTATAAAGCCTTCAAAGCCTTGTGAAACCTGCAGGACCTGGTGGAGGAGGTCTTCTGCAATGAGCAGGAGGTGGAGGAGGAGCCAGGTCAGAGATGACTCTGAGCATCCACGCTTCACTGATGATGCCAGTACAGCCCATGCTGGCTGTGGCCTACAAGTCCATCAAATATGCAATGAAGAAGCGTCCTAATAGCATGTTCTCTGAGATCAAGTATGATGGGGAGCAAGTTCAGGTGCATAAGAACAGGAACCACTTCAGTTGCAGACTCAAGCCTGTCCTGCTTCCCAAGGTGGCCCACCTTAAGGACTACCTCCTCCAGCCTTTTTGTGGGGGCCACAGCATGATATTGGACTCTAAGGTGCTCCTGAATGACACTAAGACAGCCAAACCACTGCCCTTTGGGACTTGGGGAGTGCACCAGAAAGCTGCCTTCCAGGATGCTAACGTCTGCCTCTTTTTTGATTATATCTACGTCAATGTCAGCTTAATGGACAGGCCTCTGTGTGAGCAGCAGAAGTTTCTTCATGAATACGGGTTTGAAATTCCAAACCAGATCATGTTCTCAGAAATGAAGCAAGTCACTAAAGCTTCTGACTTGGTTGACATGATAAACCTGGTGATCTGAGAAGGGTTGAAAGGGCTAAAGCTGAAGGATGTGAAGGGTACACATGAGCCTGGAAAGCAGCACTGGCTAAAAGCGAAGAAAGACTATTTAAATGAGTGGGTCATGGCTGACACAGCTGACCCAGGGGCCTTGGAGCCTTCTATGGGCATGGGAGTAAAGGTGGCATGATGTCCATCTTCCTTATGGGCCGCTATGACTCAAGCAGCCAGAGTGTGGCCAAGTGTTCACCAAGTGTGCAGAAGGCCATGAGATGAAATGACATTTGCCCACCTGCGAAAGGAACTGGACGTGGTGAAGATCAGCAAGGATCCCAGCAAGATACCTAACTGGTTGAAAACCAACAAAATCTTCATTATTGTCCTAGACTCAAAGAAAGCTGCCATGTGGAAGATCACGAGGACTAAATCCTCCAAATCTGAGGCTTTCAGAGCTGATGGGATCTCCATCTGATTTCCTCATGGTACCCAGGTCCATGATGATAGGGATTGGAAGTCTGCCTCTAACTGGCCCCAACTCAAGGAACTATACCAGCTGTCCAAAGAGCAGGCTGGATTCATTGTGGTAGCTGGAAAGGAGGGGAACTCCACTACAGGGGGCAGCAGTGGAGCGAATAAGGGTACCTTGGGGCCTGCTGGATCTTGCAAGCCTCCCCAAAGCAGCCCTCCACCAGCGCCAAGAAGGCAAGAGGGAGACTGAGTAGCGGAAATAGCAAAGGTGGCAATACGCTGACAGCAAAATCTTCCTTTGTGAAAGTGGGGAAGAAGCAGAAGGCTCCCAATGAGACCCCGGGCCAAGCAAAGGTGCTACTGGACATCTTCACTGGGGTGTAACTCTACTTGCCACCCTCCACACTAGACTTCAGTTGCCTCAGATGCTCCTTTGTGGCATTCAATTGGGACCTGGTGCAGGAATTTGACATTGCCTCAGCCACATAGGTACTGGGTATCAGGGACAAGAACTCTGATGCTCAGCAGGTCTCCCCAGAGTAGGTTTGGGCATGTATCTAGAAGCAGAGGCTGGTAGCTCCCTGCTAGAACTGTGGCTCTCCCTCTTCCTCACAGGGTTAGGGATGGGGGGACGTGCCGGGAATGGCCAGCAATCCCTGTACTGAGGGATGAAAGATTACTCCAAACTTTGCTGTGAAAGAGAGGAGAAGGCAAGGGGGTGAATGCTCAGAGGCAAAGACCCTTTGCTCTTCTTTGATCCCGCTTTTATTGGTCCTTCAGGATAATCAAAATCCTTATCACTGCTCTCAAATAAGTGATGTGTGACAAGGGGTCTTACTGAAACTAGGGGGCTCTGTTTACAGGAAAGATATGATAAACTAATCTACATGTTCTATTAACCATAGCCTAAGGGACAATACATACATCTCTTAGATCACATGGTGGCTGTTCAGGCTAAGAAAGCTTCGGGGCATTCCAAGGGCAGGATGGGCACACAGGCCTCGGCATTCTAAAGGCCTACGCCCTTCCCCAAAACCTTCCCTGCCCTCCAGCAGCCTCTGTGTTACATTTTAGCAAGCCTGGTATTATGGCTGATTTCATGCTCTACATTAACCTCAACAGGGACAGTAGCCTTTCTTCGAGCAGCACATCTTCCAGAACCCACCAACTGTGCTTGATCTCTTCCCAGCCAGGAGTTAGTTGCTGTGGGTGCCATCAGTGAAGTCAGTTTCTTCTGCTGGTTTACATAGATTTTTCAGATCTGGGTGCTGGCTTGGTCGTCTTTTTGTTTTCTTTGAAAATAAGTTTTTGTTTGTTTTTTTTTAAATACATAAAGTATCTTGCAGTTCAAAAAAATCAAATGACTGTATATGTTAGAGTTTATTTTGGGATTCTCTATGCTGTTCCAATGACCTAATATTCATAATGCTAATAACATGATGTCTAGATAACTGTAGTAGTCCCTTAAGTCTTCAATAAAATACTGTAACTCTTTCGTATTTGCTCATAATTTTCAAAATTGTTCTAGATACTAAAAGTCTTTGATTTTCCATATAGCTTTTAGAATCAGCCTGTCAATTTTTATAAAATAAAACAATTTCTAGGATTTTTAATCATTTTTTTCCCCATAGACTCTACAGATAGAGTTGTAAAGAACTGACATCTTAATATTGAGTATTCCAAATCATGATCATGGTATGTCTCTCCATTTATTTAAGTTATTTGATTTTCAGTAATATTTTGTAGTTTCCAGTTTGTAGGTTTTACACATAATTTGTTAAAGTAGTCTTTATTTCATATACTTATAATATTTTAAATGGTATTTTTTTCCATTTCAATTTACAATTGTTTGTTGCCACTGTACATAATGGTTTTTTGTACGATAAACTCATCCTGCATTTTTACTAATTCTGGAAGCTTTTTGATTCATTACTTAGAATTTTCTATGTGGAGGATTATGTCATCTGGAAGTAACAATAGTTTAAATCTTCCCCTAAAATCTGGGTGTATTTTATTTTTATTGTACTGTTTATTTTATTTTACTTTATTAATTTCATTGAATATTATATTATTTTGTCTTATTGAATTGGCTCTAACCTCCAGAACAATGTTCAATGGAAGTGATGAGAGCAGTCATCCTTGCTTGTCACTGATATTGGGGGAACATATTCAACTTTCACCATTAATATGATGCTAGTTGTAAGTTTTACATATAGGTTTTTTATCTGGTTGAAGAAGTTTCCTTTTGTTTCCTGTTTGCAGTGAGTTTTTTTTTTAATCAAAAATGGATGTTTAATTTTATTAAATGATTTATCTGCATCTATTAAACTGCTCATATGATATTTTTTTTCATAGCTTAATACAGTGAATAATATACTGGTTGATCTTAGAATGCCAAGCCAACTTTATCTTCAAGTTATAAATTATACTTAGCCAAGACATATTAGCTTTGTATATTTTGTGGATTATATCTGCTAAAATTTTGTTAACACTCTGTATCCATGGTCAAGAGGGATATCAATATACAGTTCATACTGTCGAATTTATAAATATATGTTTACTGCATTTGGTTATTATCTTTTCAGTTTCTACGGGATCTGTACTAGCTCTCTCATTCTTTTAATTTAATTTTATTTAAAGTTAAGTTAGTTAACATATAGTGTACTATTAGTTTCAGGGGTAGAATTTAGCTCTCTCATTCTTAATACTGGTATATTATTTTTCCTCTATCTTTTCTAATCCATCTATTTAGATGATTGTCAATTTAGTTGATCTTCTTCAAGAAACCACTTTTGGTTTCCTCAGTTTTTACTGTCTTGTTTGATTGGTATTACTTTAGTTTCTGCTTTTATTTAATTTATTCCTTCATAATGATTACATTTGGTTTAAACTAATTGTCTAGTTTCTTAAGATGGAAGCATAAATCACTTATTACAGGTTTACTGACCTTTAATTTTCAATATTATAAAATTGCCTTTAAGCCCTTCTTTAGCTCCATCTCCAAATATTTCTATGCTGTGTTTTCACTATCCATAATTTTAAAATATTTTTCTGATTTCCCTTGTGATATTTTTTGACCCCTGTATTCCATAGTAGTATGTTGACTGGATTCTAAATACTGGGGGATTTTCAACATATCTTTCTCTTATTGATTTCTAATTTAATTCCATTGTGGTCAGAGCAAATAATTTGTTTTATCTAAATTTAAAGAATTTATTGACATTTGTTTTGATGAGGGAACAAAAGGCTAGCTGGGACAAAGCAGAAGCTGACACCCTGCAACCTGCCCCAACCCCCTACTCCTGGGTGGGACATGTGTGTGACCTTCCTCCAGGAATCTCCCACCTATCTTAATGGTAAAGCCTTGCTAGAGGGGAAAAACAACCTTGACAATGGCAAGGCCTCTGGTATCTTGTAGGTCCTCTTTAGTGTATGAAAGTTCTTTCCCCCAATCCCATAATATATAATCATCCACCCCTCACAGGCTCCCCGCTGAGCAGAGAGTCAGATGTGGGGTTCCATCCAAGGACCCTGAGATCATGACCTGAGCCAAAGGCAGAGGCTTTAACCCACTGAGCCACCCAGGTGCCCCAAAGGCCCTCTTTCTGATTTGTAAATGACTGTCTTTTCCTTGTATTCTTAGCAGACAGCACAGAGAAGAAGCAAGCTCTTTGTGTCTCTTCTTACAAGCCAGAAATTTAAAATTAAATTTTTAAATTTTAAATTTTTTAATAGTGATAATAACTTTATAGTATGCATCAATTTTCATTGTTATTTATGGAAAATATCAATCTGGCTGTAAGATTGTTGTCTTTCTTTTATGTATACAGTATTTTCCTGAATTCCAGCTTTCCTTTTCTTCTAGGCATTTTATGGTTCGTCTTTTTTTTGTTTTAACTACTTAATCATCTAGAAGGCATCATTCTCCCAAATATATCTTACTTTCTGTATTAGCTTCATGTGAACTGTGTCTTAATTTGTATATAAATGTGGTTGGATCTACCCTTATGCTTTCTATTTGGTACAATTAATCAGTCAGTTCCTACTCCATACCAAACTATTTTAATGACTTTGGCATTCTAATACCATTTTATTATTAACCAGTACAAACCACTTCTCATTATTCTTTATTTTCAGAATTTGTGGGATGTTAGAATCATTAATTTTCCAAGATGACCTTTAGAAACATCTTTAAAACTTTTCAAAAACATTCATTGATATTTTGACTGGAATTATATCATATTATAAATTGTGCTATCTGGAGAATTAATATTTTTAGTATTAAGTAGGTCTTGGTATTTGTTTCATATATTCATTATATTTAGTGGGGTATTTTGCACTTATCTCACATTTCTTATTAGGATTATTTATACATATTTTATGCTTATTACTTATTATTAGTAAGATGACCATATGATTTGTTTTTCAAACCGTAGACTTTAATAGTGAAAGGGAACACTAATAATAACAGGCATAAACAGGATCACATTGTTATTATTAATATGATTTTTTGAAATTTTATTTTCTAGTAGTTAATGTAACTAAATAGCAATGGTGTCTATGTACATATATATTTTTTAAACAAGTCAACCTTTCTATCACTATGTTAAATGTAATCATTTATACTGAGTTCTCTTACTTTCTCAGATTATCAAATGTCACTTACATATAATGATAACTTTGACATCATAATAATTAATTTTTCTTAATTATTTTTCTTAATTTGTTTTTCTGAACTTATTGTCATATAGAACTTCCAGAAAAATATTAAATAGTAGTAGTGAGGGAGTGTATTTTTTTTCCTTTGAATCCTTACTGGGACCACAACTAGCACAATACCATCTTGATGCAATGGTAGTTATTTCATGTTGGGGTGGGGGGGTTCTTCCTAATTTTTTTGTAAATTACACTAATTTACAAATTTTGAAAATTATACTAATGGAAGTGTAACAAGCATAAAAAACAATATATAAAGTCATATTATATAGCTCAGTGAAATTTCACATCTGTGTAATGAGTACCAAACCAAGATAGATAATATTTCCAACCCTCTAGAAGTATCTTCTACTTCTACACAGAGAATTACTATATTCCCACACAAAACAAGTATTGGGATATATAATACCATATATCAAGTTTCCTGCTTTTGAAATAGATACATGCATATGCACACTTTTCCTAGCAGTATGTTTTCTTTTGTGTCTTTTTCATCATTCAATATTATGTGAGTTTATCTAAATTTATATTATAGTAATAGTTTTTGGACTGTCATTGATAATTATCATTATCTACTATATGAGTACACCTCTACTTATTTATTCATCCTATTCCTTTTATGGCCATTTACGTTGTTTCCAATTTAGGTTTATTACCAATATTGCTGTGAAGTTCTTGTATACATCTTTTGGTGAGCATACACATTTCTGTTTTGAATATGCTTAGGAATTCAATTACTGTGTCATAGGGTATGCTAATTTCAGCTTTAGGAGAGGCTACCAGTTTTCCAAAGTATTTGTACCAATTAACACTCACAAGGAATATGAGTGTATCAGCTATTCTATATTCTTACCTTCACTCGTTTTAATTTGTTAATTTTCTTTTTAATTTTAGTAATCCAGGGAATTGTGTTAAAGTACATCATTGTAAATTTTAACTTGCAGTACCCAGTTGAGAGGTGAGGTTGAACATCTTTTCATATATTAGTTTGCCATTTGGATATCACCTTTTATAAAGTGCCTATTTAAGATATTTGTCCATTTTTTGATCCATTTTAATTTTTTCCTTATAGGTTTGCCTAGATTCTTTTTTGGATGTGTGTTGTTTAATCATATACTTATAGTAAATATCTTCCATTATGTAGCTTGCTTTATAATTTCTTAACGTATTTTAGTGTGTTTGGATGAAATTATCTTAATTTCAGTAGCCCAGTTACTCAAATTGATTTTTTTATGATTAGTGATTTTGCCTCCCTCAACTGATGAAGATACTATCCTGTTCTTTTTTTCCTAAACACTTTTTTTTTTCCTAAACACTTTAATTTGTAGCCTCTATATTCAGCTCTTTCGTATTCCATCTGGAATTGAGTGTTTTATACAGTATGAGTACGGATGTCAAGATACATTTTTTTCCATATGGATATCTAATTGGTTCAACATCATTTTTTGAAAAGATATAGTTTCACAAACTCATTATAATGCCAATTTTGTCATAAGTCAAGTGCTCATGTATGTGTGGGTTGTTTTCTAGACCCTTTATTCTGTTTCCATGGTCTATTTATCTATTCTTACACCAATACTATAATCATTTAAAAACCTATCTGTAAAATAGGTTGTGATATCTGACTGTATATATCTGTCAGCTTAGTTTTTATTTTTCATGATTGTCTTGAGTATTCTTGACCTTTTTCATTTCTATATGTGGTGAATATGTGAGGTCCTGCTTGGATCCCCTTTGCATGGAGGGAAAGTCTTGCCTGGAGAAAAGTCTTTACTGTTCACTCCCCTTTGGTGATTGCCTTGAGTGGAGAGACAAAACTCATCCAAGGCCATGCTCCTTTCCTAAGTGTAGCCCACATGTAACAACTGACATTGTGAAGGTGTACATGTCTGACTCTTGCTCAAACTGAGAACAAACTGAAAAGTCATCTCGGTTTCAAAGATCCTCATAGTACTACTTGAGTTCTCCATCAAGACTACATTTTAGGGGGCACCTGGGTAGCTTAGTGGGTTAAAGCCTCTGCCTTCGGCTCAGGTCATGATCTCAGGGTCCTGGGATCGAGCCCCACATCGGGGTCTCTGCTCAGTGGGAAGCCTGCTTCCCTCTCTCCCTCTGTCTGCCTCTCTGCCTACTTGTAATCTCTTTCTGTCTGTCAAATAAATAAATAAAATCTTAAAAAAAAAAAAAAGACTACATTTTAGTTCTCCTTTTGTCTAATTCTGCAGCCAGTCCTTCCATTCCTCGGGTTTTACTCCCCAAAACATTCCTAAGAAATCTGTTGCATACTGATCTCCACCAGAGAATGTGCTTCCTTAAAAACCCAGTCTGACAATGTGCCAGGAGTGGCCCAAGAAAGGAAACTCTGGAAGGGGATTTTGGACCTGGATTGCCTGCTTATCACCCTGCTGGGGAGAAACCATTAACTTCTTGAGGTAGAATACTGATAGCCACATAACAAGATAACAGAACAATTGTTAGAACACTTATATATCATGAACTGGGATGGGCAGTGAATTCACTAATGGTATAACATATCAGGTATTTAAGAAATATGTGGGACACAGTAAGTATGAGAACTGTGGAATAAAGTGACTGTAGCTAAGTTCAAATGAAGAGAATGAAAAGCTAAGAGTGATTAATCACAACTAAAATCTAAGTGAGACAGTCAAAGTGCCTCCTTGGTAGTAAAAAAACAACAAAAACAACAGAATGTCTGAGAAAGAGATGAGAACATATCCAGAATTTAATAATAAGAGCAGCATAGCCCAAAGGTTGAACTAATCCTAAGCAGATCTGCCATTTACCCAAGCAATACAAATTGTGCTGGTAAAGAGGACACCAACATCACTAACATTCAGTTTTGGCTCTCTGTAGACCATGACTGATGACTGGAGTTGCAGTTACAATATGGGCTTACAGATGTCAAGAGGGAAAACTGAATTGGAAGAAATCAGAGAGGAAGACAAACCATGAGAGACTTTGGACTCTGGGGAAACAAACTGAGGATTACAGAAGGGTGGAGAATGGGGGGATGGGGTAACCGGGTGATGGTATTAATGAAGGCACGTGTGATGATGAGTACTGGGTGTTATATGCAACTAATGAGTCACTGAACACTGTATCGAAAACTAATGATGTACTATATGCTGGCTAACTGAACATAATAAAACAATTTTAAAAAAATAAAAAAATAAAAAAAGAGTGATTATAGGACCCCAAAACAATAGAGGCTAGGTGGTAGGGCTTAATCATCAGAAACCAGGTGTACATATTTTTCATGAGGTTGAAGTGACAGCCAAGTGGTCTGAATCATGGAGAATTATGGAAATTTTAAATAGAATACAGCATTCCTAGGAGGAAAATAGATAGGCAGCCAAGAGAACTACTCATCTTTTATAATCAAAGAAATCAAGGGAGGCTGAGAGCAGTCACCTAAATACATTTTTTGACTCCTTGTCCAGTTTTTGGATGTAAGTCAGTTTTCAGAACCAGGATCCACTGACTAAAGGAGAAGCCAGATGCCAAGAAAGAAAAATATATGTGTTTTTCCTCTGGAAAAATATATGGTAATTATTCCCCCGTCTTTCTCTACAGGGACTTACACCACTTTCTTAGGTAAACATATCAAAACCCTTGAGGTGAGAGGGAAATGGCTGAAATTAATGTTTAAATTTGAAATCTAGAATGAAGAAGGTGTGTTTTTCTAATATCTGCATTTATCAATTTGACTCCCAAAAAATCTAAATGGATCAGGGAAAATGACAGCGTATCACCACAAACTCAACTAAGCAGCTCAATGTGCAGCTGCTGTGCCCATTGTGGAATCTTTGTTACAGAAGATTAACATGGCTCATGTACATGATATGTAGCCAATGACCTAGTGAATACATTGTTTTATATTTCTATTTTTAAAAATGAAGATCAGAAATAGTTTGAATTCACTTGGAATAGACAAGAATATACATGTCATAAGATATTCTAAAGAGCTCTGGACATCATTCAGAATGCCATACTGGTTTATAATATCGATGATATCATATGAGATTACAGCATCTAATCAGAGAGGATAACTAAGAAATTGCTGGTGCAATGGAGAGATGATAATACTCGTGAATACCAAAGGATAGGAGATAACAGGAATCAGGAATCAGGAACCTAACACATTCAAAAATGTTTTTGGTGTCCAGTGTTATAGGGAATGCTGGGCCATTTACTTCAAAGTGAACAACAAAGTATTGTATTCTGTACCTCCTATAAACAAAGGAAGGGATAAACTTTTGGGGTCCTTAAGGCAGCATATTCCATATCTGGGAATACTGTATCAATCTATTATACAGAGCAACATGAAAATCTTTCACTTTCAGTGAGGCCTGGAGCAAAAAAGCGTTCTAAAGCAGGTTCAGGCTGTGATGTGCGCAGCTCTGACTCTTGGATCATAAGAACTACCACACCAAGCAGCTTCTTGGCTACGCTCTCTGATTACCATGTATCTCAGGCTATTACTCCAAGGAACGGAGTTCTGCCAATAACCTGAATAATCATGGAAGAGAATCCTGAGCTCCACATGAGACCACAATCCTGGCCTACACCTTAATCTCAACCTGTGAGACCCTGAACAGAGAACTCTGCTATCCTGAGCCGAAACTTCTGACCTACAGAAACCAAGGGATAATAAATTTGTGCTTCTTGGCACTTAGCACCGTGACCTGCTAAATCTGTGGTAATTTCTTGCACAGCAAGAGAAAACGAACAAATCCACCATTAGTATCCTTAGGGGCTATCTTAGAACTCTCGGTAGAAAAAAGGTGCCTTGTGGAATCTGGCAACTTAATGGGAAAACCATAATGTACACCTTTTAGTGCTATGAAACAAGGCTGTGCTATTTTTTTTTAAATTAACATATAATGTATTATTTGCTTCAGGGGTACAGGTCTGTGAATCATCAGTCTTACACAGTTCACAGCACTCACCATAGCACATACCCTCCCCAATATCCATAACCCAGCCAC
>CM052898.1:135818228-135943343 GCA_028534135.1 Potos flavus | reverse complement strand
TGTGTGTGTGTGTGTGTGTGTGTGTGTGTGTCTGTGTGTGTGTGTGTATAAACATACACACCACATATTCTTTATCCATTCATCTGTTGATGGACATCTAGGTTCTTTCCATACTTTGGCTATTGTGGCTATCCATACTTTGGCTATAGCAGCTATTGCTGCTATAAACATTCGGGTGCACATGCCCCTTCAGATCACTACATTTGTATCTTTAGGGTAAATACCCAGTAGTACGATTGCTGGGTCATAGGGTAGCTCTATTTTCAACTTTTTGAGGAACCTCCATACTGTTTTCCAAAGTGGCTGTACCAGCTTGCATTCCTACCAACAGTGTAGGAGGATTCCCGTTTCTTCACATTCTCGCCAACATCTGTCATTTCGTGACTTGTTAATTTTAAGGCTGTGCCATTTGAAGTGGAGAAATATACACATTTGAAGAGAGAGCTCATGATGTGCTACTGGGCCATGGCAGAGTTGAAATACATGACCATGGGGCAAGAGATTTGCTCATCATAAACCAGGTTCTGTGAGACCCACTACATCATAAGTTGAATAGGTCCATTGTAAAATGAGCAGGTTTAGAAGACACAGCAAGGTGCATGAGTACATTGCCTAGATCTCCATGCCATCCACTACTATTGGATCAGCACTCTCCCTCAGTTCATACTTATGTCACATATGGATAAATTGGTTTGGTATGACTGTGCAAGCCAAAAATGGATTGTAGCTACATTATAGTCCTATGTAGGGGGAGCTTTGAAAGATATGGGTAAGGGGAAAGCTTCATGATAGGCAGAACTTTGGGTAATGCACTTATTCATATACTTTGTGTGATAAGAATATAAATGGATTTATGCTTATTATACAAAGTATAAATATTTCATTACACATTTGTATACAAAATTAGCATGTTAATCCTTGAAAAGTATTCTACATAGACAAGGTACTAAATAAACAGACATTAAATCAAGAATGATTTGACATTAATATGTTACATTCACTGATTAAATCTAATGGTCTACAGATCTTTCAGATTCTTTTGGATTTTCTATGTATATTTCTTCTATTTGAATCTTTTTAAAAATATAGACAGGGCACATCCAGTTTTCTTTTTTAAATTTCTTCTTGTATCAATTTTGCTAATTTTTGATTTTTCAAGATATTTGCCAACTTCATCTACATTGACAAGTGTATTAGCTAAAGTTATTTTTAATATATAAATTTAAAAAGTATAACATCTGTAGTGATATCCCTTTTCATTTCAGAAACTGTTAATTTGTGTCCTCATTTTTATTTTTATTTATTCTTACTAGAGTTCACCAGTTTTACCATTTAAAAAAAATTTTTTTTACTTTGATGCTCTAAATTTTATATTTATCATAAAATCACCAATATTTATCATAAAATCACCAATATTTATGTTTATTACTTCCTTCTATAATTTTTGAGTTTATGTCATAGTTCTTTTCTACCAACTTGAAATATATATTTAGTTAACTTACTTTTCTGGTTTTTGTTTTTAATATGTAAATTTAAAACTCTAAACTTCTTCTAAGTACACTTTTACCTGCATATCACAAATTTTTATGTTTTCTTTTGTATTTATTTTACTATGGTGAGGTAGAAAATTCTCTCAGATAATTCTCCCACTTCCTTGCAAATACTTCTCTTTTGCCTCCTATATTGAAGGATAATTTTGTATAAAAGGATACTAAGGAATCCTTTTAGGATAATTTAGCTATAAAATTCTCAGTTGGCATCCATTTAATTTCAGAAATTTGAGCTTGTCATTACACTGTCTTTTGGCTTTTACCCTATATGTTTAGATGTCAATTACCCATTTAGTTCCTTTTCATTTGAAGGTAATGATTCTTATTTTAATCAAGATTTTAGGGGATGATTTAGCCATCATTTTTCAAAAGTTTTATTATTCTGGTCCTAGATGTACTTTTCTTTGTGTATAGTTTTTATTTCACCAAATGAATAACAGATTTTGTATTTAACAGTAAAGTATGATATGATTATAGTAGAAAGATGGGAAGAAAAAAGAGAATTATTCCTCAGCTCTAATAAAAGAAAGCTATAAATAATGCCTCGATTTTATAGTTTAAGAAACAGAATTATAAGGGTGTTGTATAAAAATGTTTATTAAAATACCAAAAGAAACAGCCTCAAGATTTGAAAGTGACTGCCTCTGGGAAAGGAGCCAATGAGATTGGGAGAATGGAGCAGAAGATCATTGCTTTCTGTTATGAATGTTTTTACATTAATTGATTTTTCCATAATGTGCATGTAATAAATAGAAATAAATTAATTGGAAGTAATATGAATTATATATTTAACTAATGTCAATGATTATTCACAATTTTACTTTACTCAGGTTTTTAGTTATATGCACTGAAATGTCTCAAGAAAATTTTCATTTTTAAAAATTTAAATTCAATTAGCCAACACATAGTACATCATTAATATCAGATGTAGTGTTCAACAATTCATCAGTTGCCTATAACACCCAGTGCTCATCACATCACGTGCCCTCCTTAATGCCCATCACCCAGTTACCCACCTCCCCTTCAGCAACTGTCAGTTTGTATCCCATAGTTAAGAGTCTCTCATGGTTTGTCTCCCTCTCTGATTTCTTCCCATTCAGTTTTCCCTCCCTTCCCTTTATAGTCCGCTGCACTGTTTCTTATATTCCACATATGATAAGTGAAACCATATGATAATTGTCTTTCTCTGATTGACTTATCTCACTTAGCATAATACCCTCCATTTCCATCGATTACATCCATTACATGTCGATGTAAATTGTAAGTATTCATCCTTTCTGATGGCTGAGTAATATTCCATTGTACATATATGTACCACATCTTCTTTGAAGACATCCTTTGAAGGACATCTTGGCTCCTTCTACAGTTTGGCTATTCTGGATATTGCTGCTGTGGACATTGGGGTGTAGGTGCCCCTCTGTTTCACTACATTTGTATCTTTGGGGTAAATACCTAGTAGTGCAATTGCCAGGTCATAGGATAGCTCTATTTTTAACTTCTTGAGGAACCTCCATATTGCTTTCCAGAGTGGCTATACTAGCTTGCATTCCCAAAGACAGTATAAGAGGGTTCCCTTTTCTCCACATCCTCGCCAACATTTGTTGCTTTCTGAGTTGTTAATTTTAGCCGTTCTGACTGGGGTAAGAGGGTATCGGACTGGTTTTTCTGATGACAAGTGATGTTGAGCATTTTTTCATGTGTGTGTTGGCCATTTGTATGCCTTCTTTGGAGAAATGTCTGTTCATGTCTTCTGCCCATTTCTTTACTGAATTTTTTTGTATTTTGGGTGTTGAGCTTGATAAGTTTTTTTTTTTTATATATCTTAGATACTAACCCTTTATCTGATAGGTCATTTGCAAATATCTTCTCCCATTCTATAGGTTGCCTTTTAGTTTTGTTGACTGTTTCCTTAGCTGTGCAGAAGCTTTTTATCTTGATGATGTCCCAATATTCATTTTTGCTTTTGTTTCCTTTGCCATTGGAGATGTATCTAGCAAGAAGTTGCTGCTGATGAGGTCAAAGAGGTTGCTGCCTTTGTTCTTCTCTGATTCTGATGGATTCCTGTCTCACATTTAGGTCTTTCATCCATTTTGAGTTTATCTTTGTGTATGGTGTAAGAGAATGGCCCAGTTTCATTCTTCTGCATGTGGCTGTCCGATTTTCCCAGCACCATTTATTGACGAGATTGTTTTTCCCACTGGATACATCACATTAATAAAAGAAAGGACAAGAATCATATGATCCTCTCAATTGATGTAGAAAAAGCATTTTTCAAAATCCAATAACCTTTCTTTTTTTTTTTTAACATCCTTTCTTGATTAAAACTCTCTACAGTATAGGGATAGAAGGAACATACCTCAATATCATAAAAGCTACCTATGAAAAGCCAATAGCGAATATTTTTCTCAATGGAGAAAAACTGAGAACTTTTCCCCTAAGGTCAGGAACATGATAGGGATGCCCAGTCTCACCACTGTTGTTCAACATAGTACTAGAAGTCCTAGCCTCAGCAATCAAACAACAAAAATAAGACATTCAAATCAGCAAAGAACTCAAACTCTCACTCTTCTCAGATGACATGATACTTTATGTGGAAAACCCAAAAGACTCCACCCCAAAATTGCTAGAACTCGTACAGCAATTCAGCAACATGGCAGGATACAAAATCAATGGACATAAATCAGTTGCATTTCTATACGCTAACAATGAGACAGAAGAAGGAGAAATTAAGGAATCAATCCCATATACAATTGTACAAAAAAACTATAAGATACCTAGAACTAAACCTACCAAAAAATGATCTGTACTCTAAAAACTACAGAAAACTTATGAAAGATATTGAGGAAGACACAAAGAGATGGAAAAACATTCCATGCTTATGGATTAGAAGAATAAATATTTTTCAAATTTCTATGCTACCCATAACAATCTATACATTCAATGCAATCCCTATCATAATACCATCAACTTTTTTCACAGAGGTGGAACAAATAATCCTAAAATTTGTATGGAACCAGAAAAGACCCCAAATTGCCAAAGGAATGCTGAAAAAAGAAAGCCAGTGCTGGCAGCACCATAATTGACTTCAAGCTATACTATAAAGCTGTGATCATCAAGACAGCATGGAACTAGCAAAAAAAAAAAAAAAAACAGACACATAGATCAATGGAACAGAATAGAGAATCCAGAAATAGATCCTCAACTCTATGGTCAACTAATTTCCGACAAACTAGGAAAGAATATCCAATGGAAAAAGAAAATTTTCAATAAAGCATCTGAGTTTTCTGCTTTCTGCATGCTTTCTTATTTGAACAATTCTCTCTGTGTCCTTCAGAAGAGAACAAATTAGCTAGACAAATCTACAGAAATTTTATTTTGAGGGGTTAATGTTTGAAAAAAGTTTGAGATCAAATTGATTTTTGTAATTTGTAGGTAAAGTGTTTTTGTTTGTTGGCTTGTCAATTTATGTGTTTGTTCATCAGATATTGGCCTGAATGTCTCCTCTATTTTTAAAATCCTTGACATTCAGAAATGTGTCTTGCCTACATATATGAATTGCTCTCTTTTCATTAATTTTCCTTAGATTTAGTGAACTTTGGGGGGTACAAACTCAGGGCTAGAACAACTTGACACTCTTTCCTGGTTTCCAAGGTCAGGTGTGTTTCTATACAATTTTAATTATTCACAGTGATCACAAGTAAAGTGACAAAAAAAGGTTCCAATGGGTTTTTCAGAATCTTTCCTATAAATTTAGGAAAACTTAATTTTCCATAGTGCCAGTCCTGCCTTGCTGACCATTATTAAAGTATAAAGGTAGTTATGGAAGAAATGCACCTCCTAATTGCTAAAATAAGACTTTCTTTGCTAGGCTTTTGAGGCATTCCTTCCCTTCACAGTTATCAATTCTTTTACTTATAATTAATCCTATTTCATTCTCTATATTCTCTGCCCTTTCAGGATACAAAGATGCACAGATAACCCTTATTCTAGCACTCTGGCAAGAGGTAAGTATGCTACTTAAAGGAAATCTATAGTGACTATTTTAGTGACTATTTCTATAACGAAAACAATACTTTTGAAAGAAAACACTTTAGAAAGTACCTTCTAATTCATCTTTTTGGTGAAATTGTAAAAATAAATTTAATTAAACAAAGACAGTTATACACCCATAAAATCATATGCATAGATATTGGTAATAATTTGAGACATCATGAAAACAAGTAGAATATTTGATAAAAATGAGACAACTACCATCATTTTAAAATGTAAAAAAGAATTACTCATTACCCTAGAAACTACAGTTGTATAAGCTTAATTTTAGTGTCAAGAAAATGCTACCATAATGCAGTAAAAATCTTATTAATTCTTAACACAGGGGACCAGAGAAAGAAAAAAATACAGAATTGCAATTAACTTACTTGAGATTATCTAAATTTTTTTTATTAAAGTAACAGAGCATCTAGATATCTGGGGACTAGCAGTCTTCTTGCTATCCTAAATAAACCAATATTAGATTAATAAGGTTTTTTGTTAACATAGGAGCAAAGTTGAAAATTCACGGAAGAAAATGGCGTGCTGGGTAACATAGTTTTTTGAAGAAAATAATTTTTGTAATCATAAGAATTACGACTTTGTAATAGGACTAAATCATTGTACAGTTCTGTACAAATCACCTTATAACAAAATACATTTTTTGAAATGCAACTATTTTATTACTTAGAAAAAATCTCTAACACTAAAGCATTTTCTACCAATAAGCAGTGATGATCTTAAAAAAAAATTTGCTGAAGATCTTATAATGACATGCAATACAATGTACTTGAGTGAAATAGGTACAAGAAGAAAATAATTATGCTTATTGTGTAAAAATTCATGCTCCTGAACAAGAATTAGAGGAGCAGCACAAAACAAAAATAGAAGAAGCGAGAATGAGTTTAACACAGGATAATTGTTAGGGGTTAATATTTCATAGTCCCTAATTCTAAAAATCTTGTGTAAGTGCCTCATTATGTGATACTAAAAAATTATTCAGGGGTGAGAGAGGACCAAGATGGTGGCTTAGGAAGACCTTGAACTCAGTTCCTTCCATGGACACACCAAATCTACAACTATATATGGAATAATTTCCATTGAAAAAATAACTAAATGAATAGCTTCCTCCATAATAAGTGATAAAAGGATCACATCCAGGGAGATAGGAGAGGCAGAGACAAGAATCTCATCAAAACCCCACTCCCAGCATCATGACACACAACAGGGTGTATCTCTGGGTTAGAGCATCATCCTGAGAAGTAAGGGGTTTGTGCCCCGTAAAAGGTACTCCAACCCTTGGGACCCGCACCATAGAGACAAACTCTCTAAAAAAGTTCCAGGGGACCAAGGGGACTGTGGGAATCTGAGATACTCTTTCAGAGCGCTTGTGCATGTACTTATTCTTTGAGCACAAAGGAAGCAGTTTGAGAGGTGACTAGATTATATGTGAAGATGATTCAGTTGCTAATTTTAAAGCATTTGTCAGAGAAGCAGGGATCAGTTGCGATTTTTCTTGGGGACAGAGGTGCTGGAGAGTACCACTGTTTGTATTCTCCTGCTACCGTGCTATGCAGATGGGTGCACATAGACACAATCTCACTAAAGCTAAGGGCTTGCCCCACCCTCAGTGCTCATCCCAGGCGTCACTAAAGCATTGGGCATACCCTGCCCCAACACTCTCCTGTGACCTTGCTATAGCCAGAAGGAGGAAAAATTCACACAAGGAATGCCTTTTGACTGCCTGGCTGTGGTGGCCAGAGGGACCTGTGCTCCTGGTCCCCACAGAATTGTAACAATTACAAAGATAGTTCTGGGCAAGATACCACACCCCGACACTAGACACACAGCAAAATGAAATACACCACCAGCGTGTACATGAAAAAAACCCTTTAATCATCCTGGAGCTTCCAACTTGAGGGACAGGCTGTAGGAATGCTACACATCTAAAGGCTACAGAGGCACTCTGTGAGAACATAAGAAGGGAGACACCACCTGTGCACCTTCCCTGGGCCTTGCCACAGCTTGCTAGAATCTCTCAGAAAGGAGCTTATACATTGAACTGAAGCCCTGATTCTAAGAACTGTCACCCACAGGACATCTCCAAATCTCCTGGTCTGGAAGTCAGCAGAGTCTGTAATTGTGGTCCCACAGGACTGTATATATTTGTAAACTTTAAAAACAGCTGCCTGAAAATATGGCTTCCAATTAGCCTGAATTTGGGTGTTGACTGAGATCACTCCCTTTGGAACACTGACAGGTTCTGGCACATCCTCAACACGTGGGATCTATCAAGAATAAATTAAGTTACTTAGACAGTCACAAAGGTTCAGGACAAAACCAAGAGCCAGGACAAGGTTGAATGATAAGGTTCACCTCCTATACAAAGACATTCCTTCAAGACTGGGATGGGTAGCTATTTCACCTAATACATAAACACACACAGTCAAACCTAATGAGGAAAGCAAAGGGCTATGTGCCAAATGTGGAAAGCAAAGGGATATGTGCCAAATGTAAGAACAAGACAAAAACCTTGGAAAGAGGACCTTAATGAAAAGGAGGTAAAAAATCTACCTGATAAAGAGTTCAAAGTAATGGTCATAAAAATGCTCACTGAACTCAGAGGAAGAATAGATGACCACTGAGAACTTCAACAAAGAGACAGAAAACATAAGAAAGTACCAAAAAGAAGTCACAGACTTAAAGAATGCAATAACTGAAGTGAAAAATATACTAGAGGGGTTCAACAACAGACACGTAGTAGGAGAACAAATCAGTGACTTGGAAATAGTGGAACTTCCCCAAATAGAGCAACAAAAAGAAAAAATAATTTAAAAAGTGCAGATAGCTTAAGACACTCATGGAACAACCTCCAGCAGAATAACATTCTCAGTATAGGGGTTTCAGAAAAAAAAAGAAAGAGAGAGAGAAAGGAACAGAAAACTTACTTGAAGAAATAATGGCTGAAAACTTCCCTAATCTGGGAACGAAATAGGCATCTAGTTCCAGGAAACAGAGTTCCAATTAGATGGATCCAAAGAGATTTGCACCAAGACACATTATAATTAAACTGTCAAAAATTAAAGATAATGAACCTTAAAAGCGGGAAGAGAAAAACAACTTCTTACATAAAAGGGGAGCCCACATAAGACTATGAGCTGATTTTTCAGTGGAAAGTCTGCATGCCAGAAGGGAGTGGTATGATATACTCAAAGTGCTGAAATGAGAGAACTACTAAATAAAGATACCTTAACCAGCAAAACTATAATTCAGAATTGAAGGAGAAATAAAAAGTTTTCCAGACAAATAAAAGCTAAAAGAGTTTATAACCACTAAACCAAGAAACGTTAAAGGGTCTTCATTATGCTGAAAAGAAAAGATACTAATTAATAATAAAAAAAACATAAGGAAGTATTAAGGAGGGCACGTGTGGTGCTGAGCACTGGGTGTTATACATAACTAATGGATTGTTGAACACTACATCAAAAACTAATGATATGTTGGCTAATTGAACATAATAAAAAACATAAGGAAGTAAAAATCTTGCTGGTAAAGGTGAATATAGAGTAAGGTTTGTGGATTAACCAATTATAAAGATAGTATGAAGGTTAAAGGACAAAAGTAGTAAAATTAACTATAACTACAATAATTAGTTAAGAGATACACAAAATAAAACGATGTAAAATATGACATCAAAAACAAAACACAGGGAAAGGTAGTAAAAATATAGAGCTTGTACAATGCATTCAAATTTAATGTATATATAGACTGTTCTATGTAAACCTAATGGTAACCACAAAGCAAAAACCTATAGTAGATATACAAAAGATAATGAGAAAGGATTCTAAACATAACGCTAAAGAAATTCATCAAACCACAAGGAAAGAGTTCAAGAGAAGAAGAAGGAAAAAGAGAGGAACTACAAAAACAGCCAGAAACAATAAATAAACAATAAATAAAATGGCAATAAATACATACCTATCAATAATTACTTAAAATGAAAATGGACTAACTTCTCCAATCAAAAGATATAGAGTGGCTGAATTGATTAAAAAACAAAACAAAACAAAAAGACTCATCTATATGTTGACCACCAGAGGCTCAGTTCAGATCTAAGGAAACAGACTGAAAGTAAAGGGTGGAGAAAGATTTTCCTAGCAATAGAAATGAAAGGAAAGCTGGGGAAACTCTACCTATAGCAGACAAAATAGACTTTAAAACAAAGACTGTAAGAAAAGATAAAGAAGAGCATTACATAGTGATAAATCCAACAAGTATATATAGCATTTGAAAATATTTATGTACGCAACATAGGAGCATCTAAGTATATATATAAAGCAAATATTAACAAACCTAAAGGAAGAAATAGCAATATAATTTTAATAGTGAACCTTAATACCCCACTTATATCAACGAACAGATCATCCAGACAGGAAATCAATAAGCAAACATCAGCTTCAAATAACACATTAGACCAAATGAACTTTAAAAATATATACAGAACATTCCATTCAAAAGCAGTAGAATACACATTCTTCTCAAGTACACATGAAATATTCATCACATGTTAGGCCACAAGACTCAATGAATTTAAGATTGAAATCAAATCAGCCACCTTTTTTCTAACCACAGTGGTATGAAACTAGAAATTAATTATAAGAAGAAAACTAGAAAAATTTCAAATATGTGGAGATTAAACAACATGCTACTGAACTACCAATAGGTCAACAAAGAAATCAAAGGGGATATCAAAAAATACTTTAAGAGAAATGAAAATGGAAATACAACAACCCAAAATCTATGTGATGCAGCTAAAACATTTCTAAGAGAGAAGCTATAACAATACAGGCCTATCTCAAGAAACATGAAAAATGTCAAATAAATAATTTAACTTTACACCTAAAGGAACTAGAAAAAGAAAAATAAAGAAACCCAATGTTAGTAGAAGAAAGGAAATATTAAGATCACTATAAAAAAAAGAAATAGAAACAAAAAAATAGAAGAGTTAATGAAACTAAAGATAGTTCTTTGAAAGGATAAACAAAATTGGCAAACCTCTAGCTAAACTCATAAAAAAAAAAACAGAAGGCTGAAATAAAATAAAAAATGATAGAGAAGTTACAACTGATACCACATGAACAAAAAAGATCATAAGAGAATACTATGAACAATTAATTATAGGCCAACAAATTGGACAAAATGGAAGAAATGGATAAATTCTTAGAAACATACGAACTTCCAAAACTAACTCATGAAGAAATAGAAAATTTCTTCATTTGAATAGACCTCTTCAACTGAATAGACCAATTGCTTATAAGGAGACTGAAACAGTAACCAAAAACCTCCCAACAAACAAATGTCAGGGCCAGGCAGCTTCACCTGAATTCTACCAAACATACGAAGATGAATACCTATCATTCTCAAACTCTTCCCAAAAAAGAAGAGGTGGAAATTCTTCCAAATCCATTTTATAAGAAAAGCATTATGCTCATATCAAAAGCAAATAAGGACACTACAAAAAAAGAAAATTACAGGCTAATATCCTGGTAAACATAGATGTAAAAATCTTCAAAAAATAGTAGCAAACTGAATCCAACAATACACTGAAAGGATCGTACACCCTAATCAAGTGAGACTTACTCCCAGGATGCAAAAATAGCTCAATATCTATAAACTAATCAACATGATACACTGCATTTATAAAATAAAGGATAAAAATCATATAATTATTTCAATAGATGCAGAAAAAACACCTGATAAAATTCAATATTCATTTATAATAAAAACTCTCAACAAAGAGGGTACAGAGGAAACATACCTCAACATAATAAAGGCTGTATATGACAAATCCACAGCAAACATCATACCCAATGGTGAAAAGCTGAAAACTCTTCTTTTAAGATAAGAACACATGGGGGGGCGCCTGGGTGGTTCAGTGGGTTGAGGCCTCTGCCTTCGGCTCAGGTCATGGTCTCGGGGTCCTGGGATCGAGCCCCGCCTCGGGCTCTCTGCTCAGCAGGGAGCCTGCTTCCCCCTCTCTCTCTGCCTGCCTCTCTGCCTGCTTGTGATTCCTCTCTGTCAAATAAATAAAATCTTAAAAAAAAAAAAAAAACATGAGAAAATGCCCACTTAACCACTTTTATTCTGCATAGTATTGGAAGTTCTAGTCATGGAAATTTGGCATCCTAATAGGAAAAGAAAAAGTAAAACTGTCACTATTTGTAGATGACATGATTCTATAGATAGAAAACCCTAAAGACTTCACCAAAAAAAAAAAAAAAAGATTTAAGAAAAGTTGTAGGACACAAAATTAATATATAGAAATTGGTTGCATTTCTATATACTAACAGCAAACTAGCAGACAGAGAAATTAAGAAAACAATAGCATTTAAAATGGCACCAAAAAAATAATAAAATACCTAGGAATAAATTTAACCAAGGAAGTGAAAGACCTGTACACTAAAATTAAGACATTAATGAAAGAAACTAAAGAAGACACCAAAAAATGGAAAGATATTCTGTGCTAATGGAGTGGAAGAATTAATATTAAAATGTCCCTACTACTGAAAGCAATCAACAAATTCAATGCAACCCTTATCAAAATTCCAAGGGCATTTTTCAGAGAAGTATAACAAGTAATTCTAAAATTCTTATGGAACCACAAAAGACCCCAAATAGCAAAAGCAATCCTGAGAAAGAATAAAGCTGGAGGTTTTATTCTCCCTTACTTCGAACTATATTATAATGCTACAGTAATCAAAGCAGTATGGTATTGATATAAAAACAGACACATAGATCAATAGAACAGAATAGACAGCCCCAAAATAAACCCGTGCATATATGGTCAGTTAATTTATGACAAAGGAGGCAAGAATATACAATGGGAAAAGGACTGTTTCTTTAATAAATAGTATTATAAAAAAGCTGATAGCCACATGCAGAGCATGTTCAGTGAAAGAACAATCAAAAAAATCAAAAGGCTGGGTGCTTGGGTGGCTCAGTTGGTTAAGACGCTGCCTTCAGCTCAGGTTATGATCCTGGGATCAAGTACCACATCAGGGTCCTTGCTCAGCAGTGAGCCTGCTTCACCCTGTGCCTTCCGCTCCCCCTGCTTGTGGTTGCTCTCTCTCTCCCCCCCTCTGGCAAATGAATAAATAAAATCTTAAAAAAAAAATCAAAAGGCAACGTTTTGAATGGGAGAACATATCTGCAAATTGTATATCCAATAAGGGGCTAACACGTATGTAAAGAACTCATACAACTCAATAACTACAAAAACAGTCTGATTAAAAAAATAGGCAGAGGATCTGAATAGACATTTTTCCAAAGAAGATATACAGATGGTCAAAAGACGTATGAAAATATACTCAACATCAGTAATCATCAGGGAAATGCATATCAAACCCATGATGAGATATCATCTCATACGTGTCAGAATGGCTATTATCAGACAGACAAATAAGTGCTGGGAAAGTTGTGAAGAAAAGAGGACTCTTGTACATTATTGATAGGAATGTAAATTGGTGCAGGCACTATGGCAAATAGAATACAGGTTCCTCAAAAAATTAAAAACAGAATTATCATATGAGCCAGCTATTTCACCTCTGGATATTGACCCTAATAACATACACTAATTCAAGAAAACATACACACCCCTATGTTCACTTAAGCATTACTTACAATAGTCCAGATAGGGCGACAACCTAAGTACAGACTGAGGGATCAATGGATAATGAAGCTGTGGTATATTTACACAATAGAATACCACTCGGCCACCAAAAAGAAGGAAATCTTGCCGTTTGCAAGAAAATGGATGGATCTTGAGGGTATTATGGTTCGTGAAATAAGTGAAAGACAAATACTAAGTGACTTCACTTATATGTGGAATCTAAAAAACAAAACCAATGAAAAAACAAAAAATCATCACAGCTAAGAGCTGTCTAAAGGGAAATGACAACTAAATGTAATGTGGTGTCCTGGATGTGGTCACAGAACAGAAGAAGAACATTAGGTTAAAAACTAAGGAAATGTGAGTAAAGTATGGACTTTCATTAATAATAATATATCAACATCGATTCGCTTATAGTAAAAATTTGCAATATTAAGGCCAGATGTTAACAATAGAGGAAAATGAATGCAAAGTACATGACATTCTCTGTACCACCTTTACAATTTTTCTATAAATGTGAAATTTTTCTAAGCAACAGAGTTTTATTTTTAAAAAAGAGTAAGAATAATGGTTGTATATTATATGGAGTCATCTTCAGGAAATATTATTTAGGAAACAAAGGTGCAGAACAGTGTGCATAGTATGCTACCTTTGATGAAAGAGAAGTAGGAAATTATGTGTGTGTGTGTGTGTCTGTGTCTGTGTGTCTGTGTATCTATGTGTACATACCTACTGTTTCACAGTGGGATGAGAAACCAAGAACTAATAAAAATGGTAACCTATAGAGAAAAGACAGAATGGGAGATGGTTTGGGGGGCAGTTATTAAAGTTATGCTTCTTTAAACAGATCTTGTTTTACACATTTAGTTTTTCAACTATGTAAATACTTTGCATAATTTTAAAATAAAATTGAATTTTTGAAAAGCAAAGAAATCACTATAATCAAAAGCAAGCTGCAACAAATGAGCCTGACTATAAATCAAATTGTTGACACAGTCATTCAGGGAATTATTGCAAGTGAAGAAAAGTATTTCAAGAAAAGAATTTTGAAATACACAGTATTTAGGCTATACCTCCCTAGTGGGAATTATTTTAAAAATAAAATAACCACAAAGATACCTAAACTGCATTCATTTTTCTTATTCTTTATAATAATATTGGTTTTGCTGTTTTGAAACAGAGAGAGAAGGCATGTTTTATAGAATTTAAAGATCCTTTTACTTTGGAACACAAACAAAAACACTTGAATAGATGAAAGGCAGAACTATTTGTTATTTACAGCTCAGAACAAGAGAAGGTTGACACACAGGCCACATAGGGGGTTGATAACAGCAAGGGACATGATGACAGCGAGCTGGAACTGTAGGGGGAAGCTTATGTCTGGCAAGTAGGGTGGGGTTAGCTAGGTTTTGCAGGCTTCCTGGGGCTTGGCTAATTTGAATGATTTCCCAGGTTCCTTGTCATAGGAGATGTCCCTAGTTGCCTGATAACCTGGCTCCAGGATGATTAGAGTGGGTGCATAGTAACCTCAAAGTATGAGAAGCCTGATAAGGGAAGTGGCTGGTGTATGGATCTTAATAAGCTACTCAAGAAGGTTAAATGACTGGCTTCTAACAGGGTCTCAAAACTGATTCAAGACAGTATTAAGAAAGAAAATACTACATTTAGGGTGCCTGAGTGGCTCAGTTGGTTAAGCATCTGCCTTCAGTTCAGGTCCTGATCTCAAGGTCCTGAGATTAAGCCCCACATCAAGCTCCCTGCTCCCCTCCCTTCTCACAGGGAGCCTGCCTCTCCCTCTCCCTGTGCCCCTCGCCCTGCTCCTGCTCTCTCTTGAGTGCATGCTCTCTCTCTCATGAATAAATAAAATCTTTAAAAAAAAGACAATACTATATTTAGACATATAGATACATACATAGAGATAGAAAGGAAAAAAAGATATTTGACATAGTAAGGAGTAAGCAAATATTACTAATATCATGAGGATCAAAGATCATTAGAATAAGAAAAGATAAACAAATATTGCATTAGTTTAAATAGGGTTATTTAAAAACTATAATCTTTCATTTCAATTGGAAAGATGAACAGAAACTTTTTAAAATTATTTTTATATGTAAATAAGAATATATAAAATTAAATATATAAATAAAATATGTAACTAAAATATATAAATATAAAATATAAATATAAATATTTGAGAGAGAGAGAGTGCACAAGCAGGGGGAATAGCAGGCAGAGGGAGAAGCAGGCTCCCCACCAAGCAAGAAGCCTGATGCGGGACTCAATCCCAGGATTCTGGGATCATGACCTGAGCTGAAGACAGGCGCTTAATCAACTGAGCCACCCAGGCATCCTGGAACAGAAACTCTTGATTTAATTTCCCATTGTAAAAATTGTATATTTTCTAGTTTTGTCCACTGAAAAGGACTAAAAGTAATGACAAGTCAGTAGTAATTAGAACCTTAGTGCCCATACTATGATGTCTAAATCTTATCTAAAATTAAGAAGATCTAGGAATTCTAAGAAAAAATAGCTAAATCTCTACGTTTGGGGCAGAAAATATAAATACATAAAGGTGGACATGTTATGCCTGGAAGCAAGAAGTTGTCAAAGACTACTAGGATCATGTCAAAGAGACAGAGGAGCCAAATTTAAGGGGCCCTCAACAACCAAAGATAAGATCATCTGAGTTCATAATTACATTAAAATATTTATTGTCATCACTGAAGGTAATTGTTTTGAAAAGCAATAAAGGGAAAGATTCAAGCATTTACTCTGCCTTTGCTGTATGGATAACACTTCAATATAAGCAAAAGTTGATGAATGACAGTTATCTCCATACAGGAATCTCAGCTAATAAATGCAGAAGAAATAATAAAATTAGAAATCACCATTTTTCAATCCTTGATTAAATAATAGATTCAGGCATTTATCAACAATAGCTGCTTAAACCAGCAGTTGAAATGCTGTTGGGGAACTAAACCATCACTTAAAATGTTGTTGGAGGAATTCAATGGAGGGAACAGACTGACAAACTTGACCCTATTGACCAATCTTATCATTACTAAAAGTACAGCCATGAAATATCATGTGCCTCCTGTTGCAAGAGAAATAACAACAAAATTAACCTGAATCTAATCAAGCTTCTAGATCTAAGTACAAGCTTACAGGAAATCTGATGACAGAATAAAAAGTTATAGGAGACTATGAGGAAGTTATCAATCAAATCCAAAATATAGGAAATTCTACAAAATGATTCTGTTTTTTAACAATATAAATGGAATTAAATAAAGAGGGTAAGCTATTATTGATTAAAAGAAATATAATAGATATGTCAATCAAATGTATAATGTGAACCATGTTTAGATACTAATTTATGCCAAACAATTATTGTTATTTTTGAGATAATTTGGGAAAGGTTAACACAACCGAATATTGGATAATATTAAGAAATCATTTTAAAATGTTACTGACTATGATATTGGTATCACAGTTATGATTTTTTTAAGTTCATGTGTGAGTTAGAAATTTGTACTGAAGTATTTACGTGTTAGATGATAGCATGCTGCAACATGCTTTAATAAAGCCCAGCAAACTCAAAAGGGAGGATGGGAAATATACAAAGTTTAATATCATATTTGTCTGCAGTAAGAATGATCAGATAGTCATCCAAAGCAAAAATGGTAGAATGTGGGTAACTACTGAAGCTGTGTGAAGTATATATGGAGATTCATTATGTTGTATTCTCAACTCTTGTATATATCCGTATACAAACTTGAAGAGTTTCCAAGGCCAAGTTTCATTGTTTGTGGAAGTAGTTTAAAAAGAAACAATATGGATACACTCCTCTTGGCAGATTCAGTAACAAATAGTTCTCAAAATAACAACTTTTCTTATCTAGACCTTTCATTCTCTGTATCCAAAATAAACAAGAAATATTTTTAAAAATCTTCCCATTGTTTAAACATGTCCAAAAAATTTAATGTTTTCTCCCATATTGCCAGGAGAGGTAAAACTTCCAGATATAAATTTCTGTGCTAGTCAGTTTTGCTCGGTTATGCTGTGTAATAAACAGCCTCCCCCCAAATTACAGTGACTTAAAACTACTGAAGTTTCCCGCCGCCCCTTACTCTCAGTACATACAAGTGGCTAATCACTTGCAGTTATGCTCTGTGCTGGGGTTCAGTTCCAATATTCACAAGTCTCCATTCTTGGGTCTGGCAGAAGAATCTCCTATTTGAAGCTATTCTCATGGCCAAGGAAAAAACCACATAAAATGCTGAACCGAACCATACAATTTTCTTGAAAACATTTGTTTGGTAACGGGATGGCATATTATCTCAACTCCACTAGTCATAATAAGTCAACTGGCAAAACCTGAGAATGGGAAAGAGAAATGGAAATTCTATATTCAAGAATAGGGTGTGATTATACAATCTCCCACAGAGAATTTTACACAAAAAACATCCCTCCCTCCATCTTCTCATGCACCAAAATATTCTTACCAACATTTACGTGTGCTCTTGAATGTAAAGCAGTTTAGATTTACCTGCAGACTTAGTTCTTTGGGGCAAAAGCTTAGTCAAAAGATGACTGGATTGGGAAAGTTCTATGTCCATTACCTTAGAAAACCACAGCATATTCTACCCTTAACAACCAGCTTAGTGCTCACATAAGTTCACTGATCCAGCCTATTTAAGCCGTTATGGTGATGTTACCTTCAGAAGCTTATCTATTCTCCAGTCACCAGAATCTGGACAGGTCACTTTTGTCTACATTGATAGATTTCATAACTTGAATCTTGGGGAAGGAAAGGTTTCTCAATTTCTTCCTTACCAGAAAGTCCTTAGTTTTGCTTTGTTTTTCCAATTATTCAAAATGTTTCACACTCTCCCCTGCCATCACCAATAAGTACTCTTCATGCTGAATACATCTTCTTACACCCAAAAATAACTCATCTTTCTCCTTACTAAACTCACTAAACTAATAATAACAAAGCAAAAACTTCAACATTAATAATATGAAATATTAAATTCAAATAAAAATTTAAAAAGGACAAACAAGGTTATTTTATATTAATAAAACTTATAACCTTCAGAATAAAAGAGTCATGGAATTTTATGCATCGAATGACAGAATAAAAATACATAAAGTAAAAATGTTAGAGACACAATTACTGTGGGAGATCTTAATGCCATTATCTCTTTCATTAGATCTATGAACAGTAAGTAGTGAAATATGTTAAGAGAATTTTTTTAAATTTAAATTCAATTTGCCAATGTTTGGTACATCTTTAGTTTTTGAGTGAAAACTTAAACAACAAAGTTGTTATGAGGTATATTTGGATTTTAATACTACAAACAGATTTTAGACTTTCTTTTCAAGAATCCATGGAATATTTACAATAATTGATGGAGACAAAAGCCCTCTTATTGAAGGAGAGGAAGGGGGAGGAGGAGGAGGAGGAGAAACAAGAATAAGAAAGTAAACTGATCTAGTTCTTCAGTCACTACAGAATTAAGTTACAAATTAAGAAAAATATTTTTAGGTCAAATTAATGGAATTTACAGATTCTCCCAAATTACTATCAAATAAAAGGGAAAAATTAAATCATAAATTCTTTAGGAAATGGTAAAAATGACAACTTATTGCTTATTAGAATATGGAGTGGGCCTCTGACATTGATTTTGCTTCTGTTCCTACTGATTTAGAAAGTTACAAAGATAGAGACCACATTTTATGCCTTTTTTGTAACTAGGTTTGCCATGTTATTATGGTCTGGCCAATGAGATTTAGAGAAATAACTGGCACAACTTCCAGGTCATTATCATAATTACAGATAAAGTCACTTACTCTGGAATTTTTCTCTTTTTCTATTCTTTCGACTAGATCTGGGAGTTATGTTGTCTTGGTTCTATGATGCAGGCAGATGAAGATAATACTGCAGGAATGATAGAATAAGAAAATGAACTTTGGTCCCTGAATGATACTGTAAAGCAGAGCAACTTAATGGCTTGGACTTATCTGGCCTATTATACTGGAGAGAAATACATTACTACCTTGTTTGAGCAATTGTATTCTGGGATCTGTTTGTTAAAGCAGCTTAGTCTGCCTCCTCACTAAGAAAGTATATGGTCAAAACTATCATTGCAATTTCGATGTTTAAATTTGTTTATTAATAATTAAGGAAAAATGAAAGTAAGTTAAGCATCAAATACAATGGAGTCATACAGGAAAAAAATAGCACGATCTATCCATAGAATAGCTAAAAGAACTAGAAAGTTGAAGTCAAAAACTAATGAATTAGAAAAACAGAGAAGCAACAGAAATACCAAGCAAATAAAGCAAAATAGATAAAAGTCACAAATCAAATTAATTATAGGGTCTGTTTGGAGAGGCGAATGAGAAAAACTAATTTTTAAAAAAATAAGGATACGATAAGAAGGATTTAAAGACCTGACAGATTTAGTAAGATGCAACTCAAATGCCATGTCCACCAAGGAGAAGTGACATTTTCTTTCTTGAAGCCCACACATCAGCACAAGTTCCGCAGTATGTGTTTAAGAAGTTCTTGTAGGCAGCAGCTTTGAAGGGCATCCTAGTAGCTTGATGAATGCACATGAAACCTGGGATAGCTGTGGAGATGTGTGCTGTGGGCACAAACACTAATCCCTGATCATTTCAATGGCCTTACTTAGACTGTTTAGAGAAATAAAAACCTGCCAGTTTAGAGACTGGGTGTCATGGACAATACATTGCAATGCCAGGCCAAATTAAATCTGAGTGAGTTTAACTATCTCAGCTTGTATGGTAGTGCATAATAAGATCAGCCTCAGAAGAAAGTAATTTTTGGACACCATAACCATCATTTATCATACATTTATCCTAAAGGGCTCATTTGCTTCTTCTGAATGGTTCATGTTCATGATATATAAAGTTGTCCTTAGAAGAAAGTCGCTAGGGGTGCCTACTCTTAATCCACTCAGGTCATGATCAGGGTCATGAGAGGGAGCCCTGCTTAAGATTCTCCGCCCCACCCCCACCCTGGTCTCCAAAAAAAAAAAAAAAGAGAGAGTCACTAGGATACAGTGAGCACTCAAAAACTCTGTTTTTACTATCTCCTCCTCTGGCGCATTTGAGAATGACCATTACACAACAGAAACAGAGACTATGCTATAATCTTAGAGACTGCAACAGAGCTCCATCCTCTCAAAGGTAGAGAAAGATTTAACAAATTTAAGACTGCAGAAGCTTTGCTAGGCATTCCGCTCAGTTGTGAAGAAATATCAGAAATTTTTTAAGAAAGAAAGCATACTCCTATAACCCTCTGAAATTCCATCTTTTGTCTGAATTCAAATATGTTGTAAAAAGAATTATCCCAGCCACAAGAAGGCCATAATGAGAACATCAACTACTTGGTGATGAAGCCATAAAGCTTGTGTCAGCATTTTATGAAATTATAAGATTAATCTTCTATGAAGAAATGACAGGATAGGTAGATGGAAGAGAGACAACGGAGCCCCCTTTGACTTTAGCAAAGCTTTACATTCTTTCCTTCATTACACCATTATCAACTCAATGAGAAATTATGGCCCAGACTGCCTAATTGCTAGTTGGACGGTCATTTAGAATAAATTTCCTCCATGAGAGTAATGTTACCCGGAGGGGACATAGCAAGCAGTGTTCTGCCAGGGTGAATACTGGGAACAATTTTTTTTAAAGTTCATCAGTATCCTCGGTAATGGGATAAAAATGTTGTAGGATGGTAGAGGTATTTAGCAACATTCAGGTTAAGATGAGAATTCAAAATGCTACTGGCAAAGAAACACAATGGATTTCAACATGTACATGGTAAGGCTACTTTTTTTGTAAAGGAAAATTGCATGGATCTCAAATAGGAAGTCAGTAGTTAAGGATAAGAGTAACGGAAAACGTTCCCTGACCACAGTGGCATGTAAGCAGAGCAGAAATTAACAAGCATTGCAGAGAAGGTGAGCTTCAACCCAGTGCTCACCTTCTAGGAGACTGTACATAAAAGGACAGAGGAGGCTAAGGTGTGCAAATGTGAAACATGGAAGTGATCATAAAAGGCAATAGTACTAAAGGATGTTTCTCTATAAGAATATTTGGAATGACTCAGGATCTGCTAGCTGCCAGAATCTACTAGTCACCTGGGTGAACCTCAGGGTGATCTGTTCTAGTATTAAGATGTATTATATGATGATAGTTATTCTTTTGATTGTGACAGAATTAATATTTTTTTCTTTTTTAAATTTTGTTTGTATTTTAACTCCAGTTAGTTAACATACAGCGTTATATTAGTTCCAGGTGTATAATATAGCGATTCAACAATTCTATACACCACCCAGTGCTCATCACAAGTGCTGATTTTGACAAAGATAGTAATTTAAAGTTGCATCCCTTAAAAAAAGGAAAAAGTTGCATCCCTTCCCAATAATTCAAGTGGATTGATCTGCTATGTCAAGACAGAGAAACTAGGAGTTTCATAATGATATGTGCATGTAGCATCATGGAAAAAAGAAAACAATCCCTGCTTTTAAGGGACTAGCAATTTAAGGATAGAAACACATAAAAATTAAATAATATTTGTTTCTTTATGGTAGGATCTAAATGTAGTTTTCAAAATCAGAAGGAGAGAAAGAGGTATTTGGGCTTGAAATATACATAGGAATGATGGGAATAATGGAGGAGAGAATGGAATAAAGAAGACCAAAAGGAGTGGAAGTCAAATTACTGCCAGAGTTACAGTACATGCAAAAATATTTTGGAGAAAACATGCATGTAGGAGATCAGTTTATAAGGCTTCATAGTGAAGATGGAATCCAACCACGAAAGACTTTGAATGACAAAGTAGTTTAAACTCAATTCTATAAATAATGTGGAGACATGGAAAGCCCTTACCCTTGGTAAAATGAAAGACATGCTTTAAGATCAATGCATACATACTGAGAAGAAAGAAGCCCCAGTAAAGAAAGACTGCACAGGTCACTGCAAAACTAGAGGCACGGGATAATGATGGTCATGGGGAAGAGGACCAGGGAGTGGAAGGTGAAATCAAAGGAATGGTTATGAGCAGGAATCTAAAGTAAAATTGCATATAAGAAAAGGACTATTAAGACCATAACTCCAAGGTTTATATGTTGAGTAATGGGAACAATGTTGATTCTACTTAGAAAAACAAAAGAGCAAAAGGAAAACTAGTTTTAGGAAGAATCATCAATGGCTTTGAGCAAATGAAGTTGTTTTGTTTTGTTTTGTTTGGGTTTTTTTTAATTCAAGTTATAGTGTATCATTAGTTTCAGGGATAGAATTTAGTGATTCATCAGTTGCATACAATACCCCGTGCTCATTACATTCAATGCTGTCCTTAATGGCCATCACCCAATTACCCCATCCCCCCACCCACCTCCCCTCCAGCAACCCTCAGTTTGTTCCCTATAGTTAAGAGTCTCTTAAGGTTTGCCTCCCACTCTGTTTTTATCTTATTTTATTTTTCCTTCCCTTCCCCTATGTTCATCAGTTGTGTCTCTTAAATTCCATATATGAGTGAAATCATATAATATTTGTCTTTCTCTGATTTATTTCGCTTAGCATAATACACTCTAGTTCCATCCACTCATTGCAAGTGGCAAAATTTCTTTCGTTTGATGGCTGAGTAATATTCTATTCTGTGTATATGTATCTGGTTTTGGTATCAGGATAATGCTGGCCTCATGGAATGATTTTGGAAATTTTCCTTCAATTTTTATTCTTTGGAATAGTTTCAGAAGAATGGGTATTAACACTTCTTTAATTGCTTGGTGGAAAATAAATAAACAAATTTAAAAAATAAATGTTTGGGAGAATTGACCTGTGAAGCCAACCACCCCTGGACTCTTGTTTGTTGTGAAATTTTTGATTACTGATTCTGTTTCTTTTCTGGTTATGGGTCTGTTCAGGTTTTCTATTTCTTACCATTTCAGTTTTGGTAGTTTATATGTTTCTAGGAATATATTCATTTGTTCCAGATTGCCTAATTTATTGGCATATAATTGCTCATAATCTTTTATTATTGTATTTCTTCAGTGTTGGTTGTCATCTCTCCTCTTTCATTCATGATTTTATTTATTTGGGTTCTTTCTTTTTTTTTTTTCTTTTCTTTTGCTAAATCTGGATAGGGTTTATCAATCTTGTTAATTTTTTTTTTTTAATCTTGTTAATTCTTTCAAAGAACCAGCTCCTAAAAAAAAAAAAAAAGAACCAGCTCCTAGTTTTGTTGATGTGTTCTACTGGTTTTTGGTTTTTTGGTTTGTTGTTGTTGTTCTTCTATATCATTGCTTTCTGCTCTAATCTTTATTATTTCCCTTCTGCTGGATTTAGGCTTTATTTGCTGTTCTTTCTCCAGCTCCTTTAGGTGTAAAGTTAGGTCGTGTATTTGAGACTTTTCTTGCTTCTTGAGGAAGCCTGTATTGCTATATACTTCTTAGGACCGCCTTTGCTGCATCCCAAAGGTTTAGATTGTTGTGTTCTCATTTTCATTTGCTTCCATGTATTTTTTAAAATTTTCTTTAATTTTCTGGTTGACCCATTGATTCTTTAGTAGGATGTTCTTTAACCTCCATGTATTTGTGGTCCTTCCAAAATTTTTCTTGTGGTTGACCTCTAGTTTCATAGCACTGTCTTCTGAGAATATGCATGGTATGATCTCAATCTTTTTGTACCAGCTGAGGCTTGGCTTGTGACACCGGTATGTGATCTATTCTGGAGAATGTTCCATGTGCCCTCGAAAAAAATGTGTATTCTGCCGCTTTAGGATGAAATGCTCTGTATATATCTGTTAAGCCTATCTAGTCCAGTGTGTCATTCAAAGCCCTTGTTTCCTTGTTGCGCTTCTGCTTAGATGATCTGTCCATCACTGTGAGTGGGATGTTAAAGTCTCCTACAATTATTATATTATTTTCAATGAATTTAAGTTTGTTATTAATTGGTTTATATATTTGGCTGCTTCCAAGTTAGGGGCATAAGTATTTACAATTGTTAGATCTTCTTGTTGCATAGACCCCTTTATTACGTTATAGCATCCTTCTTATTATAGTCTCTTATTATAGTCTTTGGTTTAAAATCTAGTTTGTCTGATATAAAAGTATGGCTACTTCAGGTAGCTTGTAGTGGGGAGTGTTTGGACCTTTAGCTAGGTGTGCTTTGTGCTGTTTGTTAAGATAAGCCTCGAAAAGAGAAAAAAAAAAAAGCCTGATCCAAGAAAAAAGTGACAAAAAAAACCAAAAACTGTAAGCCTGATTCCAAAGAATAAGAAAGAAAGAAGGAAAAAAGAGTAAGGAAAGAAGAAAAAAAAAATAGCCTGATCTGAAAAATAAGACATGGAAACAAACAAACCAACAAATGAACAAAAAATTATAAGCCTGATCCTGGTAGATAGATAGATGGAAGGAAGGAAGGGAGGGAAGGAGAAAAGGAAAGAGGTAGGGAGAGAGAAGGAGGGAAGGAAGGAAGGAAGGAAGGGAGGGAGGGAGGGAGGGAGGAAGGGAGGGAGGAAGGGAAGAAGGGAAGAAGGAGACAAAATATATAAAAAATAAAAGATAAAAAACAAAAAGAAATAAAAATTTAAAAAAAGAAAAAAGAAAGCCTGGTCCTATTTCCACCAGAACCAAAGTTGATGCTTTGGAGCACTCTTTAATCAATGGACTTGGTACATGCAGGGAGCCTGTGTTGATTTTCTGAGGGAGAGGCACACTGGGCTGGCTGACAGACTTGCCCTTGTAAAGATGCCCCTGCCAGACCTGGGTGGGAGTGGGGGTTTCAAGGGGGGGCAGTGTTTAGTATAGGGGACTTCAGCCTCCACTGGAGGCACTGTGTTTCTCTCTGAAGTCTGACTGTGCTAGTGGGCATGGGGGGAAGGAGGGTGGTGGAGGAGGAAAATGGCATCATACCTCCCTCTTGTCCCTGGGAGCGGAACTTGTGGCCACTGCTGTTCAGGAGGCCCTCACAGAAAAGCAAACAATCTCCTGTGTCCCAGGCTTTCATCAGATCCATGTCCTTAATCTGTCTGTGCCCAAGCTGTCATTGTGCCCGGTGAAACAGATCTGTATTTTATCTGTGGCTGGTGGCTGGGATTCAGAACTCCAAATTTTAAAGGGCCTGGCAAAATGTGAACCCTGGAGGAGAGCCTCTCGAGGCAGGCCTGGCACCATCCTGTCCTAGAAAAGCAGTTCCACGATGTACACATGGTGGTTAGAGTCTATTATGACACACTGAAAAGCTGCGACCCGGTTATCTGCCCTCTGTGCATGCCTCTGTCCCCTGCTGTTGAATGCCATTCAATGACTTCCAGCTGGCCCTTTGTCCTTGGAGTGGCAAAATACCCTCTTCCAAATGTACTCTGGGAAGGGGAGCAATCTCTCCCAGTGTGACCCAGGGGATCTCCTTAACGTAGCTTATTGTGCAGTCCAGTGCCTGCTGCACTCTCTCCTGTTCTCTCGCTCCCCCTGACTTCACTCTGCAAAAAGGGTTCCTTTCTCTTCAAACCCTCTGGCTTTCCACTCCCCCAGTTCATGACTCCGAATCTTGCATCTGCCATGTTCTCTCCCTCCAATGATGTAAATTGTTTACTTAATCCTCAGATCAGTTTCCTAGTTATTCAAAATAGTTTGATATTGATCTCGCTGTGTTCAACGGATGAGACAAGCTCAGGTTCCCCCCACTAGTCTGCCATCTTACCTCCCCACAAATGAAGTTTTAAAAGCCAGAAAGATAATCACATGAAATGTGATCTACTGGATCTTCCCTTCTGCCTCTCCCCTCGGTAATGATTTCAACTTTTTCACCAGTGTTACATTCTTGCCTCTCATTCATAAGGAATTTACCCTTTCTCTGCATAATTTATTCACTCTTAAGGCTTCTCTATCACATTTATGCTGATGCCTCCTAAAGATCTATCTTTATCCTCATCTCCTTCCTAAGTTACAGAATAACTGCTTACTTCTACTGCAAACTTCCACCTGATGACCAAAAATCAAAAAAATAGAATCTACCTTCCCACCCAATCCTATCCCTTTTACAGTTTCACTTTCTCAGTTAATGGCATCATTATCAGTGGTGCCCAAGATAAAAATTTAAGTAATTCTTGACATCTCCCATTCCTCACCCACCACCATGTGTCCCTGCATATTAAAAATTCTCCTTTGCTTTTCAAAATCATGTGGACTACTATTCAAAAGGCTCTTAAAATTATCTTCTTTCCTCCAGCCTCCATATTTTCACTTGCCTAATTTCTAGTTTTACTATTTTCTTGGGAATTGCAACAGATCTAATTTTTTAAACCTACCGTCATTCCAATTTTTCTCCAAAGTATTTTTTTTTACATTGCTGCCATATTGTGCAGTCATATCATCACTTTCTCAAAAACTGTAGGAGAGCCCCTAAGCTCTCCTACAAATCTCTTCAAGCCTGATTTTAGGCTACTTTGCCACTGAGTTCCAGCAAGAACACCATGGTCTGACCACACTGGATCTTTCACTGACCTTCAAAAGCACTAGGTACTTCAATGTACACATGTCTTATGTATACTTTTTTTTTTTCCCAGACTATAAAGCTCTCCTTCTACTCTTGTTTTCCCCTTTAATTGTACTCATTATTCAAGATCTGGGTTAAAGGTCACATTTTTCTAAGCCTCTTTTTGCCTCAGTTGTGTGAATTAAAATTGTTGCCACTGTGTGGCAAAAATGTTGCAATATAATGCATTGTGGCTATTTGTATAGGTAACTGGTTTTAACACTTAACTTCTTATAAATGGGTACCAGATTTTATTCATCTTGAAATCCCTAGTAGCCAACATAGTATCAAACAAGGATGAAAATTACGTCTACAAAGTCAAGCTGAATTGAGTTGACTTGAACTGAAGACATCTGGGAGTAGTGGGAATCATTTAATGAAGCTGAAAGAAAGGATTGGGAATGAAGACATTAGCTAAAGTCATTAGAATATTCATGTTTTCCAAGCATCTTATACAGAGAAGGTAACTCACAGAAAATGATGACATGAAGGAGATAGGAAGACAAAAATGGAATCCAGTGAAAATTACAGAAGAAAAGCAGTTAGTGAAGTAAGAAGAGCACGAGGAAAAGAAAGTGGCACTAAACACAGTCCATTGAAAGGAATCCTCAGATTTAAAATCTTTTTTTTTTTTCATTTTTTCCAAGTCCCATAACCCAGATCATCCTGTTCTAAAGGATAATTTTCTCCATCTTCCTGAATGAAGATATGTAAATGGCACCCAGATGTTTTAGGATTATCATCCTTTTAATTATTTCCTTAATGTAATCTTTAGGAGATCATAAATAACATAAATTTACTTTTCATTTGCTTATTTGCTTACTAAATCAGCTGTTAACTCAAGTACATGGTGATCAGTAGCATTGTGTTTGTACTATATTTGCTTGCTGATGGTTGCAAACTTACTCATTTGCTAATAAATGGGTCTTTTATCTAACTGATAATATCTCTGTCCCATTAAAATTTGGATCAGTAGACATAAGTTCCTTTCTGAGTTTAAATTTTACTTTCATTGTTTTTATTATCTATGCAATGGTATGTGCAGCAAGCAAAATAACAGGTTGAAAAAGTGCCCTAATAATTTTCCTATAATTTGCCTTCTCTGCATACTCTTAAATTTTTATGGGTCCTGGTTAACATTAACAGCTCTAATTCTAGTTAATATGTAAGAGTGTCAGAAATGACATTCTAGGATAAACTTAGTGTTTTGGCTGACTTTAGAGCTGACATATATTTAGACATTCTTCATAAAGTCAACTTAAGAATCTTACAGATGTGATCCTATGCTCCCCATTTCCCTTAATAACCAAGTAAGGTCTATAAGCTGAGATTGCTTGTAATTGTCCTGAGGAGATTCTAACTGGGAAAGGACTTGTTTATTTTAGGAGGTCATGTGTTCTTCAGCCTTTAGATCATTTCCCACTGGCCCCCAAACTGAGAAATAGTAGCCTCTATTATGACGCACCTGATTCTTCCATAACTGAGGCATATTTGGAAAGATAAGAAGTCTATTCTATATACCTGAGTGATATCTACCAGCCAAAGAAACTGTCAATGAACTATTCTTGAGAACTACCTAAACACAACCCATCTCCAGTCTCATCCCTTGAAGGAACCCCTCCTCTGCAAACATGAGTAATGAGATTACTGGTGTAGAATTATGATTGTACCATCTTATTTTCCTCTACTCTTGCTCTTTCTGCTTGAAATGGACTTTCCCCTTTGTTTAACTATTCATCTTTAAAAGCTCTTTTTTTTTCTGAAAAGTTTTATTTTTTATTTTTTAAATTAACATATAATGTGTTATTTGTTTCAGGGGTACCGATCTGTGATTCATCAGTCTTATCCATATGTATCTTTAAGAAAGGAAGAAAACATAAAAGAACAAATAGACAATACAACTGAAATAATACCATATATAAGCAAGTATCACACTTGTTTGGGTAGAGAATTTCATTTTTTTAAATGTAGTTTTAACTATGTCTTTATTTACTCCTTACAGGCTCCCGTATGATTTTAGTGTTCAGTGAATAAGTCTGATACTGATATTCATGATAATGAGTACTGCATTTTATATAACTACAGTGGAAGAGCACTCTGTTAATCTGAAAGAACAAAAATTCAGCAAGTCCAAAATAATGGCAATAATAACGATTTCCTTTTATCAAATAAAAATTTCCCCATATCTTTCTTTTTTAAAGATTTTATTTATTTATTTGACAGAGAGAGAGATCACAAGTAGGCAGAGAGGCAGGCAGAGAGAGAGGGGGAAGCAGGCTCCCTGCTGAGAGCCTGATGCGGGGGCTCGATCCCAGGACCCTGAGATCATGACCTGAGCCGAAGGCAGAGGCTTTAACCCACTGAGCCACCCAGGCGCCTCATTCCCCATTATTTTTCACTGAATACCATTGCACCCAAATTCTGAATCTCTTAGAAATACTTTCATTTGATTCCAATTCATCCATGCATACATGCATACATTTTACTCAGATGCCAAGTCACATTAATTTTTTGTTGCTTTATATTTATTTTTTCAATGGCAAAAAATGATAAAATTGTAAGGTTGTAATAGTGCCTTTTCTCCCCTTGCCACTTCATTTCCACCTCCTTAAAGAGAACAGTTGTTCAAGACTAACCTGGAGTATTTTTTTTCTAGATTATTTTTAATGCATTACAAATATACCTATCTTCATACACAAGTCTTAATTTAATAAACAGAATCCTATTATAGATATATTTGTGACTTTCACATTACTGTATATCTCAGGGATATCTCTATGGCAATATAAACACATACATCACCTTCTTTGTAATGTCTATATAGTACTAAATAATCTAAATATACCATAAATTATTTACTCTTACCTTTATTAATGAATGTTTAGTACACATCTATTTTTTTTACTGCTTATAACAATGAAAAAATGAGTATGTTTGTACATGAATTTGTGCCCACGCATGACTATTTCTCTAGCACAGAGTCTAAACATGAAATTGCTGGATCAAAGGTTATGTGTGTTCTAGAAAATTGCCTTTCAAAAACATTTGTGCCAATTTACATTTCTACCAACATTGGAAGATAATACCTGCTTCCTCACGAACACATCAAAACAAAAATTTCAATCTTTCAAAATAATTTTTCCCATCTGATGAACAAAAATTGGTAGTATTTTGCTTTAATTTGCATTTCTGTGGTTTTTAGTACAGCTTGACATCTTTTTCACTAAGTTTATTGTCCATTGTATTTTTCTATATATTTGTCCATTTTTATTAGTTTATTTGTTTTCCCTTTCACTATATAAGATCTCCTTATAATTACAAACCCATCCTGTCATACATGTTGTCATACATATTCTGAAAACTAAAAAAATTTTTCAATAACAATAAGAATTATAATTATAATGTAATAATTCATTTGTGTAAAAGGTGGGTTTTTTGAGTCAGCATACTTAGTCTGTCAGAAGTTTGAAGTCTGTCAGTGTAAATCAAGTCTGTCCAGGTCTTGGCCACAGTTTGTTGCACTTGGTGTCTGTTTTCTGCTCTAACTCAAATGCCCATGGGAAATATTTGGGACCTGAGTGTGATGGTTAATTTTATGTGTTAGTTTGACTGGATCACAAGGTACCCAGATACTTGGCTAAACATTATTTTTCAGTGTGTCTGTGAGAATGTTTCTGAATGAGATTAATATTTAATTCAGTAAACTTGAGTAAAGCAAATTGCCCTCCCCAGTGTGAGTGGACATCTTCCAATCAGTTGAGGGCCTGAATAGAACAAAAAAGTGGAGTAAAGAAGGTAGCTCTCTCCCTGAGTGTGTAAGCTTGACATCAGTCTCCTGTACTCAGACCAGAACTTATCAGGGGCTCCCCTCATTCTTGGGCCTTTCGTCTCGGAGTGGGGCTCACACTACTGGCTCCCCTGGTTCTCAGGCCTTTGGGCTTGAATTGGAATTACACCAATGGCCTTCCTGGGCCTCTAGCTTACAGATGCCAAATTGTGGGATTTCTCAGCCTCCATGGTCTCATGAGCTAATTCCACAGAATAAAACTCTCTCTCTCTGTATACATATACATCTAATTGGTTCTTCTTTGGAAAACCCTGACTGATACACTATGGCTAGGTAAATCTAGCAGGACAATGCCAGCAATTCCAGGGGTCTCCTAACTGGCTGGCATTAGTAACATTATCTTGCTCAGTGGAGACTGGACGGAAAAATATATAAGGGAAACTGAATAATGGGGACCTGCCCTCTGCATACCATTTCCTAAGAGAAGTTTCTTCTTCCCTGCCTAGCTCTACTATTCCCTTCATGTTCACCTCCTTCTTCTTGCAGATGATAATAAGGACTTTTGTCTGAAACCATCTGGAAATGGACCAAAGAGAAGACAGAAGCCAATGTCCAAATATGTTACACCCCAAATCATTTCATCGCAGCTATTATAATCACGGAATTTTGCTGTTTTTCCCATTTATCCATTCATCTGTTGATGGACATCTGGGTTGTTTTCTGTTTTTAGCTATTACAAATATAGCTACTATAAACGTTTAGTTCTTTCTGTGAATATATGGTTTAATTTCTCTTGGGGAAACATCTATGATTGGAATAGCTGGATTATGAGGTTGACGTATATATACCTTATTTAGAAGCTGCCCAACTTCTCTCCAAAACTGTTGTAGTATTTATATTCCCATCAGTAGTGTATGAGAGTTACCATCTGTCTCTATCTTGGCAAACACTTGGCATTTTGTCTTTTGGTTTGTTTGCTCATTTTTAATTTTAGCCATTCCAGTGGTTCTGAATGGTATCTATCACAGTTTTAGTTGGCATTTCCCTAATGACTAATGATGAGCCAATTTTCATATGCTTATTTGCTATCTATATAACTTCTTTTATTTAAAAGAAATACTTAAAATATTTATAAATTTTAAAAATTAATATCTTTAATTTTAAAAAATCAAGTTGTTGGTTTTCTTATTAAGTTTTAAGATTTCTTTATATATTCTAGAAACAAATTCTTGTTGGATATATGTTTGCAAATACATTTTTCTCAATTTGTGGAAAACTTTTCATTCTTTTAACATTGGTTTTCAAAGAGCAGTAATTAATTTTGATTGAATCCAGTTTACTAATTTGTTCTTTTATAGATGATGCTTTGGTGTCATATCTAAGATGTTTGCCTAAATCAAGGTCACAGAGATCTTTCTCCTATGCTTTCTTCTACAAGTTTTATAGTTTTAGATTTTACGCTGTGATTCATTCTGAGTTAAATTTTATCTATGCCCTGAGGTATCAGTAGAGGTTTATCATTTTGAATTTGGATAGTCAATTGTCCTAGCACCATTTGTCGAAAAAAACACTCTTTCTCCAGTGAAGTTCTCTTGTATCTTTATTGAAAATCTGGTCATAATATAAATATGGATTTTTTTCCTGAACTCTTTTGTGTTACACTTATCTATTTGTCTAACTTTGTGCCAGTATCATACTCTTTCAGTTACTGTAGTTTTATAATTAGTATCTTAAGTCCTCTAACTTCTGGTTTCCAACCTTTTTAAATTTATTTGTTTTTTGCTTTCTAAGCTTTTGTATTTTATAATCACTCTGGCATAGAATTTTATTGGAATTGTATTAAATTAATAGGTCAATTTGGGAAAAGTCTTATTTTAATAATAAAAACCCTTCTGAGACATAAATATAGTTTGTTTCTTCATTATTTAGGTCTTTTTAAATTTCCCTTAGTTTTTTAGTGGACAGATCTTTCATATCTGTACATTTTTATGGTGACCTCTGTCAGGTTGAGAAAGATCCCTATATAAGCCTCCTAAGAGTTTTTACCAGGAGTAGATGTTAGATTTTGCCAAATACTCTTTCTGCTTTTCTGAATTAATCATATTTTTTTCTTTTTTAGTCTGCTAATATGGTGATTGATTTTAAAATGTTATGTCAACCTACATTTCTGGGATAAACCCCAGTTGAACATAAAATATTATCCTTTTTATATATCATTCAATTAGAATTCACTAATATTTTAAGAATTTTTTCATCTACATTCATAAGAAATATTGGTTTGTTAATTTCATCTTTGGAGGCATCTTTATTAATAATATCTTTCTGGTTTTGATAGCAGCATACTGATAGCTTTCATATATCTCCCTCTTTTCCATAGTTGGTAGTATTTTTTCACTAATTAATGACATAATTTCCCAGGAAAGCCACTGGCCCTCAAGTTTTCTTTGTGGGAAGTTTGCTAAATACAAATTACACGGTTTCTCTAATAGATATATCTAACTTAGGTTTGATAGCTTCTTTTTTTTTTTTTTTTTTTTTTAGGTTTGATAGCTTCTATCCTCAGAGATTTTGTCTAGTATCTCTGAGTTGAGATTATTGGCATGATTTCATTCTTAATTTACACTTATTATCATTTTAATATATATAGAATTTTCAGTTTTGTCACCTAATTCCTTTTTTTAAAAAAATATTTTATTTATTGGACAGAGAACAACACAGCGAGAGAGGGAACACAAGCAGGAGGAGTGGGAGAGGAAGAAGCAGGCTTCCTGCTGAGCAGGGAGTCCGATGAGGGGCTCGATCCCAGGACCCTGGGATCACAACCCGAGCCGAAGGCAGACGCTTAATGACTGAGCCACCTTGGTGCCCCACCTCTCTAATTCTCGATATGGATAACTTGTGTCTTTTCTGGTCAATTTGGCTAGTTTTATCAGCTGTTTCCCTCTTATATAGGTATATTAACATTCTACAATATAGAATTTAAGGGAAATATTATTAGAGATAAAGGCTATATTTTTAATGATTGGTAAATTTATCACAATTCTAAATATGTTTGCAACTAATAACATGAAGCTAAAACTAACAGAATAAAATGCAAATCTATAAAGAATTAGAAATTCTCAATCAAGTAAGGGAATAAAAACACGCATTTCAAAGTAACTAATAGAATAAAAAAAGTAGAGATTTAGAAAACCTGAACAACACCTAAGGTTAATATATAACACCTTAGACCTATATAAAGCTACATATATCCAGCAACTTCTGAATGCACACTTTCTAAAAATCACAGTTACTAAAAGTGACTACATGCTCGTCCGCAAAGGAGGAATTAATGATTTGGAAAGATTCGAAATTATAAGTGCTTTTCTCATAGAGAAAATCAACAACAAAACATAATAGGAATTAACCTGTACTTTGGAAAATTAATAAATAAATTTTAAACAACACATAGCTTAAAGTGGGCATCATAATTAAAATATAAAGTATTTTAAATGGAATACTAATTAAAATATGATATCTCAAAACTTGTGGGGCCTAGTTGAAGTGAGACTTAGAAGAAAACTTACAGCATTAAAATATATAAAAAGGCTAAAAAAAAAAATCTACATTCTAACTATCCATCTTAAAAACTCATAATAGCACTAATTTAAACCAAAAGAAGGTTGAAAGGAGGAAATAAAATTGTGGGAAGATGTAAAAATAGAAAACAAACACACCATAGAGAAGATCAACTAAGTTGACAAAAGATTGTTAATTGAAAATATCAATAAATTAATAAAACTTTAAAGAAACTGATCCCACTAGAAAAGAGAAGACAGAAATAACCAATATCGAATCAAGAAGGCAGGCAAATTACTAAAGATAAACAGTCATAAGAACTACTCTAGGCCAGGATGAAATAACAGGAACTGCATTTACTTTCCTGTATGAAACAGCCAAGAAATACATGAAAAAAAAAATGTTTTACAAAACACTGTACCTTTACGCACTCAGCTACCGTATGACTTAGCCTTTCTACTCCTAGCTCCTGAACCAAAAGAAACAAAGAAAACCCTATTCTTTCAAAGATCTGCACACAAATATTTATAGTAGTTTTAAGTGTGAGAGTCAACATTGAGGAAACAAAAGAGGTGAGACCTACAACTATTCAAGCTCAGTGCTCTGACCAAGCTTCCAGGTCACAGAGGAAGGAAAACCCATGTGGAGGCTGGTAGATGCCAGGACTGGAGGGGACAGAGGTAATCTTCCAAAGAGATCTATGAACTGAAGTCTCAAGACAGAATACCAGAGAGGAAAAAACAGCACAAAGGAAGAACTCCAGAGATTGAGAGAGGACACCACAAGTATCCAGAAGATAGAAATTAAGAGAGACCTAAATAAATGGAGTGTTCATAAGTTCAAAGAATTAACACTGTTAAGATGTCAATTTTTCCTAAATTTATCTACAGATATAATCTGAATGAAAATCCTAGAAGTCATTTTTTTTTATAGAAATAGACAACTGATTTTAAAATTCATATGGAGGGGTGCCTGGGTGGTTCAGTCAGTTAGCAACTGACTTCAGCTGAGGTCATGATTTCATCATCCTGGGATCAAGCCCTACATCTGGCTCCCCACTCAGCGGGAATTCTGTCTTCTCCTTCTGCCCCTTCTCTCCGCTCATGCTCTCTCTCTCTCCCAAATAAATAAAATCTTTAAAATTCATTTGGATATGGAAAGAATGTAGGCTATCCATAACAATTTTGAAAAACAAAATTGGTAGACTAAAAGTACCTGAGTTCAAGATGTATTTTAAAACTACAGTAATCAAGATGATTTGTTATAGGTAAAAATAGACAACTCCATGGAACTTAATAGAGTATACAGATATATATATATATATATGAACAATAAATTTTCAACAAAGGTACAAGGCAATTCAGCAGAAATATAATTTTTTCAACAAATGGTGCTATAAAAATTGAATCGTATTTTTAAAATGTACTTTGATTCATACTTCACGTCATATATAAAAGTTAACTCAAAATGGGTCATAGACCTAAATGTAAAATGTCAAAGTATAAAATTTCTAGACAAAAACTTAAGAAAAAAACTGATTTGAGATTACGCAAAGATTTCTTAGAACACCAAAACTTCAATCCATGAAAAAACAAGTTGATAAACTGGACCTTGTTAATATTAAAACTTCTGCTCTTCCAAGGACACCGTTAAGAGAAGTAAGATACAAAGCACTCAGTAGGAGAAAACATTTGCAAATCATGTATCTGCTAAAGAATTTGTATCTAGAATATATAAAGAACTCTCAAAACTCAACAATAAGGAGGAAATAAGTAGCACACATTTTAAAAGAGGTAAAATATTTAAAACAATATTTAACCTAATAAGATATGGCGAGAAAATACATGAAAGGATGCTAAACATTAGCCATTAGTGTAATTCAAGTTAAGACCAGAATGAGCTACCACTACATTTTTTAGAATAAGTAAAACTAAAAAGATTAAGCATACCAAGTATTGGTAAAAATGTGATTGAAGTGGAATTTTTCATGGACTATCGTGCAGAATGTAAAATGGGACAACCGCTGTGGAAAACAGCTTGATGGTTTCTTAAAAATCAAATACACAGCTACTATATGATTTAGCCTTTCCACTCTTAGATACTTTACCAAGGGAAATGAAAACATGAGTTCATACAAAAACTTATACATGAATGTTCATAGTAGTTTTATGTGTAAGATTCAAAAACTGGAAGCAACCCAACATCTATCAATAAGAGTATATAATAAACACAGTGTGGCATATTCATTCAATGGAATAATACTAGGCAACAAAAAGGAATAAATTATTTTATGTAATTGCTATTACTGTCATATATAATTTTATTACTTCTGTAATTGATTACATACAATTGACATTACTGAGTAATTATGCTTAGCAAAAGAAGCCAAATAAATTACAGAGTATATGCTGTATAATTCCATTTATGTAAAATTCCAGGAATTGCAAAATAATGTATAGCGACAAAAGTAGATCAGTAGTTATGGGCATATCTCTGAAAATGCAGGTAAGGAAGAGATGTAAAGAATGGATCAAAGGGGCATGAGTAAACTTTTAAAGGTCATAGAGGTGTTTTCTACAATGTCAGCTAGCTTTTAAAAAAGAAAACAAGAGGATATTATGAACGACTATCAGAAATTAAAAGTTTAATTCAAAGAAAAATTCCTAGAAAAAAACAATTTACCAAAATGACATGAGAAAATATAGGAATCTGAATTGTCATATAACTATTAAAAATGTATTTGTATTATGTAATTAAATGTAATTAAAATCACATCCACAAAAACTCTAGGCTCATGTCTTCACTGGTGAATTTCACACTACCCAAAGAAGCAATGCCAAACACAAAACTTTCAGATAACAGAAAAAGAAATATAATGACACATTTTATGAGGGCAGAATAATCTTGATACCAAAACCTTAAAAGAACTATAAAAGCAAAGGAAATTATAGACCAAACTCAATTACAAACACAGATCCACAGATTCTAAATATTAGCCAACAAAATCTAGCAAATATTTTAAAAGATAATATATCAGCCTCTAATTGTGTTTATTATAGGAATAGAAGTTTGGTTGAATATTTCAAAATCTACCCATCTAACTTACCACATGTTATTGACTGAATGCTTGTCTTCCCACCAAAATTCGTATGTTGAAATTTTCAAGCCCAATGGGATGGTATTAGGAGCTGGACCTTGGGAGGTAATTAGATCATGAGAATGGAGCCCCTTACAGGGATTAATGTCCTTATAAAAGAAACACCAAAGAGCATTTTTACCCTTTCTGCTATGTAAGGACACAGTGAGAAGACATCTGTCTCTGAACTAGGAAATGGGACTTTGCAAGATACAGAATCTTTGCGTACTTTAATCTTAGACTTCTCAGCTTCCAGGCTTCAAGAAATGAATGTCTGTTGTTTGCGCCACCCAATCTATACCATTTTTGTTATATTAGCCCAAAATGAACTAAGACACCACATTAACCAAATAATGAAGAAAAATCACATGGTTGTATTTGTAGATGGTGAATGAAAATTTAAAATTCAACCCTATTCATGATATAATAACTCTAAGCAAATTCAGAATAGAATGGCATTTCACTTACCTGAAAAAATTTTCTACAAGACCCCTAGAGCAAACCTCAAAGTCAATGGCAACATTACAAACTTTCCCTCAAAACTGAAATGAAAATGCCCACTTTCATCCTTCTATTCAGGATTGTGCTAGAGATTTTAATTAGTGCAATAAGGCAAAAAAAAAAAAAAAAAAGTACAGGAACTAGAATGGAAGAAAAAGGTGTTGTTCTTAGATGATATATCTGACATGAGTTTGCACATAAAAAACCAAAAAGAGTAAACACATCAACTATAGGAATTAATAACTGAGTTTATCCAGGTGGCTGGACACCAAGTGAATACAGTGCTTTTTTCTATTTATCAACAGAGAGCTAGAAAGTGAAACCTAAAACATAAACCATGGCATATCAAAAAAAACAGCAAATATTTATTAATATATCTAATGAAAAAATATGTAAGACTCACAAAACTATCTAATATAATTGAGATAATTGAGAAAGGGATATTAGGAATATTTCATATTCAAAAATTAGAAGGCTCAAGTTGTAAAGATATAAATTTCACTAGTTGTCAGGAATTTTGTGTGAACTCTGGTTAGCTGCTTCTCTTAATGAGGAAGAGGAAAGTGGAGGGACTTACTTTACTTAGGTAAATCATGATTTACTCTAAAAATCCAGTAATAAAAGTCAATATGGTTGTCACTGTCATTCAGTAATTAAGTCAATATAAATTGGTTCAAACTATTTTGGCTCTTCAATTTCAAATTTTTGAATAAGACAGTCAAATTCCTCTCTCTCTCTCTCTCTATCACACACACATACACACGCACACAGCCTACTCTCATTTTGGGATGGAACTTATTGAATCTTTATTTCAATTTGAGGAGAACTGACATTTTTACAACATTGGATCATCACAGCCATGAGCATCATATGCTTTTCCAAGTTTTATGTTTTCTTTAATGTATTTAAGTAAGCTTTTGTAATTTTCTTTGTAAAGATCATGCACCATTTATTGCTATTATAAATGACATTTTAAAATTTATTTATAAACTATTGTTTTATAGAAATGGAAACTGGACTGTATTAATCTTATAACAGGCAACCTAACTTTATCAGTCAGGGGCTTATAGATAATAGATACCACTCTAGTCCCCTTACCCAAAGAAAAGGATTTAATACAGGGAATTAAGTGCTTGGCAAAACTGTAGAAAAGGCCATATGAGCAAGCTCTAGGCTGAGCTTCCAGGAATGACACCCAAAATAGCTTCTTAGGACTGACCTGCCAAGGGAACAAAACTCTGCCAGAAATTGAATGTTGGAGAATCAAAAAAATCACTGTCCAAATACTGACTTCAGGACCAGAGTTCAGCCACAATCTAGGCATCAAGAAACTCATCCACAGCTGTTGACTCTGGGGCACACTTCCTTACCTCCAAGATGAAAATCTCTCAGCAGCTACAAAGTGGGGAGGGTCCAAACACTAGGATAATGTTACTGCTACCCAAGAAAACAAAATGTTCTTCCAACTCTCACTTCCAGAAAAAACAATAGAAGCATGTTCTCCACCTCATTTTCAGTTCTAAGTATCTCCTGTAAGTATTTGCTTGAGGAAGCCAGATCACATGTGGAATGTGAGCTGAAAGAGAGTTTGGTAAATATAATTTTACAGTTCCTCGCTTCTAGGATCAAGTAAAGTTACGCCTCAAATTTTGGAATAGCATTTAGAAGCTGCAATTTACCATTCTATATAAATTATGTTTATTCTTATAATATGTCTAAATATTTGGGAGATTTTATATATAGAAGATCATATTACACACCTTTATTTCACAGTTCTTATTTCTTTTAATCCTTATCTTATACACAGGCTAAGACCTCCAATAAATCTTAACTATAATAAAAATGGCTCTAATGTAAAACCGTAAAATAGCCTATTTTCTATAGGCTTCTGGTAAATTCTCTATTAAGAATGTTTACATCTCTTCCACATTTACTCTGACAGTGTATTTTCTTTGTTTTAAAAGCAGGAATAAGTATTGAATTTTACATAATAATTGCTGATATAGTCAAGATGATTGCAGATTTTTCTCCTTAATCTATTAATGCAGTGAATTTCATTAATAGTTTTTTAAAGGTGAGCAATCTTTTACACTCCTGCCTATTCTATTTTTATGATGCCTCCTATCTGTCCTTTCCATGCTACACTTGCTGCCCCTGTGTTAGTTCATATCCTCATTATCTTTCACCTGTACTACTGTACTAGCCTCCTAATTGGGTTTTCTGTCATAAATATTTGGTTTCTGCAATGCATTCTTCACATTTAAACCCAGAATTATATTCCTCATTGGATAATCTCATTCTGATCGTCAAATACCTTTAGTGCCTCTCCATAACTTAGGAAGGAAGATTAAAATTAGAACTTTTACTGTGTTCCAACCTAAAATTGCATCAATACTTCTTTAATTATTACTACCGCAAAAATTTACTATGAATTGGTCATCACAAGCTATTGAAGAGTCCACAGAACATCCCACACATATTCATGTCTTGAAGTCTTTCATCCAGCTCATCATTTGCTAAAGTATGCTTTAGGGAATAGTGGTCCCAAGAGATTTTGGAAATAATGGTTTCAAAATCAATTAAATTATGAAAATACTTTCTCTGCGCTAGTCTTAAAGATTCATATTACTTATCATAATAAGAAATACTGTGTGAAATCATATAATAAATACAACAAGAACTCTCTTTTAGCTCACTACTCTCTAGGCATATTTACACACAAAATCCTTTCATTTAAGGGTCTAATAATATTCATTAAAACTAAGTTTCTATTGAAAACACTTTTTAGAAAAAAAAATTTATTTCCTCAACATAACATGTGCTTCCTCTCTTTCCCACCCATCAAATCCTACTCATCTTTCAAGGCTTCCTCTATGAGTCTCTGGATAACACCCATTTCTAAATTGGAACTCATTCTCTGAATCCCTATAGCACATTTTTGTACTTTTAAACTGTGTGCTATATCTTTCCCCCAAATAAGTTTCAGTTCCTTAAAGGCAGGGTTTTCACTGAATTCCAGAAAAATACTCTTATAATAGGTACTTAATAAAGATGTACTTTTAACCTACTGACGTCCTTTTCCATTTTACAGATTTGGGAATTTTATATTTATATCTAAAATTATCTTAGATATTGTTAGAGGTACAAAATATATTTGAGATATCACCCTAACCATGAAGGTCATGTTATTCTGGAGAATCATAGTCTGGCTGAAGAGACTAGGTAAGGACAGATTAATAAAAATTCAAAAATAGAAACCGTGACTTAAGTTGCATGGCCTTTAGTCCTTCAGGAGATCAGAGAAGAGAGACTCAAACTAGAATAAGCAGAGCAGGTTGCATGAAAAGGTGGACCTTGAGAGGGCCCTGACCAGAGGTCATGGATGCAAGGTAAACACATTCTCAGTGCCATGAAAGAAACCCAAACACACTTGCTCCTAGCCATCCACATTTGTTCAGTCCTCATTAGCATCCACCCAGCATCATCCAAGCACAGTAGCCAACTTGCCCACCTTCCCTACTGACTATTTGTCAAGCTAAGAGAAATATGGTTTAGCAAGGTAATTAAGCATGCTAGAGAACAAGTTTAGATAGAAGAAACTGACTTGATTACAGAAACCTAGGTAAGGAGAACTTAATGACATCTGTGGGAAGATATAAATAAAATGCATCCTAATCCTTTGGTGATTGTGGCAAAGAAAGCTTAGAAAGAAGGGGAAATCTTTCTTAGACCTTGATCTTCCTGAAGTGGGATGGGAGATGACATGATAAAAGCAAGGGTTACTTATAATAGTAAACAGATGCCCCACCGAGTTCTTAGTCATGTTCAAATCCAGACAGCAGTGTACTGAAGCGGGGATAGGAGGAGAAAAAAGGGTTTAGAAATGGACATGACAAATTAATGTTTAGAGTAGCATTGCCCAAAGGATTTATGTTCTTCCAGGACAGACATAGAGAGCCAAAGAAAAATCTGCCAAGAAAAATACCTGATACGCTGATATATAGCAAGATGGTGAAAAATGGAAGGAATATTAGGTTTATTGCAAAGGGTTCTGCAAGACCTGGGTATGTAGGACACATTTTCCAGGTGTTTTGGTCTGTTCCCCTCATCTTCATCCACCACTCCAACTCTTCTAATTCTTCAGTCTGTCTTTCCACATCCCTCCCTTCATCACCCTTTGTAATCTTGGTCTCTGTCAGAAGGATAGGGCAGAGTGTGGGCTGCTCTCATCACTAAATGCTCTCTATGTCTCTCACTCACTCATCTGCCAATTCATTTATTCATTCTTCATTCCAAGAGATACTTAATGATATTTTTACTATGTAACAGGACCCGTGACATGAAAGAAGCATGTGTAAACCATGAGGGTAAGAAACAAGTATTTCAGACAGAGGAAACTGCATGTACAAAGGGATTTCCATGAGACAAAGCACACTACGCTTGGAAAAGTAAGTCTATTAGTCTGACTGGAGTAAGGAGTTCAAAAGGACTGGTGGTCAGAACAAAAAGCAGTGGCCAAATGATGTTGGGCTTTTTAAACTATGATGCAGAATATGGATTTGATCCTAAAAGTGGTGGGAAAGATTTCAGGAGTTTAAATACTAGTTTCCCTCACCATCTATGCCATTTCTTTTGCATACAGGAAAAAGCATGTGTTTACTTGCTTTAGAATGTCTGAGATAGGAACTAGGATCCCATAGAAATAGAGATTTAATTTACAAAGATTTGCAGCCACCAAAAATCTTTCCATTTTTTTATTAAAGATATTTCAAGGAAGATAGAAACAAATGTAATGTGTACTTTTACCATCTCTTATATATCTAAAGCAATTTTGTTAATTTAGAAGCATAAAAATGTATTAGGCCTAATTGGTTTGTTCATAAAATGTTCATGTTTTATATATTAAATTTTAAAATATAGTTTACTGAGACAATTACAAATTTACTAGGAGAATTTCTTAAAATGCGGTAAATCAAACCACAAGCTGCTAAACTCTAAGAAATATATTCTCATTCCTGCCACTTTATAAGGAACAGACAAGATTTTGAGAACAGAAGAAACATCAATATGATAGCATGACAAAGTTATATTTTCTTGAATTTGTGTCTTCCAGGACAATGTCAAGCACATACAGAAAGCATTCATTTTCAGAAAAAAAAAAAAACAACTTTAGAACAAAAGAAAAATGTTCACTGAGTATATTTGCCATGTGCGACTGCCTAATTATTAATCTTGGAGCCATCTCTCTCAGCAGTTTTTGCTCCATTGACTGTTCTATTCTGGAATTGAAGAAATTCCTATTGTAGAAAAACAATGGGTTTTAGTGGCAGATATTTAGTGGCAGTGAGTTTTAGAACACGATGACACAAGTCCCTTCATTTCTCTGGGATACAAGAAGATCTCCGAGGAGCCTTCTAGCATTTTCATATAATGTGGACTGGGACCATAAAGCTTGACCTAACAAGCTTCAGTGTGTCTATGCGGGAAAGGTGGGAGCAGGAGTGGAAATTTCAAGATGAGGTGGATCAGAAAGAAAATACCTCCCTTGAAGCTGGAATATATGCTTGTGAGAAATGAGGTTAGAGCAGTAGCACAAGGAAAACGAAGGTGCTAATCACAAGAGAAATGAACAAATATTATTTTCTGCTCAGGAACCCTGTAGACGTTGTTTGTTGTCTGTCCACTCCAGAGTTAGGGGAGCTTTGAACACAGTGGAGAGTGCCCATGGGGTTGAAATTTGAGTATTAGAATAGTCTTGATGTGAGAATGATAATGCCCAAGTCAAAAAATTGAAGAAATCAGTGGTATAAAATGGGGATTTGACATATTCATATATCACCTTCTAAATCAATGTTGCTTTAATGTATTTTTAAAATTGATCAATATTAACTCCTCAAAGTGCTTAAGTGATACATAGTTTAAAACACTGTCACCTGGATTAGTGCATTGGTAGCAATGTCCAAGGGTAACATAAATCGGATAAACCTGGACAATCACAGGAGTCTCGATCTGATCTCTCTGTGACAGTTATGAGCAATGCCAGGATGATACACCATTACAACCTCTACTTTATGCTTATTTAATGAGTGCATCTCTACAAAGGGAACAGTTTCATTCACTGAGTACAGAAAAGAAGGAATCTGAGACAGATGAGAGAGTGGAGCAGAGACTGGAATGGAGTTGTCTTGCAAATGTAATGCAAAATGAACAGGTAGTAAAGAAAGTCATCTTGCCTGAAAAGAGGTCTGGTCTTTGTCCTCTGTTTCCGGGAGGTAATCTCTAAAATATCATGCTTGCTAAGGAGTGCCTATGTTTGCCTGGAAGTCTTGGGCCAGGATGGATAGTACAGTAATGTGATTTAGGGCGAAGGTTTTTGGGTCACAGCCAGGGGGCTGTTCAGTCAAGCACACCTAAGTAATAGAGCCTAAATAAAACTCTGAACACCAAGATTCAGGTGAACTTTCATGACTGGCAATACTCCATGTGCATACACAAACATTAAGAGTACTTCTCCCAAACTCCACCCAATGCCCTTTTTCCCTTGGCTAATTTTTAACTTGTATCCTTTTCCTGTAGTAAACTGCAACGACATGTATCAGAGGTTTCTGTGAATTCTGAAATTCCTTTCGGTTTTGAAACTTTCACTTAGCATAATGTTTTCAATGATTCATCTATGTTGTACCATGTATCAGTACTTCATTACTTTTATTGCTGAATGTTCCATAACACAATTATACCACATTTTCATGTGTCTATTGGCCAGCTGTCTATCTTTTTTTGAGAAATAGCTTTTTAAATCCTCAGCCTATTTTTAAATTGAGTCATTTGCCTTTGATTATTCAATTTGAATAGTTGTTTATATATTCTGGATATAAGTTCTTTATCAGACATATGATTTCCAAATATTTCCTCCCATTCTGGGAGTTGCCTTTTCACTTTCTTGATGGTATCATTTTCATCACAAATGTTTTAATTTTGATGTATTCCAATTTAGCTTTTTTGTTATTGCTTGTGCATTTAATGTCCTATTGCTCAACCATGTCATGATGGTTTTCTCCTATGTTTTCTTCAAAGTGTTTCATAGATTTAGTTCGTATATTTAAGTGTATGATAAATTTTGAGTTAATTTTTGTGCAGGATAGGGATCCAAATTCATTATTTATATGAACATATAGTTCATATCCAGTTGTCCCAGAACCATTTGTTGAAATACTATTTGTTTCCCATTGTAGTATTTTCACCTTACTCAAAAATTAAATGGCTTTAACAATGAGTTTATTAAAAAAAATATGTTTATTGCTAGACTCTATATTTGATTCCATGGATCTGTATCTCTATGTTGGTAGTGAATTTCACATTGTCGTTAATACTGTAGCTCTGGAATCAGTTATTAATTTCTTCCAATTTTGTTCTTCCACTTCAAAATTGTTTTGGCTATTCTGTTTTCCTTACATTTCCATACAAAACTTAGGATCAACTTGTCGATTTCTACAGAAATTTTGCAGAAAATTTTGCAGCAAGGATTCTGATAAGGACTGCATCAAATCTATGGAACAATTTGGGTACTATTGCCATCCTGACATTAAATCTTCAGATCCATAAACAATGGATGAATTTCCATTTAATTAGGCTTCTCTAATTTCATTCAACAATGCTTTGTAGTTTTCAGTGCACAAGTTGTGCACTAGTTAAATTTACTCCTAAGTATTATATTCTTTTTGGTGCCATTGTAAATTACATTGTTTTCTTAATTTCATTTTCAGATTTTTTCATCACTACTGTATAGAAATGCAATCAATATTTATATATCTAACTTCTACCCTGCTGAATTTGTTAGTTCTGATATCTTTAAATATATTTCTTATGATTTTCTATATATAAGATTGTTACCAGCAACTGAAGATAGTTTACTTCTTCCTTTTTACTTTTGATACCTTCTACTTCTTTCTCTTGCCTAATTGCCCTGGCTAGAACTAAGTGAAATATTCACTAGAAATGGAGTGGATATCCTTGTTTTGTTCTCTATCTTAGGGAGGAGGCATTCAGTATTTAGCATTAGGTATGATCTTAGCTGTACCTTTTTTGTAAATATCCTACATCAGGTTTAGGAAGTTTCCTTTTATTCTGGTATTATTAAGTGTTTTATCATGAAAAAGAACTGGATTTTGTCAAATGTTTTTTCTGTATCTATTGAAATGATCGTGTATTTTTTGTCCTTTATTCTATCAAAATAGTATATATAGCGGTTAATTTTTAGATATTAAACTTTGTATTCCAGAGATAAATCCCACTTTGTCATATTGCATAATCCTTTCTATACGTACCTGGATTTTGTTTACCTTTTTTGGCAGTATTTTTTGTGTCACTATTCATAAAATTTATTGTAATTTTATCTTCTTATGATATTTTTGTCTCGTTCTGATATTTGAGTTTTAATGGCTTCAAAGAATGAATTGTGAAATATCATTTCATTTTTGTTAATTAAAGAGTTTGTGAAGAACTGGTCATCTTTAAATGTTTGCTAAAATTTGCTAGTGAAACCATCCGGGTCTGGGCTTTTCTTGGTGGAAATTTATTTAAATATTAATTCATTATCTTCACTTTCTCTATTTCTTTTTCACATTCTCTATTTCTTTTTCACTCAATTTCACTGCTTTGTGCCTTTATAAGAACTTGTCCATTTTACCTTTCTAACTTCCTGGCCTATAGTTGGTTCATAGTATTCCCTCATAACGCTTTCAATTTTTTTTCTTTTTTTTTAGATTTTTATTTATTTATTTTGACAGAGAGGAGAGAGATCACAAGTAGGCAGAGAGAGAGGGGGAAGAGGCAGGCAGAGAGAGAGGGGGAAGCAGGCTCCCTGCTGAGCAGAGAGCCCGATGCGGGGCTCGATCCCAGGACCCTGAGATCATGACCTGAGCCGAAGGCAGAGGATTTAACCCACTGAGCCACTCAGGTGCCCAATGCTTTCAATTTCTATAAGGTTGATAGTGATATTCCTGTTTAATTCCTGAATTTAATTACTGACTTTTTTTTTAACTTGGTCAGTCTGTCTAAAGGTTTGTCAGTTTTCTCGATCTTTTCAATTAATTGACTTTTGGTGATGTTGGTTTTCTCTTTTTATCTTTCTTCCATTTATTTCTGCTATAATCTTTCATTTCTTTTTATCTGCTTGCTTTGAGCTTAATTTGTTCTTCTTTTCTAGTTTCTTAAGGTAGAAAGTTAGCTGACTGGTGTGAGATCATTCTTCCTTTTATCATATAAAGTTTATGACTATAACTTTTCCTCTGAGTGCTTGGTTAGCTGCATTCACTAAGTTTTGGTATGTCATATCTTTCTTTCACATTGTTCTTTCTTTCCATATCTCTATTTGGGGGTGTGCTGCTTCATTTCTACATATTTAAGAATTTAAAAAATTTCCTTTTGTTACTGATTTCTCATGTAATTCCATATTGATTAGAGAACATACTCTGAATGATTTTGATTTTTAAAAATTTATTATTCCTTTTTTTATGGCCTGATGCATGGTTTATCCTGTAAATGTTTCATGTGTACTTGAGAAGAGTGTTCATTCTGCTATTGTTGCATGAAGTGTTCTAGAGATGTATGTTAGGACTACTTGATTTACATTTTTATTGAAGTCTTTTATTTTTTTGTTAACTTCTACCTAGTTGTTCTATCCATTATTTAAAGTTGCATATTTAAGTCTTCCAATTTTATTGTTGAATTGCCTAATTCTCCCTTTAATTTTGTCAGTTTATGCCTCATTTATTTTGGGACTCTACTGTTAGGGTGCATTTATGTTTATAATTGTTATATCTTCCTAATGGATTGACCCTTTTATCATTTGTAAGTGCTCTTCTTTTTCTCTAGTAATAATTTTTATAAGAAAGCTTATTTTCCTGTTATTATTATAGATACTCCAGTTTTCATATGGTTACTATTTGCATGATACATCTTTTTCTATCCCTTTACTTTCAAGCTATTTGCATATTTGAAACTAAAATATATTTCCTATCTTAAATTCCCCATTTGAGTGAAATTATATGGTATTTGTCTTTCTCTGACTGACTTATTTCATGATGGGTATTAGAGAAGGCACTTGTGATGAGCACTAGGTGTTATATGTAAGTGATGAATCCCTAAATTCTACTTCTGAAACTAATACTACACTATATGTCAACTAACTGGAATTTAAAGAAAAGCTTGAAACTCCAAAAAAATAAAATAAAATATATTTCCTATCAACAGGATAAAGTCAGACCTTGTGTTTTTGTTTTTAATCTCATACTCTCTCCCTTTTAATTGTATTGCTTCACCCATTCACATTTGTTATTATTGCTATAACTTGATTTATATCTACCATTTTCCTTTTGTTTTGTATATACCTCATTATTTTTATTTCTTTATTACTCCTTACTGCCTACTTGGTATGAGATAGAGATTTTTTGGTATAATATTTTAATTCCATGAATAATATTTAATCATATTTTTGAATCATTTTAGTGGTTGCCTTAGAGCCTAAAATATACATCTTAATAACCAAAATATACTTCAGATTTATACTAACTCAATTACAGTAAAAAATTTACTCCTATATAGCTCCATTTCCTCCATCCTTATTTTTGCTAGTATCATCATACACGTTGCTTCCATATATGTTACAAACTGAACAATGCACTGTTAAAATTATCTTGTATAATCTTACATCTTAAACATAGAGAAGAAAGGAAAACAAGCTTGTCTTTATAATTTGTTGTATTACCTTTATTTACCATTTCTGATTCTCTTGATTTATTCTTATGGATTTGAGTTATAATATTATGTCACTTCTTCATGATCTTTCCTTACTCCGATACAGCTTTGTTTCTATTTTCATCCTTTGTGCTGTTACTGTCCATTACATCTAAATCTTCTAAGCCAGTCAATACAATTATATTCATAGTTTTATGAAATTGATTTTTAAATCAGGTAAGAGAAAAAAAAGGAAAAAAGGACAATATTCAGTCATATTGTCTTTTATAATTATCTGCATAATAACCCTTATTATGACTCCCTGTTTACTCATGTGGATACAAAATTACTATTTGATATTACTTGCTTTCAATTTGAATGTCCTTTAGTATGATAAGGCAGAACCGTTAACAAATTCTCTCATCCTTTATTTAACTGGGAATGTCTTTATGTCATCTTCATTCTTGAAAGTTTTGCTGGATATAAGATAATCGGTCAATAGTTTTTACTTTCAACATTTTTAATATGTCATTCCATTGTAGTCTGGCCTCATTACTTCTGGTAAAAACTGCTGTTAATTTCCTATGGTTCTCTTGTACCTAATGAGTCATTTTTCTCTTGGTGCTTTCAAGGTATTCCCTTTACAGGGCACCTAGGTGGCTCAGTGGGTTAAAGCCTCTGCCTTCGGCTCAGGTCATGATGTCACGGTCCTGGGATTGAGCCCCTCATCGGGCTCTCTGCTCAGCAGGGAGCCTGCTTCCCCCTCTCTCCTGCCTGCCTCTCTGCCTACTTGTGATCTCTCTCTGTCAAATAAATAAATAAAAATCTTAAAAAAAAAAAAGGTATGTCCTTTATCTTTGACTTCAAAAATTATGATTATGATGTATCTTTGTGTTAAATTTTAAGTCTCTTGTGCCAGTCTGCCCCACATTTGGTTCTGATTGTTACTGGGTGCTTACAGACTGGCGCATGAACTCAGACTTCCTAATCCTCAGGACAGACTAATTCTAGGAGGCTCTTCTTGGCTGTCTCCTTCCCTGGTTCTCTGTTAAACTTCCAGCTGCTTTGCTATTCTGCTTGTTTCTACTAGTAGCATAGAGTTACAAGCATTTTCTTAATTGATCTCCACTAAGACTTCCATTGATGTCTACTAAGACACCCAGTCATGGAATTCCCTATGCTCTGATCTAAATAAATCAGTCTCCTCAGACAGAGCTGTGGGGCTCTCTATCTTAATTTGGTGCCTCTCTCCCAGGCAGAACCTCTTTGCAACTACATAGTAACTAGAGACAGGAACAGCGGTTCCCTTATCCTAGAGTGAAATCTCTGCTCTACAAGTGGGCACTGGGGGAAGGGATAATCTTTGGTCTTCTTAGATTGCCACTTGTGGTACGGAAACTCTGACCTATAAATAAGCTGGGGCAACCAGGTTCTTGGTATTCTCAGCCTGCTGAGCCTGGAGTAAAGTTTCCCTTCCTACAGGAAGGAGCTGGGTGAGTAAAGGGAGCCTCAGTCCTCTTATGACACCCAATAGAAACCAAGCTTCTGTAACAAAGAACTGGGAAGGATGAGAAAACCTGGTGGCTTGCACCTCCTGAGTTAAAACCATAGCCCTAGACTTGGTTCTGGTAGGGAGGGGAAGACAGCCTTGCATTCTTGGACGCACCAACTCAGAGGAAAGCACCCCAAGTAGAATTCCCATAAAACAGAGCTTGGAGGAGGGCGAGGAAGAAGGTCATGCTCACATGCCAGTTTCTCGCTCTTCTTACCAAGATGTAGCAGATTTCCTTTAATGAGTGTTTCTTCATTTGCCTATATGCCCTTAGGAATATTTCAAGAGACTTTAATTTTTTAAATAATTTTCTCCAGTTATTTAATATAATAAGTTATTTAATAACTTACTTAAGTTATTTTGTTGGGGAAAGAGCTTACTGCATACTGCACTATTCATGCCATCACTTCAGCATCCTCAGGGGTGATTTCTCCCAGACTTTCTTCCTGGTCCAAACACCCAATTATGTTCTAAATCTTCAATATTTGAAAATATGTTTTCAATTTCAAGCCCTTACTGTGTTGCCTGTCAATTTACGTTTGCTTGCTGTTTTGTAAATCTAGTCAAATGTAGCGCAATGATGTTAAAATGTTAGGGCTGCATTTAAACCTAAGATTCAAGACATTTTTTCAGCATGGGTTAGCTTGAAGCATTTTCTTACATTTATTAATGAAATGTAAGATAATGTTTATCTTATATAATGTTTATGTCCTTGTGAGAAAAGATAGGCTTTGTTTCTGAAGAACAGGTTTTTTGTTTGTTTGTTTTTAGACATTTGGTAAAGAATGTTTGACCAGTACTGTTGGACAACTGCTGAGAAAACTTGTTTTAGAACCTTGAAGCAGTTCTGCATTTGAATTCAGAAAGCATTATTTTTTTTTAATTAACATATAACGTACTATTTGCTTCAGGGGTACAGGTCTGTGAATCATCAGTCTTACACAATTCACAGAACTCACCATAGCACATACCCTCCCCAATGTCCATAACCCAACCATTCTATCCCTCCCCCCCACCACCCAATAACCCTCAGTTTGTTTCCTGAGATTAAGAGTCTCTTATGGTTTGTCTCCCTCCCGACCCCATCTTGTTTCATTTTTTCCCTCCCTACCCCTCACGACCCCCAGCCCTGCCTCTCAAATTTCTCATATCAGAAAGCATTCTTAAGTAAAATGGTCTTTACATTTCTGGTTCCTTTAAGATTCTCAACCATTATTGCTTATCAATGAGATTCTATGCATTTTAGTAATATCATAGATGACACTATGATTCTTCTTCATCAATTTCCACTATAGAACCTCAATGTTTTTTATTGCTTACATTCCTTTTTTCTTAAAAGATCACGATTATAATATTAGTTGCATTCTATATTTTAAATACTCTAATTTTCTATATTTTTAGAAATATACTGAGATACTTATAGTAGAAAAAATTATTACTGACATCAAATGTAGATTATGAGATTAAATATCCTTTATTTATTTGAGTGCAATGGGAATTTTCTGGGTTGGAAAATGAAGAAAAGAGTCTCTGGAGAAAAGTGTAATGCAATAATACAAAGACAGAGAAGGAATGCTGCAATGTGAAAAATATGAGAAGAAAATGAGGCCAGAGAAGTAGGGCAGAAGCAGAGCAGTGAAGAAACTTGACTTTAATTTTATACATTAAAATTAATTAATCTTCTATTTTATAGCCAATGCTTCTGATTCCTTTTTAATGAAATCTTTTCCATTTTTAGTTTTATTTTTTTAATTTTTAAGCCTCTAATCCAATTGGAGTTGATTACTGAGGTGAAAATACAATGTTTTCTTTTTGTGAATAACCCTTTTTCTAATTGCAGTTAAGGAACACTCCTACTTTCCCACTCTCTCATAACCACTTCTGTCATATGTTAAACTCTGCGTATCTATGATTCTGTTTCTGACTTTTCATTTTGTTTCATTGGTCAATTTATGTATCTTTGCACTAATACCACACCATGGTAACTACTACAGCTTTATAATAAATGATAGCACTGGATCTGACAAATGCCTCTTGCCCACACATCACAGAAGTGCCTAGGTAATTCTCTTCCATATAACTTTTAGAATAATGGTTGAAAGTTGCACAACAAGCTGAATGGATTCTTAATTAGAATACTCTTAATAAGAATTCTTATTAGAATATTTAACCATTATTTTTCATAATTAATATTTCTGCTTTTTTCTTTTCTTTTTCTTGTTACACACAGCTAATATTCTCCCTTTCTTACTGTGAATTCTATTAGCACAATTTTAAACTTTTCATGCATCTGTTCTAATATTTCTGATTCTGTTGAACTACATATTCCAATGTGCTGCTTTTTATTTTTAAAAGTTTTTAACTGTCTTGTTATTTAGCTTACAAACTCCCCATCTTCAGAAATATCAATAATTCTGACAATGCATGTTATTTATCTTCAAAACACCAGGGAGTATGAGATAGAAAATGCATGAGCCTTATCATAGTGAGCCATATCACCAGAAAATCAGACCTAGCTCTTACTTACAAAACAGCTGTTCAGATAATGGCTTCACCTTTTCCCCCAATAGAGAAGTAATATCAGAAGAGATATATCTTAGAGTTGTAATGTACCAGACCTTAGATTCTGGGCAGGAGGGATGAAGACATGGCTGCTCTTACTTTATTTGGTTCACAGCAGTCCTTTCCTTTTCAGCACTTCATAAGGTCAGGGCTTCTGCAACTACTGAATTTACTCCTGAGAATGTCTAGACCAGAACCCTGGGTCATCATAGGTATAAGAGATAGACATTATTCATCTCACGGTACTGGAAGGGGAGAAAAAGTAAAAGAACTCTAATGTTTCCCTTCTTACTATATTCGTCCACTGCAATTTCTGGTTGTCTCATTGCCCAAGCCAAAACCTCTACCTACCTACACCCTTACACATACATAAATCCAAATCAATCCCTATCATCTCAGGTTCCTGTACTTTCCATTCAATGTGAATCTTTTTTTTTTCTATTTATTCTTCACTCAATTCTTAATAAATATGTGGATATTACCATTTGTTTATCACCTCTTACTACATTAAGCCTTTCCAAAAACTGCATGGTGCTACTCATTAGAGCCATTGTTCAATAAGTGCCCTCTTGAACCTGCTGCTCTCAATTTGCTCTTACAGCTCTGGCTAGGCTTTCTTCCTAAACACCTACTTCCATAAGTGGCAAATAAATAACATGGCTTTTCTAAATTTCTCATGTCTGAAATTAGAGTAACCTACATTTCTTTCTCTCTGTTTTTTTTTTTAATCGATTAAGAGATTTATCTTTGCCACAAATCCAACTGAAACACATTTCCTAAATCAAAAGTACTGATGAGTCATTTACAAGGTTTATTCTGGCCAAAAATATGTCTGAATTATTACTGTATATTCAATGCTTCTCTCTACAAAATGAGATTTTAGAGAAGTACTATCAATGTACATTTGTCCCATCCTTCTGTCCCTGACTCCTTCCCATGCAAATTCTACTACAATATTCCGACTATTACAAAAAAATGAATGAGCAAAAAACTATCTAACAGGAAAAAAGTATGACAAAATTAGGAATATTAAAACAGTTTGTGGTTCCACCTTTTCATTTGTTGGTAATTTTGTAAAAAAAGTGGGTTAAAGTGGACAGTACAAATTAAATCACTCGGCCTCCTTTCCAGTCTCATTCTGAAATATCTCACTATATTGCAATAGGTGGGACTTTACAGACATTCCATTTTACAGTCATCCTTGCAGCTAGAATTCTGGATGCAAATAAGGTTCTATGTATCAAATGCAATTGCACAATCTGAAAGCAGAAGACAGGTATAGGCCATCGTATTAGTTTCCTAAGGCTGTATTACAAAGTACCAAAAACTGAGAATCTTAAATTAAGAAAAAAATGTTTTGTCTCACAATTCTGGAAGTCTCACAGTCCAAAATCCAGGTGGCAGTAGGACCATGCTCTAGAAGCCAGGAAAGAATGCTTCTTTGACCTTTTCTAGCTTCAGGTGCTGTCAATTCCTAAATTATCTTGGTTTGTGACAGCATAATTCCAGTCTCTACCTCCATCTTCATATGACATTCTCACTGTGTCTTTACCATTGTCTTCCTTTTGTGCATATCTGTCTGTTTCTCAGTATTCACTTTTAATATGGACACCAGTCATGTTGGATTAGCACCTACCCTAATGACCTTATCTTAATTTGACTACATCTGCAAAGATCCTATTTCCAAAAAAAGTCACATTTTGATGTAGCAGAAATTAGGACTTCAATCTGTCTTTTTTGGTACATACAAGTCAACCCATCTTTCTGACAGTTTTGGCTGGTTTTAACTAGCAAGTAAGGTTATGGAGACATGAGATTTTCCTGTATCTCATCTCTATGCCCAGCCAGTTTGTTAGTATTCAGAGAAGTTCCAGGAGTAATTTGCTAATCTGGGGATCATAACTATAGATGAGTATTCTTGAAATTAAAACTTCAAGCTCAGTTTCAAAGGGAATAGCTCTTATGGCAAGTAACAGCATTCTAGAAACATTTCCGTAGGTCTAGTATAGATCTTGCTTCTATTTACTTACCTCATATATATATATATATATATATATATAATTCCCTATATTAAAGTTTTATACTTAAAATACCTGAGGGTTTTCTCTTACCTACACTGAGTTCTGACTAATACACACATCAAATTTTTCATCATCTTCAGATTCATTTTAGACATGAATTATACCAGCTAGAATGCTTGTGTGTGGCTCCTTTTAATGTTGTATAAAATGATGAGTGAGGAACCTATATGGCTGGTGCTGTTTCTACTGAACGAAGAGCAGCAGCTGGATTTTTTAAAAGCCAAATCCAATTAAAAACTGTCACTTGTATCATTAAGGTCCTGCCTGAGACAATTAACAATTTTAAGTGACTACAAGACAAACTGTACATACAAGAATATATTTGGTCATCCTAGTAGCAGTTGGATATGCATATTTCATTTGACAGCATTTGCAAAACCCTTTATCACCTCAAAATAACTTGTGCAATGTACAGATTTCCATGTGTTAAAAGTTAGTCTCACAAATTTTTTGTATGTAAAAGTCCAATTTGACTTATACATAAAAATAAAGTTGTAGTCAGTATTGATTTTGTGGTTGTTATCTTCTCAAATTAATCATGAAAATTCCTAGTCCTGCAGTCTTCATCTAACTTTTAGGCTGCAAGGCAATTTTGTCACAAAACTAGAAATTAACATGAATCCCATTGTCATAGTATTTTAATAATATTATATTTTAATAGTATTATTATGCTAAGAAATGTTACAGTACAATTTTTGTGGGCTTATGCTGCCTTATTTGGTTTTCTATAGTCAGTATCTTTACTTGCATACATAGGAAAATGTTATTTAGTTAAATAGCCCTGAAGAGTAATAAAGGACTTTGCTCAACTAGTTTTGTTTCTACTTGTTTTCTCCGATCATAAAATTCCACAGACATACTATTACATATGTCAATGTGAGAAAATATGGACATATAATTTAGAGAAATGTAAACCCATCTTTCAGAACTTTTATAAATCTCCCAAGTTCATACCACTAAAATGAACCAAGTTCTAACTCCCATCTGATTCCGGATTATTGTATTGCTCTTATTTTTCTTTGTCTTCTGTCACATGAAGAAACAGAAAAATAAACTTGAATTTCACTCTTAGAATAAACGATGCTACTATCAGGATTTAATCTTATTCCCAGTCCACTGAGGCCTAATCAAAAGACAGATATCAACTGACCAATCTCCTGATTAGGAAACATTCAGTGAAAATACACAAAGATATAACTCTTCTTTCTTCTATTGTGAAAATGGAAGACTACACCCCACTGATTCCCACCCTATAGTAGAAATGCCTTTTGCAATGAAGAGGTATATTATCTTTAAGTGCTACAGAAAGAAAATATGTATACTAAAAATCCAAATTTCTAGGAATTATGTTGTATTTTAACTACATTGCTTGAAAGAAATTTAAGTTACAATTCAGATCAAAACTCTCATTTTCTAAATAAAAATAAAATGTATAAATCTATTTTTTCACAAATAAAATGATGACACCTAGCCAAGTGAAACATATAACATCTGGCATATATAAAAGATAAAATAAGATACAGGTAGTTTTGAGGAAATCTGAACAACAAGCAATTGAAAATAGCAAGAAAATGGAAAAATATCTTCAGTGTTAGAAAACGTTCATAGAAGTTATTTTAAAACAAGATGGAAAAATATAATCAAACTAAATACTATGGACTGTAGATTGTATAGTTCTACAGGAATTACTAAAATTTTTCATTTTACACAAAGGAACACTCATTCTTTAGTTTCTGGACTTCTTTTGTCTTACTCTAAAAAAGAGCATGGTACTAAAGAATGTGTTGCTTATTCCTAATTTCAATCTTAAAATATCAATATCTAGTTGCATTATACACTATAACTACCATGTGATGACACCCCTGACCGCAAATAACTGGCAAACTTAGAGGGACAGCAGATCCATATACACAGGTATAAAAGAGAAGAGCATTTACCATATGTTCTGAGAGTTCTGAAAGTTCTGAGAGTCTCTTTATGCTGCAGAACTGGAAGAGGGTCCCTTGAGATTCCACATAAATTTTAGGTTGAGTTTTTGTCCTTCTACAGAAAACACCATTAGGATTTTGATAGTGAATACATAGAATCTGTAGCTTACTTTGGGTAGTATAGACATCTGAACAACAGTAAGTCTCACAATTCATAAACACGGAATATATTTCCATTTACTTAATGTTTCCTTTAAATTATTTCAGCAATGTTCTGTAGTTGTCATTACAAGTCTCTCATTCCCTTGGCTAATTCCTAATTATTTTATTCTTTTTGATGCTATTGTAAGTGAAAAATTATTTTCTCTATTTCCTTTTCAGATTGCTCCTTGTTAGTATATAGAAATGCAACTAATTTTTGTGTGTTGACTTAGTATCTTGCTACTTTTCTCAATGCGTTTATTAGTTCTAATTTTTTTTTCCTATGGAATCTTTAGGGCTTTCTACATCTAAGATCTATCATCTGTGAACAGAGATAATTTTACTTCTTCCTTCCCCATTTGGATGCCTCTAATTTCTATTTCTTGCCTAACTGTTTTTACTAGAACTTCATATCATGGATAGCCACATGCAAAAGAATGAAGTTGGACTCTTATCTAGTACCATATACAAAAATTAACTCAACATGGATCATAGACCTAAATGTAAGAACTAAAAGTAAAAAACTCTGAGGTGAAAACATAAGGCAAAAACTTCATTACATCGATTTCTTGGGTAAAATACCACAGCACAATCAACAAAAGAAAAAACAGACATTTTAAACTTCATGGAACTTAACTTCTGTGCATAGCAAAAGACACAATCAACAAAGTGAAAAGGCAACCTACAGAATGGGAGAAAATATTTTCAAACCATATATCTGATGAGGCGTTAATATCCAGAATCTATAGATAACTCCTAAAAACAACAGCAAAAAAATCAGATTCAAAAATGGGCAAAAGATTTGAATAGATATTTCTCCAAAGAAGATATACAAATGGCTAATAAGCACATGAAAAGATCCTCAACATCACTAATCTTAGGGAAACGCAAATCAAAACTACAATGAGATACCACCTCATATCATTAGGATGGCTACTATCATAAAAAACAGAAAACAGCAAGTATTGGCAGGATGTGGAGTAGTGGGGACCCCTGTGCACTAGTGGGGGAATGTAAAATAACGCAGCTGCTGTGGAAAACAGTATGGCAGTTCTCCCAAAAAATTAAAAAGAGAACTAGCATATCATCCAGGAATTCCACTTCTGGATATATACCTAAAAGAACTGAAGCAGGGTCTCAAAATTATTTGTACACCCATGTTCAAGGAGCATATTATCACAGCTAAAACACAGCATTTGGGTTGAAGCAACCCAAATGTCTGTTAATGGTAAATGCATAATCAAAATGTGGTACATACTTAAAATAGACTATTATTCAGACTTAAAAAGGAAAGAACTCCGAAGCATGCTACATCATGGGTAAATCTTGAAAACGGTATGTTAAATGAAATAAGTCAGTCATAAAATGATAAGCATCCTGTGATTTCATCTATGTGATATGCTTAGAGTAGTCAAAATCATAAAAATACAAAGCAGAATGGTGGCTGTCAGGGGGTGAGAGGAGCAGGGGGGGGAAAGTGTTATCATTTAATAGGTATGGAGTTTCAGTTTTACAAGATGAAAAGATTTCTGGAGACAGATAATGATGATGATTGTACAACATTACAACTGTATTAAATAGCACTGAAATGTACACTTAAAATGGTTAAGATGGTAAATTTTATGTTATGTGTATTTTACCACCAAAAAAAAAAAAAAAATAGAAATCAATGACAGAATGATTCCTGGAAAATACCAAAATGTGTGCTAATTAAACAACAGACTCCTAAATAATACATGGGTCTAAAAGAAAGTTTTAAGGGAAATAAAAAAATTATTTGAACTAAACAATAAAAATTAAATTTAAAATATGCAGAATTTAACTAAATTAGTGTTCAAAGGAAAGTAGGTAGCATCAAATATTTACACTAGAAAATTTAAAAATTAAACCAATAATAATCATAGCTTCCACCTTGATAAACTAGAGAAGGAAGAATTTAAACACAAAGATAGCATAAGGGAGAAAATAATAGGGGCGCCTGGGTGGCTCAGTCGGTTAAGCGTCTGCCTTCGGCTCGGGTCATGATCCCAGGGTCCTGGGATCGAGCCCCGCATTGGGCTCCCTGCTCAACAGGGAGTCTGCTTCTCCCTCTCCCACTCCTCCTGCTCATGCTCGCTCTCTCTAATAAATAAATAAAATCTTTAAAAAAAAAGAAAATAATAAAGATTAAGAGCACAAATCAATGAAGTTAGGTAAAAATAAAATAGAATATCAATAAAATCAAAAGCTGGTTCTTTTCAAATAAATGGAATTGATAAATCTTGCAGACTGACCATAAAAAAGAGAAAAACAACATAAAATTTTCAGAAATGAAAGTAGAAACATTACTGAAGATTAAAAATATAATAAGGAAATATTGTTGTGAATCTGTGCCTATAAGTTTGACAAAGTAGGAAAAATGGACCACCTTCTCACAAGACATATACTAAAAAAGCTTGCTTATGAAGAATAAACTGATGAGTAGTGCTATATTATTAAAGAAATTTATTTTATAATTTGATAACTTTAAACTTCATACCCAGATGGTATTACTGGCCAATTCTACCAAACATTAAAAGTAGAAAAAAACCACAGTTCTACACAAACACAAGATTTCAAAATCAGTCAAGTCTATTCTATTAACTGATTAGAAAAACACATAATTATGACAAAAGAGGGAGAAAAAGCATGTGACAAAAATTTAACATTCTGTCATGATAAAAAAAAAACCCTCAGTAAATCCTGAATGATAAAAGGCTATCTACATAAAACTTACAACTAATGGTGAAATACTGAACATTTTTCCCTTAAGATTGGGAACAAGGCAAGAATGTCCTCTCTCAGTATCCCTATTCAAAATTTTAATGTAATTTGTAATTTATAAAATAAGGCAAAGAAAACAAAGAAAAGAATATAGATTGAAAAGGAAGAGTTTAAATATGTCATATTTACCTACACAGAAAATCCCAAAGAACATGCAAATAACCCCTAGGAAAAATACATGAATTTAGTAAGGGCATGGGGTATAAGGTCAATATACAAAAATCTACTGTATTTCTAAATACTAGCATAGAACATTTTGAATTTAAAAATTTTAAATGCCACTTAAAGCACTACCAAAAGTAAAATACTTAGATTTGAATCTATCAAATCCATCTTCAGTCTCTAAATGATTAAAACTACAAAACATGAGGGAAAATATAAAAAAAAAAAAATTAAGTTGAGAGATGTATTCCGTTCCTAGATTGGAAAATTCAATATTGATGCCAATCTCTTCCAATTTGGTAAAATAGGGATCAACTGAGAAGATATCAACTAGTTGATTCTAAAATGTATATGGAAATGCAAAGAAAATAGAATAGTCAAAATATTTTGGACAATGGACATAAAGTTAGATGTTTCTCATTATTTAAGTCTTACTATAAAGCTACAGTAAACAAGAGAATGTGGTGTGGCAAAAGAATAAGCACAAAAAAAAAAAAATCAATGGAACTGAATATGGAGCCCAGAAATAGATCTATGTAAATATAGCCAACTGATTTTTTTTTATAAAGGTGCAAAAGCAATTCAATGAAAAAAGAATGATCTTTCCAAAAATGGTAACAGAACAATTGAAATATCCATCTGCATAAAAATAAACCTTAGACATACCCCAAATGTTTTACACAAAATAAGTCAAAATAGATCATAGAACTAAACATAAAAATAAAATTATAAAACTGTAGAAGAAAATAAGAAAGAATCTTCATGAACTCGAATCTGGCAAAGAATTTTTAGATATTACACCAAAGCATAACCCATTTTAAAAAACCTGAAAAATTGTACTTCATTGTTTGCTCCATGAAAAACACTAAAACAGAATAAAAAGGCAAGGCACAGATTAGCAGAAAGTATTTCAAAACTGCATATCTGATAACATATATTAATAATAGGTAGAGAACTCTCAAAACTCAACAATAAGAAAATAAACAACCCAATACAAATGGGCAAAAGTCCTGAAAAGATATTAACCATGGAAGACATATAGTTAGTAAATACGTATGTGAAAAGATGCTCTACATCATTAGCCATTACGGAAATGCAAATTGAAACCTCAATGAGATACGACTACATACCTATTACAATGACCATATTTAAAAGCAAAATAATAGAAAACACAAGTTTCAGTGAGGATGCAGAACAAATGGAACTGTCATTCATTCCCAGTAGAAATGCAAAATAGTACAACCACTTCAAAAAATAGTTTAGCTTTTTCTTTTTTTTTTTTTTAACAAATTATACATACATGTGCCGTTCAACCTAACAATTATACTCCTGGGCATGCACCCGAAGGAAATGAAAATTTGTTTACACAAAAATCTATACATGAACATTTATAGCCGCTTTATTTATCATTGCAAAAACCTGGAAACAGCCCTCATGGCCTTCAACAAGTAAATGATGAGCAAATAATTCCACGCAAGGAAACATTACACAATAGAAAAGACCAATTGATTGAAAACCAACATGTATGAATCTTAAATGGATTTTGTTAAAAGAAAGTAGCCAGACCCAAAAGTTTATATATTGTATGATCCTACTTATATAAAATGTTAGAGAAGGCAAAGCTACTGAGACTTCGATAAATGCTATCAGGGGTTGTATGGGGAAGGAATTGGCTAAAAAATGTCATCAAAAGAAAACTTCTGGGATAATGGAACGCCGCTCCTTGGTATTTTATGCATTTTTCAAAAACCACAGAACTGTATATCACAAAGAGTAAATTTTACTCTTTCAAATTTTACTCAAATTTTAAAATATCAACCAGACTGAGAGGAGCAATACAATGAAATGAAGACTGTGACAAATGCATTTAACTGTGATTCAAATGAATGATATAACCCCACTGAAATGGTTGGGAAGAAATGAGAGGACTTAAAGTGACTTTGAAAATCATTGTTTTGACTGGATATTATAATATTAAAGACAAAAAGAACTGTATACAAACATCTCATTAACTTGGTCTTCACAGCGGTATGAGTTGGTAATTCTGAAACTACTTTCTATGTTAAACAGTAAGTGTAGATAATGATAGCCAGCTTCTTACTTTGGGGTGAATAAGTTACAAATAAGTAAAGGTGAATTGCCAGAACAAACCTGGGCTTGCTAGACTGAAATTAGAGGTATCAGTGTGAATTCATGAAAATTTTGTGGGGGGTTTATTTTCTAATATCTATTCAGAAGGACTGACACATAAATAGACATGTAGTATGTGCATGCAACTTAGTACACAAATAAATATTTCTCATCTCTGTTGAGAACAATGATACCTCAATAGCAATATGCACACCTAGCATTTAGATCTTGGTTTGTAAGTACTATTTTCCAATAAGAGGAATCAGACTTCTCAGAGAAGTGATTGATTCCAGAGCTAGCAGGGAAAATCCATGATGAGTAAAACATCTAGTGGTCTAGGAAGCAAGGAAGTGCTCAAAAATGGGGTATGAAGAGGATGAAAATATTTGAAAGGGACACAAGAGCCAACCTGTAAGAGCACTTGCGGGCCAAAATTGGAAAAATTTGAGCAAAAAAATAAATAGCAGTAGTATTGGGTTGTGATCGAAAAATTAATAGCCACAAGTCCATACTGACATAAATAAATGATTGATGCAATAAACTAAAGGGGACACAGGAACAGCTCTTTCTTACAGAAGCATTCCAATTAATAAATGTAGAAGTAATTTAGGGAAATAGAACATTACCATTAGAACAACGAGATCTACTGATAAAAGTTTAAGGAGAAATAAAATATTTGCATAGCCTCAGAGCATTTCTTCCAAATATTTACTAATTATGAAGGGAAAAAGTAGTAACTTTTTAAAGAAAAAGTAGTAAAAAGTACAATGGAAAAACCTGGAAGACACCAACTTAATTAAGTGATTTAGGTTAACATAACTAGTAGTAAGTTTTATCAACATATGGAACTGCTGATATATTGCAATAGGAAAGCTACATCATTTTTGTGGAATGCTTCTTAAAAATGCATAACCTAGGTTTAACTATAAAAAAAAAAAATCAGGCAAATCCAAACTGGAGAACATTCTACAAAATAACAGATCACTACTCTTCAAAACTCTTTTAAGTTCACAAGTCAAAAAAAGTTAAGACTGAAGAACTGTCAGGTATTAGAGGAAACTAAGGAGATATAACTACTAAATGCAGTAAGAGATCCTAGATTGAATCTTGAGACATAAAATGTGACATTAATTTAAAAACTGGTGAGTATAAAATTAATTTAGAAAATAGTACTGATAACCATGCTGTGGTTATATAAGATTAACATCTTATATAACATCTTCTTCTTCCTTAGGAGAAGCTGGGTGAAGAGTAAAAAGGAATCTCTATACTGTTTTTGCAATTAATTCATAAATCTGAGTTATTCCAAAATGAAAAGGGTTTTATTTATTAAATGAAATAAATTCCAGGTAGAATAAGGAGGAAAAATTATTATAAGCAAAAGTTCAAAACACAGGATCTTCTAGAATAGACAAGAGTTCCTGAATCCTAAAGGTGTGTGGATTAGATTTCATTAATTCTGTAACTACCTTGGATTTTCCCTGCCTCAGCTCTGGAATCAACCACTCTTTCAAGGAGCCTGCTTCCTTTTATGAGAGAATGGTACTGATAAACCCAGAACTAGATGCTAGGTATGCTTGTTACGACTGAGGTATTATTATTTTCAGGGGGCAAAACTAGAAAATATCTCTTTTCAATGTTAACTTCACGACATAGAAGCAACTATAAGCCTGGAGGATATTTCCCCAAGTCAAGAGTCTGAAGAGATACTAGATGTTTTTCTTCTGGTGACAAACCAGGAGTAACATAAGAATAGGAACACACATATTTGTGTCCTTAAAAAAAAACTGGGAAAAAATAAATATGATAGGATGATAAATATATATAGTTAAACAAAAGAAGAAAGGCAGGAGCATCTGGGTGGCTCAGTCAGTTAAGTGTCTGCCTTCAGCTCAGGTCATGATCCCAGGGTCCTGGAAGGAGCTCCCTGCCCCGTGGGGAATCTGCTTTTCCTTCTCCCTCTCCCTCTGCAGCTCCCCCTGCTTGTGCTCTCTCTCTCTCTTTCAAATAAATAAATAAAAATCTTTAAAAAAAAATAAAAAAAGAAGAAAAGAAGGCAAATCACAACTATTACATTCCAGAAAAGTAGACATAAAGAAAGAAACAAGCCATATACTAACAATATATAGGTTCAATATTCACCATCTTCTATCTCAAAATTTCAGTGAACCTATGTTTCATTCTTAAGACTGAGCTCTTTAGTTGGACACTGAATACATTTCATGATCTGGTCCCAGTGCTTTCACTACTATTGCCCAAGGCTTCCCTGCATATATATTGCACTCCAGGCTTCCCGAACTATGAACTAGGCCCGTATCTCTTGCTTTTACGCTCTTACCTGTACTGTTCTCTTTATGTGGAAACTTCTCTGATGATCAATAAACCACTTGTTCTTCAAGACAACACTAGAGGCCATCTCCTTTCTGATGTTTATACAGTTGTCTCATCTTTCACTCCTTTGAACTCGCTAAGTAGTTCCTTTCAATCCCTTTCTTGTGTTTTATTTTAAGATTTTATTTATTTATTTGACACAGAGAGAGAGCGCGCGCGCACACACGCGCGCGCACCGGAGCGGGGGGGGGGGGGGATGTGGCAGCAGAGAGAGAGGGAGAAGCAGGCTCTTTGCTGAGCAGGGAGCCCGATGCAGGGCTCCATCCCAGGACCCTGGGATCGTGACTTGAGCTGAAGGCAGATGCTTAACCCAACTGAGCCACCCAGGCACCCCCCACTCCTTCTTGTTTTAATTTGTGTTCTTGCGGTTTATATCTTCCCTAACCCCACCTAATAATATATATTTCTTTAGAGAAAAGAAAGGACTCCAACCTACCCACCTTTACATCCCCAGAGGGATCAATATCATGTTTACTATGTAAGGTGTTCCTTCAACAAATAATTACAGAATAATTCAATGAAATATCTGGAACTGTACGCAAACTTGAAAAAAATTACAAAGCAATGAATATTTCTACCACAGATTCACTCACTCCAAAACAGTCTTAGGTTTTCTTCTTCATAAATTTGGGCAAGAGAAAATCACATTATCATTTCAATGTGCATGGTTGTATCCCTAGCAAATTCTGGTGGGAGTCATTAATTTTGTTGCTAGGGGAATTGCTAGCCAAATTTTAAAACAGAAGGGCCTAGTTGGGGGAGTTTGCTGACAACTTCCAATAGCCACAGCAGGAGATTTTTGTTTTCTGTTTTCCCTTTGTCCCTGGAGAGAGAAGTACTGTGGAATGGCAAAACAGAAAAATGGCCTTAAGACAGAATCCAAACTGAGGAGATTTGCCTCTGCCTTCACTTCAGCGAAGGAAAGTAGGTATACCTTCTTTGATACAGAAGGGGAGGCAAGGACCTATCAGACAGGAGGAAGCCTCAGAGAAAGGTCAAGGTGCTGGTCAAGGAGGTCTAAATGAGTCCTGCTCTGTCTGGTTTTATGCCCAAAGAATTGGTGGTGAGAGGGTGGGTAAGCAGAGCAGGTCCCTTGGAAACAGAGTACACAGTGGGCACACGCTACTAGGGGACAGAGTTACTGGGCAGACTCAAGAAACTTTCTCTGGAGATTAACAAGATCCTTCTCAGCAAGAAAGACTCTCATCTCTTTTCCTTTCTGAGACCTTGGTCACCTGAAGTTCATTTCACTGGAAGCAGAATCCAGGGCTCAGCACCGCATGGGGATGAGGGACAGCAAGCCTCTGTTCTTTTCTCCTTGTTTCTTGTGGACAGGGACCATATAAGTAATAGTCAATTTTTAAATCTCTTTTATCTGGAATATTACAAATGTACAGAAAAATGCTTAAAGCATAAAAGTATAATTTAATGAACTATAAAATAAATACCTGTTTAACTTCTAAGTCAAGAAGTTGGATATTAACAGGAATCCAAAAGCCTTTTGCATTTTCCTTCTCAAACAAAATCATTTCCCTTCTCCCCAGCAGTACCAAGATGCTGAAGTTTATGGAATTCAATTTCTCTGTATTTATTAAATAGTTTTACTACCTAATTGTATACTCCTAAACAATACAGTTTAGCTTTACCTGCTTTTTGAAGTTTATACAAGTAGAATAATAAAAAATTTACTATACTATGTCTGACTTCTTTAATTCAAAATTATGTCTTATGATTCACTCTTTTATATATCTATAATTCATCATGTTCATTGCAGTATGACATTTCATTGTATGTCTAAATTACAGTTTACTCATTCTATTCTTTTTTAAAAAATATTTTATGTATTTGTCAGAGAGAGAGCACAAGCAGAGGGAGCAGCAGGCAGAGGGAGAAGCAGGCTCCTCGCTGTGCAAGGAGCCCATGCTAGACTTGATCCCAGGACTCTGGGATCATGACTTGAGCTGAAGACAGGCGCTTAACCGACTGAGTCACCCAGGCACCCCTACTCATTCTATTCTTAAAGGACATTAGGATATGCCTTTGGTTGGCTTTTTATTTTTTATTTTTTTTTAAATTTATTTGACAGAGAGAGAGATCACAAGTAGGCAGAAAGGCAGGCAGAGGGAGAGGGTTCAGGGAGCTCGATGCGGGGCTCGATCCCAGGACCCTGAGATCATGACCTGAGCCGAAGGCAGAGGCTTAACCCACTGAGCCACCCAGGCGCCCCTTTGGTTGGCTTTTTAAAGAGGAATATATAAAGCTACATATTTGTCCCCAACTGTCCAAGAATATTGTTACATATTTCTGAATCCAGACCGTGAGACCTTGTATATCAGAGCTCTGAGTGAGATGCATGTGCCTGTGTGCACTAACCTTACGAGCTTCTGTTGCACTACATGTGTGAGATGGGGTACTACATGTTAGAAAGAGCATGTACTCCTACGAGTCCTGCCAGGGCCTTGCCCAACTTTATGTTCCTAAAACCAGTGTTCCTGGGCTGCCTGCACGGATAAGGATTACAACATAGGTTACATTTATTTTTTGAAGCCCTAACACCAGACAGTCGTGGATTGTACTTTCAGAGCCACTGCTAACTTTTAACACGTTTTATATTAAACATTGTTATTTTAAGTTTCACTTCTGTTTCCAAAATCTGGTTTAGCAAATTTCTTCTCTTGTGAGTTACCTTTAATGAAAGGGTTGATAAAGGAGTATATAATGACAAGTTAGATGTATGTAGACTCTCTGGAGCTTCTGATGCAGTCTCTCCTCTAAGGCTTTATTAAAGAAACTTAGCACCGGCAGTGTCTCCTGTGAAGGATGTAGGATCGAGCTGAGAAGTAACGCAAAAGTCATGGAATTTAGCTTGGAAAAGGGTCTCAAGCCCTAGGGATTATGCTGTGATTAGGTCATTAGAATTTAATAGAAAGGAATTACCTGTGTGTCCCTTCACCTAGACCTAAGGGCTTCATCAGAGAATTCTCTAGTTCAAATTACTTGCCAACAAAAACTGATGTTTATGTTTTGAACCTCTGTAATAGTCAGAGCCCCTTCAGTTGCAAGTGAGAAAATGTACCTCAAAATATTTGAGGCAAACTATGAAATTTAATCATATAAACACAAAGAAATTCAGGGGTACCCCCAACTGGTCCAGAAGTGACTTCATGCCAAATCAGAGCTTCAAATGGGGTTCTGATTTCATTTCCATCTTCATGTCTATATCTCTCCCTTGTTTTCTCTCTCTTTGCTTCTCCTGCTGATTCTCTTCTGTTGCACACGTATTTTCTCCACATGACAGACAGGTAACTAAGGTGACACTCTAGACTATATCTCTATGTCCAAAAGAAAATCCCACGGAGGCTTCTGGCCAGTCCAGTTTGGATTCTATTTCCCACTCTAGCAGTGAGAACACAAGACACAGGCATATCAGCCTCTCCACACAGAGGAAGGGAGGAGTCACCAAAGAAAGTGGAAAAAGTGTGTGCAGTAAAGAATTTTTCCTTGACCAAAGAAAGGTCTGGTTTTTGCCCGCAGCTTCTGGGAGGCTCTAAACCCTTGGAATGTCATGCTCACTAATAATATCTATGCTCACCTAAGGGCATTCGGCCAACAAGAATACAACAGTATGATTTAGGGTGGGGTATCTGAGCCATGACAACAACTTAACTTGGGGTGTGTGCTTTGGGTCAGGCAGCTTGACCTCTTAAAAGGCTTTAACAAGTCAGCCATGTGGGCAGTCAACCATTCTACATGATAGAACCCTAATAAAGACATTTGACACCAAGGTGTCTAATACTCAGGTGAGCATCCCCACGTGTATCGGTACACCTTGATACAGTAAAGTAACTCCGTCCTGATTGCACAGGGAGACGGTGACTGGAAGCTCCATATTTGGTACTTTTCCAGGACTCAGCCTTATGCATCACTTCCTTTGGATGATTTTGATCTATAGTCTTTCCTTGCAGAAAAATCTGTGATTTTAACAGCTTTCAATGAGTTCTGTAAGTCTTTCTAGTGAATTATCAAAACAGTGTGTGGTCTGAGGAAACCCCAAACTTGCAATTGGTGACAAAGTGAGGATCGTCTTGTGGACTCTGTTCCCTCTAACTTCACAGCTGAAAAAACTCTCTTAGTAAGAGATATAGCCTAAGTGTCCTGGATCAAACATTATAATTAACATACGCAACAGTCCACCGATGAATTTTTATAAAGATGTCCCTATAAATCCTTGATGTCAGAAATATCCTTAATTCATATAATTACTGGGAATTGGGAGAACTCATATTTCCTAGACACTTAAGTCCTGAAAGAGAGAGCTACACCTTTCTGAGTAGGGATGTTAGCCTTAGATAAAATTGGGGACAGAAAAAATACTAGCATGGCTAGTTAAAATACTTTGGCATATAAGTAGATAAAATGTTTATTAAAGAAGATTGGAAGAGAAATTGAAAACACATGTTCATATTTTCTAACTTAACATTCACTTCTGACTTTATTTCATGTAACTAAGTCATTATATCAGAAAAATTCAAAAACCATCATTCCATTGAAATGTTATAATAAAAAGCATATAAATGCTCCCATTTGCGGGAACTCATGTAGGAAACTGGAATCCTGAAAATAATAAATCTTCTAATAAACCAGCTGATAAAGGCTTAGTACTTAAAAAAAATACTTCAACACTATTAGATATAAAAAGCTGAATGTAAGTCACAAGCAGCAATAAAAACCCCGTACTCAGAATAGCATTGGACAAAATTGCATCACGCACACAGAAAAGAGTGATCATAGTGTAGAACAATGGAAGAAGAAAGAAAAGAAAGTCCATAGAACCAATGACTATTCTCTTGAATGTTCTCATTAAGGGTTATCATTTTAGTGAAGAAACACTAAAATTTGATAACAGCTCTCTGTTATAAAGTATTCACATTCGCTTGAATTATCTGTGCAATAAAATATATGCAGTTCTCATTTCATGAGGTGGTCCTTTATAAAGTTATAAGTTAAATAATTTTTCTAGTTTCACTGTACAAATACACTATATTTATTCAGCTCTAAGATGCATTTTTCGCATTTCAACATTACAACTGTATTCTGCTTCTTGATTTTAAAACCATTATTATTGTTTTTCTGAAAGACTGTTATCAACACAATGGCTTCTATTGTACTGATGGCAAGGAAATATTTATAGTAAATGAGTGGAGCCCACTAAACTGTTATGTACAGGAGTCAGGTGTCCAGTAAACAGAAACCATGCAGGTGCCATACCTGAGACAGTGCTGTCTTAAAGTATGTTAATATCTAGGAGTACTACTCATTCAGAAAAACAAATGGAATAAGCAATATAATTGTTTTAAATCTTGGGTGCTGGTGCTTGAAACATGAAATTAAAAACTCCTGGAGTTCAACAATTACAAAGTTGCTGTCCCACTGAATGTGCTCCTCTTGGTGGTCTCACTGATTCCCTTAGCTTTACCTCATTCTAGGTAGTAATGACTGATAAATTATAACTCTCCAGCCCAGAAATCTCACCTGAGATTCAGAGCCATATATCCAATTCTTAATCAGATCTTTTATTCATTGACTTATAAAACTTTGTTAGGAATCCACTATGTTCTACAGGTAAATCAATCTTAACACATCCAAAATTAACCATATATATATATATTTATATTTATATTTATTTTTTAATGGCCATCTCTTTTATTCTTCACTTTCATTAAAATCACCAAGAGTTAGGGTTTTATAAAAGTAAGAAAGTTATCACCACTCCCTCATGATACTCAACAAGTCACACATAGATCACACAAATCATAGATATATCATTTAATTGCTTGAAGGTTGTGATTTTATGTCTTTGACTCAGGGTATTATTTACTAGTACCATTAATCTATTGCCAAACAACAACAAAACTATTTAGAAATGAACAGTTGTCAGACTCCTAACAGGAATAACACTCAGACAGTTAACTAATTCAAAGAAATGATGACACAGCCACTCACCTGATGGCAGGGCAAGCAATGATGAACAACTGTTGGGAAGGAAATTAAAAGTATCATCAGGTATTGCTTGAATTCTTGCCACTCTTAAAGGAATCATTTCTTTATAACCCATTATTCTCTGTAACGAGAAAACTGGGGGCAAAAAAACAAAAATAGCAGATAATCCAGTTTATTTCTGATATTTGGTCTAGAAATTCATTACTTGATTGTCATTGTAATTTACTCTTCTAATTAATTCTATCACCATATAGTTTTAAATAAAGTTTTAAATAAAAGAGACAAAAAGATGCACAAAATCTGTTTTTTTATTTCTCCAACTTAGAAAAGCTCAGCTGAATACATTCTGCCCAAAAATGCAGTCATTTTTATGTTTTATATTCTCTAATCTCACCACCAGAGCTGGAAAACTATAATTTCCTCATTACCTATGGCTTTGTTCCTCCTCCAAGGCAAAGGACCCTTATCGTACTCCTGCCTCCAGAAGGCATGTGTCTGCATTCCTCCTTTGGCAGCTGCTCCCTACTCCTAAGCACACACCCCACCTTTGCATTCTCTGATTCCCTTAGCAGAAATCACATAGACCAAGGATTTCCACAGACTGATGCTTCAGAGCAATCAGGTTTCTAGAGAACCTACCTTCTGAAGTGAGTGGTTTGAGCATGCTTACCCTATTATTATGTAAGTGAATGCTGAGACATGAGTGAATACAAGTTCTGTATCTGGTCCTGGGGGAGATGGGAGGAGCTTTGTCCTGTTGGACATATTTTTGGGTAAGAAAAATCTTAGAGAAAGTTATTGGGGTTCTAACTGTGTCAAAAGTGTTGGTGGATACAACTGGCTATGCTATAAGGCAATGACTTCCTGGAGTATAATGACAGAATTAGATCATGTCTTACTTTTTTTTTTTTTTAAGATTTTATTTATTTATTTGTCAGAGAGAGAGATCACAAGTAGGCAGAGAGGCAGGCAGAGAGAGAGGGGGGAAGCAGGCTCCCTGCTGAGCAGAGAGGCCAATGCGGGACTCGATCCCAGGACCCTAGGATCATGACCTGAGCCGAAAGGCAGCTGCTTAACCAACTGAGCCACCCAGGTGTCCCATGTCTTACTTTTAAGTATTAACAATTCTCCATGGCACATGCTCCTCCTCAATCTCTAATGATCCTTTTCATGTGAACTTGCTCTGGGTAAATGCAGGAAGATTCAGTTGTAAAATGTAAGTGAGAACTGAATGGCAGCCCATTGGTCAGAATGCTGTCAGCATAAACAAAAGGGTCAGAGAACTAACTGTCGCTAAAGTAAGAAGGCAGGAAAGAGTAGCCAGATGGCCACAGTGTGTCAGAAGGACTGACTCAAGGTAGGGGACAGTGAAATCATAGGGCTCTGGAACCCAAAACACAAGTCAGAGGATAGCTTTGCCCCTGATCATGCTGTGGGACATGGCAATGAATTAGTCCACAAAGGCTATACCGTGTGATTTGTGAACTACTTCAAAATATTATTACATAATGTAGGAGAAAGAGAAATAAATCTAGAAAGAAAACGGGAAAGAAAAAGAAGGAAAAAAGAAAGGAAGGGAGGAAAGAAGGATAGAAAGGAAGAAGGAAAGAATGTAGGAAACAGTGAGCAACAAGCAAGTTAAAGAAAGAATGATAAGGAAAGAGAAGGAAGGAAAGAAAGTGGAAGAGTTATTTGCATGTTTATCATAGTTTACAGAAATCTACCAGATGTTACATAGATTTACTCCAGAGTTAGGTACAGTTATTATCACCATTTTATATATGGAGAAACTGAAGCTTAATGAGGTTGAGAAAACTCTTTAAGTTCACACACATCATAAGTGGTGGAGTAGAGGTTCAAGCCACAAAAATAAATTCCAGTATAAACAAACTATAACATAATAAAATGAAAAGTACATTCATTAATAGATGTTCTGAATGCACACAGGAGGAAACAGGGTTAGCAGCGCATCTCCATCTAATCCTTGGGACTCCCACATGTAGTTATGCTTTAGGGCACATTTGGTTGTCTTTGCTTAAATTTCTTTGCTAATCAATTTTGTTCCTTTGCTCTCGTTTCATTTTTTTTTTTTAAAGATTTTATTTATTTATTTGTCAGAGAGAGAGAGAGAGAGAGAGAGCACAAGCAGGCAGAGGCAGAGAGAGAAGCAGGCTCCCTGCTGAGCAAGGAGCCCCATGATGCGGGACTCAATCCCAGTACCCTGGGATCATGATCTGAGCAGAAGGCAGCTGCTTAACTGACTGAGCCACCCAGGTGTCCCCACTCTCATTTCATTTAGAAAGAACTATCGCTACATGCTAATTTCTAATAGACACTGAAAATATTTTACAAGATATTCTTTATTGTGTGCAAGGTGTCACATTTGGGTTTAGATAGATTTTTCTAGACTATTTTGTTGCATTTACATAATTCTTGGTAAACACATACTGATTCACAACTGTCACTCAGCAGCTACTCAGTCTATACCTTTATGTCAAAATTACACAATTGAAATAGAGATGACATAAGTGAAGTTTTGTTGTTTGTATTTTTATTTAATTAATTTAAATGGATATTATATGTGCATAGAAAAAAATGCAAAAGGAACAAAACTGTATATCAGGAGATAAATATGTGTCCCTCCTACTGCTGTCTCAGGCATTAAGTTAGCTTTCCTAGAGGCAACTGATGGTTCCACTTTTTAGTACACCCTGCTAAAGATATTCAATGCATAGGCAAGCATGTGGAATACAAATATAGAAACACACAGGAATAATGACTTTCCTATTCTAAATCTTTTTTTCCCCCACCTACATACAGGCAGGAAATAGGATATAGATAGGAAATAAGATATAGATAGGAAATAAGATGTAGATAGGAATTGATAGATGATAGGTAGATAGATGATAGATAGATAGATATTTATTTAATATTCATACATACAGAGCTGCCTCATTCATTATAGTTCCAAAATAGTATTCCTTTTACTGGGCATAGTATTACCATTAATTTCTTGATCCCTCCCTGTTGACAGACATTTAAGTTGTTCCCATTCTGTGCTATTACACAATGCTGTAATCCATATTTTGGATAGGTGTCATTTGGGACATATGTAAGTATATTTGTGGAATAAATTCCTAGAAATAGAATTGTTGAATCAAAGGATATTTATTTTACTTTTTAATAAACATTTGTCAAATTGGTCTCACAGAAGTTGAACCAATTTACATTTCTTCAAGATTATGAGAAAAACTACTTCACTACACCAATTTTTTTCATGTGTGATTTTCCCAAGAAAATAAGTCAAAAGAGACAGTAACCCATTATCGATTCAATTTTCATTTCTTTGTAATAATAACCTTAAACTTCTTTCCATATATTTAAGAGCCCAGTTATTCCTTGTGTATCATTTTTTATGTCTTTTAACCATATTGCCACGGAACTGTTGATCAGGGCTGCCATGAACAGGTGTGTAAGATTCACTTCTATATGAATGGCTTTCTTGGAATTGTGCCTAATCTTTACAGCCTGTATGGAGTTTCACTACTGATCATTCTCTAAGAACCTGTGGCCTTCTTAACATATTCTAAAAATCCACATTTTGTACCTCATATGTATGGGAAATATCTCAGGTAATCAACTGCCTTTTGACTTCATTTAAGCTTTTGGTTTTGTTGAGATGGTTTTTTAAATGTTTATGAAATCTGGTTTATCATTTGTTTTAATTTTAGTGGCTCCATGATTTTTTGTCATACTTAAGAAAGCCTTCTCTATTTCAGTAGTATAAATATAACTTCTTTAAATTTTCTTCTATAACTTTCATGATTCCATTTTTTATATTTTAGTATTTGATCAAACCAGAATTTATTTAGGTGTAAGAAGTAGAAAATGATGTTTGCCTATAAAGTTACTCAGTTGTCCCCAGACAGTTACTGATTAACTTATGCTTTCTCCACTGTCAAATGAAATTTATCTCTAAATATACACTAAATTTCCTTAATATTTAAATCTACTTTTGGAGCCCCTTTTCTATTCCATTGATCTGTCTATTCATAATTAGTACCATCTTGTTAATTATAGTAATTGCAAAATTGCTCCTCTGTGACTCATCTTTTTCATGTTTTTCTTGAATATATTTTTTTTCTTATTTTTCCCATGAGTTTAGAATCACCTTGGTTAGGTCTTAAAATATATATAACTTGTTGATATTTGGGGGGTTATTATTTTATATATTATATGTTAATTTAGGAGAAAAATTATATTTTTATGAGACTGAGTATTCCTATGCAAAAAGAAGGTAGGTTTTCTCATATGTTTGAATTATTTTTTGCAACTGTAATGTGTTATATATTTTTCTTCTTGGACATTTATTATTAAATTTATTCCTATAATTTTATTTTTGTTGTTGCTATTATAAACAGGGTTTTTTTACTTTTCTTACTGGCTTTGTTTATCTATAGGAAGGCAACATATTTTGGTATATTATTTTATGACACTTTATTGAATTATTTTTATTTATAGTCTTTTTTGTTAATTATTTTGGATTTTCAAGAAAACAATTATAACAACTGCAAATAATTACATCCTTATATTTTTATTTGTATATATTTTGCTTCTTTTTCTTGTCTAGTTGCATTCCTATTTCCTGAGGAAAAAGCTTAATAATTGCAGTTGATGGGCATCCTTGCCTTATTCCCAGTTTATTAGAAATGTTTTTAGTATTTCACCAATAACCATCATGCTGGTTTTGGTTTAAGATAAATATATTCCTATTTTAAAAATTGATTTCTGTCAGGAACAGATTTTATCAAATGTCTTTCCATCATCTAAGATGATATAAGTTTTCTCTTAAAATCTATTAACATGATGATTAATAAATAGATTTCCTAATATTGACCCATCCTAATATATTTGGAATAAAGTTCCACTTCGTTAAGGAGTATTACTATTCTAATATACTGTTTGATTATATTTGCTAATCAGGCAATGGTAGAATATCTCCCCAGTTAATATTTTTCTAGTAGAAGACCATTTGGTTTTTAATACTCAAACTTTATTAAAAAAATTATACACACACACACATACACACACACAGTGTAATGTTTTTCAGCTGATGTTTTTACAGGAAACTATATTTACAACTCCAAAATTCAATGCATCATATCTAACAAAATAATGTACAGAAAATCCACAAGTTATATTCCACATAAAATTGGCATATGCCAAATGTCAACAAAGAGGATCTGCATGACAGCAATATAAGAACACTTCTTTTAAAAATGGCCTGTCAGTTTTCCACTTTCTCCTTTCTTCCTTTAACTTCTCTTCCGCCACCTGAACAATTCGCTCCAAAAAGCATTAGGTAGAACCCAGCCAGGTAGGCATCTGCACAGTGGTAAGAAGAGGAAAATGCAGTGGTCTAGATTGAGATGTCATAGCCTGAGGAGAGTGAAAATGACATCCATAGAAGGGAAAGTAGAAGCCCAGCATGGGGTTTTAGAGCCTGAGTGTGTTGATTAAGGTATACGTGAAGGGGTTGGCAAGTGGCTTAGCTTGGGGAATTCAAACACAGGCAGAAAGAAAGAGGGCTTCCTCACAGCAAGATAGCCCCGTGTAAAGTAGGGACAGATAAAGATAAGCCACATTAGGTAGGAGAGGAAGCAGCAGTGATAAGATATTGGTTATATGTGCACAAAATGACAAAATAAGTAAATATATTAAGATATGGGCAGTCTGATTTCTCAGTGTGAGAGAGTTACAAATACTTAAGGAAGAAAAATAAAGTGAATCTTATGGTACTGGGATGGAATTGGAGGCACTAATAAAAGTCTGTGGATTTTGATATAGATAGTTATAGAAACAAATACATATGTAAATATGCACATGTGTATACATATATTACCTAGTTCTGTTCACCAAGAGAGGCTAGAGACAGTGATATTCCAAAAGTAATGAGCACACTTAGCACTCAGATCTTGGTTGCTAAATACCATTCTCCATTGAAAGAAAAAAAGGATCCTTGGAGAAATGGTTGATTCCAAGGCTGGAGAACGGAGAGTACAAAATAAGCCAAGAATACCTTGTTGTGCTAGAAAGTAATAAGATGTTTAAATTATGACGAGAACATGTTAAAGCCAACTTGAAGGAGCTCTCAATAATCAAAGCAGATAATTAGGACATCAAAATAAACAATGATGTTAACTACAACCCATTACATATAACAGGAATCCATGAATCTATTCTGCTAAAAATAAAAAATATTTTGAAAGTTTATTGAGGATCAGTGTATATATAGTCTCAAAGTATATCTCTCCCCCCAAATATTTATTAATTACAAAGGGAAAAGAGTAATTTACAGTAGAAAAGCCTGGCAAAGATCAACCTTATCAAGTAATCAAAGAAAACACCATCAGTTAGTTATGTGATAAATTTAAATCATGGGTCATCTAATGGAGGTAAAGAGAACATAAAGTCACTTTTGTAATATTTTTACCCAAAATATATACCTGAATCTAATCATCAATTAGCATCAGAAGAATCCAAATTGAGGGTCATCCTACAAAAAATGTAATAATGTCTGTGATTATCACAATTGTTAATTTATATAAAATGCAAGTCTGAGAAAACTTTCAAGATTCAGGTGGACTTAGGAGCTATAACAACTAAATATAAGATGTGGTTTTTAACCCAGAAACTTGTTATTACAAAGGACATTAATTGGAATAAGCACTGAAATCTGAGTTGAGTCTCAGAATTCATATATCAGTGTCTTTACTTACGAAAATAAAAACTAAAGTACCTGAGGATAACAGAGCCTCTTATCATCAAACAGTTTCGGTAAAAAAAAAAATAAAAGAATTCTGTATACTCTACTTGAAACTTAATGTAAGACTGAGGTTTTTCAAAATAAAAAATTACATAAAAAATTTTTTGAAGGCCTAAATATCTGACTTCTGGGAAAAAGAAGAAGACATGCTTTCCCGTTTTCCACTTGATAAGTATAATTATAAATCCTGGACATTATGTAAAACAAAAATCAGATTCTGAGAGATGGAGAGATGCAGACACTACAGTAAACACTACAATTCAACAACTGTGAAACTATAAAACAACTCTCTAGGTAAATACATAGCTTGTAGAATTAAAATTACGTGATAGTTATAAGGGAAAGAATAAAGTATATAATAGTTTTGTGTTCTGATAATGGAGGTAAAATACAACAATCAAAACTGGAGAGATAAAGGGAAGAAAATAATAAAGCAGAATAGATTTCTTTATTGCCTTATAGATTCTACCTAGTATAAAATAATATTATTTTAGATCAGGTGCTTGTTGAGAAAGAATAGATGGGAAGAAGTGGTTACAGTTATTCCAATATTGCTAATAGTAGGGAACCAACAGAAAATAACTAAGTAAAATAAAAAAATTTAAAAAGAACTTAAAATATTACATAAAGGTGTTAGTATAAAAGTAAACATGGGTACAAAAATGCAACCTTCCTGAACACCAAAAAGTATACTCAAGAGAAATTAAAAAACAAATAATGGAAGAATAGACCATTACTGTTTTTAGTGGTTATATAGGAGAAGAGATAGAACAGAATGAAGGGAATGGGGAAAGAAGATTGAATTCTTTGAGTATACCTTTTTCTTTTTTTTTAAGATTTTATTTATTTATTTGACAGAGAGGAGAGAGATCAAAAGTAGGCAAAGAGGTAGGCAGAGCGAGAGAGGGAAGCAGGCTACCCACTGAGCAGAGACCCCGATGCGGGGCCTGATCCCAGGACCCTGAGATCATGACCTGAGCTGAAGGCAGAGGCTTTAACCCACTGAGCCACCCAGATGCCCCTGAGTATGCCTTTTTAAAACTTGACTTTGGTACTGTGTCAATATTTCCCCAAAGAATTTTAATAATATTAAAATTATAAATCAATACCTTCAATTAAACATGAAATAAATGAACCTAAATATGTATTCAGTTGGATGAACTATTCCAAGATACTTTAAAACACTAGTTCAAATTTACATGGCTAGTAGAATATATCCTAAAAGGGGAAAAAAACTGCAAATAGGGTCTAAAATTGCTTTAACTGGGGCACCTGGGTGGCTCAGTGGGTTAAGCCTCTGCCTTTGGCTCAGGTCATGTTTTCAGGGTCCTGGGATGGAGCCCACATCGGGCTCTCTGCTCGGTGGGGAGCCTGCTTCCCCCTCTCTCTCTGCCTGCCTCTCTGCCCACTCGTGATGTCTCTCTCTCTCAAATAAATAAATAAAATCTTTAGAAAAAATAAAAAATAAAAAAATTATTTTAATTCATTTGTATTATTTGTAATAATTGATTATTGCATATGTGTATTAGGGGAATGATGTAATTACTGGACATCCCATCATTTCCAGCATCATCACTGAGAACTGTAATTTCTGCTATGGGATAAAGGTAATATAGATGAAAGAATTCAAGTAAAAATCTCCTTATCCTTACTTTGAAACTCATGGAAGTAGCAAAATAAACTCATGATACATTTTATCTTTAAAAAATACATTCTAGTTCCCTTCACTGAAAATACTTGAAACAATGTCCAAACCAGTAGCAATAGGCACTCCTATCGTTCACAGCGTAATCTTTATATACCATTTCACACTTAAAGGAACCAGGACTCCTTAGAGAATGGGTTGATTCATTTCTGTATGAGTCTGGAACATTTTGACATGCCAGAAAAAAATATCAAAGACTGCTAAGTTGGGGTCAGAATAACCCAAGAGCCAATTTGAAAAGGCTCCCATTATCAGAAATGGGGAAATTTGAGTATCAATTAAAATAAAAACTGAAACAAACTGAAACATACCAAATATATTTCAAACTATTAGTTCAAAGAGTAGTAAAAAAAAAGTTTTACAAAACTAATTGGTCACTGTGCTAATGATTCAATTCATTATTTGAAAACTGGAGAATAAAAGAAAACAATCAAGTATCACATTAACTTTTCCATACAATTATACCCCAGGATAACCAAGTCAAGATAAAGGGAAGTGTGTTTTTGTAGAAATACTTTAGGTAATAAATGAAGAAGGAGCCTCTGCCTTCGGCTCAGTTCATGATCCCAGAGTCCTGGGATCAAGCCCCGCATCGGGCTCTCTGCTTTGCAGGGAGCCTGCTTCCCCTTCTCTCTCTGCCTGCCTCTCTGCCTACTTGTGATCTCTCTCTCTGTCAAATAAATAAAATCTTAAAAAAAAAAAATGAAGAAGGAATCATAAAAGTAAATATCATCTACCTAAATGGGTCAATTATTGATCTAGACAGTGAATATCAGGGACTGCTAACAACCAGGTATTATGTGCCTCCTAATGGAAGAAGACAACATTGGTAATAAAATAGTCAAGCTGATTACATTGACACTCAACCTGATCAAGCCCCTTGATCAAACCAATTTGCAGGAAATAAGAAATGGTTAATGCCACCAAGAGGATACAATCAGCAAAATCTACAGGGTAGGGAATGCTCCAGAAAAATGACCCAGTTTCTTCAACATAGAAATTACAAACTTGGAGCGCCTGGGTGATGCAGTTGGTTAAGCATCCAACTCTTGGTTTCGGCTCAGGTCGTGATCTCAGGGTCCTAAGTTTGAGCCTCATATCAGGCTCCACACCCAGTGTGGATTCTGCTTGGGATTCTCCCTCTCTCTTCCTCTGCACCTCCTGCTCTTGCTCTCTCTCTCTAAAGTAAATAAATCTTTTTAAAAAGGAAATTATAAACTTAAACAAAAAGCCAAACAAATACATTATATACGTAAGAGAGTAGAGTGACAAAAGAAGAGGAAGAAATGGAAGGAAACCTAGAAAGAAGGAAGCCTAGAGATGAAGAGATTTAAAAGTCGTCATTCAGTCATAGCATTTGAATCTTATTTGGATTCTAAAAAAATGCATACATATACATAAATATGATTCTAACAAATTAGAACATTTTTTAGAAAACTGGAAATTGGAACACTGAAAAATAATTGCTGATATTGAGAAATTATTGAAAAGGTTTTTTTTTAGTTGAGTTAACTTTATGGTTTCTGTAAGAGTCTTTAAAGTGAGTTGGGGGAAATCAGAGGGGGAAACAAACCATGAGAGACTGTGGACTCTGAGAAACAAACTGAGGGTTTTGGAGGGGAGTGGGGTAGGAGGTTAGGTAAGCCTGGTGGTGGGTATTAAGGAGGGCACACATTGCATGGAGCACTGGGTGTGGTGCATAAACAATGAATCTTGGAACACTGAAAAAATAAAATTAAATTAAAAAAAAGAGTCCTTATGGTTTAGAGATACTCACTAGTATATTTACAAATTAAGTAATAGATGTCTGAGATTAACTTCAAAATAATATTGAGGAAGTAAGTTGGTGAGATTAGCTATAGTTGATAATTATTAAGTCTGGATGATGGTACATGGGTTTCATTATACTATTCTACCTATTTTTGTATATGTTTGAAATTTTCCATGATAAAAATTTCCCCCAAAAAATGAAAAAGGGAAGGGGAAAAGTGATGACAAAAATATCATAATTTATGATCATTACTTGAAAACAAACTTGATTTGATTGGATATAATAAGCAAAAAACATATTTGATTTCACACAGTTACCAGATAAGGTGCTATATTTCTGTCTTTCATTATAGGGATAATTATTTTATATGGCCTTTATCACATAGGAGAGAGTCACATCCCTCTGGCCACAGTGATTGGTTCAGGAATAAGCACAGACTAGGAAAGAAACTGAAAATTCTGGTAACTGAATTATCTGCTATGTATGGATCACTCCTGGAGGTTTGTATATATAACCCCACATCTGTTGAAGACAACCTGCATCAGAGTTAGGGCAAGCCAGAGAAAGTAGATCTATGACAGAGAAAAAGACCAAATCCTGTCTAAACTCCCTTTGGAATAATCCAGCAATAGTTGCACAGGGTTCTCTGAACGTCAATAATAACTTTTTAAAAGAAACTTTATTGGGGTGCCTGGGTATCACAGTCCGTTAAGCATTCAACTCTTGGTTTTGGCTCAGGTTGTGATCTCCAGGTTGTGAGATCCAGCTCTGCACTCAGCATGGAGTCTGCTTGAGACCCTCTCTTCCTCTCCTTCTGCCCCTCCCCCCACTCTCTCAAATAAATAAATAAATCTTTAAAAAAGAAAAGAATCTTTATTACTAAATGTCAATAAAGTTTGGAAAAGTTCTTCTTAGCATTTTTAGAGAAATCATGGAGAAATGTGACCTGAAAGATTGTACAGTTACATAGATTCCCAACTACTTGAACAGTTACACAAAGAATGTGGATAAATAATTATAGACCAAAGGGGAGAATTTGTTCTCCAACACTTTGCTTTGTTTTTGTCTGAATTATTTAAGTAGCCAAAACATCCTTGAAGCCAAGAATTATGGTTTTGAACCAAAGCACATCAGCATCCAGCCCACATTCCTAATCAGCATTTTGTCATAATCTTGGGTTAAGACACAAATGACATACTTATCAATCTTCATATGCACAAATCTAGGAGTCATCAATAAACTGCGTAACTTGAAATGAAGATGTGGAGATATCATGATTTCTAGAAAAAAATGAGTTGCAATTGATGAGATTTTTTTATGTGAATAGATGAATAGCTTTGCATAAAAACTTTAAAAAGACAATTTTATAAGCACAGGGAAAGAGAGTCCAATGGCAAATCATGGGTAAAGGCCTGGGATCTCAACTGGATACAAATTCAACTGATCTGTCTATAACTTTGGCCAAAAACATATATGTGTGTGTGTATTTATGCTATAGTTATTTTTATTATATATTATTAATATATTGTATAATCATATAAATATAATTTTAACAGGAGTGCAATCTCCAGATCAGCTGACTAGTCCAACTACATTTGTGTTTTGTCCTTGCCAGAGTAAATATAAGTCTTACATTCAGTTCTTATTAACATATTTAAGGAAGAAACTTTACAAAGTAAAAGACTATAGGGGAAAGGACAATTATCAAGAAAGCTTGTAATGGTTAATGATCTGAGACTGTATAGACTAAGGACTAAAGCTTCATGGCAACTCTCTTATTTAATGAAAGAGGTGAAGGCACGTGGAAAAGATGATAAATTTATCCGATGCAGATACAAAACTAGGCCAAAGGATGAAAATTACGGACAAATAGGTTAAGGTTTAAGAAGAGAGATTATTTTATAAGATCAGAGCTATCTGAAATTAGACGTTTTCTTTATGGAAGCAGTAAACTCACTAATCACTGCAAATGCTCCTGATTATCACCCCTTTAGGTGATGAGGTACCTCCCAATTAGAGGAAGTGTGAAGGTGACCTTAAAGATCTTTATAGGACCTTTATAATTTAATATCATATTATTAATTATACATATAGCCAAATAAATCCGATTTACTATCAGACATTTGATAAACCTTGTCTATGACAACAGGATGATATTATTTTATATTTGCTATCATTCATTCCTGAAAAATTACTGAGCCACCTGAAGAACAACAGAAACTTTCAGCTTCTCATATGCATTTGCTCCTGCTTGGCTTGTATTTTCCCCCACTGTATCTTTCAATCTAACCAACTCAGCTAATCCACAAAGCATGCCACTACCATGCACTTAATAACATTTAACATGCTGGCCAAAGTTTCCATTAAACTCTTACGTTTTGTGAGTCAGCAGCCCCCTAATTGATTTAAGTTGTTTCTTCCTTTCTCTACTGATTGCCAAGCAAGACTTCATAACAGAATATGAATATATCCTGCTGAGCATAATCGAAAACCACATAACCTTTTCACAGCAAAAAAATCAAATTAAAGCTTACCTAGATTCAGGATATCATATGCTTGACACTTACATTTATAATTTATTACATAAAATAGAATCAAAGAAAAAATTTTTCCTTGATCTACTTAATCTAAATATCGACATAAATTTCAGCAGAATATATTTTGCCAAACTGAGGTGTTTAAGATGTAACCCCAAATATCTCTAGTTTCTATCATTCTAAATGGATGATACTTAATTCCATAAAACATTTTATTCATCAAATATTAACTGAGCGGTTATTTGTCAGGCCTTGTCCCATGCCCTGGGAATGAAAGATGAGAAAAAAAAAAACAAAAACGGTCATGATCCCTGTCCTCGTGAGGCTTACAATCTAGTAGAATACATAGACATTAATCATATTATACCATAATCAAACATAAAATTTAGTGATTAACCATTAATAATGAAAACTATTAATAATGGGATTAGACCTGGTCAAGGTGAGGGAGAGCTCCCCTGAAGAAGTGACAATAGACCCTCTCTAAAGAATGAGTGAAAGTTTTCCCAGACACAAAAGACACAGAAAAGTACCTTACGTTACAACATTGTAAAGGCTTTCTTGGTGGGACAAAATATCACAAGGATAAAAGACTAGAAGAGATCCGTGTGGCTAGAACCAAGCAGGCTATAGCGGGGGGAAAAAGGAGACTAGAGTGAGATGAACTTGGAAAAACAGATAGGGCCAGACAACACACACTCTTCAAAGGAATGGGTAGGAAATGATTGGAATTGGATAGCATTACAATTCATCATGGATCATTTGACAAAAGGGGAGAGGCATAATGATGCAGAGTGGAAGCCAGTAAACTAGTTATGAAGCTATTTTACTCATTCATTTTGGAGAAAAGTAGCTTGGATTGGTTTGACATAGAAATAATGAAATTAGTTGTGTTCAGGAGATATTTAGAAGGTGAAAGTGATCTGACTTGAACAGATCTAAATTTATCTTTCACCTATAAATCAGATTTATTTTTATTTTATTTTATTTTTTATTTTTTTTTGCTTGTCATGAATTATTTTAATTATTTTTGCTACTCAAAAGAAACTTCTATATCAAAGCACCCCCCCTCCCCGTATAAATCAGATTTATAGAAACTGAGTTTTGTAGGGGCACCTGGGTGGCTCAGTCAGTTAAGTGTCCAACTTTTGGCTTCATCTTGGGTCATGATCTCAGGATCCTGAGACTGAGCCCCCATCATGCTCAGGGCAGAGTCTGCTTGTCCCTCTCCCTCCCTCTCTGTCCCTCCCCCTGTGCACACATGTGCGTGCTCTCTTTCTCTCTCAAATAAATAAATAAATAAAATCTTAAAAAAAAAAAAAGAATTTGAGTAGTTCGTCTTTAACCAGAGATTCCCTGAATTCATAAGCTATATCAGTCAGAGGTCTCCAAAGAAATAGTACCAATAGGACACATATATGGAAAGGGAGATTTATTTTAAGGAACCCACTCACACAACTGTGGAGGCTGACAAGTCTAAAATTTGTAGGATAGGCCAGGAAGCTGGAGATACAGGCAGGATTTCTATGTTAATCTTGTGGGAGAATTTCTTCTTCTCAGGGAAATCCCAAATTTTGCTCTTAAATTTTATCTTTTTTTTACAGATTTTATTTATTTATTTGAGAGAGAGAGAGAAAGCATGAGAGGGGAGAAGATCAGAGAGAGAACCAGACTCCCTGCGGAGCTAGGAGCCCAATGCAGGACTCGATCCCAGGACTCCGGGATCATGACCTGAGCTGAAGGCTCAACCAACTGAGCCACCCAGGAGCCCCAAAATTTTGCTCTTAAAGCCTTCAAGTGATTGGATGAGGTCCACTCACCTCATTGACGGTGGTTTATTTAAAATCAACTGATGATGGTAAATGTCAATCATATCTACCTTCACAGCAATATTTAGACTAGTGTTTGACCAAACAACAAGGCACCACAGCCTAGCCAGGTTGACACATAAAATTAATCATAGCATAACTTGTGTATAAATTTACCTCTTTTGATAGAGGATCACTCTAAGTTTGGCATTTTGAAATCTAGTAAACATATCCATATTAACTTTTCATGGATTTATTAACTCTAACAAATGAACTTAAAAAAATAGTCTATTTTAGTCCTAGGTTTTTCATATTATAAAAATATATTTTGTTTATGTCTTTCCTCATGTCACAGGCTCTCTGTTATACTTATCTCCTTCCTCAAGCAATTTTAAGCTTCCTGGATTTTCTAAGATAACACAGCTCATAAAAATTAGGCAAAAATATATTATGTTAACTTTGATGAATGCTTTGGTCTGCGATTTGTCTTACATGACCAAGAAGTCAAGTTACATGACTCTACCAATCTGCCCGACTCCTTAGCACATCCATTAGGAATTTTAGTCTTGGAAAGTCCTCAATGTATTAGCAAATCTGGAGGTTTTGTTGAAAACTCCTAAGAAATTTATTAAAAATATTCATGAGGGTAAATCATATGAAATAACCTCCAAATGTCTTTAACGATTCTAGCAACAAAGATATGACCAGATTTTTTCTTACACTTTGGTATGCTGACTTCCTCATTTCCTCTCCTATGAATCTCCCAGGCATTAGCAACACCACCAGCATCAAAATGATAACTTCTGTGTGTGTGTGTGTGTGTGTGTGTGTGTGTGTGTGTGTGCATGTGCACAAAGGCATATTTTGTGTAAGTCTCTGGCAAAAATTTTAAGTCAAAATGAAGCATATTTTCTTGTTCCTCCTTATTCAAGTGTTCATTTACATATTATGGCCCCTAGCACATCACTTCCAACCTCCTCCATCAATTTATATACAGACACACATAGACTGGAATTAATAAATCTTTTCCCCTGATATTTCCATAGTAAAGGCAGTATATGAATCTGTAGGATAAATGTAGTACATGTTTCTGAGACATCAACTTTAAGATTTGGAGCAAACTAGTCAGAATTTTAAAACATATTTTTGGGGGGTGCCTGGGTGGCTCAGTGGGTTAAGCCTCTGCCTTCGGCTCAGGTCATGGTCTCAGGGTCCTGGGATCAAGCCCCACATCGGGCTCTCTGCTCAGCAGGGAGCCTGCTTCCCCCTCTCTCTGCCTGCCTCTCTGCCTGCCTGTGATCTCTCTCTCTCTCAAATAAATAAAATAAAATCCTTAAAAAAACCAAAACATATTTTTTGTCTCTTCCTGGGACTTATTATCCTTATCTACTACTTCCATTACTGCTCTCTCTAACTTTTCTTTTTTTTTTTTTTAAAGATTTTATTTATTTATTTATTTGTCAGAGAGAGAGAGAGAGAGAGAGAGCAGCAACAGCAGGCAGAGGGAGAAGCAGGCTTTCCGCTGAGCAGGGAGCCCGATGTGGGACTCGATCCCAGAACCCTGGGATCATGACCTGAGCCGAAGGCAGACGCTTAACCAACTGAGCCACCCAGGTGCCCTTTCTCTAACTTTTCTATTAATTTTTCTATGTCTTTATTCTTGTCTGCCATCCACTAAGAGATTTCCTCAATCTAAACTTCTGGCTTACCCATTCTTTTTCAACTGTATCCATCCTGTTGTTTATCTCAACTATTGTGTTCTTGATTTCTGCTACTATTCTTTTCAGACCTGATATTTCTGCTTCTTTGTGTGAGTTGTCCTGCTTCATATTCTTTTACAGCTCATCGAGCATCTTATTTTGCTTATTGTAAATTCTTAATTATTCTAAATTTATCAGTTCCAGTAATTCTCCATATCATATAGTCTGTTGTCTTCCTTTTTTGTAGCTTACCTTCTCAAATGCCCAGTTATTTTGACCAATGGGCTCACATTCCCCTGAGTATATCAGCTACTGTATCAGGTAATGTGTAAAGGAGAAGGGCCGATATCCAGTCCCTAGTTTGTATCCTTCTTAATCAACTGCAAAAGAAGTGAAGGGATGAGCCCTAGGAATATTATATCATAAGTGGCATTTACTGCTTTCACTTGCTGCCACTTTTACTAATTAGGTATTCATTTTTTTAACTACTAGAAAAAAGCAGCACTGGAAGGGGAAAGCCTCTTTAGTAATTATCTGTTGGCCCTGAGACTTTGGAAGAGGATGGGATGCAAGAGTAAATGCCTGAAAGCAACCAGTCAACCATGCCACTGGTCATCATCTACCTACCCCAGCAGTTGATATTACCTTCCAATACAAGGTGGCCTGAGCAGTTGCTAAGAGGATGGAATCAGCAATGATTTCTCAACTCAGTGTGGAAGAAAAACAAGAGCAGAATTTAAAAACCATCCAATCCATCTCCTACCACTGTGTATGGCTGACCTCTACTCCAGGCTACTGAAATCCCATCCCTTCTCTATACATACCAATTCAAGGTTTCTTATTTTTATGTTCATTTCTCAGATATGAGCTGACTTCTGAGCTCTGTATGGTTGATTTTAGAGAAGGAGCTAATACCTCATGCTACATTTTTTCCCCCCAGAAACTAGAGTATAAAACAGTATTTGTCTCCTAAAGCAAATATTATCATGGAGTAGAAGGCAAAGTTCACATGAATACATGAGATAAAAATTAAAAAATTAAAACACATTTTGTTCTTGCAGTAGATTTCTTCAATATATGCCCAGGGTATAATTTCAACTCCCAGGTTATACTTGTTCAACTTACTCTGCCATTATAAGTCTCAAAAGTGCTGGCTTCAGTAATCAATGGAATAATGTTTTGCTACAAATCCCACCAGTCTGCCCAACAAAGAATGAGATTCACTGATCTGTAACTCTCTGGTATCCAGAGACCCCTTCTCACTCATGGTTGGAAGTTTCCTTGGCAATCACACAGCAGAGTGACCCGCTTATGGCAGCTTGCATATTTATGCCAATGACTCCATAATTTCACCCCTGAGTTTCTTTAAAACTCTCCTGACAGGTCATTAGCAGAAGAGGGCCTAGGGGATCTGAGAGATGCTGAGACCAGAGAACAGAGGAAGAGAAAACAATCCTCACCAAGCAATAAGACCTGGGTAAACAAAGTCATAGGCATACACTGAGGTCTCAAGTGCATACACTTACGTAAAGCAGAGTAAGAGAGATTCTAAGTTCCAAAAGGCCAGTGGCTGTGCACAGGGGGAGAAAGTCTGCAAACAGGAGCTTGGAAGAGAAAGAGGAAATAGGAACACAACACACAGCCAAGAGGAAGCCAGAACCTGGACTGGGGTGCTGAAGCTATTGGTCAGCTGCCTCCATGTTCCTCTCACCTGGCCTGGGGAAGACATTTAGAAACAGCTGTCATGCTGGACAGTGAGGGTAGGAGGAGGTAGAGCAAAAGCATTTTCTTGACAAAAACAGGGATGGATGATATCAGTCCAAGTCATTCATCTTCATCTTGTTTTGCAATTATATATAGAGCCTAGCATTTACTGGCATTTGACTAGTATCTTTGATCTGTCTTTGTTAAGAGATAATTTGGGAGTAGAGTTTCTTTTAACGTTATCCTCAGAAAACCCCCAAGCAAAGAATTCATTTATTCTCCTGCGCTCTCTCTTGTGTTCTGAGTGTACCCTTCAAATCATCATTGCCAAATTTTTTTCTCTGGTGTTCTGCCTTTAACACACTTAGAGTAATTATCACTGGCATTAGAGACTCCTGCAGATTTTCCTTACATTATTTTTTGATCTGTAAAATGTTTACTATGTCCTTAACCTTCCACAATTCTGACCTACTCTGTCTTCAACTCTTAACTGATCTTCTCCTTTCTGTAAAGATTCTTTTCCTCATTACAGGACTCCTTTTGGGAAACTTGACTTTCAAGCTTACTGTGGATGTAAATAAGCATTCTAGCTCTAAATATCTTAATGTAAATGAGGACAATCTAGAAATTATGAGTCTGGAGACTCTGGGCCAAAGAGGTTAACTGACCGTGCCACTGAGCATAATTCCTGCTCATACGGTATATGAAAGACAATGTGCTGATGCTGTGTATGATGATGTCTAGAGTTAAGTTTTCAAGAAAACAGGTGCATGAAAATGAACTTTAGAAGGTAGAGAGAATGCAGTGGAGCTTTGCTTTCCAATTTCTGTAAATGCTCCTTTTTTTCATTTTTCCAAATCAACTTGACATCACCTTCTGTGACCATTCTTACAAGAATCATGGGTGTTAATTTATACTGCTATTTTAACTTTTATTCAATCTGAGGAAGGTTATTTACCCTCTTTAAATTTCAGATTTCAATTCATTTCTCTTCTTAAGTGCACAAAAAATCATAGTTTGAATTGTTATCTTTATTAAGTATCATGGTCATCATTAGTAGCTTTGACCAAAAGCTCTTTGAGAACATCAGCAGTGGCTTATTCTTCTTTATGCCCTCACTGACTACCATCGTAATTGTTACATTACAGGTGCCCAATACACATTAATGGAACATTAAACTTAATGACCAAACCATAAATTTGCTAAAAACTTTCAGACACATAGAGTTAGCACTAGAGTTGATTGCCCAAAAGATGATGGCTTTGAAGACACAATCCTTCTTCCCCTTGCACAAAATCTGTGCCCATGGGACCAATACATGATAGCACCATGCCCTTGAATAGAGATAATGAAAAAAAACTGTCCAAAGTTAGCTCGACAAAGTAGTCATGCATATTGGGCCTCTAGTGATTTAAATTGTTTTGATTATAGATAAATGTTCTTGTTTCCATATGCAATATTAAAAATTATGAGCAAATTTCTGAGTGCTTCTGGAACCACAAATAATTATATCAAGAGAAGCAGGAACACAGATGCTTGGTACCACTGAAAAACAAGAATCTGATTCATGGTATCAGAGAGGAAGGATTAGACAAATTAGTCTTTTCTCCTACTTTTGCTCTTCTACTATTCAAATCCTCCCCCACATTCTGAAGAAGTTTCAGTCTTTCTCTCCCAAACAGATGCATAATCCACAAACTTTCTTTCATAGCATTTATATATATATTGCCATTCATTTTAAGGCAAGAGAAATAGAAGTGTTTTCCTGGAGTCTGAACACTATTAGTTAAAACAATAGATGGTCAGGGTAATAAATTGTACTGTGGTAGAGAAACGTGTGTTAAAATAGAGTCATCCATTTTGTTTTACACAAACTTATGTTTTATGTGTTTGTGACATGTGGGACCCTAGAGAGTACAAGGCCAAAAATAGGATATCATTTGTCCAGGTTTATAGATGCTACTGGTTACTAGTCCCATCATAGTCTAAATTTCTTGTCATATGAATACTTTAGGGGTTTTAGGAAATTAAATATTAGTCTCCCCAAACAAGACTTGTCAGAAATCAGCCAAGACAAGAATCAATCCTAACCTAGTTAAAAGCTGAAGCACTACAATGAAAACAAAACAAAACAAAAAGGCAGAGGGGGAGAAAAAAAAAGCATTAAAATATTGGGTGTAAAACTTATGGGATGCTACAAAAGCAGTACTTCAAGGGAAATTGATATCTGTAAATGCCTATATTAAAAAAGAAATGATCTCGAGATATCTGGTTGGCTCAGTCAGTTAAGTGCCTACCTTTGGCTCAGGTCATGATCCCAGAGTCCTGGAATCAAGTCCTGTTTCAGGCTCTTTGCTCAGCAGGGTGCCTCCTTCTCTTTCTGCCTGTTACTCTTCCTGCTTGTGTGCGCTCTCTCTCTGACAAATAAATGAAAGAAAGAAAGAAAGCAAGCAAGCAAGCAAGCAAGCAAGCAGGGAGGGAGGAAGGAGAGAGAGAGAGAAAGAGAGAGAGAGAGAGAAAGAGAGAGAGAGAGAGAAAGAGAGAGAGAGAGAGAGAAAGAGAGAGAGAGAGAGAGAGAGAGAGAAAGAAAGAAAGAAAGAAAGAAAGAAAGAAAGAAAGAAAGAAAGAAAGAAAGAAAGAAAGAAAGAAAGAAAGAAAGAAAGGCTCCTGGGTGGCTCAGTGAGTTAAAGCCTCTGCTTTCGGCTCAGGTCATGATCTCAGGGTCCTGGGATCGAGCCCCGCATCGGGCTCTCTGCTTGGCAGGGAGCCTGCTTCCCTCTCTCTGCCTGCCTCTCTGCCTACTTGTGATCTCTCCTCTCTGTCAAATAAATAAATAAATAAATAAATAAAAGAATGAGTTTCAAATAAATAACTTAATCTCCCATTGTAAGAAACTAGAAAAAGTGCAAACAAAACCCAACAAAAATGGAAGAAATTATTAGAGCAGACATTAATGAAATAAAAAATTAAAAATTAAGTCAATGAAACAAAAAATTAATTCTTGAAGAGGTCAACAAAACAGACAAAAGTGTAGCTAGAATTATGGAGAAAAAAAGAGAAAAGACTCAAATTATCAAAATCAGGAATGAAAGAACAGATAAAACTACTGACAGTATAGAAATAAGAAAGATTATACAGACATAGGACAAACAACTATATACCAAAAATTACAAAACTTAGATGAAATGGGAAAATTTTTAAAAGATAAAAACTTCTAAAATTGACTCAAGAAGAAATGGAAAATCTGAACAGACTTATAACAAGTAAAAAAACTGGGGTAACTGCGTGGCTCAATCTGTTAAGTATCTGACTCTTGGTTTTGGCTCAGGTCATGATCTTAGAATCCTGGGATTGAGTCTTCAGTTGGGCTCCACACTCAGCCAGGAGTCCACTTATCCCTCTCCTCTGCTCCTCCCCTTGCTCTCTCTCCCTCTTTCTCCCTCTTAAATAAGTAAAATCTTTAAAAAACAATAATAAGTAAAGAAATTAATTGAGTAACTTAAAAATTTCCCACGTGCAAAGCCCAGGTTAGATGGCTTTAGAGGTATAAACTATCAAACCTTAAAAAATAATAAGACCAATTTTCCATACACTTTTCCAAAAAATATTTTTGAGGTATTGCCCTTTTGCCAAAACCAGACAAAGAGGTTACAAGAAAAGAAAATGATAGAACAATATCCTTATGAATATAGATGTAAATTCCTCAACAAAATACTAGCAAACAGAGCCCAAAACTTAAACAGAACTATAAATTGATCATAAATGAACACGATGCTAAGAATAATCATATACGCTAAGAAATTAGATAACCTAGAAGAAATGGATAAATTTCTAGAAACATACATGCTACCAGGACTGAATCATAAAGAAATAAAAAAAAAAAAAACCTTATAACTAGTAATGAGATTGTCAGTTATCAAAAACTCCCTCCTTACTACAAAAAAAATAAAATAAAATAAAAAATAAAAAAAAAATCCAAGGACCAGATGATTTCAGTGGAAAGATCTACCAAATATATCTTCTCAAATTTTTCCAAAACCTTTAAGAGGAGGGAAGGAATACTTTTATACTCATTCTATGAAGTCAACATTACCCTGATACCAAAATCAGAAAAAGGCATCCGAATAGGAAAGGAAGAAGTAAAATTTTCTGTTTGCAGATGACATGATCTTGAATGTAGAAAATCCAAAATATTCCACAAAAATACTGTTAGAACTAATAAATTCAGTAAGGTTGCAGGATACAAAGTCAACAGCCCCAAATCAGTTGCTTCTACACACTAATAGGAACAATCCAAAGAGGAAATTAAGAGGACAATTCCATTTACAATAGCATCAAAAATAATAAAATATTTAGGAAGAAACCAAGAAGGCAAAAATTTATCCACTAAAAACTATAAAACAATGATGAGAGAAATTAAAGAAGATACAAATACATGGAAAGACATGCAGCGTCCATGGAATTGAAGACTGAATATTGTTAAAATGCCCATTCTACTCAAAGTGATCTACAGATTCAATGCAATCCCTATCAAAATCCCAACAACATTTTCTGTGGAAATAAAAAAAATCACCCTAAAATTCATACGGACCCCAAACAGCCAAAATTATCATGAAAAAGAAAAACAAAGTTAGTAGTCTCGTGCTTCCTGATTTTAAAACTTATTACAAAGCCACGGTAATCAAAACAGTGTGCTACTGGCATAAAGACAGATACACAGACCAATGGAACACAACAGAGAACCCAGATATATGGTCAAATAATCTCTGAGAAGAGTGCTACACGATGGGGAAAAGACGGTCTCTGCAATAAATGACTGATGCTGGGAAAACCGGATATCCCTAGCAAAAATAAATAAATAAATAAATAAATAAAGCTGACTTCTTTTAACACCATATACAAAAATGCACTCAAAATCAATAAAGACCTGAGTATACAATACAGAACAGCTACATTAAAAAATGGGGGGTGGGGGGGGTGCCTGGGTGGCTCAGTGGGTTAAGCCTCTGCCTTTAGCTCAGGTCATGATCTCAGGGTCCTGGGATCGAGGCCCCACATTAGGCTCTCTGCTCAGCAGGGAGGCTGCTTCCCCCTCTCTCTCTGCCTGCCTCTCTGCCTACTTGTGATCTCTGTCTGTCAAATAAATAAATAAAATCTTTAAAAAAAAAATAGGGGAAAATATTTACGATGTTGGATTTGGCAATGGTTTTTGAGATATGACACTGAAAGCACACATAAAGCAATAATAGACAACTGGAACTACATCAAACTTAAAGTCTTCTGTGCAACATGTAGCAACAGTTTTCTAGATATCTCTCTTGAGGCAAGGGAAACAAAAACAAAAATGCACTATTGGGACTACATCAAAATACAAAGCTCCTGCACAGCAAAGGTAACAATCAACAAAACCATATGAGTCTAGTGAATGGGAGAAGATATTTGCATATAACATATACAATAAACGGTTAGCACCCAAAATAAATAACAAACTTATATAACTCAACACCAAAAGAACCCCAAAAAATACAATTAAGAAATGGACAGAAGACATAAACAGAAATTTCTCCAAAGAAGACATACAGATGGCCAATAGACACATGAAAAGATGTTCAGCGTCACTCAGCATCAGAGAAATGCAAATCAAAATTACAATAAGATATCACCTCACACCTGTCAGAATGGCTAAAATCAAAAATACAAGAAACAAGGGTTGGCAAGTATGTGGAGAAAAAGGAATCTTCCTGCACAGTTGGCTGAAATGCAAACTGGTGCAGCCACTCTAGAAAACAGTATGGAGATTCTTTAAGAAATTAAAAATAGAATTATCATATGATCAGTACTTTCACTACTGGGTATTTACCCAAAGAAAATGAAAACAATAATTCAAAGAGATACATGCACCCCCATGTTTACTGCAGCATTATTTACAACAGCCAAATTATGGAAGCAGCCCAAGTGTCCAATGACAGACGAATGGATAAAGAAGATGTGATATATATATATATACACACACACACAAAATGAACATTACTAAGACATAAAAACAGAATGAAGTCTTGCCATTTGCAATGACGTGGATGGACCCAGGGAGTATAATGCTAATGAAGTAAGTCAGTCTGACAAAGACAAATACCACATGGTTTCACTTGTATGTGGAATTTAAGAAACGAAACAATGAGCAAAGAAAAAAAACAGACAAACTGAAAAACACACTCTTAACTATAGAAAACAAACTGATGGTTACCAAAGGGGAAGTGGATAGGAAGATATGGGTGAAATAGGTGATGGGTATTAAGAGTACAATTATTTTTTTTTAAGATTTTATTTATTTGAGATAGAGAGAGCACAAGCAGAGAGAGTAGCAGGCAGAGGGAGAAGCAGGCTTCCCGCTGAGCAAGGAACCCAATATGGGACTCGATCCCAAAACCCCGGGATTATGACCTGACCTGAAGGCAGATTCTTAACCAACTGAGCCACCCAGGTGTCCCAAAAGTACACTTATCTTGATGAGCACTGGGTAATGTATAGAATTGTTGACTCACCATATTTTACACTTGAAACTAATATAACACTGCATGTTAATTACACTGGCATTAAGGGGAAAAAAACTTCTGTGCAAAAGACAATCAACAGAATAAAAAAACAACCTATCAAATAGGAGAAAATATTTACAAACCACATATCTAATAAGGAGTTAATATCTAGAACACATAAATAACTCCCACAACTCAACAACAACAGCAAAAAAACCAATCCAATTTAAAAATGGGTATTTTTCTCCAAAGAATATATATTTCTTCAAAGAAGATACACAAATGGCCAATAAACATATGGAAAGATATTCAACATCATTTATCATAAAGGAAATGCATATCACAACCACAATGAATCCTCACCTCACATATGTTAGGATAGGTTAGACACTATCAAAAAAAAAAAAAAAACTTTGAAAAATTAAGTGTTGGGAAGTATGTAGAGAAATTGAAATCCTTGTGCACTACCAGTGGAACTGTAAAATGATGCAGATACTAGGGAAAACCTTATAGAGATTGCTCGGAAAGTTAAAAATAGAATTACCATATGATCCAGCAATCCCACTTCTGGGTATACATCCAAAAGAACGGAAAAAGGAACTCAAAGATATTGACACACCTATGTTCACTGCAGCATTTTCACAATAGATGAGGATAAATTAAACACTACACGTTGCTGGTAGGAATGTAAAACGGTGCAGCTGCTGTAGAAAACAATTAAACATGAGTTACTATATAACCCAGGAATTCTACTCCTAGGTATATACCAAAGAGAAATGAAAATATATATCCACACAAAAAATCTTACGTACAAATGTTCATAAGATCATGTTTATAATAATCACAAAGTAGAATCAACCCAAACGTCTATTAACTGAATAATGGGTAAACAAAAGTGGAATATTATTCCACATAGTGGAATATTATTTCACAATAAAAAGGACTGAAGTACTACATCATGCTACAACACACAAACATTGAAAACATTAAGCCAAGTGAAAGAAGCCAATCACAAAGACCATATACTGTATGATTTATATGAAACATCTATATGAAGTGTCCAGAACAGGCAAATCTATAGTGATGGAGCATAAATTAATGGTTTTCATGGAACAGAGGGAAGGGTGACTAGAGAGTGACTGCTAATGGATATAGGGCTACTTTTTGAAGTGATGACGAATATGTTCTAAAATTATTTAGGGGGCGCCTGGGTAGCTCAGTGGGTTAAGCCTCTGCCTTCGGCTCAGGTCATGATCTCAGGGTCCTGGGATCGAGCCCGCATTGGGCTCTCTGCTCAGCGGGGAGCCTGCTTCCCCTCTCTCTCTGCCTGCCTCTTTGCCTACTTGTGATCTCTCTGTCAAATAAATAAATAAAATCTTTAAAAAAATAAAATAAAAAAATAAAATTATTTAGTAGTAATGTTTGCATAACTGTGAGTTTATTTATACCACCAAGTTGTACATTTAAAAGGGTAAATTTTATACTACGTGACTATCTTAAAACATTTATATAAGAACTGAATTGTTAAATAAAAGAGTAATTAAAAGATCCACATAGGAAGAAAAAAGAATATTTTTAAAAGGAAAGAAATAAGGCTGAATTTGCAAGTGAATGCCACTGGTTCACATTTTTCATTCATAATTTAAGATGTACAAGAAAAATTCTTATGTGAATATTTAATAAATAACTTTTTAGAAAAATGAAAGGAGACTGTGTAATTTTGGAGTCTTATTTCAGGTTTTCCATCTGTTTCAAGTACATAGGCTGTGTCTCTTTAATTTTTCATGGAAGTTTATTATTAACAGCCTCTTTTTTCTGAAAATCATGTTGGAAAACACAGAATTAGATGCTGACATTGATCAGAATGGATTGGCAATATATACTTTGAGTTGAAGTTCACTAGAAAGCTCTCAAGTAACTTCCTTCCTCAGACTCTAAGTAAATGTTTGTAGTATTTCCATGATTAAAATAGAAAAGAAAACACCACGTCTCTGAGATTTGTTTCAAAGAACTCTGCTGTTTGCTTTCACAACACTGGCCAGCCACTGCCCATAGGTTTGAAACATTTAAAAATGTGAGACTAAAGGAAGTCAAGAAGGATGAAGATGGAGAAAAATCATTATTTTACTTGCTGCCTTTTCAAATCATTTTCTTCATCATTGTCAACTTGACTTGCCTTAGAATTGCCAACTCTGGGTTGGCATAACCCAGATGAAAGTTACATTACCCAGATGAAAGTTACATTAACATTAACTTATTTATGCATGTAAAACAAAACAGAATAAAGGGAATATTTTTCCCTTAAATGAAAGACATTCCATCTAAGTTGTAGTCTGAGGAAACAGGACTGTGGAGCCATAAACTCCCTCCCCCAAATCACAGGTTCAAATGTTCTTCAACCCCTGGCAGGTAAGGAGTCAGGAGGCAAACAGTGACCATTACAAGTGAGTGAGTGTCAACCGAGTTTGGTCACTATCTTGCTCACAGAAGTTAGTCAAAATCAGAGTAACTTTGAGCCTGCTCACTATTTTGCTCACAGAAGAAAGTTCTTATTGGAACACTAACAGAGAGAGAGAAGGCAGGACAAGAGGAAAATGATGATGAAACAAATAAAAGACATGCAACCAAATCAAATCAACTAGCACTTTGTTCTATTGTCTTATGCAAAAATATTTTTTTAAAGATCTTATTTATTTATTTATTTAAGACACAGAAAGGAGGGAGGGAGAGAGAGCATGAGCAGGGGGGAGGGGCAGAAGCAGTCTCCCCACTGAGCAGGGAGCCCGATGCAGGACTGGATCCCAGGACCCTGGGATCATGACCTGAACCAAAGACAGTCGCTTAACCAACTGAGCCAACCAGGTGCCTCCTATGCAAAAATATTTTTGTTAACTTTTTTGTTTGTAGATTTCACAATTTCTATTTTAACAGTAACTATTATCTTTTCTGTAAAAAATAAATATTTTTATATATTTACTTTTATTCTTTCAGTTCTTTGTCATTGTTTCACTTTCTATCTAACTAGTATTCATTCACCTACACAAACACAGATACACATAGAAATTACCTTATTGAAATTATACGGTGAAAGCAATGTAAAAAAAAAAAAAAAAAGATTTTTAAGTGGTAGGGGAAATGTGTTATTTGGTAGGCAAAATGGAAACAAGAGGAAAATATCAGACCATCTTCTAACTTCCCAGTCTTATAAATTACTAGTTCCTAATTACTTGCCTTTTGGGATTCTATCTCTCTTCTTCCATGGGGAAGATGATACTAGTTCATTATGAGTGGACATTTTGTTCATATTGGTATTGTTTTACATTTGCTGGACTAATCGATTAGTCCAAACACAAGACAATACTGTGTCTCCACACTGGTGATAAAGTTCATACGGTAAAACAAACACGCACAAGTAGTAAACACACACACACACACATACACACACACACACACACACACAAAACTGCAAGCATAGACTATCCCTTACCAGATGTTTAAAAATACTATCAAAGCTGTAGAATCAGAAGGGTGTGTTTCTAATGCATGAATAAGCACAGACTAGTGGAACAGTATAAAAAGTCCAAAAATAATCCCAAATACAGATGAAAATTTAGTGTATCATAAAGGTAGTATCTCAAACCACTGGGACAAAAATAGACTATTTAATAAATTGTTCTGGAACAAATGGTTAGTTATTTGGAAGAAGACAAAATTATATCTACAGCTCACATCATACACTAGGATCAACTCAAACCATATCAGGAATCTACATGAAATAAGTAAGCCATGCATACAGTAAAAGAAATCACAGCTGAATTCCACTTAACCTCTACATAGGGAACAACCTCCTAATCAGGAGTCAAAATCCAGAAGCAATTTAAAAAAATAAATTTGACTACATAAAATTTTTTTAAAAGCATTTGAATGACAAAATATTACAAGCAGAGTCAAAGATAACTGAAAAACTCAGAGAAAATCTTTGCAACATATACCAAAGATGGATAATATCCCCAATATATAAAGAACTCTAAAAAATTGAGGGACAGAGAACCAAAACTCTGACAGAAAATGGGGAAAAGATGGAAAAACGATTCACAAATAAAAGATACAAAAAGTGCTGCTTAAAAATGTGCAGTTATTTAAACTCCTATGGGATGGGGGGAATGAGCCCTCTCTGAGTATACTTCCTTCTAGATTTGAGCCCAATAACTCATCACTAATTTTTAGTTTTTTGATGCTGCCAAGAAGATGAATTTAGCATTTTTTTTTATTTATTTTTTTTTTGTAGTTTACCTCAATGGAAGAGCTGATCTGTATCACCTATCATCATCAATGTTCTAAATGGAGCAGAGGAAGGATGTTAGCTGATTCTTATTCATATTTCCATATGATTCTGTTTTCATTTCACTGCTCTCTCGTATTTGGTGCCCCCATTTTCTGGGAGGCTGCAGCATAAATCACATGGTTTCTGTGCTTTTATTTTCTATATCCATCTATTTTTTAGCTTCTAAATGTATTTCTGTCTTCTCTTCTTTACTTACTGTTTATGTGAGTTTACACATTTCTTATTCCTCAACCATGACTTTACCAGAGCTCTAGAGGGTATGAAGAATCTCTTATTTCTTACTTCTTTTCTCCCCCAACTTTATAGAATAATTGACAAATACAACTGTATATAAAGTGTACAACATGATAATTTGATAGACATACACACTGTGGAATGATTAGCAAGATTTCTCTTTGATGACCTCAGAGGCAGTGGAGTACTTTAGCCAGTCAACCAACAGAAGGGATTCTGAGCTAAGGGACTACCACTGATTTCTTGATTTTTATAACGAAATATTGTTATGGAGCAGCAGGGCTTACCGTTTCAGAGAATGGGTTCTCCAACTTATTACATAACTTCTGTGCCTCAACTGCCTCAGAATGAACATGAATATCATAAAAGTACTTCTTAGGTTCTCTTGATGGTTAAAGGATTTAATACCTGTAAAAGCACTTACAATAGTGCCAGTCACAAAATAATCACTCAGTAAGTGTTAGTTTTTTATTACTATTACCATAAAGCCCAAAGAACAACAGTTACATCTATCTTCAATCAACCCGTAGCAGGAATCCTAGATGGTGTCATGAAGTTCACTGTCATTTGTGCTTTAAACACTCAGGGGAGTTTTAAACACTCAGGGCCATCTCTCCTGGCTTTCTCTGGTACCTAATTTTCTCATATCAATGGTTCTACTTTTAACAGCCATGGGGAAAAGATATGTAGTCAATTTTCTGTTCATTTAGTTAATTTGTTTCTAATCAGTGCACTATGTATTTATCGACTATGGCACTGAGTTAGGTATATTGGAGGATAGAAAGATTTATAACAGTGACTACCTTCTAGTAGCAAACACAGAATGCTAATATATTAGGTGAAAACTATAATTCATAGAAGATTTAAGCCACAGTTTATGGGGAAAAATAGAAAAGATGGTTAAAGGCAATATTGGATTATTGAAATCTATTTGGAAAATTGAGTCATATCTCTATTGAAATCATTCCTGAATTATTTAAACAAATCACTCAATATCAGGAATAGGAATCGGTTTTCCATGAAAGAAATAGAACTGTGGGATTAAGGGACCCTCATTTACATGTGATAGATTAACAGGAGAAAATCAAATTTAATTGTGTATGTTTGGAGACTGTATAGGAACACAAAGCTCATAGGCGGTCAGGCAACTGAAGTTTAGACGTCATCCAGAACTAAGGAGAAGGGGGAGGAGGCCAGGACTTCAAAGAGAAGGAAGATAATTCATGGGAAGATGAAAAAGAGTAAATGTTTTTTGGGTTTTTTTTCAATAAGGAAACATTGGCTTTACTCTTTTGTCTTTTTGTGATTCTATCCATATTTTATTTTTTTCTCTGTTACTTCTTTTTTTAATTTAAATTTAATTAACTAATGTTTGATAAACGAATGTTTGCTGGGCCATTCGGAAACAGTGCCCCACAGAGAAGAATTTTTTTTTCATAGAGAATAGCTAAGTCCCACCCTATCTACCATCCCTGTGGTAGTAGTTATAATAGTTCATATTATACTGTAGTTACCTACAGTGATAGCTCTCTTCCTGGAACAGGTCCTCTATCTAAATTCTTTCAGGCAGTTACAGAAAAGGTCAAAGTTTCTTCCTGGGTCTTTTGTTTCTTAGAAATAATCAGCATAAAATAAACCCACATCTCAAAGAGACACATTTTGGGCTGTCAAATTTTGCTCCCCTATGGGGCTCCCAAAAATATATTCACACAGTCACATGTTTATATAAAATCTGCAAAAGTACAAGAGTTTAAAGACAGTCCCTTTACATTCTGACTTACCTCTCATCATACTTCCCCTTGTGGCAGATGGCCTTGGGGTGGCTGTGGGCATTTGGGGAATTCGACAATGGAGAATTTCAGTGTAGAATGCATTTCATTTGGGTATAACAGAATATGTGTTATATGGTTCACAATCAGTTCTGTGTATAGGCAAGTTTCCTGTTAGCAATATCAGTACAGGAACAGATTCTAGAAACTTGCACCTCTTACTATGTGAATTCATCCTGTGCAGCGGCACAAATGGTGCATCATCAGAGTTCTTGTTATGCTGTGAACATGCCTTATAGCTCTCAGCACCAGAAGTACCAGGATAATGGGGAGAAAAAGGTTTGAAATGTATGCAGCCAGGAGGCAGCCGGTGGAAATTTCTTCCAGTCGTCAGTGGTGTAAAATGATAAGCAGTGCATTCAATTCTCATGGAGTCTAGTCAAAACAAAAGTTACCGCCTGTCAGAAATATACTCAATAATGCAGCCTATGCAATTATCAACATATCACACATCTTAAAAAGAGAATTGTGCACAAAATTGAACTTAATCAGATTTTTTTTTTTTTTTTTTTTTTTTTTTACAGGACACACACGTTAAGGGTACTATAAAAAGCCAGGACATCAGAATGTGAAACTGTCTGTTGTATGCATCCCAAGGTTTCGGAATGTATCTTAGCATATCTGCTGCATCTTGTCCTGATATACTCAGACACGCCCAGGCAAGTCAGTTAGCAAAATTGCCACTCAAACTACAAAACAGCCTAAAGAAACAAGTGCTCCAGTGACAACCTCCCCATCCCCTACATGTTGATCAGTAAGTCAATGGATGTAATTTAAGAGTAATTTGATTACACAATTATGTAGCTCAATACAATATAGTCACAATTTTAAAATGCCTTTGACTCACTTCCGTGGATTCCTTGATTTCAGAATCATTTTACATGTTTATGCTTATTGATCATACCAAAGGTATTATAAGGGGTAGATGAGGCAGTGAGGCAGTTAATTTATAAAGGTGTTGTGGTATTTTCTGTGTGAGGGAGATGTTTGTAGTATTTGTCAGCCTTTTCAAGCTTGCAAATTTTTGTGATTTTTTTCCTAAGTATATATCCACTCTCACACATTTCCGTCTACTAATAATTGTGTATTTTTTTAAAGAGGGCCTCATAAATAGTTCATAATGGAACCTATAGCAAGATCATTGTGAGGTTGACAAGATCTGGTACATGCACAGCCCTCAGCGCAATGCCTGTCACACGAGAAGTTCCTGTCAACTCCTACCTCTTGACGTTATTTACAAGTAACCAGCAGAGTGCTGGACACCTAGCAGATTCTAAGAGCAAATGTCTTCCTTTCTTCACCACCTTGAAAGACTCACTTAACTGCTGTGGAACTGTGCCTTCACTGAATTACAATCACTGAACTGAAGCAAGAATCAGGACTATGTGATATTTCCATATTTTTCAACTCTAGGATGCCCAGTAGTGTGGATCAGGTACAGAACTTACAGACTGTGAAAAGGCAAATATTGCCCTAGATATCAGAATACTGGAAGAGGAAGTATACAGCCTCCAAACTTTACAGGAACTCAGAAGGCACACACACACACACACACACACAAATAGAGTGGTTCCCCCCAAAATAAAAGATGCAACCAGGGTCCTATTATTTATTGACCACCTTGCTTTTGTCATTTTTAAAAAGTTTTTCCCTTTCTTTTCTCTATCCATATTAGTTCTACCTTTCACATTTTTATCCTTTTAAAATATTAGCATTACTTTTTACCTGTTATTTTTTTCTGTATTATTACAATGTTAATTTTTTTTAAAAAAATGAATTGTACTCTAATTTCCCCAACACACACCCTGTGAGTTCTTCTCCATACTGGGAGACTTGGGATCCAACTCTTTCAGATCTGCCTTTTCATTCTCCCCTCTGTCTTGTATGTATGCCCCCACCGCATGCTTCCTACTCTGCTTTCTAACATCATCGGCTGTACTATGTATTAGAAACACCCTGTAGGAAAAGCTAATTGCTTTGGGAATTGATATTCCCTAAAGCCAATGGGAAATTCTGGAATCTCCTGTTAGTCTCAAGACTGAAATCCTATCTCAATCAGAGATAATTATTAAACTAAGCAAAAGGATTTCAATAGTCTTCTCAAATTGATCCCAACGATGCCACCTGCAATGCTGCTGCCTCATTCAGCTTTAGCCACTTTCAATTAACTGAACAGCATAAAGCACTCCCAAGGGGCTACGAGCAAACAAAATCCAAATTACAAACAAGCAGAGATATCTAAAGTAATTAAGCCCTTGGTGGCTTAACTCCAGGGTGCCCAGAAGTCTTGTCCAAGGCCAAGGACCCAACTGGAGTGGGTACTATATTAAATCAGTTCAATCCCGTGAAGCAGTTAATATCTGATAAATCTGGGCTATGTAGACAGTTATATAATTGGTAAGAAAGAAGAAACAAACAAACTTGTGGCCTGACTAAGGTAAGATTTAGCACTCTTTACACCCCAGTTTCACAAGATAATGCCCAAATCTCCACTTGCAAACTTGACCTCATTTACTTCCCAGCATAACACAACACTCTACCGCAAAACTGCATCATATATTTCCTTGAGATCCCATCAAATAATCTAGGCTCGGCAGCCCCTTAAATGCATCGTGCCACCAGCAGAACTACATGGTTCCCATTAGGGTCATTTGGCAAACTTAAAGAAGAGCCAGTGGAGAGGAGGAGGTAAAAATGAGAACAAAATGTAAAAAACTAAACAGAAAAAGAAGCAAGGAAGTGTATGTATGAGAGTAGTTGAAGTAACAAAATGACTCGAAAATATATTCCCCAGAGTGAATCTGCAGGGCTGTGCATATCTGATGGTGGGCGTCAGGGAAGCATTTCAAAGGTGCTTATGTTTTTGACTCAGCATTGGATTACAAAAGTCTCTGTCAAGCTTCTTCAGGGAGGGAGGCAGATGCTAAGTCCCAGTTCTTCCTTCATTGCCTCCTCGCACACTCCTCCCTCCCCGCCCCTGCCCCCAGTGTTATCATTAGTGGAGCAGCACCGAGGGAGAGTTCTGGGACTGAAGAGGCTTATCTGTAATAGCAGCTTATCTATGGCTAGCAGTAAACCTTGAAGTTAAAACTAAAGGAATTCTAGCCTTCCTGTCATTTCTCTTTTTTCAATGCTATTCCAATTCCTTAGGAACCTCTTGTCCCCCACTTCATGCACTCCAATCAATCAAGCGAGCAATAAGCGCGTATTCGGGCCCCACTATGCCCCAGGAACCATGCTAAACCTGGGGACACAGAGATGGACAAGATACTCTCCTTGATACCAAAGAACTTAACATGGTTGTTGAGGACATAAGGCATAAACATTAAGGGACTGAAAAAGGGCTAGGCAACAACAGGTACATACTGAATGACAGTGCTGATGAGTGGGCTGTGGGCTCCAAGGAGAAAGAGCTCCTTAAGGAGAGTTTGTGGTGGTCTTTGTGGTAGGTGCAGAAAGTAGATGTGCTTTTTTAAATAGACCGAGTGGAGGAGGACAAGCAACAAGAAAAGGCTCACAGTGCAAGCAAAAACACTTTATGAAACAAGGCTGACTCTTGGAGTAAACCAGCCTGGTATGAGGAAAGTCCCAAGATAATGATAGAAAGCAAAATTCAGCTAAGACTCTGGAAGCTTTGGATATCAATCTAAAGAATTTGGACCGTATTCTGCTAAATGTGGGAAAACAACCAAGGGTTTCAAGAAGAGCATGCCTGCTCAGTTATTTGTTCATGTATACATGAAGGCATGCAGGTGAATATATTTATTAACCTTTCATTTATTCCCTGCCTTACCTCTGCAAAAGATTTGAGCCTTTAATAAGAACAGAAATCTATACAAACTAAATTTACTATAAGAAAATAATTCATTGGGGCACCTGGGTGGCTCAGTTGTTAAGCGTCTGCCTTTGGCTCAGGTCATGATCCCAGGGTTCTGGGATCGAGCCCCGCATGAGGCCCCCTGCTCAGCAAGAAGCCTGCTTCTCCCTCTCCCACTCCCCCTGCTTATGTTCTCTCTCTCGTTGTGTCTCCCTCTGTCAACTAAATAAATAAAATCTTTAAAAAAAAAAAAGAATTCATATTTTCAAGTCAAAATAATTTCACATGTAATGAAGATATGAGAATAAGCAGAAAAATTGGTAGTTCAGAATAGAGCACACATGGGGCGCCTGGGTGGCTCAGTGGGTTAAAGCCTCTGCATTCGGCTCAGGTCATGATCTCAGGGTGCTGGGATCAAGCCCCGCACCAGGCTCTCTGCTCAGCAGGGAGCCTGCTTCCCTCTCTCTCTGCCTGCCTCTCTGCCCACTTGTGGTCTCTATCTCTCTGTCAAATAAATAAATAAAATCTTTAAAAAAAAAAAAGAATAGAGCACACAAGTAGTTCTTAGTATAATGATTAAATATATAATAAATAATAACAAATACATTTGAGTATATATTATACATGTATAAATATACTGTTACCAATATATTTATATATTTATTTATTTTTTAAGATTTTATTTATTTATTTGACAAAGAGAGATCACAAGTAGGCAGAGAGAGAGGTGGGAAGCAGGCTCCCTGCTGAGCGGAGAGCCCGATGCGGGGCTCGATCCAGGACCCTGAGATCATGACCCGAGCCGAAGGCAGAGGCTTAAACCACTGAGCCATCCAGGCGCCCCACCAATATATTTATAATACATTTGTAAATAAGGTTAATAAATAGATAAGAAGACAATCACAACCACCACCATAAAACTCAATGTCCCTGGGCTTATTATCCCCAACTCACTCTGCGGGAATTCAAATTGTGGAATCCTCAGCAAGTTGTCTTACATGCTTTTTATGAAACAGTCCTCTAAGCTATCATGTGGCAGGGATTACTGGACTCTCTTTTATTTCAGGTACACTGATGGAATGTGTGGTTAAGGCAGTGCCACAGTTAATAGCGATGTATGCCAAAGGTACTGTGCTTGCTGCAGACTAATTCCATTTGCCTTTGGGCAGCCAGTCAAAGTGATGAGGCCCTGCTATCTGTTTGGAGGACCCTGGCATGTGTCACTGCTAAAGGCTTGAGTGCTGCCTACAGTCACTGTAGACGGCCCTGGCACATCTGTCTCTGGAACACTGTGCCATCCATGAGCTACAGAGACCATAATGGAAAAGTCTTTGGTCTTCAATCTTCCATTTACTACAGCTCAACCAAAGACAATCACCTTGAGCCAACTGAGACCATCTGAGTGACACATTTGGATTATGCAGAATCACTCCTCCCTTTTTAATAACCGAGTCATTGTCCTTTAGGAGCCACTGGGGTCTCTTTTTTTCCCTTTAGAATTTAGTGATGACAAGACTTCCTATCTCCTACAGTGGATATGGCCCAACTTGAACGGATTTTTGCTAAAATAACTTCTTAAAAAATTTTTTTAAAGATTTTATTTATTTGACAGAGAGAGATCACAAGTAGGCAGAGAGGCAGGCAGAGAGAGAGGGGGAAGCAGGCTCCCTGCTGAGCAGAGAGCCCGATGATGTGGGGCTTGGTCCCAGGACCCTGAGATCATGACCTGAGCCAAAGGCAGAGGCTTTAACCCATTGACCCACCCAGGTGCCCCAATTTCTTAAAAATTTTAATATGCCCCAGTTTATCTTCTAACAGTTCTGGTGTCAGAAGAGGGAACCAGGGCACCTGGGTGGCTCAGTCAGTTAAGTGTCTACTTTTAGCCCAGGTCAGGATCCCAAGGTCCCAGGATCAAGTCCTGCGTCAGACTCCCTGCTGAGCAGGAAGTCTGCTTCTCCCTCTGCCCCTCATCCCACTCGTGTTCTCTTCTCTCTCTCTCTCTCTCTCAAATAAATAAATAAATAAATAAATAAATAAAATCTTAAAAAAAAAAAAAGACGAGGGAAACAAAAGAGACCACAATGGTCCCCAGGAGTGATGTATTTTATCTTATGTGAAAATGTTCTAAATAACCAATGAATATCCGTCATTTAGATAAAATACAGAAGCATTAATTACTGAACATAGAAGTATCCACTTTTGGCTTTCCTTTATAGAGGAACTAATATATCTGGGTCTATTAGGAAACATGTTTTATGCCACACTGAAAAATTTACTATAAGCAAGAATATACTTCAAGAAATTATAAAATATATTTATAAATTTGCCAATCCTCATGATGCTAGTATAATACAGTCCAAAATTACTTACTTTTTTTTGTTTTCACTAGAAATTAAGGATTCCGGGGCAGCTGGGTGGCTCAGTAGGTTAAACATGTGCCTTCAGCTCGGTCATGATCCTAGGGTCCTGGGATGGAGCCCCTAGTCGAGTCGGGCTCCCTGCTCAGTGGGGAGTCTGCTTCCCCTCTCCCTCTGCTGCTCTCCTGCTTGTGCTCTCTTGCTCTCTCTGTTAAATGAATAAATATTTTTTAAAAAAAGAAATTAAGGATGTTAAGAGTTAAGATTTCTAATTAATATATGTAATTAAAACTACTTACAAATAGTAAGCGTGCAAGAAAACTGTGTGCAAATAAGAAGGAATGTAAAATGACTGTTCCAGAATCAGAAAGAGGGAAAAAAACAGGATAAAATAAGTATGGATATAAAAAAGTTGTAGAAAATTTGTAGAAAAAGAATCTGGGAAAAGTAATTTTGTATGTGGTCAAACTGGTTAAGATTGGAATGGGTTTATCTTAAAAGTCAATTCCATTATAATGAACTCTTACCAGATCTTTGACTATGGGCATTTTTAAGTCTTCTGTTATTTACAGACAATTATAGTTTTACTCTGATGGTTTTGCAAAAGTAAGATTCATGGAAAGAACCCTGCCCCGAGTACTCTTGACCACTGACACTGCTGCCAGCTAAACTTGCATGCATATTCACAACAGAAGAAGGTTCCCTGACATATGGTCCTGTGCAAATGCTGCAGACCTCAAAATCAAAATGACTTGGAAGAGAAGTACTTGACATCTAGTTACACTGTTTCTTCCCAAGATCAAGAATACTTCTTCCCAAGGATGCCCAGGTGGCTCAGATGGTTAAGCGACAGACTCCTAATTTCAGCTCAGATCATGATCTCAGGATCATGAGATTGAGCCCCACGCTCAGTGGGGAGTCTGCTTGAGATTCCCCCTCTCTCTCCCTCTGCCCCTCGTTGTGCTCATGCTCTCTCTCTCTCTCTCTCTCTCTCTCAAATAAATAAATAAATGAAATCTTTTTTTTTTTTTTTTTTTTTTAAAGAGGGATACAAGGCAAGGAGAACCAGAATGAAACGACCAGTGTGGTCTACAGACACATAAATTTTATAAATTTCCATAGCAGTCACATTTCCAGTTCTGAGCCATAGAGTCAAAAGAGAATTAAAATGAGGCATTCATGATTCAATACTAGTTTCCTTTGACAGATTCCTACTGCCTTTGCTAGGATTAAGTACTTATTAGGCTGTGATCAAGAAACTCTCCTTAACTCAATGATACTACAGAATCTGATGCTAAAGCAACAGCCACCCAACAAAAATCCCTAGACTCTCTGGCCATAATTTTTCTTAATAATAGCCTAGCCCTTGCTTATCTCTTAGCTGAGTGAGAAAGTATTAGTACTATAGTCAACACCACTTGCTGCACTTGAATAGACATTTTTGGGGATGTTGAGACTCAAGCTGAATAAGCCAGTTGGCTTAAGAAAGTGACTCCTTCAATGGGGTCTTTCTCTGTATAATTAGTGTATAATTACACAATTTGAAGAGACAGCAAATCAGAATATACAAAAAACTCTTAAAACTCAACAATAAGAAACAAAGAACTCATTTAAAAAATGGGTCAAAGACTTTAACAGACACTTCACCGAACAAAATTTCAGATGACAAATAAGCATATGAAAAAATGCTCCACATCACGTGTCTTCAGGGAAACGCAAATTAAAACAACCATGCAGTATCATCGTACATTGGAACACTGATAAGACTCAATTCTGGCAAGAAAGTGGAGCAGTAGGAACTCTCATACCTTGCTTGTGGGAATGCAAAGTGCTACAGCCACTTTGGAAGACAGTTTGGAGATTTTTTACAAAACTAAACATACTCTTGCTGTATGATCCAGCAATCACACTCCTTGGTATTTATCCAAAGGAGTTAAATGTTTATGTCCACACAAGAACCTGCACACAAATGTTACGGCAGTTTTATTCATAACTGCCAAACTTGGAAGCAACCAAAATGTACTTCAGTAAGTGAATGGATAAACTGTGGTACATATAGACACCAGAATATTATTTAGCACTAAAATAAATGAGATATCAAGTTATGAGAAGACATGGAAAAACCTTAAATGCATATTCTAAATGAAATGTCAACCTGAAAAGTCTACAATACTATATGTCTCCAGTTATATGACATTCTGGAAAAGGCAAAACTATGGAGATAGTAAAAATCAGTGGTTGTCAGGGGTGGGGAGAGAGGCAGAGATGAGTAAGCAGAGTACAGAGAATGTTTTAAGGCAGTGAAATACTCCGTATAATATTATAAAGATGGATATATGTCATTATATATTTATCAAAAACCCTTAGAATAGACAACACTAAGAGTGAACCCTAAGGTACACTATGGACTTGGGGCAATTATGATGTGTCAATGTAGATTCATCCTTGGCAAAAAATGTCCACTCTAATGAGTGACGGGGTGGCTGGGTGGTTCAGTTGGTTAAGCGTCCAACTGTTGATCTCAGCTCAGGTCTTGATCTCATGGTTGTGAGTTCAAGTCCCATGTTGGGCTCTTGCTAGACATGGAGCCTATTTAAAAAAAAAAAAAAAAGAATGATGGGGGAGGCTGTGCATTTGTGGAGGCAGGGGCTACATGGGAGATCTCCATACCTTCCTTTCAATTTTGTTTTAAATCTAAAACTACTCTAAAAAAGTAAAGTCTTAAAAAGAAAAGAACTACCTTAAAACTTATATCAGTAATTAGAATCTTCCATATGTTATAAGAATGGAGGAAGTCCACAAAACCATAGCAAAAGTCCACAGTTATATGCTCCAAACTCACCTACCAAGATGCATATGTGGGACCAGTGTAATTATCATTCATATATATATATAGTATCTATTATATTTTTTTAAAGATTTTATTTATTCATTTATTTAAGGAAGAAAGAGAGAGACAGAGAGAAAGATTGCAGGTGGGTGGATGAGCAGAGGGAGGACAAGCAGACTCCCTGCTGAGCAGGGAGCCTGATGTGGGGCTCCATCCCAGGACCCTAAGATCATGACCTGAGCCAAAATCAGGAGTCAGATGTTCAACTGAATGAACCACCCAGGTGCCCCAGTATCTATTCTATTCTAAGACTCCTGTTGCTCAGTAGCAATCATGCCAAAACTTAGATCATAATTTTTGGAAGCCACTGTTTAATGAATAATCCTGATTGACGGGAAGAGGGGATGGGTGATGTGGTTCCATAATAACTGTCTCTGGAAAACTAAGTTTAAAAAGGAAGGTTGCTTATAGAATAAAACTGTCTTTTAAAAAATATTTTATTTATTTGACAGAGAGAGAGTGCACAAGTAGGCAGAACAGCAGGCAGAGGAAGAAGCAAGTTCCAGCCAAGCAAAGAGCCCGATGCGGGATGCAATCCTAGGACCCTGGGATCATGACCTGAGCCAAAGGCAGAGGCTTAACTGGCTGAGCCACCCAGGGTCCCCTAGAATAAAAATGTCTTGACTCCAGCTCCATATCATTACTCCTTTTATCTCACTATTCTAAATTGGGATAAAGTAGCAAAAAGAGAACTACACTGAAGCTCCTAAGAAAACAAAGACGGTCACTCTCTGCACATACAAGAAGATGATAAGCAGAATGAGACCAGTTAATGAACAAATGATAGATATCCTTGACACCATGTTAAGATGCAAAGGAAGTTCAACCTTGCATTTCCTTCTAAGTTGCTTTTAATTCTATTAGGGAGTGTTCACGAATGAATCAATGAGGCCAGATATTTTCTTCTTTCTTCTTTCATTCAGAAAGCTATCCCTTTAAGAGTGGGCCCATAAAAAAAAAAATCTTGCAAATCTACATGTCCTAGAGGTGAAACTTTGTTAGTCATAGACAGTTCTAGAATTTAGATCTCATAAAATTACGTCAGATAATGGGACCAGAGACTGTGAAGTTCAGGAGATTTGTCAAGTTGAGACTAGACATGTAAAGAATCTACATATCCCTTAGCTACAGAAATATAAACATAAAAACATAATAAACATAAAAGGTCAGTCTTTCTTAGGAGCTGACTTGAAATCAAAAGAATTTTCAGAAATAACTCAAAAAACATTCCTGACAATGACTAAAGATCATGTGGCTAGCACACTTTTATTTCATCCAAATTTCTTCACTTTGTGACCAGAGCGGCAAAGAACTCAAACCCTTGAACATGAGATGATCCATGTCATACAAACTGGGTTTCTGACTGATAAATAATGTTAACACTCAGAAAGCTCGTTATCAGATCAGGATTTTTTTCATTCAGAACCTACATCTTACCACATTTCAGAAGATTTGTAGTCTTTGGGATAGGAAGGGGGAAAATGAAGATTCTTTGACTCTTGACATTTGTGGTAAATCTGAATCAATAGTGCCTGTTTTAGTAATGTCATCAGATGAACTGCCTTTGTCATGTGGGCTAAAAAACTATATAATGGGTCCATCTCTATCATGAAAAATGGTTTTCTAGAACAGTGCACGAGAAAGATTGTGTTCAATGAGGAACCAGTCTTCTCCAGAAAAACAAGCAAACAGACAGCATTGCAGGCACTTAACAAAAAAAATGATGACAACGGTGATCCCAAGGCTTTTTACTGGGATTCTGCATGTGTTACTATCCCCAGGTTATTTTGTTCCTGCAGCGATAATCCTTGGGTCAGTTTGCCCTTCCTATTTATATATTTACTGTAACTTAGTCATCTCGTCTCACAATTGTTTGGGTCCCAAAGAGTCACCTCTCGGTTTTAATGGTGACTAAATACAGACATGTCTTTGCCTGAGCTCAATTTCAGATAAAACATCTCCCTATAATATCCTCTACCCCAAATCAATAGCATTTGTAGATTTCACCTTAAAGGTGGTAAGTCCAATCAATTAGCCTTTCTTTTTTTCCTATACATACAACTCCTAGGTTGACATCTGTGAAATTCACCTTAATTCGTCTGTCATGGCTGTGCCCCCTGATCATTACATAAGTATTCTGCTTAGAGGTCCCAAGCAGATCTTTGCCTAAGTCAGTCATCCTCTTTCCTCTCTAATTTCTTCACATGTTTTTCTGCCTAGTTTTTCTAAAGCAGCTTCTTCTTTTTTTGAACTTCCCCACAGTTTCTAACAGTTAAATATTTCTTAAACATTCAGAAGTAAATGGTCCTCAAAGATGGCTATGTAAGTATCTCAACACTGGAGGGCTGTATCATACTCAGGACATCAATTCCAAAGGGAAAACACGTATTTCTTGAATTCCCAACTTTTCAGGATACAAAACAGCTTTTGCAACATTACCATTATTTAATTTAAAAAAAAAATTATTTACTTATTTGAGAGAGAAAGCGAGAGAGAGAGCAGGAGCGGGGTGAAGGGCAGAGGGAGAAGCAGACCCCTGCTGAGTAGGGAGCCTGATGTGGGCTCAATTCCGGGACCCTGGGATCACGACCTGAGCCAATGGCAGATGCTTAACAGACTGAGCCACCAAGGTGCCCTCAACATTACCATGCTTTATGTTCTTCCTGTATCATATGATCCAACAAGAAGTCCATTTTGAAAATCAAACTTAATCTGAGCATGACTCTTCCCTCGAAAGTTTAAAGAGTTTAAATCTTCCCCATCCCTATCAGAAAGAGCAGAAATAGGCACTGGGCACCACACATAGCCAGCAGGCAAAAATACCCAGAGTGAAGCAGCTCCAGGGACCAGCAAACAGGGACAGAAGCTATTCTTGGTTAACAAGTGACTGCAGCAGGCATTTCGCAGAGCATATTAACAGAAAGCAAAAAATCCTTAGAAATCAATTAGCAAGAACATTGCCATTTCATATGCAAACTCGGGCAGTGCTGGAGATTCTAACACAAGTTTTTTTAATTTTTTTTTTTAAGATTTTGTTCATTTATTTGACAGAGAGAAAGAAAGCCTGAGCAGGGGGAGTGTGGCAGGTAGAGGGAGAGGGAGACTGCTAAGCAAGGAGCCCAATGTGGGACTCGATCCCAGGACCTTGAGATCTTGACTTGAACCGAAGGCAGATGCTTAACAGACTGAGCCACACAAGTGCCCCTCTGACACAAGTTTTATTGAAGCCCTTGACACAGGGAAGTGGCCATTTCCGTATTAGTGGGGCAGAAGAAGAGGCTTATCCAAACTGACATGAGGACAAGAGGAGATTCACAAAGTTTCAAACAGGAAGAATCTCCTTGGCAACACTAACACCTCACTAATCGTATCAAGTCCTAATGAGGAGGAATTGGGAACTAATGCCAGAATTTCACTTCATATTGTTTTGCAACTGGAGTTGTTATTGGTCAGTTATTTGAAAAAGTCATTTAAAGCAGCACGCATTAAAATAATGATGAGTATATATGTGCATGTAAGTGCACATGCAAATATAATATTTTTACATAGGGCCAGAGCTGATGACATTCTGGGTCCCAGTTCTTTCATAAACCACAGCCAAAGACACTGTCTTATTTTGGGGGTTTTTTTTTCATATTTTTCCCCTGCTTCAGTGCCTTTAAAGTGAAACAAGAACTTAATTAAATGTACTTGTAAAGCAAGCTGAATGCAAAATCCTTCTTGAGTTTTACATTTCTCTTCTATCTTTTGTCTTGCCCACCCTATGTCTACACATTCATAGTGACTCTCCTTTGTCAGTTCTTACCTAAGTATTTAACTCAGCTTCCACAGAATGAAAAACAGTCTCTTTCTTTTCATATTTATACTTAATTGGTCTGCGCATTATTTAAGTTACTCAAATATAATAAAAGTAAAACAATTAACATGTCTGAGAATAAACAGAACTGACCCTTGCTTGCAACACAAATTGACTGCTAGATACAGGTGTGCTTGAGCACCTTAGGAAAAAAACAAGCTAGCTGAAAGCATCAAGCTTGCTACAGGCATTATTCAGAATATTTCACCAAAGGAATCGAGAACTTCAGTTAATTTGGAGGTAACTAAGTGCATCTATTGTGTTTGGCATAAGCGTTTCCTAGTCTAACTTCGTAGTAAAGATTTTAAATCTTTGCTCATGAGGTGCCTGGGTGGCTCAGTGGGTTAAAGCCTCTGCCTTTGGCCCAGGTTATGATCTCAGGGTCCTGGGATCAAGCCCCACATCGGACTCTCTGCTCAGCAGGGAGCCTGCTTCCCCCTCTCTCTGCCTGCCTCTCTGCCTACGTGTGATCTCTCTCTCTCTGTCAAATGAATAAATAAAAATCTTTTAAAAATAAATCTTCGCTTATATTTTGAGGAAGATTCAGCCCTATTTGTGCAACCCATCTTTTCCTGGGCCGCACCCCTACAAAAGGGTCATAACACAGGTAAAGACACTGTGGCTCACTCTGGCTCAGCCTGGCCAACTAAATTACTGAATGGGAAGCCTGATTTCATTCCTCTTTACTCTGGAAATTCTCAATTACTAAGGTATCTTATTCATAAATACAGCTTTCCTAGATCTTGCGTGGAATCCTTCTCCTCGACTGCTCCCAATGATAGCCGGGAGGGTCCCAGATTGCTGGAGGAGGGGATGTATCATTCTTTGGTCATCCAGTCCTTCACTCAGTGTGACTCATCTCTGCTCCTAGCACTTAATCACCATGCAAATGAGACTCTTCACTCTCTGCATCATATCTTTCATTTCAGATCCTTTAACAGCCAACTTGAAGGAGGAAGGAAAAGCATGCCCTTCAACCCAGATTCTTATTTATCATGAAGCTGATGAGGCTTGGGTTTTCAGTCCCTTCATGTGCATTATCTCTGTCTAAACTGTGTACCTATTTTTGTATTCTTTTCTTAAAGAACTTCCTTCCAAATGCGTAAGCACCAGACTCTGCTTCGACCAATTTCTTTCACTCCAGTTTATTTATAAGGAAAAAAGCAGTCCTACTTTGATATTTTAGTGTCTCATAGAGATTAGAGAGGTACCATTTTTAATTTTAATATCACCTGGCACATGTCTCAGGGGAGAATGAAGGGACGGTGTAATTCTTCACTGTTCCTCCAAATGTCCCTTCCACTCCCCATTTGTGAGGGCTCATTAGCCTCACACTGAACCTGTCAGCCTCCACTTTCTTCCCTTACCTCAGAGTCAGTTTCTTCCCTTGAAGCTACTTGGTCTCTAAATCATAGAGAGCCTTTGGGTGGACTTTCTTTCTTTCCATAATCCATGAACATTAGTAAGAATGACATATTTTCACAGATTTAGCTTAGACTGTGGTAACTTACTCTTCTATATCAACCCTTCTGTACTCTTTATAAAGGCTTGAGTGGAAGAACTCAAGGCACTGTTAGAAGCAAATATGGGACCCTAGCTGGCAATTACAGCAAGTTTTTGGTGCTTGAACAGGTCCTGGAGAAAACCAGAAGTAGATAGTAGTTAAAACAGTAAAAACAGATTTTATTCAAAAACCAATGCAGTAGGGGAAAAAAGACCTCAGAGCAGAGCTGGGCTCAGTTATGAATGCAATAAGGACAAGTGGGGATCCATAGCCTGGGAACACGTCTGGGGCAGGGAAGGGGGAGAGTGAGTAGATGGAAGATTACTAAGAGGGAACATCAGAGGCCAGGAAATTCCAGCTGAAGGCAGGCCAGAGAGATCAGGTATCACTTGAGAGGGAGAGTAGGGGGAGGAAATTTGATCAGATATCCAGGTACTGAGGGGGAGGAATTCTCCTTAAATTGATTTAGCAAGGTTCTTGGGACAACTGGGCTCTGAAGGACAAAGCCCAAGCATGGAATCTAACTGAAAAAGGATTCAGAGGATGCTGCCTAGAATTGGGTCAGGGAGAGAATCTTTGTCAAAAGCAAACCTCAAGAGTAGTTCACCTCTTGCCAAGAACTACCTTAACCAGGTATATTTCCATCTAGGTGAGCTACAGAATACATTTATAAACCTGCTATAGATGAAACCCACATAAATCAATCATTATCTAGTCCTGAGGCTTCACTAATTCAGTAGCAATCAAATCAGGAAGGTCAAAATAACACCTATGGAAAAATCATGAAATCCTTCAGTTAATGTAAGCCATTACAGTCTTTATGAGGAAGAAAGGAAATCATGTACCTCATTCAGACTGAGCAACAAGACTTAAAAAAGCATCAGGCTGGTCAGAACAAAAGCACACTTCAGGAAGAACAGGAGGGTCATGACCTAGAGAACAGCAACACACTGATGGTAAGAAGAAAGGCATTTCCACAGGTGAAGCACCTTCCAGACCTGACTGACTTTATTAGATTTCAAGTGTCATCAACCCTAAAGTCATTCCCAAATCAGTTAAATGCATATATAAGAAATGAGAAATTATCAGGTAAGTGCTGGGCCTTGGGAGGATAATGACTAATGCTCAGATCTGGAGGCAATATTTTCAGCCACAGTGAAACAATAGTTATTTTTGAATTGCTTAGGAACTTAGCCAGTGGCCAAAGATAAACTAATAATGTCAAGTAGCATGGAGCTAAGATTAGGAAACTTCAGGTATGAAATGCCACGGAAATATAGTTGACCCCTCAACAACACAGGTTTGAACTGTGTGAGTCCACTTACAGATTTTCATAAATACAGTATAGCACTCTAAATGTATTTCCTCTGCCTTATGATTTCCTTAACATTTTCTTTTGGGGCTCCTGGGTGGCTCAGTTGGTTAAGCTTCTGACTCTTGATTTTGGCTCAGGTCATGATCTCAGGGTCATGAAATCAAACCCCGCATCGGGCTCTGCACTGAGATTCTCTCTCTTCCTCTCCCTCTGCCCCTCCCCTCATTCACACTCTCTCTCTAAATAAAATCTTTAAAAAATATATTTCGTTTTGCTTACTTTATTATAAGAATACAGTATATAATATATATAACATACAAAATACATGTCAAGTGAGTTATCATTAGGCTTCCAGTCAACAGGAAGCTGTGAGTAGTTAATGTTCCTGGGAAGTCAAAAGTTATTCATGGCTTTCCCACTGCACAGTGGGGTTCGCACCCTTAACCCCCGTGTTGTTCAAGGGTCAATCATATTTGTAAGGAAGCAGTGGCAGGTTTCATGGGAGGCAACTGGGTTGGTGTCATACCATGGAAAAGAGAGGGGTGGCTGGATTACTGGTCACCCTGTAAGGCAGTGGTTCTTCACTGCAGGCAATTCTTTCCCCAAAGGACCATTTAGCAATGTCTGGAGAGATTCTGAATGGTCAAAACTGGGGTCAGTTGCTACTTACAGGTAATGAGTAGTGGCCAGGGAGCCCCCCTAAACATCCTACAATCTGGCACTACCACCCCCAAAAACAAAGAAGTGTATCTTCCAAAATGGCAGTAGTGTTGAAGTAGAGACATGGAAAAGCAACCCAGTACCCTCTCTGCCTAAGCTCAGGTCATGACAGCAACCCATGATCTGCTCTAATCGAAGCCAGCATTTGAGAGAGAAAAGATGGACATTTCCAAATATATTATGAATGCAAAGGAAGCAAGTGGATGATACTAAATATTCTATATTCCCAGATTTCTATTTGTTGGAATAACTTTTTGTCCTAAAGCATTCACCCTTTATATTCTATGTTGTTTTCCCTATTTCCTTCCCTCAATCCCTTCTTCTTCTCTCCTACCACTAACCTATAAGACCACATAAGATCTACCTGAGATATTATTCAGAATGCTTTGCAAGGTGGAAACCTCAATGAATATCTGAGGCTATTCTAGGTAGTTGTGGTCATTCTTATCATAGATAGGAGATAGCCTGTCTGATGTAGGAATTACTGATCAAGATTTAAGAACTCACAATCACCTCAAACATAGTTTGAGATATTTAAGAACCTAAAATGGTGGCAGTGTTATAAGATTTGCCCTTAAATTACATTTCCCTCTCCTTTAGCCTGTTCTTTAATTTTTAATTTTTCTCCTTGTAATCATAAAATATATCTTGCCTATAAATCATAGGGTATATATGACACATGTTTTCCAAGTCACATTATTCTGCAGATTAAACCAAAGCAAACAATGAATAAGGTCTTGGCAAATACAAACACTGTATTTCCAGGTCACTACTATGAAAGTCAGCTGCTCTGAAAATCTTTCCCAGTGGTTGCTAGGCTTCTCCTAGAACACCCCCGCCAAACTCCTGGTGTTAACACTGAGCCATGAGCATACCCTGACAAAGCAGCTCTCTTGTGACAAAGCTGCCACACTGGCCCAGACCACTTCCAGCCCCAATGCCACAGTGATGGCAGTGACTCAGGCCTCTGACAGGGCTGAGTGGAGTCTTCTGCCAGAATGTCTTTTTCCCACCTCTGTGTTATTTTCTGTACTAGACTAGCTTTTTCTCAGATGAACTATGTTCATTTGTTACCTGTGCCCCACTGCACATTGACTCAAAGTTCTGACATTAGGTAAGGTCAAGACTCTATTTCTCAAGCTTCCCAGAGATTCTTTATGCACATGAAAGTTTGAGAGTGCGTACTCCCAACGCCTCACTGAATTTTTAATAAAGTCGTTTCACCATCATTATTTGTAAGACTCTCTCCTTCAGACACAGGTGTGAAGAGGGTGATGATGACGATGACGACAATGATGACAGAGGCGGCAACAATAACAACACAACACTACAGCACAGATTAGACGTGTCGCCTGAAGTTACTAGCAATACAATGTTTAGAACCAAAGCCCTGGGCAGGAGGGTTGACTCGAGTAAACAGATAAATAAACTCACTCAAAACTACTTCTTTCTAATGACAAGGCATTGAAACTAGACCGTAAGCCCTATATACGTGTGTGTGTGTGTGTGTGTCTGGTTGCAAGAGGCGTGTTCTAATGACAGGTCATTGAACCTAGACCATAAGCTGTGTGTGTGTGTGTGTGTGTGTGTGTGTGTGTGTGTCTAGACCATAAGGTGTGTGTGTGTGTGTGTGCGCGTGTGTGTCTGGTTCCAAGGGTGTGTGTGTATCTGTGTGTGTGTGTGTGGCGCTACTTGACTTCAGCCCAGCCCCGCTGCTCCCTCCAGCCCGCCAGCCCTGACCGGTCTATACCTGGAGCACCGGAGGCCAAAACCTGCCTGCAGCATGAACATTAACCCGAAGCCCTTTTGAAGGAGGTCCCGGCCTCTGAGGAGAGAGGCACAGAGCCAGACTATGGGACTGGCACTTACCGTAGGTCCTACCCAGGGCTTGGGAAAGCAGATTCCGCTTCAGCGGACAGTCAGCATGGCGAGTCAGGCCCCCCTGCGCCTGCGCTGTGAACCGGCCCGCGCTCCGCTCTGGAGGCGCAGGCGCGTAAGAACCCTCCCCACCCCCCGCCCCAGCTCTAGCACGGGCTCTGTTAAATACTGCCGGTGCTCATGACTTAGGTACAAGCTGGGATATGCCTATCTTGCTCCACTATCAATCTGCATGCTGGCCCACATCCATTCTCATCACCCAACACCCCCAAATACATATATATGAATCCAGAATAGGTCAGATTATCTCATCCATCCAGCCTGCAATGCAAAATTTACTTCTTTTGAGGCAGGTCCTGCCTCTTAATATTGCACCCAAGTGTTTCATTACATAAGCAAGTGGGTATAATAAAGTAATTAAGGGGATAGTTTCTGAAGTCAGACTGTTCCCAGCTCAGATCTCGTTTCTCCCACTATTTAGTTATGAGACCTTGGGACTTAAACCTCTCTTTCTCAGTTTCCTCAACTTTAAAGCTTTAATAACAGTACCTACCTTATAGGGTTCTGGTGACAATTAAGTGTGCTTTTTTTTTTCACAAAACACACAGGAATTGCATCTATCTCATTGAAATCATCACTTAAGTGTCAATCATTATAATTAACTTTGTAAGCTACAAATATCACCAGGAAAAAAAGTAGCTTTTCTATTTTTTTCTGTAACTCAGAGAAAGAAATACAGTACACAAATATATATGCATACTCCTATGACTGAAATAAGATTTGTAAAACAATAGTCATCATTTTTATACGCACAGCTCTCTAATAAGCTCTTACCTATTCTATTTCATTTTTTTTAAAGAAAGGTCAAAATTAATCAAATTACTTTCACAGTCTATTGTTAGTCGCCAACACACAGTTTTAAAAACACCATACTGAGGGGCACCTGGGTAGCTCAGTTGGTTAAGCGATGGACTCTTGATTTCGGCTCAGGTCATGGTCTCAGGGTTTCGAGATAGAGCCCCACATCAGTCTCTGCACTGGGTGTCAGTGTGGAGCCTGCTTATGATTCTCTCCCTATGCCCAGCCCCACTGCACCTGCATATGCACTCTCCCTTAAAAAAAAAAAAGAAAGAAAGAAAAAAAATGAACTATTATACTAGACTGTATGTGAACTTCATGAAGGAAGTCATTATGTCTGTTTTGTTTAACACTATATCCCTAAGTTCCTGGAATAGGACATGACACATAATCGGTACTTAGTCACACATGTTGGATAAATGAGTTATCTTTTACTAGCACTTAATAGACGTAAAGAAAACCTGTTTGTCGGGACGCCTGGGTGGCTCAGTTGGTTAGGCGGCTGTCTTTGGCTCGGGTCATGATCCCAGGGTCCTGGGATTGAGTCCCATATCGGGCTCCTTGCTCGGCAGGGAGCCTGCTTCTCCCTCTGCCTCTGCCTGCCACTCTGCCTGCTTGTGCTCTCTCTCTCTGACGAATAAAAAAAAAAAAAAAAAAAAAGAAAACCTGTTTGTCTTTCTCAGGTGTTGATATGTGAAGCTGTGGAAGACAGAATCCTTTCTACTCATTGTTTGATGAGATTCTTAAGAAAAGTCCTAGAAAGTTAAAACACAAATCTTTTCTAGAGGCTTATCCCAAAGAACTGGGCCTCCGTGGTAACATGGCAGACAAAAATCTTGCCTTGATCATAAATATGTGGTTTCTTGGAGCAATGGGATGTTCTTGCCATAATTTTTGCTGTTGTTATCCTTAATTTGACCTTTTCTTTCTATATAAATCAGCACATTTGGTTTTGTAGACATTCCTTGTTTTCTATAATGACATATGTCCCTTAAGATGGCTAGAATGATGAGAATTCCCATTGATACGGACTTTTGAAATATTTTAAAATTTACTAGTGAATGTAGTTCAGTTCAATCTTTTAGTTTCACTTGAGCTATATCTAACACGTAAACTTGGATAGATATGGCTAATGAAAGAAATGCTAGTTTTTACTTTGTTACTATTTGATGAGTTTCAGTCCCTTGCCTCCTGACCCTGCCCCCTGAAATGCACATACACGCACACACACACACACACATAATAAAGCACACTGTGGGAAATTATGTACTAGATAGAATAAATCTAAGAGATAGTAGGAAAGCTTCAGAGTTTATTAATACTACAATGCTAGCTTAACTGAACTAGGTACATTTCATACTCTGTGGTGGTATCATTGTTCAAAACTTTTGATTCCAGAGGCAATACTGTACAATAGAAAACAAAATAAAAATAGATAAATAAACTAAAATTAAACCACAGATATTGGAATTGGGCAGATCAAGTTTCAAATCCAGCCTACCACTTTCTAGTTACATTTCTTATCTGCAACTTTTTTCATCTGTAAGATGGGAGTTAACAGTGTCTGCATCAGTGGGTAGTTGTTAGGATAGAGTGGTCAACACTGGAATGGCTTTAGGGCCTTGGAAAATGATAGTCACTCACTGTTAAGAAGTTTCTTCTCCTCGTCCTGGTGGTCATGCCTGACCTCTGGGTCTTATGACCTGGCCTCATAGACCAGCTCCCTTTCAAGTCACTTGTTGGCAAGGCTGAGCCTCATTTCTAGAAATTATGATGCAGTTTTTGACATTCGATTCAATTCAATAAATATGCATTGAGCACCTTCTGTAACAAGATTTTGTGGCTAGTTTTTACCTAAAACAGAAGAAAGAAAAGGAATGAAAATTGCTTCCAGCTTTAAAGAAGCTTCAAATTTATTGGGAGAAAAGGATGTAATTAATTAACACAATAAATACAAGTAGTATAGCTACAAGTGAGAAGCAATTACATCTAATTTGGTGGAGGGGGCAGCAATCCATAAAGGAAACCAGGGAGATATTTAAACTAAGTTTGAAGAATAAGCGTGGATTTTTTAGGTTGAGACAGTAGCAAGAGATTTTTAGTCTAAAGCAATAACATGAGCAAAAACTGGCAAACCAGCTAAGTGGTGATAAACCAAGACAGAAAGGATGAGAGCCTGGATAAGGACAATGGCAATGAAAATGAGGTTAGGAAAGGGAGTGGGGAAAAGTCGCAGAGTTTAAACAAATAATCGCAAACTAGGACAGGTTGCACAGAACAACATAATTGTGTTGTGTCTGTGCAGTGCTTTGAGTTGTTTCATCAACTGATTTGTCTTTAAAGCCTTTGTTCTCAAATAATTCTTCTATTTTTTAACTACCATAGTTGGCTTGATCATCTAAACACATTCATAGACTAACTGCCCCCAAATTTTAATAGATTTGATCATTCTTTCCCATGTCATTTGCTTCTTTGCTTTTTAAAAATTTTCTGTATGTCGTTCAAATCACATTGACCTTTTTTATCCCAATGTTGTATCGTAACTTCATTTTTATTTAGCTACCCGACTTGTTCTGCATCTTCTAACATTATCACTTACCAGATTTCTCAGGAGGACTATGAATCTGGTTCAATTTCTTCCCAGATGTACTAGTTTACATTCTCCCACTTTAATCTCATTTTGATTTGAGTCCATATTTGTAACCTTTTCAAGTTCCAGATAAGTAGTTTCTAAGTCATTATCCATGTTTACAACATTGCCTAATACAGCATCCTTTCAAGATATATTAATGTACTGCTCAATCCTGCAGATATTAATTGAAGACTTCAGAGAGAGAAGCAGAGACAGTATCTTGTCCCATGGTATCCATGGGACAGTTTTGTGAATAACTTTTATTATTTGGAACTTTCGGTTATCCAATTTCATTTGAATTACTTTCCAAGAAAAATGAAGTAAAATGTGGTATATATACATTTAAAATCAGCTATTTTTTTCTTCCTTTCCATTGATTTTGAAGTTTTATTAGAAAAGCATTCCTTTGAAATCTTGTTTCTGTCTTGGATGTTTTGTATTGACCCACGTAGATGTTTCAAACAGATATGCAGAGAAAGTGTCTTTGGGAGAAGAGCAGCTTGCTGACCAGGGGGCTCAAACCTGTTTGGATGTAGTCTGGCCCCATGTCTGGCCTTCTTACTGTGTTTACTATGTTCTTGATGTCCATTGCTTCCTGCGTTCTTATTGTGTCCATGTGTAACTTTGTTGTCGTTCAGATATTTGCATACTTCTTCCCTGATTTACAATTACTTTTATTAAAAATATATTTTATGGACAGAGCCTTTATAATTGAGGAGTTCAGATACACCAATAAGAAAAGATGGGTAATATAAGAGACATATGAAAAGATAATTCACAAAAGAGAAATTATAACTGGTTGGCAAAGGAAAAGGAATCAATGTTTTTAAAAATATGAGATGCTATTTTTCAACTATTAAAGGAGAATATTTTTCAGCGATGATACTTATTACTGGGGAGAATCTACAGATGCTTATATATTCAGACACTGGTTTTGACAAGAGAAATTAGAACAACTCTTCCTTAAACAAGTTGGCACTCTGCATCAAACTTTATGAAAAAATGTCATACTTTCTGTCAGTCATCCTACTTCTGGATCTAACCGAAGAATAAAGTAAGGGACAAAATATGCAAGTTATATGTTAATTACGGTCTTACATTAGTGAAAATGTTAAAACTATCTGAATAATTGACAATAAGGAAATTATTTCAATTATAAAGCATCCACAGGAAGAAATAGTATAAAAGTTATCAACAGATGTCAGAGAAGACTATAAATATGGGAAAATGTTTAAAAATAAAGTTTAAGGACATGAAATGGCAGGTTTAGTGGTACCACAAAAACATAAAAAAAAAAAAAACCTGCTCATTTAATGAAATTTTGAAAACAAAAAAAAGTTAAAATAATTTTGTACATTTGGGGATTTTTTCTTCATTTTTTCTCTATTCTAGTTTTCCTTAATCATGCTTAATTTTTACAATAAAAAAGTTTAGAGTTGGTGCCAATTTACTGGACATTACTATGTGCCAGACAATATATTAATTAGGCCTTGGAAATACAGAAGTGAAAAAGCAGATACGGCCTCTGCCCTCCCAGAGCACTGTATAATCAAGATTTGGATACTTTGCATCATTCTCGACCCCTCTTTCTCTCTTTCATCACACCTCAAAACTAATCCACTAGGAAATGCCATTGACTTTAATTTCAAAATAATATCTAAAATTTAGCTACTCCCCGCTCTCCTCTCTGTGACATCCTAGTTGGAACTCCACCATCTTCTTCCTTCATTAACAGTTTTGTGATGAACAAAGTAATGACCCCCCCACAAAGGTGTCCTGATCCCCAGAAACTAGAGCTATGTTACCTTTTTTTTTCCCCAAATACTTTTATTTTATTTTTTCAGTGTTACAAGATTCATTGTTTATGTACCACACCCAGTGCTCCATGCAATACGTGACCTCCTCAATACCCACCACCAGGCTCGCCCATCCCCCCACCCAATCCCCTCCAAAACTC
>CM052898.1:135790236-135817728 GCA_028534135.1 Potos flavus | reverse complement strand
CGTCCTACCTTCCGGAAAGTGGTCGATTTTCTGTTCCTAGAGGTGCTGTTCTTCTTCTCTTCTATCTCCTGCTAAGTCTGTAGTTGTTTAGAGTGGTTTGATAACTATCTAGCTGAATTTCTGGGATCAGTCACTATCTCCACCTCCTATTTCTCCGCCATCTTGCTCCTCCTCTCTAGGGCTATGTTACCTTATATGGTGAAAGGAACTCTGTAGACGTGTTTAAGTTAAGGATTTTGAGATGGGTAGATTTACCTGGAGTGTCCACAGGGGCCTGATGTGATAGCAAGTGTACTTAATAAGAGGGGAAGGCAGGAGGGCCAGAATCAAAGAAGGAGATACAATGAAGGAAGCAAAGGTCACCATGTCTAATTTCTGGAAGAAGGTTACAAGCCAAGGAGTGTGGGTAGCTTCTAGAAGCTGTAAAACACAGGGAACAGATTCTCCCCCTTGAGCCTCCAGAAGAAACATTGTCCTGCCAACTCCTTCATTAGAGCCTAGTAAGACTCATTTCAGATTTCTGGCCTCCAGTACTGCAAGAAAATACAATCATGCTGTCTTAAGCCACCATGTTTGTGGTAATTGTTATGCAACAGTAAGAAACTAATACTAGCCTCCTGCCAGGTTTCCCTGCTCTTGTCCATGCTTCTCCACAGTCAGTTCTCAGTCTCACAATCAGAGTGACTTGGGTAATATCTGCATCATGTTACTCCATTGCTTTCCATTTCACTCAGAAGAAAAACCAAAGTCCTTACAATGACCTACAAGTTCTCCCATGACCAATTTCCTTTTCTCTTTGACCTCATCTCTTAAAATTCTCACTTCCCTGATTTTGTGCCAGAGTCACACAGGCTTCCTTGGTATTCCTCAAGATCACCAGGGATACTCCTGCTACAGATGCCTTGCACAGGTAGCTTTCTCTACCCAGAATATCTTGACCTAAACCCTTATATGACTATTTCTCCCATTTTCCTCAGGCCTTAGTTCAAATGTCATCCATCAATAAAAGCGACACCAGCCACCCTATTTAATGATGCAATCTGAACTTCTACCCCTAGAACTCAACTCAGCTCTTGCTCTATTTTTCTTTCCTTTAATATCACATACATCACCTTCTGACATACTATATAATTTACCTGTGTATACAGTTTGCTGTTTATTTGCTACTCTCACACACACACACACACACAGACACACACACGAATAAAAGCTCCATAAGTATAAGGATTTGGTCTGTTTCATTTTCTGATATATCCTCAGTGCCTAGAACAGTGCCCAGCACATGATAGATGCTCAATTAATATTTGCTAGATACATGAATAAATTATTTTAAAATGTTCTTTTGACACACATTTAATTTTTTCAAATGGAAAAATTTAAGCATGGAGTAATCACTTTATGAAATAAAGAATTTATTCAAATCACTAAGAAAAACAGTAAGTCCATACTAGGAAAATGGCAAGTTTATGATTTATAAAAGAAAATACACAAATGATTAATGAACACTTGGGTAATAGTTCAAACCCTTAAAAATCAGTAGGGTGCTTTCTTTGCTTATTAATGTCTATATATAATAAAAAGTTATCAAGGGTATATTAAAGCATATGATGATGATGAGTTTCTGAGAAATGATATGGAATCTTATATGGAAATATTGAGCCTTGTTCATGTTCTATGAAGCCCTTCTATGCAAGCTTCTGGCTGGAAACCTACTGTATTATTCTTTTCTCCTTCTTTTCAGGTTATGACTTCAGGTAAGTGTTCCAGCTTCTTCTTTGACAGACTGGGATGGGCTTTTCCCCCAGATTTTTGCTACACACCTTTAGATGTGATTTGTGGCCCCATTCAAGGGGAAAAGTTCACTGGAAAAGTGAACTCTGTTCTGCTTTTCTCTTAGCTTCTTGTTTGTTTGTTTCACCTTTTTCTCTTCTTTCTGTGTCATCAATTCCGTTGGAAGGATAATGAGTACCATATAATATGGCATTATCAAAAGATGTCTGAATCCTATATGCTGCAGTGAGCTCTCTAGAGTTTATGACAGGTCCCAAGGCAGGTACCTGAGAGATCACTCCACACATGATTTAGTAATAAGCTCCATGGCATGGGAAGAAAACTGCTTCTCTACATTTCAGAAGATTAAAAAAGTGGGCCCTTGGGCACATGAGAATCTATTCCACTTCAATCATCTAATTAGAATGCTGGGGTCTATATTTTTTTCCATTTTGATCACATTGTTATTAAACCCAATTATAACAAAGACTGCTTTATTCAGAGAAATAAATAATTCCAGACACTTAGCCTCTCTACTGTGAGGTCAAGTAATCTAGGACTAATGATTATATCCGTTCACTACCATCTTATGACCAGCTCCATTACAAACTCCTCTTTGGACACAGGGATGAGGATTCTGATTGTTTATTCAACAAACATTTACTGAATGCAACTAAGTGCTCTAAACCTAATGATGCCAAAAAGAATAACAAGCAGTCCCTATGTTTAAGAGTGTAGACTGCAATAGATGAGACCAAGAAGCTACCAGGAAATGTATAGATCAGGCATTAAAAACGGCATGAGAGAAGCTTATGTGCTCTCAATACCATGTGGCCAAATGGAAGGATAATTAATACAAATGGTGGGACAGGGCAGGGGAAAAAGACAGAAGAAGTAGGAATTGAATCCTTTGGGGCAAGTCAAAGCTTAGCAGTGGGATGAGGAATAAAAGGAAAGGAGATGAGAAAGGGAAAAAATTTGAGGATCCTGAGCAAAAGCTGGGGGTGGGAGAAAATGAGGAACCAGACACATTCAGGAAACTCAAAGTAATTTGGTAATCTGGTATGGCTAGCGTAGAGCAAAAAAGACATGGAAGGTGGGGCTAGAAACCTAGGTATTTGGTATTTAGCTGAAGGTACATTTTCTTTAATTTCTCTACATCATTGAGTCTCCCTCACCTTGTTTATGTCATAATAGACACATGGAGGTTGCTACATAATGTTCAATCCAGAGATTTTATGTCCAAGCATAATTTAATATTGTCCTTTCCAACCTTGAAGTATTTATTCAATCATTCTTCAAAAATAGTTAATACATATTTGCTAATTACAGTAGTTGGAGATAAATAATGCTTTGACTTGATGATGTGCAATGCTCAAATCTTCCATGATCGTTTCCATTCTTTAGGTCAATAGTTGCTTTATTATTTCTCAATGTTTAGATTTATAGGCTTTAGTTTTCTTCTTGAGGATTGATTTAAAATGAGTTCACCCTAAAAAAGTGTTTTAATTGACATCAAATTTTATGTCCTACTCCATTTATTAGCAGATATTTTTTAGTGTGGGTTTTCTTTTCCTCTAGCTAAACTGTATTTCTATGAGCAATGGGAGAGGCTTCCTATTATTTATCTTTTTATTATTGCTTTACTTTTTGCATGGCATTCATTCATCCAAACTCTTCCCTTACCATTGAATCTGATATAACAATGCACCAAGCTAGGGTTAGCCCCTTTTGACTCTAATCTTACTTCTGTAAATAACTAGCTATTTGATCCTAAGAAATTTACCCTTCTCCTCATCTGTAAAACAAGAGTTAGACGAGATAGCCCCAAATGCCCTTTTAGCTGAGAGGTTTTATTCTCATGGCTAAACATGCATATATGTAATGGTCCTCATCATGGTTCCTTCCTCTACAATCTCATCTGTACATTTTGTCACTCATAATACCATACACCTTACTTGTTTTCTCTCTTTGTCTATAGATTGGGGCTGCTTGAGGGGCTTGTACTGAGTCATCTATGTCCTTAGGTTACCATCAGAAACACTGCTAAATGTTCTCAGCTGGTAGGGGCTACTCAGTGACCCTTTGTCACAACAAAGGCATACTAGGAGTTATTGTTTGTGTTTCTGTGGCCTTTGTTGTGTGCTTTGGATGTTTCTGTTTTGTTATAGAGCCTAGAAGAGAATGTTCTGTTTCCAAGTCATATGATCCTGTTGCTTCTGTTATCAGCTCCCAAATACTCAGGAAAGCCTGGCTCACCTTGACTCCAAGGTTATAATAGTCTAACCTACTGCCATGACCCAAATGGTGTGGCTTTAAAGAATGAAACCTGAGGTGCTATTGAGCTAAGTCATATACAAGTGTAAAAACAAAACCTACTCTGCGTTCCAAATATCAATATTGTAGAGTTTAGATGACATCCTCATTAGATGATCTTCATCTTTGCTTCCTTCAAGTTCTTCTCTGAGGAACTTTCATACTGTTTTCCACAGTGGCTGCACCAATTTTCATTCCCACCAACAGTGCACAAGGGATCCTTTGTCTCCATATCCTTGCCAATACTTGTTATTTCTTGTCTTTGTGCTTCTAGTTATTCTGGTAAATGTGAGGTGATAAGTGATTTTGATTTGCATTTCCCTGATCATTAGTAATGCTGAGCAGCATCTTTTCATGTACCTGTTGGCCATCACAGATCTTCTTTGGAAACATGTCTGTTCAGGTCCTCTGACCATATTTTAACTTGATTATTTGTTTAATCAGTTGTGTTTCTATACACTAATAATGTAGCAAGAAAGAGAAATTACTAAAACACTTTCATTTATAACTGCACCAAAAAAGAATAAAATACCTAAGAATAAACTTAACCAATGAGGTAAAAGACCTGTACTCCGAAAATTATAAAATATTGATAAAGAAACAGAAAATGACACAAATGAATGGAGAGATATTCCATGCTCATGGAATGGGAGAACAAATACTGTTAAAATGACCATACTACCCAAAGCAATCTACAGATTTGATGCAACCTTATGAAAATACCAATAACATCTTTCACAAAAATAGAACAAATAATACTAACATTTGTATGGAAATACAAAAGACCTCAAATACCCAAAGCAATCGTGAGAAAGAACGCTGGGGATGTCATAATTCCATATTTCAAGATAAACTATAAATCTGCACTATTCAAAAGAGCATGGTATTAGCATAAAAATAAACACACGGACCAATGGAACAAAACAGAGAGCCTAGAAATAAACACATGCTTTTACAGTCAATTAATCTACAACAAAGGAGGCAAGCATAGACAACAGGGGCAAGACAGTCTCTTCAATAAAAGCTGTTGGGAAAACTGGACAGATACATGTAAAAGAATGAAACTGGACCACTTTCTAACACCATACATGTGGATTAAAGACCTAAACGTGAGACATGAAGCCATAAAACTCCTAGAAGAAAATATAAAAATATAGGCAGTAATTTATTTGACATTTACCTTAGCAACATTCTTCTAGATATGTTTTCTAAAGCATAGGAAAGAAAATAAAAAATAAACTATTAGGACTACACCAAAATAAGAAGCTTCTGCACAGTCAAGGAAACTAGCCACAAAATAAAAAGGCAATCTACTGAATAGAAGAAGACATTTGCAAATGATATATCCAATAAGGAGTAATATTCAAAATATGTAAGTAACTTATATAAGCCAACACAAAAAAACCACAAACAATCCAAGTAAAAAGGGGTAGTTGTTGTTTAACCTTACCAGTCTTCGACTTATTGAATGAAGATAGACAGTCAAGAGGAGAAGGAGTACATGGGGCCAGCCAACAGAAAAGACTCTGGCTCTCTATACATCTTCCCGTGTGTGTGGTTACCACCATGCTGTCAACTGCTGAGAGTGCTACCAACTGGCATCCCTCCCCTGTCAATCTTCTCCAGGAATTTCCCTTAGGGGATGAGAGCTGCTTGGTCAATTATCATGACTCCTTTCCAGGGAAAGCCGGCCTCCAACATCTGGTCCTTGTGGGAATATAAAGTTCCACCTCTTCTTCCCAACTCCAGACACCTCTGCAGCCCTCTCCCAACCTGAGGCCCATATGAGGTTCATGGAGACTTCTGTTCTGATCATATCAGGACCCAGTGTTTCCCTCTGCCCAGGCTAGATTCCTCTCTTTTCCTATGAGTGTTAATCACAAATTCTTACATTCTAAATGACATTTCAGTGTTTACTTCCTAGAAAACTCACCCTGCAGCAAGACAACAGGAATGAAAAAGCCACAGATAAGGGGAAAAAAGATAAGCTGCTTCCCTGAGAGGCCAAGCTTTGAGCACAGTCATTTAATTCTCCATATTAACTAGCAGGCTACATCACCATGTATAAAAATGAGGGGTGTTCCACATGCTCATGATACACCGCATCCCCACACCCACCGGGTTCCAAGCCAGCTCTGGGGAGGCCCAGGCCCACAGCCAGTATCCCACATCAGGTACACTCAGTCCGTTGAAATTGGAACTTGGAAATGTAGGAAACTTTAATGCCCCAAGCAGCAACCTTGCACCAGGAAAGGATGAGTGAGTTGGTGGATGAATGGATAGTCTAACCTTTCCATCCTCTGGTGGGATAAATGTGAGATAAGGTTTACATTCTTCCAGTAATTAAACAGCAGTTCAGCACCACATGATCCCAGGGTCCTGGGATTGAGCCGTGAGTTGGACTCCCTGCTCAGCAGGGAGCCTGTGCCTCCCTTTCCTCCCTGCTTCTGCTTTCTCTCACTATCTCTGTCACTATCTCTGTCTCTTTCTCAAATAAATAAATAAAATCTTAAAAAAAAAAAATATGAATTTGGGGTGGGGGGCACAATTTAGCCCATAACACCTGAAGAACTGAATGCATACTTAATCAGCATTTCCCTCTCCTGTCTCACTTTTCCCCTCCCATATTTCTGCTTCTGTGGATCACCTCCCAAATAAACTAAGAAACCTCATCTTTGTCTCAAGGTCAGTTTTCAGAGGAACCCAATCAACTCTCTCTTTGGTTTAACAGACCAAATTAGCAATTCCTTGGGGGAAGTTAGGAAAAGGTCAGATATACACAGGTCTTGTTTGAGAAATATATAAACCTCCTCTATAAACACTGTATCATCAATGGAGCCTATCCCTTCGAATTGAATTTTCCAGGCACTCTGACCTAAAAATGAGAAACTGAGACAATCAGATAAGGTAGAGGAAGACACACAAATTCACCGACGGCCTCGACCCTGTCAGCAAAATTAACTTTGGCGCAGGATATAAAGACATGTAAATGTCTGGACAAGAAAGGAGAGAATGTATATATAGCAGCATGCATACAACCTATGAGACTCCCCTGTGGGACAGAGCAAAGTGCCTGCAACAATACAAAGCATAGAGCCATCCAGGCAATTGATGAGACTTTTTCCAAAATAGAAAAGTAGGATTTATTACCTGTTGAATCCAGAATATTTTTCTCTTTACTGTGAATTCTTCTCATTTGAATTTTGAAATGACAGATATGTTTTCAAGCCAAATACTATGGATTCTTTTTATCACCCTTTGTTCTGCCATGAATTTATAGTTTATTTAAATTCTACAAGCTATTAGCCTAAAAGTAGCTATCTTACCTCTAAAAAGCTTACCTAAGTGCAACCTTTAGGATAATCTACTGATCACTATCAATGACCTGTGGGTTTGTATCAGTTAATGAAGATTTGAAGCAAAGAAAACAAAATCTAAATAATCATAATAGTTGTATTTTATGATAAATGACCTAACTTGTCTCATCCTTCTAAAGGACATAAATAAAAAGAGCTGTAACTTAATGAGCTTCTCCTCTGTATCAATCTCTTTAAATAATTACCACGTTTAATATCTCCAAAACCTTGTTCTCCACGTTTTTAATATGAGGAGAGGGATTTGGAAAATACCACTCACCTACTAAATGACACAAATGGGATTTGAACCCAAACCTGATTCTAAATCTTTTTACTTCCAGTGATTCTAAATTTGGATTGAGCATTAAAATTAATTGGAAAGCTTTTAACAGTTACAGGTGCCACCATATGCAAAAAGTACTTTGAGATGGATCAGAGTTCTAAATGTGATAGCTAAAATTAATCAAGCTTTTTAAAAGAAAACATAGAAGACTATACTCATTACCACATAGATTTCATAAGCAAGACTCAAAATACACTGATCAATAAAGAATAACAAATTGGACTTTATTCTTTTGAGGAAGAGAGTGGAAAGGTAGGCTACAAACTAGAAAAAAGTATTTCCAATACATATATCAAAAAAACCCAGTTGGATCCAGACAATAAGCATTTGAAAAGGTGCTTATCCTTAATCATCAGGGAAAAAAAAAAAAAAAAAAGCCACTGCATACCTACTTGAATGACCAAAATTGAAAAATTTGATGAATACCAAGGGTTGACAATACTACAGGAAAACAGGGGCTTTCTTACATTGCTGATAGGAGTGTTAAATTCTGGAATCACTTTAAAAACTCTTTTTCAGTATCTTTGAAAGTTAAACATGAACATACCCTACTGATACAGTCCCTAATGATGTAGCACTCATCATTCCACTTAGAGATATATACCCAACAGATGCAAGAAAAACATCCATCAAAAAAACATATACAAGAATGTCCATCATAGCTGTATTCATAATAACTAAAACTATAAATAACCCAAATGTTCGTCAACAGTCAAATGGATAAACAAAAGTCATATAATAGAATACCACATAGCAATGTAAAAGAAGAAACTATGGATACATTAAACAACTTCTACTTCACAGATAAACTATTGAGTGAAAGAGGTCAGACACAAAGAAGTACTCATTATATGAGTCCATTTATATAAAATTTTAAAAAAGGCAAAATAATCTATTATGAAATAAGTAAATTATCCTTGGAGGAGAGGGAGTTCAGTGACTGAGAAGGATCACAGATGGGTTTTCTGGGATCTAGAAATCCTGATTTAATCTTAATCTTATCAGTGTTTACACAGGTATGTGTATGTATGTATTTATATATGCCTACATGTGTGTGCATAAAAAAATCGTGACCTTTTATACTCAAGATTTACACACCTTACTGTATGTAAATTATATTGTAATCTTTAAAAAAAAAGGTGGAGCTGCTGGATATCTTCCCTAGGCCTATAGAATCAGAAGTAGGCTATCTCTAGTAGGCTAGAGATAGACAAGTATATATATATTTTTTAAGAGTTTCCTGGGTTATCCAAGTGATTCTGATACATGTCTTTGTTTCAAATCACTTTATCACCAGATTCAGATAATTTAACCACTGTGCAAAAAAATCAGCCTTCCTTCGGTACAAGTTCTGGCTGTGCAAATAACAAGCTGGGTAACCTTGGATAATGCAGTCACAAAAAGAATGGTCTGGACTAGATGAACTCTCAGGTCCCTTCCCACACTAATGTAAATTCTGTGACATAAATCCATACTGACTGACAGGCACACACAAATAAATCCAGTACTAAAACCTAAAGGAAGAAGGTGGTTGCCTAACATGATATAATAGCAATTCTGGCTGCCCAGAAGTATTTTACATACTATCTTCAGAAATTCAATCTTCTTTATTATGGTTAGGTACTGGTTGAATGGCAAATTCTTTTAAGATGGCAACACATTAAGATATTATCAGTCATTAACACATCATTATGGATGTGACAACAGATCATTTTCAATTTGACGGTTACCTAAAATTCTATCTTTAAGAACAGGATATAGAATTAAAGACAGTTTGGTGTTTGCTATAAAGAACACAGAACTGAGGGATGCCTGGATGGCTCAGTCGGTTAAGCGTCTGCCTTTGGCTCAGGTCAGGATCTCAAAGTCCAAGGTTCTGGGATCGAGCCCCCCTTTGGCTTCCTGCTCAGCGGGGAGTCTGCTTCTCCCTCTACCTCCCCCCTCTGTCTCTCTCTTTCAAATAAATAAAATCTTTAAAAAAAAAAAAAGCACAGAACTGAGAAACAGGAACGTGCTTTCTACTCACACTTACACCACTAATTAACTGTACTTTGAATAGGCCCTTTCCTCTAGACCTCAGGCCATCCACCCGTAAAATGGGAGGATTAGAATAGATAACCCCTATGTGTCATGAGGACTCTATAATTCTATGACTCTTCTTGGGCCCTGTAATGGGGAAGATGAAAGGTAATCTTGAGCTCTGACTGAAGACACTAGTTTCCTTGTCACTTTGAGGGAGAGAGCCACAAAAACTACGGATAGTGGTGGGAGGCTGATGAAGAACACTGAGATCATGTTTGTTGTTGTTTTAAAGGCAGGTTTGAGCCCTTAGGTAAGAGCTGGTGTCATTGCATACCTCTGTGTATGGGCTGCATGGTGTACTGGCTATCTTGTGTGGTACAGCGAGGTGGGGAAAAGAATACACTGGCTTTGTTCTTAGGACAACGCCTGCAAGATGTCTTTATGAATGACTACAAAGTGCAGAGGCCAGAATCAACTGACTCACCTCCAGAAGCACAGGGTCCTAATGGGCAATGCTTCCCTATTCTTTGCCCCCTTACCTGCTAGTTGTGCTCATCCCCTCAAAAAACTGCCGTGGGGCTGCGACTGGCAGGGAGAAGCCAGTCATCTGGGAAAGGGTTGCAGTATGGGATATGAGCATCTAGGCCTTCAGTGGTAAGACAACTCAAATGAGGGGAACCAAGCAGCCACTCAGAAGTAGTGCTGGGGCGGGGGGGATTGTGTGTGTGGGGGGAGAATCAAGAGGGATAACAAAGGAGTTTATATGGGCCCTCCCATGTGTGAAAGGAAAATTGGAACTCAGTCACATGAGAGCCATTCAACTCTTCACACTGGATTAGCACAATTATGCCTGTTTTTCTAATGAGATTGGAGAGGATCACGTTTAAAATGAGGCAGCTACTCAAAGCTAACAGTGTTAAACTTGGACTTTCTTACTCCAAATAGACAATCTCGGGACAGTGGCTGGGAGGTCAGATTTTGAACACTGAAAGAATTATAGAGAACACAGTGTCTTTCACAATGTGTGTTTCTTTTGGTCTCAGGAAGTTAGGCACTACTTCATTTTTCATGGCCTTTTCCAGGAGTAAATACAGCTAACCCAGGAGTCACTGGGCTGGGAAATGCAATTATGCGCACCTATGTTTCCTTGGAACTGAATGGAAACGTACAATTTCAAGTAGTCCAGGAAATCGCCATTCAGCTAATAATGATAACAGGTTGCTATTGATCTCCGCCGGATAGGGGGCTCATCTGAACCTATAAGTAGCAGGGGAATCTTCCTTTTTAGAAATCTGCCTCATCCTCATCTGCTTTTAACTGGCTCCTTTCACCCTTTCCTTCCTTCCCTCCCTCTTCTTCTGCCCTCCTTTTCTTTTTAAGCTCCAGATCTCCCTCCACCCCCTTAAAGAAATATTTAGCTTATACTTGTAATGAGCCTCAGGAAGCTCGCTGGGACCCTGCCTGAACATTGACTGTAATTTAGGGTGAGTTATGTTTCAATTACCTCTATGTTATAGCATACTGGTGAGGGCAGGCATTCCGTCATGTCGGGGATACAGGCAAGAGAAAATACAGAGGCCCCCATTATAGGAGGTGATGGAGCTGTTTTAATAATATTGGGGGGAAATGGAACATAAATGCCTTTCGAGCTACCCCATTACTGCACATTAGCAATAACACGTGGCCAAAGTGAGGCGGAGGAGGACACAGGGAGAACAGGGTTACAGGTAAGGCGGCTCCTGGAGTTCGTTCTCTGTGTTTAGAAAGAGACAAAAAGTCCTATAAAAACCTTGAAAATATTTTTTTTCTGTGAATAACGATCTTACCAAAGATATAAAACACTAACTTTCCAATAATAAAAAAAAATCTAATTTCAAGCGAGTTTTCCTGCTTCGTGTGCAAAGGATAACTCTTACATGCGCCCTCATTCTCCCTCCCATTCCCTCTCCCTCATTTCCTCAGCCTCTTTGTTTTCTTGACACAAATAGCAGTCATTGCTCAGAGAATGTGCAGGATTAGGCTGCTTTGTAATTCAAACCTTTTATTCAGCTTCCCCTGTACTAAAGAGGAAAATATGTATTGGCTAAATGGCCTTGTTATGAATGTTTTCAATTGCGAATGGAAGGGTGGCTTCCCCCCTCAACAAACCTTCCCAAACCATGACTCCATTTATCACTTACGATGGAATTTAGCTAATGCGAATTTCCACCTTTTACTTTTATTCAAATGGGTGGGGGGGAGCATATATAGGTATTTTTCTTGGCATGACTGGTTCCTTTAAAAAGACGAAGTGGCAAAAAGGAGCAGTCACAGCCTGATGATGATCTGTGCTTTGAGGACTGGTGGTGTGTTAGGTGTTGAGCTTGATGAAATACAGTATGAAAGATGAGAATGTAGGCGGCATCGGCAAGCTGCTCCTTTCGAGAGCTGTTTACCTTTGTTCAGTTAAAACAAATACAGTCTGTCACAGGTGCCTCGTATTTAACCAAGAAGGAACGCGTTCAGTAACTAAAATAAACAGTATATATGGTGGGTCTAACTTTCCTCTAATCGAAATGACAGGGTAAGCCTAAAATAAAAAGGACAATATGAAACATCGCAAAATGCACAGAAAATACACTGGGAAATTTAAAAAAAATTATTTTAATCAACTGTCATTGGGAAAAAGATACATGCTAAAGAAAGAGAACCGTGTATGTATGCTTAATGACCTTTTTCTCCTTGTAGATGTAATTCAAACTTGCTGGAGAAAATTTGAAAATTTCATATAAATATAAAAAAAGCAGCCCGGTTATTATTTCAATAGCTTCTACCTTTTTAAAATGATTCTAGCTAATGTTTTTGATAAATTCATTCATTCAAACAATTATTCACTGACCACCTACTATGAAATGAGCATCACTTTGCTCAATATGAAATGAAGACATCTAGCGAACAGGACAAGTGTGGTAAATTGCTTCCTGGAGTTTACGTCCTACTGGCAGTGTTAAAAATAAAACAACAGACCCCAAACACAGTTGCAAAGACTAAGTCCCACAACGCCAAACCAAGGCTTGATTTAGTTAAAGTTCTGGCGCTCCCAGAAATGGAATCTTAGAGCATTCAATCATGAATCACCGGGTCAGCACTAGTTAGGTCATCTGCCTAACTAAGAGACCCCTTCATCTCCTAAAAGAAAGTAATTGCAAAAATCAACCTACTTTCTTGCCTAGTATAACTTCCTTGTTCCCTCTCCCTCTGCCCATAAAAGGCTTCCATCTTGTACTGCTCCTCAGAGCTTCTTTCTAGCTCCTAAATTGAATGCTGCCCAAATCGAATAGATTTTTGTGCAAATAAACTCTTAAAATTTTTATATGCCTTAGTTTATCTTTTAACAGCAGAAATAGGCAATACATCAAATACCTGCAGTTTGTGATGCATTTGAGGTAGCAACATGTTGTGTCACAACACAACAGTAGAGAAACAACTTTAGAAAAGTGTTCAGCCAGGCACTTGGGTGGCTCAATTAAGCATCTGCCTTCGGCTCAGGTCATGAACTCAGGGTCCTGGGATCAAGCCCCACATTCAGCTCCCTGCTCAGAGGGGAGCCTGCTTCTCCCTCTGCCTCTGCCTCTCCTCCTGGCTGATGCTCACTCTCAAATAAATAAATGAAATCTTAAAAAAAAAAAAGTCTTCAGAGACATCAGGATTATAATGCATATGTGATTTTTATTCCACTTCATTCACTTAACAGAGTGCTATGAATGTTCTTATACCACTAAGTACTCTTTCAAAACATTTTAAATAGCTACACAGTCTGTCCTTTAAGCAAACCTTAATTTATCTATTGATCTTTTTTTGTGTTTTTCTTCCATGACTTTAATGCTTAGAAACAATTTTTTGTCGGAATACCTATTAAATAATCACCTGTATTTTCTTCTGTTTTTGTTGTCTTTTATTTGTTATATTTAATGTTTTAAATTCATCTGAAATTTATTTTGATGCAAATGATAGAAAATATAAAGTTTCCCACATAAACAAAGTTGAAATAATAATTCCTGAATCACACATAGCTTCTTCATTATTTTATTATCCACTATTTGCTGCATATCAAGTATTTAAATATATTTGAGTTTATTCTAGGATTACAAATTCTATTGTCCTGTCTGTAAATATTTAACCTCAAAGGGTTTAAAATTTCTTAAGCTGTATAATCAATTTTAATGTGCAGTAGGACAAATATTCTACCCCATTTTCCAATTTTTCTCAGCTGTATTCCTACCACTTTATTTTACAAGTAAATAAATATATTTTGTTATATATTTTTTTACTATATACCAAAATATATATATTTATACTTATTCACTACTGTGAATGGAATTGTTTTTCTCTTTTATCTTCAAAGGAGCTACTATATACCAAAATATATACATATTGGTATATAGTAAAAAAATATAGAAATATATTTTCAAGATTAGCTACAAAGAGAAAATTAATATGTAGAATTAAATCCTCATTACTGATGGATTGCACATATGCAAATTCACCTATTCACTAAAATTTATTTGTAGCTCCAAAATCAATTCTCCGAGTGCTTTCGGGGTAATTTATAGACATGAGTAGAGTAGCAAAACATTTGACCTACCCAATACCCACGTTCACAGCTAAAGTTGAACAAGACACTGCTTTACCTTCTCGTGTCGGTTCTCATAATGTAAACAAGCACCTTTCTCTGCCCTATCGTCATGTTTTTCACATTTTTGTGCTTTTTGCAAATAATTTCATTGTTTAAAATGGTCCCCCAAAATAGTGTGAAGTGTTGCCCACTTCATTAAAGCCATGATGCCCCTTACAGAGAAAAAGACATGTGTTAGATAATGCTAGTGCTATTGGCCAAGAGTTCAATGTTAATGGACCAACAATACATATTAAATAAGGTGTCTTTAAACAAAACCAACATGGTTGGTGAAAAAGTTGTGACCAGAGGCTCTCAGGAACCTAACCATACATTTTCCCCTAAGAACAATGGTTCAGAATTCTCTAAGTCAGTGTTCATAGCAACTTTATAGTACATAACTACCACAAATAATGAGAGCAATTATATTTTTATAGCTATTGCTTTAAATCAAGGTATTAACTTGAGAAGGATTCATTTCTTTAAAACAAAGTTCTCATGAATAAGTCACCAGAATAAAAGATACAGACAGCATAAGGAATATAGTCAATAATATTGTAATAGCTTTGTGTGGTGACAGATGGTAGCTACACTTGTAGTGAGTATAACATAATGTATAAAGAAGGTGAATCACTATGCTACACACCTGAAACTAATGTAACAAATGTCAGTTATATTAAACAAATTTTTAAATAAAAGAGCTCTCATCCAGAAATATATTATGTTTCATAATTTATTCCATAATGCCCTATTCATTTGATTATGTTCATTCCCAGGGATTGTACTTTTCTTATTTGCTACTGTGAATGGAATTGTTTTTCTCTTTTATCTTCAAAGGAGCTACTCTTGGTTTATAGAAGAGCTATTAGTTCTCATAAAATTATTTTGTATCCAATCCAGTCACTTTTCAAAAATCTTATCAATTATTATAATCTGAGGCTGATATTTCTCCACAATAAAATACTACGCAAAAAATACTAATTATAACCCCAACCCAGTCATTTTAATTTGTTTCTGATTTTTCATCTTGTTTCACTAGAAAGAACTTTTAAAGCAGGCAACATCCTCTTGCTCTTGATTAAAATGGGGCTATTTAGGGGTGCCCTGCTGACTCAGTTGGTGGAGCATGTAACTCGTGATCTCAGGGTTGTGAGTTTGAGTCCCACACTGGGTGTAGAGATTGCTTAAAAATAAAAAAATCTTTGTAAAAACTGGGACTGGGGCACCTGGGTGGCTCAATTGGTTAAGCGTCTGCCTTCAGCTCAGGTCACGATCCCAGGGTCCTGAGATTGAGCCCTGTATCAGGCTCCTTGCTTGGTGGGGAATCTGTCTTCTCCCTCTGCACCTCCCTTCTGCTTGTGCTCTCTTTCTTTCCCTTTCACATAAATAAATAAATAAATAAATAAATAAATAAATAAATAAATAAATAAATAAATCTTTACTAAATAAACAAATAAATAAAATGGGACTAGTTTACTGTTTTGAATTCAAGTATAAAGTTGGATCTGGATTAACGTGTTAAGAAATGTTTTCGGGGCATCTGGGTGGCTCAGTTAAGTGTCTGCTTTCCGCTCAGGCCATGATCCCCAGGTCCTGGGATCAAGTCCTGCACCAGGTTCCCTGCTCAGCGGGGAATCTGCTTCTCCCTCTCCCTCTGCTCCTCACCGCTGCTTGTGTGCTCTCTGGATCTCAAATAAATAAAATCCTTTAAAAAAATGCTTTCTGGGGCACCTGGGTGGCTCAGTCAGTTAAGTGTCTGCTTTCGGCTCAAGTCATGATCCCAGGGTCCTGGGATTGAGCCCCGCATCAGGCTCCCTGCTTGGTGGGGTGTCTGCTTCTCCCTCTGCCCCTCCCAATCTCTCTCTCTGTCAAATAAAAAAAATAAAATCTTAAAAAAAAATGTTTTCTAAGTATTGTGATGGAATGGATGCTAAATATAATCAGAAGCCTATTTAATACTTAAGATAATCATTTTCCCTTTTGGTCTCTTGATCCAACTAATTGATCTCTTAATACTAATTCACCATTACAGTCTACATATAAATGTCACAGTGTATTTATGGATTATATTTAAGGTATATTTGGATTCAATTTACTCATAGGTTATTTAGGTTTTGCCTCTCTATATAAATGAGATTTTATTTAAAGACAAAAACACAGATAACTATGTGGTACAGTTATATATTTTTTTTCTGCTTTTACTGATAGATTTGTTACCTGAATTTGGTAATTTATTACATTAAGTCAGTAACTTTACATGTTTTTCTACATTCTAGCCCCTAAAATTTTGAAAAAACTGCCATATATACATTGAAAGCTGAAATGTTAAAAATATATTTTTATAATAAATTTTTAATTTGCTTAATTTTTAATGAGACTAGGCTTTCTCCTAGGAAATGTGATAATTAACACTTTCTGGAAAATTGTTCATTGCATTTATATTTTCAAATTTATGAGCATAGTGCTATGGTCTGAATGCGTACCCCAAAATTCATATGCTGAAAACCCTCATGCCCAAGGTGATGGTTTTAAGAGGTGGGGCCTTTGAGAAGTTATTAGGTCATGACAGCAGAGCCCTCATGATGGGATTAGTGCCTTTATAAAAAAGACTACAGAGAGATCTCTCGCCCCTCCACCATGTGAGGCCAGGAGAAGCTGGCAGTCTGCAACCCAGAAAGGGGTCTTCACCAGAACACACCCATGCTGGCACCACGATTTTGAACTTCCACCTTCCAGAACTGTAAGAAATTAATTTGTTTTTTTTTTAAGATTTTATTTATTATTTATTTGACAGAGAGAGATATCACAAGTAGGCAGAGACACAGGCAGAGAGAGAGGGGCAAGCAGGCTCCCTGCTGAGCAGAGAGCCCGATGTGGGGCTCGATCCCAGGACCCTGAGATCATGACCTGAGCCGAAGGCAGAGGCTTTAACCCACTGAGCCACCCAGGTGCCCCGATTTCTGTTGTTGATAAGCCACCCAGTCTATGGTATTTTGTTACAGGAACCTGAATGGACTAAGGAACCTTAAACTGCATATAGAACCATTTGCTCATTTAAAAAATTCTTTTCTCTTTTTAAACTTCTTTTCCCATGTCTAATTTTCATTTTATTTTACCTTTGCTATTTTTATTAATTAGGCTTGCCAGAATGTGTCTATTTTTTGTTTTTAAAATGACCACATTTACTTAGGGAGAAGAGTCGGGAATTCTCCTGAGAATGGTTGAGGACATTCTTTAAGAAAGGAGTGGGTGTGGATGGGAAGATAAAAGTCTAAGACTGAGCACGGCCTAATGTTAGGCGGTCATGAAGTTAGCACTCGGGAGTCGAAGAAAAGCTGGCAAGCTTGCTACTTGGGAGGCACAGAGACAACAGATGAAGCGTAATATTCAGTTATGAAACCAGGAGTGGGCATCTGTAATGGTGATAAATAGTGTGCCACTTTAAAAGCTTGAGCAAGAGAGGAAGGACCAACATTACGCAGTTTTAAATTATTCTAAGAGGAATTCATGAAAAGAATTACAGATCAAGGCAGGAAGGGCTTTCCAGGAGGCTATTAAAGTCCTGGCCAAAAAAATGAGTAGGAAGAAACAGATAAAAGATTCCACAGTCCTGGTAAAAATATGCGCTTATCCAAAAAGGAGACGTTCATCTGACGAGCATGAAAGTATTTGTGGGGATGTCTGGACCACAGTACCTTCCCCCCAAATCTGGGATATTCTTCTTTGGGTTCCTGAAGAAAAAGTTGGTAGGAAACAACTTCTCCAACAGAACTTTGAGAAGCTGTGTCCAATACAAGCAGTGTTCTAAACATGCTAGGACAGGGAAGAGAAAGAAATAGAAATGTACTCAGAAGTTTTATGTAACACTGAAGAAGGAAATGGGGAAAGGCTGAAAGTTTAATGGGAGGAAAAAATGAAGTACTTTCCTGATTTAATAGATCTGGGGAATCTACATGTAATTCCATGTTGAGCTGCCCTGAGGTGATTATGAAGCACAAGTATGGGTGGAAGGAGGTGCGAAGTTAAGAACTAGAAAATAAACTAAAAAGTTATAGTAATAATAATGTCCCATTATTATTCCATAGGTATCATTTTGGGGTGATTGTGATGTTACAGACGAAGTGCTATTTTACAAGCCTTCTCTAGTGTCACTGTCTCAATGATACCTGAAGGTAGATTCTATTACTCACACCTTAGAAAAGGAAACTGAGGCTTGATGAGTTAAAATAAAAATAACCTCTTTGAGTCCACGCAGAGTATGACTGGAAGAAGCAGTGTCTAACTAAGCCCAAGGCTTTTAGCTACAGATCTTGAGTTCTTAATCACCATTTTATACAGTCACTCCTTTCAGGCAGTAATTTAGAGGAGGAAAGAGGAAACAGATAAACTATCTTCAGAAGATAAAAGATAGGATTGAGACCTCAAGCCTCATGCATGAATAGAAGAGAAAGAAGGGCTGCCAAACAGTCTCTATATGGCTACAAATGAATGAAACACAGAGAAGCCTTAGAAATTAGTCTTCAGTTTTATCACTGCAAAAGAGTGACATCCCATATTCATCCTATCAGATTAAAAGGAAAAATAATTATATTTATATACATCCGTAAGATCCAGTAATATGACACATAAAAAGAATACAATAGACATTAGAGATACTAACTCATCCATATATTCATTTATTGAGCAAATATGTATTAAGCATTTACAATTGGCCAGACCCAATTCCAGGAGTTGTAGTTTTAATAGCAACTACGAAGAGTTATATGTTCTTCCTGGAAGGAATAATAGTGAAAGGATAAGACACCAATCAATAACCACACAAATAAATATATGATTACAAACTGGCTTACATGTAATGGAAGAATAGTACCAACCCTATAAAAAGGAGCCCTGACTTAGTCTGGCAGGTCAGAGGATTCTTTCCAGGGGAAGTGGCATTTGGGCCACAAATAGGAATTCCCAGAGAAAATGAAAAGCCTGGATGTGCTAAGCAGTAGCCCAGCATGAAGAAATCTTGCAGCAGGGGAAGCACGGCAGGTGTAGGAGAAAAGAAGCCATGTGGTTGGTGCAGAGCGAAGGTGAGAGCCGCTGGGGCAAGACTGTAGTTAGTCCACATGGGGCCTTGTAGGCCATGTGAAGGAATCTGCTTTCTGTTCCAAGAGAAATGAGAAGCAATTGGAAAGTTTTCATGAGAACAATGTGTTCAGGCTGAGCATTATAAAGATCTGTGTTGCATCGATGTGCAGACAGGACAGAAGGAGAGCCCAAGTGGGTGTCAGAGTCCCAGGAATGTGTGCTGTGAGAGCAGGAGAGATGACAGCAGCTCGAACCGGAGGGATGGCTGTGCTGGCAGAAAGGGAGGAAATGACAGATCGCAGAGACAATGCGGAGGGAAATTCAGCAGAACGTGGTGATAGTGTAGCTGCAAGGGTGAGACTGTAAAAACAGGACGTGTCAAAGAAGACTAGTGTTATGGTTTTGAAACTGAATAGGTGACGATGCCATCCATCTCGAGATAAAGAATAGTTTATTGAATACTTACCATGAGCTATGGACCCTGCTTTTTGTGTTTTTATTTTTGTTTATTTGTTTTTGCCTCAGATGTGCAGAACAGTATTAATTCCATAAAATATCATGTTAGGCACATAATAGCATTTAAGCCTCACCATCCCGCCCCTTGTCGCCCCCCCCTACAAAAAAAAAAATCACTGTGAGGTAGGCAATGTTATCACCCATATTTTATAGATAAGGAATTAAAACTGTGAGGGAATGAAATTTGCTCAAAGTCACACAGCTTGTGGATTGTGGCGATTTGTCTTATTCAACACTTTTTTTTTTTTTTAAGATTTTATTTATTTATTTGTCAGAGAGAGAGCACAAGCAGGCAGAGTGGTAGGCAGAGGCAGAGGGAGAAGCAGGCTCCCCGCCAAGCAAGGAGCCCGATTTGGGACTCGATCCCAGGACCCTGGGATCATGACCTGAGCCGAAGGCAGCCGCTTAACCAACTGAGCCACCCAGGCGTCCCTATTCAACACTGTCTTAACAATTACACTCTATACATGCACATGATTAGGTGCAAGTTGATTGCTCCAGGTTTGACCTATAGTTGAAAGGTCAAGAAAGGTCTCCTACATGTGGTCATGTAGGAGATGGGAATGGTATAATTTTGGCCACAAAAAAGCAAACCGAACATTATAAACCAAAAATAAATAGATATATATATATTTTTTAAAAGATTTTATTTATTTGTCAGAGAGAGAGTGAGGGAGAGATCACAAGTAGGCAGAGAGGCAGGCAGAGGCAGAAGCAGGCTCCCTGCCGAGCAAGGAGCCAGATGTGGGACTCGATCCCGCGACCCTGGGATCATGACCTGAGCCGAAGGCAGCCGCTTAACTAACTGAGCCACCCAGGCGTCCCTAAATAGATATTTTTAATAAAACAAAATGAGTTTGTTTCTTACTCTTAATTTGCAGTCAACTTTTATAGTAATTTTGGAAATTTTTACATAGTTTTTAATAAATATATCAGAATTCATGCTTGGAATGATTTATTACTTCCCTAAAGTCTCACTTGAAAAAAATCTGTTGATATCAAAATATGGATGCTTTGTGACACATGGAGAAAAAAAATAAAAACAGGTTCTAATGCTTCCAGGAGATATTTTCCAAAGCCTGTTTTATTTAAAAATTGTATCTGCATATTTATGTATTATTTCCTCCCTAGATTTTCCTTCCCTTCTACCTCTCACTGGTCTCAATCAGAGCCTGTTTTCACAGGAGTCTTCCCTGGGTGAAAGTCTGAAAGTCTGCTTATTACTACCACAATTACCCTGCACATAAGGAGAGATTTAGAGCCTTTTCCCCATCATTTTCCCCCTTCTCTCATGAGGAAATCAAGCCCTGCCAGTGCTGGTTCACTTCTCCCTAGTCTAAGGCAGGACACTACAAGGCAATATATTTTCATCAAGGCTCAAGTGCGATCGTGCTCTAGAGGATTGGGGTTTAATGTAATTTATGGAGAGCCACTTCCAAGGGAGATCAGGGAACCTCCAGCTTAATTGAGGTGATCTGGAAGGCTTGGCATCTGTCAATAAGCAAGGAGATGGTGATGCATGAACAGAAATAGAAATCGCTCTGCTTACCCTCCTTATTCTCTACACCTTTTCTCTGAAGCTCCTAGCTTTGGTTTTTCATACTGATTTTCTGCTCTTCTTACTTTCTATTTTAATCTTTATGTGATTCTCTTCTATTCTTTATTAAACATGTGTATGTGGGGAAGCATAACTCCTTTCTGGGAGTGAGAGCTATCCCCTTTCCCACCTATATTTTCCCATCCTCTCCCACAAAAGTCCCAACGGGAACAGATGGGAAAGGGCTTGGTGACATGATGCTAGTACTTCAGCAACTGCAAAGAAGCTCTGATTATATATGTGATATTAATTAATTAATTCAGAAAATATTAATTGAATACTTAATATAGGCTAGACACTACTGTAGGTCTTGAGGATATAGAAGTCAACAAAGCAGATTATATTCCAGTGAGGGGTTAAATAGAAGTAAAATTTTAAGAAATAAAATATATAACATATTCTTTGATGATTAAGCGCTGTATATGAAAATAAAGCAGGAACAAGGGTTGGGCAAAATGGGATAGGAATACCAATTTTAAATACTGTGGCTGGGACTGTCCCAGTTGAAGGTATCATTTGAGCAAAGATCTAAGGCAGTGGCTATGTAAGGGAAGGGTGCCCCAAACAGAGGGAATTGGTGCAAAGGTCCTAAGGGAAGGTCCAGAGGGGCTCTAATGCAAAGATCCTGAGGCAGGAGAATATCTTAAGTGCTTAAGGAATAATAAGGAGTCCAAGGCGAATGGAGTTAAGAGTAAATGAGGTGGTAGAATACGTGGTGTGTGAAATGGGGCTGCAGACCACACAGGGCCTCGTGAGCTCCTTGGGACTTTTTGACTTTTATTTGAGATGAAAACCATTTCATGTTTTGAGCACAGAAGAGATGGAAACCAATTTATGCTCTGAGCTTAGAAGTGACACAATTTGACTTAAGGCAAAACAGAATAAATGGAGAATATTTTCAAGGTAAACTGAGAATATTTATTGAGGTTGAAGAGTATTCGGAATTTTCTTGGTGCCAGATACTATGTAAGAGACAAACCTGGATAAGAAAGTACTCACTTTTTCAAGGAGTGGTCCTCTCTCAAAAGAGACACACCAAATATTTGAAAGTCAATGCTTCAAAGAGATGAAAGATTACAATCCCAAGTAAAAGCTTTTGAACCATTAAGAAGAAGCCTAACAGAATCTTCCAGAAGTTTCAGCAGAGAAGAAAGGACAGAGCCCAGACTTCGAGGAGTAAAGAAGTGAGCAGACAGTGGAAAAGGATTCAGCAAATTCGGTCACTACACCCATGATTTCTTTGATAGTCCTCCCCACAAGAGCAGGTTCTTAAACTCCTTCCACTGAATGTGGAATAGACTTAGGGACTCCACTCTGGCAAATAGAATATGGATGAAGTGGTGGGAAGTCAATTCTGAGACCAGGTTACTAAAAGACTGCATTTCCCGTCTTGGGTTCGCTTTCTTACTTGCCTACCCACACTTATTCTTCTCTCCCTTCCTCTCTCTCATGGTTCATTCTGATGAAAGCCACTTCCTGAGCCACCCTACAGAGAGATCAGTGTGGGGCCGAACTGAAGGCTGCTAACAGCAGCCACAAGTCTCTCAGAGCTCTCCATAAGCCAAACCTCATATCCCCATTGCACTGTTGCATCAAAGTGTCTTATGAATGTTATCCCAGAAACTGGAAGAGGTAAATTATAAAGGCAAGACAACATTTGCATTATAGATGGGTCTTTCAGAGCCAAAATGAGTCTTTTTCTTTTTTTTTTTTTTTGCCCCATTTCAAGAAATTCCACCTGCTTTTCTGCCCCTTGAACAATAACAGTTGGTAGTAAAAAGCAAAAATCATCCTAGATTGTTCTGCAAAGTTGTCCCTTTACCTGAGAAAATATCTGTATCACAACTGAAATATCACTTTCAAAGCTTCTTATTTCAGATTAATAATTTTTTTTCAGAAAGTGACACATATACCTTTTAAAGAAGTCAAAGTACAGATAAGAAAACTTAAGAGTTAGTCATATCATTTCATCCAATGATAACCATTTTTTAACATTAAGTAACCACCACCCCAGATATAGATAGAAAAGTGGATGGAAAGATGGATAGATAGATAGAGACAAAGTAATTCCATAAAAATGGTATCACACTAAAACATGCCGCTCTTTAATTTGTAATAAAAAATAAGTAAAGGAAAAGACATAAGTAAAACTGAAGGACTTGCTGGAATTTGCATAAATATCTGATTTTTAAGATAGGAAGTTTTTTTTCCGCAAAAGATAAAACCAAATTTAAGAAGGAAATAAAGGGAGAATTATTAAGAAGTTGGAGTCATTATAGCTCTTCTGGACTAAATCTGCCAAATTTAGTCAATATTGATTGATTACTTGTTCTGAAAAATGGGGAAATTAGCACTCCCACCCACCTGCCCTGCCCCATCTCCAGATTTTTATTATGTTATTTTAATAATATCAAGTTATACATCATTTGCCTTCTGTTCTGAAATGTATTACCAGCTTCCTTCTAGTTCTGTATTAATGTGGACTCAGTGTTTACACCAATACCTTTACCACAACATTTCCATTCTGAGCTTTTTAAAAATTTATATTTCAATTGGCTGTATTTCATCAAGTACTTTTTAAAAATGATATAGTCCCTGAGTTCTTGCATATTTAGGGATGTCTGCTTCGTTTCATAGCTAAACAATAATTTTAATGGTTATAAAATCTATAGATCACACTTTTCCCTCCTGAGAACCTAGTAGATTCTTTCCTTCCTCCCTTCCTTCACCTCCTTTCCTCTTTTTTCTTCTCTTTTCTTTCTTTTTTCAGCATTTAATGTTGTTTTAGAGAAATCTGAAGCCTATAGATAACTTGTTTTTTTTTTTCTTTCTAAATCTGTTTGCCTGAGCAAATTTTTCTTTATCATCAAAGAAGATGTATTAGAATTGATGAACACTATGTCAGAGCACATATAAAGTACGAATAGGGCTTCCCATGTTAACCATGAGCAAGATAAAAATATTTTGCATGGAAACCACTGAATATAAATAATAATAATATAAGTAAAAGAAGTGGATGAAAAGGCAGATTGAGAATCCAATTTGTAAGACAGCGTAACTCAAGGAGTAAGTGATGAAGTTAGCCACATCTACAAACACTTCGTTGTTGTTCTTTCCCATGTTCTGTCATTTTTGGCAGTTTTGCCACATCTAATTCGCATGACCCTAAAACTAAAACATGGTTTAAAAACACAAGTTGTTACGTCTAATCATTTTGCCATTGTGTCTAGAGATGTTGCAAAATTTGGCAAAGGTAAAGCTGTCCCCATGCCTTCTTGCGCTCTGACAGCCAAAGATGAGAGTTGCCTATATTTCAGTCACCTGAAGTGACTGAGTGACTTTATAAATATATATATATATATATATATATATATATATATATATATAATGTGTAATATATATAATACGTAATATATAAACATAGATTTATAATACATATATTACATTGTATTATAATATGTACATCACATAACACAATACATATAAATGTAAAATGTATTTATTTACAAAGCGCCTGGAGACACTGCCTCACTGTGCAGAAAAGAAACAATGCACAGAGGGCCACAACCAGGCCAGATTTAGTAAGAAACAAAGTGAATATAGTGTGTGAACTGACAATCCAGACAGAGCCCTCCACTCTGGTGACTCTGTCACTAACGCTTGTGCGTGCAGTCCGGGGATAAGAGCCAGCTAGTCCCAGTGCAGCAGAATCTGTTGTGAATGGGAAATGCCTATGCTATCTTAAGAAATCATTCAATATTCTGAAGAGCCCCCTGTTTTCATTTCTATTGCTATGTAACAAATCATCACAAGCTTACCAGCTTCAAACGATGCCCATTTATTAATTGTCTTTATGTAGTTAAGAAGTTCAGGTGAGCTCAAATGCATTCTCTGCTTAGGGTCTCACAAGGTTTAAATCCAAGTGTCAGTCAGGCTGGGCTCTCCTCTGAAACTGGGTTCTCTTCCAAGCACATACAGGTTGTTGGCAGAATTCAGTTCCTCAGGATATAGGACTGTGGTTCCCATTTTCTTGCTGGCTGCCTGACAGGGGTTGTTCTCAGCTCTCAGAGGCCACCTTCTGGTCCTAGCCATGTGAGCCTCTCACAACCTGGCCACTTACTTCCCTAAAGCCAGCAAGAGAATCTCTAGTAAAAATACCTCTATCTCTAGTAGGTGTGTTATTTATGTGTAAGGTAGTATAACACAAGAGATCCACACTCAAGGGAAGGGGATAACACAAGGCACATAATAACAGTACGAGAAAATCTTAGAAGATTTCAGAACTCTGCTGTCAAACCTCTACTATTTTGGTTGCTTTGATTTCTTGCTTGCTTAGAATTGTAGGATCATTGGAACCACTCTTGTTTAATTGGACTCCTATGCCTGACCCTTCCCTGACTAGCTCTGCTCTGCCGACTGACCACTCACAGGCATAAACATGACATTTACTTGGCACATGTTTTGAGGAAACAAATAAAATTGTGTCTAAAAACAATATGGAATATTTGGGGGAAAGACAAAAGAAAATGAGCAGTATGTGAAAATGCATACCACTCTACACTCACTGTGATGGCTCTAATTAACAAAAAGAAAGAAAGTAACAAGTGTTGGCAAGGACATGGGGAAATTGGAGGCCTCATACACTGTTGATGGGAGTGTAAAATGGTACAGCCACCATGGAAAATGGTTTGGCAGTGCTCCAAAATGTTAAACATAGACTGCCATATGACCTAACAATTCTACTCCTAGGTATATACTCAAAAAATTGAAAACTGATACTCAAGCAAATACACATATACCCATGTTCATAGTGGTACTAATCACACTCACCCAAGGTGGCAACACTCCAAATATCCATCAGTGGATGAACAGGTACACAAATTACAGTTTATTCACACAATGGAATACTACTGAGTTATAAAAAAGAATGAAGTACTGATAAATGCTACTGCATGGATGGACTTTGGAAACAATATGCTAAGTCAAAAAATTCAGACACAAAAGACCACATATTGTATGATTTCACTTACATGAAATATTCAGAAAGGGAAAATTAGGAACAGAAAGCAGATTGGTGATTGCCAGAGGCCACAGGGAAGGGGACTCGGGGAGCAACAGCTTAATGGACACAGGATTTCCTTTGGAGTGATCACAGTTTTTTAGAACTAGATACAGGTAGTAGTTGCACAACGTTGTGAATTTACTAAATGCCGCTGAATTGTTCACTTTAAAATGGTTAAGCTTATGTTATGTGAATTTCATGTCCCTAACAAAATGAAAACCAAAAACTGAAAAAAGAAATATCCTTTGATGGGGGAAAGACATGTCAGTGAAGAAATTCTTCATAATTCTTGAACTGTTTTTCTTCTGGTGCTTCTTTTCCTAATTGGACTGAAAAAGGAGTAGAGCCACATAGGAACCTGCCATGTAGGTGAGAGAAATGAGAGGATAAAGTGTTTGCTAATACCTTTCTTCTCTGTGATGAATACCAAGAGAAATTCTGGTAGGCATGTGAGCCTATGCTGTTACAACAGATATAAGCAGCAAGCTTTTACACTTCTCTACACTTAACATAAACACGATTCAGTACAAGCAAAGTCCCAGAAGAACCAAGATGAAGAGAACCATGGAAGTTCCAAGGTCAGTTTTAAGAACACACCCAAGAATGGAGTGAAAACAGAAATAAAGGGCAATTGAGCACTAGTGGGTATTTACCCCAAAGATGCAGATGCAGTACAAAGAAGGGCCACATGTACCTCAATGTTCATAGCAGCAATGGCCACAATTGCCAAACTGTGGAAAGAGCCAAGATGCCCTTCAGCAGATGAATGGATAAAGAAGA
>CM052898.1:135698546-135789736 GCA_028534135.1 Potos flavus | reverse complement strand
CGAGCCTGGTGGTGAGTATTGAGGAGGGCACGTATTGCATGGAGCACTGGGTGTGGTATATGAACAATGAATCTTGTAACACTGAAAAAAATAAAATAAAAGTATTTGGGGAAAAAAAAAAAGAAATAAAGGGCAATTGAAACTGGAGAAAAGACAATCAGCTATGCCTAAGGGTGGAATTTCTGTTATTCTCTGACCCATCCTACTTTAGCCAAATGTAATATGCAAATGGACTGACACTTACAGTTCTATTTTAATGGGGGAAAAATAAAATTATTTTGGCTAGATACACTCCTCTTTATTTATATTGACACTTTTAATCCACTTTTATATGTTAAAGTTGGATTTTCCTTAATTAGTTGAGGCATTTCAAGATATCAATGTGGAAATGAGGGTTTCCACCAACAATCCTGTTTTGGCAATGTCACTTTGTATCCATACCACAAAGTCTGAAAACAACTGCAAGGATATATTCTAATAATTGCACTTCACTCCACACAGGCTGAAGGATCCCTTGGGAGTCACCACAGAGTGTGACAAAGTCCAGAGTGGAGAAGGCATGCTAGTGGCCGAGGCCCAGACCCCCTTCCAGGACCCACTCATCAAAGCAGCTCTACTTTGAATCTACCTTATACATCATGCTTCCTGACAAGATGGTACTTGACTAGGGATTAAAAAATTCAACATGCAATTCATAAAAATGGGTGGAAAATATAAAAATGTAAATGTTGGTGATAAAACTCTTTCATAAAATTAGTAATATAGAGACATATAGTGTGAGATACATACAGTGAAAGCAGTGGCTCTTAGTCTCAACTGGTTGCTCATTAATTAAATTAAATTGATCAACTGGGAGTGAAGCCAATGAAAGATTTTTTTTTCTTTTTAATGTATAATACACTGAAAACATTTCCATGAAGATTATACCTGGAAGACAAGGTCAAATGACAAATTTTATAATGTTTTGTAACTCTGAGAAGCAAAATCAGCCATAAAACATGCAAGTTTGTTGTTCAACTTCAGCTCATCAGACCTTTTAACATAGTCTCAGAAATGTATTATGCACAAAACTAAAGGACTAACTTCCTGTTTCCCAGCCAGAGGAAGAGAAAGCACAACTCCTTGATCTTGCCTCAGTTATCCAGCTGACCTAGCTGACATTACTATCCTTCTTGTGTCAGTCATGCTAATGATAAGCCAAGAACCCGAGGAAAGTTTTCTAACATACATGGGTTTTGTCTACTCAGCACCAAAATTATTTTTTTCTTAAGGAAGCTTCCTGCTCAACGTGTGCCTTAAACTCCCCTCCCCAAGATCAAGAGTCGCATGCTCTACTTTATGAGCCAGCTGGGTGCCCCAGCACCAAAATTTTTGTACTGTCCTGCACTATTTCCTACATTTTATAAAGTCTTCTAAGGGAGAGACCATTGCCTATGTGTCTGGGTCTCCCCACCCTCCTATCACATATTGAGTACAAGCCTGGTTCTGAATGAATGACCACTGACCATGAAACACAGTGGACAGTGTGCTGATGTCAGTGATCCTAGTCACAATGACCATGGTAATGGAAAGTACAAACCTCAAAATGGAAAGTCCCAGGAGAACTCTTGCTATCAACTTGAATAGAGACAAAATGCTGAATATGTATGAATGCTCAATCTGACATCAGCAGGAAACCCACAAACTTTAGCAAAAAAATAAATCTCTCTGAAAGAACAAACATGTGATGCTACTAGGATTAAAACCTTTATCCCTAAAAGTCCCAAAGCAGTCACAAACAATACAATTGACCAAGTACTGAAAGGGTAATTTGCTGCTGAGACCAAAGATTTAGGACTGGGGAGGAACTCTGCCCAGATTTAAATGACAGAAGGATAAAAAATAAGAGAAGGTAAAGGATCAATCGATCAGCTAGCGTGTTGATCCATAATGCAGAGTGGAAAAGATGCCAACAGCTAACTTTGAGTCTGGTTATTAAAAAAAGAGCATTGGGTTTAAGGTTCCATGACACATGTTATTCTGAAGGTTACTCTGTAAAGTGTATAAGGTAACATCAGGCAGACAGCTTTAAAAATATGAAACTTGGCTTAAGCAGATGAGGTAGAGGGTTTGGTCTTCACTAATATTTGATTTCTACTGGGTTCAAATATGAGACTGTTATGCATTTCCCTGTGGTTGATCTTTAAATTATAAAATGTGCATGTGCCCAAGTATACGCCTTCATTAAGAAACCTGTTTGGGGAAAATTTTTTGTTTGAGTAATTGTAAGTCTGGACACAAATTTTTAGGCATTATTATATAACAAAATTAATAGAGCATTCCCCTAGATATTCCCATAAAACTTCTAAATATGGAGTCAAAGGAAATAATTAAAGAGACCTTCATGTTAAGTTAACACCAGGTTAGAATAATGATACAAATCCTTTTCATTACTAACTTTAGAGCTCTAGCTATGGACCAAAGTGATGCTAGTAGACTCTTTTAAATGAATTGTTCTATATAATCATCACAGTAACATGGGGAGGTAAGTAGTTATTACCCCTGTGTTATGGATGAGGCATGTAGATTTATAGTAGCTGAGTAACTTGCTAATCATCAGCTAATTAGAAGGTAAATCTGAGTCTGGACTCAATCTTTCTAATTTTGGAATTCACACTTCTAACCATGGGGCCACCCTGGAAGTCAGAGAGAAAGATCTTCACTAACATCAGAAGAATGTATTTGCCTTGTATTTGTCACTTTTATTTTAAAAGATATTTTTCTTTAGTGATGTAGTTTTAAAGCCCTGATGAATTAAGCTGGATTTTATAAGCACAGAGTCTTCTCTCTCTCTCTCTCTCTTTCACACACACACAGGCGCATGCACGCACACACACAAAAGCAATGGGAGAAACAGGAATCCCTATATGTAAATCCATTCTACAAAAGGATTTTCAAGCCTAATCACTTAGTGAGCCTACATAACCATTTGGACCATAAAATCATCCCCAGCCCCTCACTCTGTATATCACATATTTATGATTTCCTCCAAATACTAGGACTCAATTCTTGCTTCATGACTATGTTTGGAACTTCACTGCTATGTTTTTGGCTCTCCTACACAACCAAGAATGGTGGGCTGGAGCCCCTTTCCTTGATAATCTCATTTGTCATGGCTACTACTTGGAGCAATGCTGTCCCTAACAAGCAACCTGGTCATTTCTTTTTCTATAGCCTCTACCTCTCTAGATTTCCCTTTTTATAAGAGTCCTTTTCTCTAGTCTCTTTAAAATCCCTTTCCAAATTCACCTTCAGAGAACTGTCAGCAATCGACTCTCTCCCAGCTTCCATGACTCATTTTATTTTATTTACCTCTCACAATCCTAAATTGTGCGTCCCGTGTAACAGAGGATGCTGTACTGCTTTGACTGGGTTTGTTCCTTTTTGATTTCTGGTTCTTGACTGGCAAGGTGACACCAGGTGAGGCTGGCCAGACTCCTTTTCTGTCACGGTAAAGCTCCGTGGCTACCAGTGGGCTTATCTATGGCCAGTTCCCTGCTTATGCTCCAGTGACAGACTCTGTCATCTGAAACTACTGGACTCACTAACAGCCCACAGAAGGATACTCGGAGTCCTTGGAGCCTCCGGGCACGGACTGCTACAGGGCTTCCTCCCCTTCCATGCCTGGCCCCCACCTTCTTGCCACTCTGTGACTTTCAGATTTAAAACCAAAGTCAGAGCTTACTTTCAGATGAGCAACTTGTGGCTCTTACACTGAGACCACTGGCACTGAAGGACTTTTTCCTTTCCCCTCTTTTTTTTTTTTTTAAGATTTTATTTATTTATTTGACACAGAGAGAGAAATCACAAGTAGGCAGAGAGAGAGGGGGAAGCAGGCTCCCCGCCAAGCAGCGAGCCCGATGTGGGGCTCGATCCCAGGACTCTGGGATCATGACCTGAGCCGAAGGCAGAGGCTTAACCCTCTGAGCCACCCAGGTGCCCCATCCCCTCTTTTCTTATCTTTGTTCTCTTAGTTAGATTACAGCTTTCAGAGTCTCCTCTTCCACCTCCCCTCAAGGTGCACGTGTACGTACACACGTACTTACGTACTTACAGTACTTACGTACTTACATGCACAGGTGCACACACACCTTCTCCCCTGGTGTGGGTGTGGGGAGAGTGTGGAAAGATGCCCGCCCCCAGGCTTCTCCCTCTCCACACCTAATCTCTTTGAAATGTAGAGGACTGAGAAGTTTCCTTTGATATTCATTTGAGTGTCTTCATATCTTGGTTCCTTTTTGCTTTTACATCTTTTATTCATGTGCACCCTAAATACCCCCATTAAATTATATAATCATCGAGGACAGGGACAGCATCTGTGATTCCAGTTGGGGCTTTTTTCCTCCACTTCTCAGGCTGTAGCTCTCATGCTGAGCTCTCCCGACTTCCTTTGTCTGGGCAACTTTAAAAATCCAGAGGAATGGTGAGCCTGGCCTCCAGACCAGACAATGCACACAAGTGAACGGAATGGGAATGCTCAAATGACAAGCACCCCCTTTGGAAGGAGGAATGATCAGGTTTATGGGTCCTCTTGGATTTAAGTGACTTAACACTGCCACCTACCTTGGAAATATCCCTCGTCTAGTCATTAAAACCACACTCAGAGGCCCAGATGGTAGGATCCAGGTCTGCCTTGGTCACTTCCCAGATTATTTAACACCTCAGAGCCTCAGTTTCCCCATCTGTAAAATCCAAATAATAAGGATGCTACTTCAGATCTAAAGATCATGTAAGTTCATGACTCATATTAGGTGTTCCACAAATGTCAGAGATTTTTTTATAGTTCATGGATCCTAGAGTTTATGGGCCTTTCTGCCACTCTCCAAGGCCTTAAAGATAGTTAAGAAGTAGTCCAAACAGTGACTTTATCATTATGGGGATTTTATCACAATCTAGAAATCCACGAAGAAACTCATGAGTAGAATATGGGCAAGTTTACATATTAAGCAGCCTTTCTGGCAATTCAGCAAAAAAAATGCTCTGAAGGGGGGTGGGGTATGGTGCGAAAAGAAAAAAAAATCCCTTTGAAATAACGATTTCATCTTTTGTTCTGACCTGTCTCAGGGTAAAGAAAAGCTAATTCAGAAAGTCCCTGGAGCTGAGCAAATTTCTCCACCATCAGCTCCTGGGCTGTGTCAGCAAAGCCAGGTTGGCCCGCAGGGAACCTGAGCCCAGAAATCTCCCGAAGGCTGCTCTGCTTCTGCAGGAGGCCACAGCAGAGGGCATCAGGACCACCGCCAGGCCCGCCCTCTTTGGCATGGAAACCTGGGCTCTGCTCCTGTGGGGCAGCCTCCCTCCTTCCCTTGTTCTCTCCCTCCTGGATATTAAGCTTAGACTGGTTTCATCCACTTTATCATCTCATTTGCTTTCTGATCTGATCTCGGGCTGCCATGTGGCTGATCAAAGGCAGATGTAAACTCTCATCTTCACAAAGAAGTCCCTGTATTCAAACAAACATGTTAATTTATCTCTTTTTGCCTGCAGTTACCTTCTCTTGCTCCCTCCTACCATTTCTCACTATATTCATTCACTCCCCGTGCACCCTCCCGCTATTTACACTTTCTTTCTCCTCCCTTTTTATGACCTTTTTATTCTCATTTGTCTTTAAGAATCTTTCCTTTCTCCAGCTCATATTCTATTGTCGTTTAAAATAATAAAATGGCTTTTACCCCCCCTTCTCATCCTCCTTATATTTGAAAGAAAAAAAAAATCAGTTTCTTTTTAAGCCTCAGACACACTCTTATTCTCGGCAGCCTAATTTGTTTTTAACGGGGGCATATGTTATAAAATCCCAGCGCTGCCTCTTCTTGCCTGCCTTCCCCCCTGCTTCCATCGTTCCTGCCTCCCCACTCTCTGTATCCTTGTCTGTCCCTCCTGCCAGGATGTGTCCTTCTCCCTTGTCCTTCCTTCTTTCTATCATTCTGTTCTTTTTCTGTCCCTTCACTCTAGGAGAGAGTCACCCTTTGGCTGTCTCTCCAAATTCTGCCATGCCACTGCTTCCCTCTCTGCTGACTTTATGCTGAGTTGCTACTTTCAAGGTTCTGAAATTCAGTAAATCCTTGATAGTCTGCCCTAATTTGGAGAGAAGGTCAATCGGAAATAATAAGCCCTTAACGGAATATTTTAGAAAAATCTCCCTGTTGAAGGCTATTAAGTGGATACAATACGATTGTTGACAAAGAATCAAGAAAGCCGTTTACAGAACCACAAATCACAATTTGCTGAGTTCCCAGGGCTGTGGGTGGTTCAGAGCTGAGCAAGGCTTGCCCCCTTGCCCTCGAGGAGTTTAAAATACTCTACAGAAAATACAGCAGGCTTGTATATGGCCGTAATAAAGGCAGAATGTGTGAGGAGCTGATTCATTTGACAAATATTAACCCCTACACTGAGGCCAGAGCTCTGGAAAACTGGAAAGGAATCCATATGATCTTTGCCCTCATGGCACTTAGACTCTAGGGAGGATCAATTTACAGTTAAATGATGACCCTGCAAAGCAAAAAACAAACAAACAAAACCCTTAAGATTTAGGATAATAAGCAGTTCCTGAAGAAAGTGATCCATGCAAGTAGGAAGGTAGGGACTGTGTCATACAAGGATGCCATTGGATCTAGTCTTCAAAGACTGCTTCACCTTTGAAAGTTGGCACAGAGATTAAAGCAATGCAAGGACCACATGGAAAATCAGGTTTGTCTTCATGGCAACTTTAGTTCACTGTGAGACTACAGGAATCCTTGGTTGAGGATTCTGAGTCCGAGTCTAGGTTTGCTGAGATATTACATGAGCTATTATACTCTGATGAGTCAGCAGTCTTCCCTTTGGACTCAAGCAGGGGAAGTAGAGTCATAAGTGCCTGCATGTGACTTTGTGCATGCTGGAGACAGCAATGCATGAGCAAAGTTCAGAGGTAGGAAAGTGGCTGGGACTTTAAGGGGGAAAAGGGAGTGGCCCAACGTGGCTGTTGGAGAGACTGTGAAGGGAGGCACTGGAGGTGACACTAGGTAGCCAATTGCCATATCGTGGAGGACACTGAACGCCATGTATAAAGATTGAACACGTACGATTTTTGAGCCAAAGAGGACAGAACCAAATTTGTGCCAAGTCTATGGGAGAGGGGAAATATTAAATGAAGAGAGACCAATCAGGAGGCTGCTACAATAACTCAGCAAGTGATAATAAGAACTCATAATAAGTATGATGGTAGTGGATAGAGGAATTTGATTTATGCAATATATCTATGATAGCATCTTTTCAAGAGAAAGGGAAGGAAGAATCAGAAATTAAATGAAGTTGGCTACAGTGGTGATGATGCCAGTAACTATGCGAGGGAGGACAGGAGCAGTTTTTAGGAGAGACGCTGATAGATTTGGTTTCATTCATATTGTATTTGGGATATTGGTGGATAGAGAAGCAATAGAAGAAAGCAGAGAAGAGGAGAATTAGACCACTTGAACACATTTTTGGGGCAAAATTATATATGCTCAGAAGCTGAAAATCCATACCTTCATTCAGCAAATATTTACTGAGACCCTACTATTTGCCAGTGAGATGAAGTATGGCCCTAGAAAGTAGGATGTTGTAGATAAAACGTCAATGGCTAAAAAAAAAAAAAAAAAAAAAAAAAAAAGTCAATGGCTGAAAGAGTGAGCAGGAAAAGTTGACAAATACCTACTATTGGGTAAGTTCATTCCACCAGAATGGAAACCATCTCAATGTATTCCAGAGGCTGTGAAAGACAAACTAAGTAGGGAGAGAATAAGAGGAAAAAGACCCTAGGAGACCCAAAGGTTTTAAAGAATGCAGCAATTCATTAACAAATAGGTAAGAATCAGCTGTGCTTAGCAAATGCATTATTTAAATGCAAATGATGCTGCTAATTGTCTGCACTCAAGTAGGCTAAGAGGAGGCCTCTAATGCTAAGAAGGCAAGCAACCAGAGGGACCTAGTTTTGTAATTACTCTGCCACTTACTAGTAATATTCCTTGGGCATGTTACTTAATAACGGAGTCTCAGTTTCCTTCTCTACAAAACAAGGAAAATTACATTTACTTCATTGTGTTATTGTGAGGATTAAAATTAATGTGCATAAAACGCCTAGAACAATAAATGGCAGCTATTATCGTATTTTTTACAATTGGTTAGTCTAACACTTCTTCCCCTGTTTCGAGTCAAGTTCTGTCACCAAGTTTCTGTATAAGTAAACTATTTGCGCATCCTAACGAATAGTCTCTAGTAACAGCTTTGTTGATCTGATGATAATATGTCCTCTACGCTGCTAGTCCCTGACCCTGTCCACCTGGCAACAATTCTGTACTACAAATGCATCCTTATGCAATTTCATTAGAGGAGAAGATGGGAAGAGTGAGCTGAGGCAGAGCAGAATCATTCTTTGTTTTCACATCAGATAACAATTGTTCATCAAATCTCATTCTGCTCTACCTCAGAGAGTCAAATCAACCTCCCACAGAAAAATTTCTAAGTCTTTATATTAACCATTATCTATAATTCCATCCCCTACCTTCACCAACTAAATTTACTCCATGCCCCCTCCCCATATTCTTGAAATCAGTTCACAGCATCCTAGCATTCATGGTGCCCCCTCTTTCTCACAGCCCCTCTAAAGGGTCCTATCTCTTGAATCAGGTCCTGTGTCCCACTCCCATTCTGCTACCCCGTTCAAGACCCTTGTTACTTTGAACTGATTTCTAGGCTACAGCCTGTTCTCTATTCCAGGCTTCCCTTTACACTACAAAGGAGATCAAATTATGTCATTCTGTCACTTGTTAACTTCCATTAGCCCTGTACATTGCCCACAGGATAAAATCTATACATTTTAGTTGAGCTTGATGGCCCTTTATATTCCCAACCTAGCTATCCAGTCTATCTTTTGCTCCAGTTTCCCAAATATGTAATATTATTTACTAATTCAAGTCATCACACATATTCCCTTCACATGTAACACCTTTCCACAACTTGTTTGATATACAAACTCCTACTCATTCTTTAAAACCCAGTTTAAGGGGCACCTGAGTAGCTCAGTTGGTTAAGCGTCTCTTAGTTTTGGCACAGGTCATGTTCTCAGGTCTTGGGAACGAGCCCTGCATCAAGCTCCGTGCTAAGCGGGAAGTCTGTGTGAAGATTCTCTCCCTCTATCCCTCCCCCCACTCACTCACGTACAGGTGCGCTCTTGTGCGCACACGCGCTCTCTCTAAAATAAATAAATAAATCCAGGGGTACCTGGGTGGCTCAGTCAGTTAAACATCTGTCTTCGGCTTAGCTCATGATCCCAAGTTCCTAGGATGGAACCTGGCATCAGGCTCCCTGCTCAGTGGAAAGCCTGCTTCTCTCTCTCCCTCTGCAGCTCCCACTGTTTGTACTTGCTCTCTCTCTCTCTCAAATAAATAAATAAAATCTTAAAAAAATAAATAAATCTTTAAAAAAATAGATAAAACTGACCTTAAATGCAACCATTAGTAATAGAGATTGATGATAGCTCCGGAATACTACAGTTCCATCCTTACTTAGCCAATCTATAATCTTGAGAGGTTCTTAAGGGAATTACCATGTAAGTTAAGGGTAAGCAAAAGGATAGTTTATAACTTGGCTTTGGCCTAAAATCCTAAGGGAAAGCCCTGGGTTGGTTACCCTGAACAAGACTGGTTTGAACTCAATTATTTTACTTGGACAGCATAACTGACTTTTTTGGTGGGATTTCATTCTAGTTTCTAGCTGCCTTTCTAAGAGTTTGAGAGAAAGGGAAGGGTGAGAGTTCTCTTTTCTAAAGCGGTAAGGTCATGAGCCCTTACTTATCCTCACAGTCTCACAGGAGAATAGATATAGGGCTATTTACCCTATCAGAGGTTCATGTTTTATACTAGACACACCAAGACTTCATTCTTTAGGAAACCTAATCCAAAAAATATCCCTGAACATGACAAATTTATAGCAGCTCTCCTTCTCCCAAGGATGAAGTGATATGCCAAGAAGGTACCAACATTAACTGCCCTTGAGATTTCTTCCCTCTCTCTACTCCCCACTGCCTTGTATGTATGAACTGCTCTTTCTTTCATCTGAGTTCCTTTAGTAACCTGGTCATCCCTCTCTGATAGTATGCACATTTTCTATAATTATTTTTAAATATACATCTTACCCACCCAACTATCATTTTTAAGAAGGCAGGAATTGTATTTATCTTATAGCTCTACATGTCCAGTGCCTAACACTGGGAAACCACTAGCTCATATGGTGTCTTAATGCAACTTCCTCCCAGTGGATGTGGCCTGTGCTTCAGGAGGAGACAGTGGATTATATTTTAGTCCCCCTACCCTTACAGTCTGGACATCTGGTACAGGCCACAACTTGGACAACTGTATGCAGAACCCTCTATCAGCACATAAGAGGAACTCTTTAAATATTTTTGAACAAGTGAATAGAGCATAAAGGAATTACTTTGGAGTGTGAGGAATACAGTGACAATGTAAAGACTGAGAAACTATGAGGCATAAAAATAAACAGAATTTGTGACTATGATCATTAATAATCCATAAATTTTAGAAAGCCCTTAAATATGTGAAAGCAAGAAGAAGGTCTTAAATCTCAAAGATTTTTATAACTGGAAGTATAGCAGCTATATGTTCCAGATATTCTAGGATAATCCATATTTCAAATCTCCCATCTTATTGTCCCCATAAGGGTAACTGTACATGTCAGAGCATATGTCCTAATATGGGGCTCAGAAAACATGGTCACTAACTAGAAGGTATATTTGATTGATTTTTGCTCGATCTTCTCATTTTACAGATGGAGAAACTGAGATCCATAGAGGCTAATCAGGTCACTTTAAATCACAGAGGAAATTAATTATAAAACCAGAATTTAAAACTAGTCTCCTGACTCCTAATTTATTGTTATTTTTTATTTTATGCTATAACTCAACATAGCCCTCTGAAAACTTTTTGTTTTTAGCTAAATGGATATCCCGCTCATACTACGATCTTTTCCTGGGATAGGATACACTGCACTACCACAACAATCCAGTATTTCTCCCTCCAAATTATAAGGAGTCTCTGATGTCATATATGGAAAGGTACCTGAGACAAACTAAGCCTATATTTTTGGGCAAGATTGGGGAGGAGACAGTGAGTGCCTTTATTAAGGCTGATGGTACAAAAGGGACATACTCACTAGGTGATGCTTCTTAATCACTATATTCTAAACTCTATATCTCAAAAACCCCACGCTTCCTGGTGTCAACATCATCCAAGGTACTTTCCAGGATAAAAGAGGAATATGAGAACATCTGGTAGGGGATGGCTCAATATGAAAAAGTACAGGGAATACCTAGCAGCCAATCTGAAAGTGCCATTTATAAAGAATTTATCACATAGGGAAAGTGCATATGAGTTATTAAGAAAAAAGAAAGAGTAGGTAAATTGAGAATAATTAATACTAACATATTATGGACACTGTGGTACAAAAAAAAATAGTGATGTGCTTAAAATTAAGGTGAACCCACCAATACTACTGACTGAGGGACTCATGCAAGTTAAAAACTTGAAAATGTAGAGAGAGTAGTTTTATAAAGGAAGGAGTACAGGCAGAAGGGAATGTGAAGCTGTTTCCAATGGTGTAATGGGAGAACAGTGGTCAAGTCTTCAATTTAAGTGGATAATGTGACTCTAAGCAACTTGTTTAGCTTCTTTCGGCCTTAGTTTTCATACTCATAAACACAAGAATTGGGCTCCATGAACTCCAATCCCCTTTTCAGGCTCTAATTCTTCATGATCCCAATTGAACCATGATCAGCCTTCACTAACTTGCAGACAATGTTATTTGTAATAAAGTGACTAAAAATGTGGAGGGTTGTGTTTACCAGATGAACAGAACATTACAATTTCTAGTGTATATTCTGGTCTAGGGATTGGCAAACTTTTCCTGTGCAGAGTCAAACAGCAAATATTTTAGGCACTGTGGGTTATATGGACTCTATTCAATTCTGCCACATGAAAGCAGCCATAGGCAATATGTAAACAAAGGAGTGGGGCTATGTTCCAGCAAAACTTTATTTACAAAAACAGGTAGCAGACTGAATTTTGTCCACAGGGCTTTGTTTGTCAACTAGAGTATGGGAAATGGATTTTACATCATTTAATGTAATCATTTTAAGTATTTTTTTTTAAGATTTTTATTTTTATTTATTTGACAGAGAGAGAGAGACTGGAAGTAGGCAGAGAGGCAGGCAGAGAAAGAGGGGGAAGCAGGCTCCCTGCTGAGCAGAGAGCCCGTTGCGGGGCTCGATTCCAGGACCCTGAGATCATGACCCGAGCCAAAGGCAGAGGCTTAACCCACTGAGCCACCCAGGTGCCCCACTATTTTAATCTCCATATATTTATATATTATACATGGTAAGAAAGCACTAAGCTTTTGAAAAGAAACAAGCAAGCACCCTTGATAATCCATACAGACTGCCACATTATACAACTCTAGGGGCCACCTTTCACAATGACGTTATAGGACACTCTAGAATTCTATATAGTATAATGTCAGTGGGAGGCATGTAAAACATCTAGGGCCCTACTGGTGGTACAGTAACACTAACAGCTTGAAAGTAGAAATTGGTGTGAAGGAAGGAAAAGAAGAATCTGAAAAAGGAGTGCACTGGAATAGAATTCCTACTCCCCTCAGGAGTTCTAAGCCTGCCTTCTCCATCCTATTTCTTCCCCACTCCCCAAACAAAAGGTTCCTATCTCAGGAAAGAAAAAGCGTATCAGTCATCTAAACTTGAAGTGAATTTAACAATGAATGACCTTTCTCAGAAATGTTTTTATTTGAAGATTTCTTAATTACTGGAGGTAGTCCAAGGAACATTAGAAGGTACTCCTCAAAGTATAGCACCCTAGCTGCTTGCTACTTTATACTTCTAGAAAGAACATTTATTTTGAGGTCTTATCCCCACAGCAAATCACAGGTTCTAGCAGAAGTTACTAATGAGAGTAAACTTATATCCCTAACCATAGCTGATCAACTCAAGGATGGACGTATGAAAAAAGACAGGCTAATCAGAGTTCTTCCCTAAGATATTTCAAACCAGAGTTTAGGAAGAAGAGTAAATGCTTTCTCTGGTAGAGCAAATGTAAAATGAGCTCTCTGTCACCAGCCGCATATGTGCCCTACCATGTGCATGAGGCAAGCTGGAGAGAATAAAGCCAACATGCAGTGAAAAGTTGAGAAAAGAAATGAAGTTTGGGGGACAGTCTTATCAAAATTTGTAGTTGTGCTTCAGGACCCCCCTGCTGCACCCCTATCTTTCTCAGACTGGGGGAATGCCCTCGGTATCTTTCTAATAAACTCTCTTTTTGCTAATTCAAATAGAGTTTTGCTGCTTGTAACCAAAATGGATCTGAAAAATACTGTCCTGTAACTACAAGGGTTGCTTTTTTTTTTTTTTTTTTTCTTTTCCCCTCAGATCTGTACTCTTGTCTCAGATCTTTAGGCTTCCTTATCCTCCTTTCCCTGGTATTATCCCAAATCCTGCTGATTGAGGAAAAGTTAAATTCTCTGCCACTGTGCATCATGCATCAACCCTACCCCATACTTATGTCTAGATGCTAAATAGGGATTTTGTGGTATGGGCACTTTTCTAGTTTGACAGAAAATTCTTTATCTACAGACTTTGGGTATGACCACAAAGATTTCAATCTGCACCCATTCCCCCAATGGCCCTCAGTTATGAAAGACACACAAAGAGCAGTAACTAAACACATGACAGGTCACTCACCTCACCAAAGGGCAGGGAAGAATCATTAGCACTTCAAAAGCTTCAGTAATCAAATTCTATGTTAGCCAACTGTAAAAACACCAAGGTCCTAGAAAGGTCAATCCCACCATTTTGTTATGTTCTCATTGCTTAATTGGTTGTCATTTTAATGAGCATACATCTGCATGGCACAACTTTGAAAGGTTACCAAAGTGCTTATGGTGAAAAGCACATCTCCTCTTACCCTTGCCCCATCCCCTGGCCAACAGTTGGTCCTCCTTAATGGCAACAGGCCTTATCAGTTTCTTAAATGTGTCCAGAGATATTTGGTATATTTATAAATACATATATGCACATATACAGTTTTGTACAAATGCTAGTATGACAACACATACTATTTTGCTCTTTGCTTTTTTCATATAACTAATATGTCTGTTCTCACCACTTGGAATGAGGCATATGTTATCTGAAGAACTGAATCTTCTGGTCACGTGCTTGGGAGTAATACATATAGTCACAGATGAACAGAGGTAAACACTTTCTGATGTCTCTATTAGACACACTCTGTTTTCTCTTAGCACTGCTATAAACTGAGGCATATTAAAATTTTTAAGAGTTTTGGTTTTTTTTTTTTTAAGCAAACTTTGATTTGAATTCGGCGGCATCAAACGAGAAGTGGTTAAGAGCCCTCTACTTACAGGAGCTAGAAGAAAGACTTAGGAAGAAGACAAGAAAGTAAAACAAAGAAATCATTTGATTGGCTATAGTGGAAGTGGTTGTCTTATTTGAGAATGCCTAGTTGGCTGTTTGTGACTGGTTGTCCTTCCTTGGTTTTGCTCTCTTACATCTTGAGGAATTTCAGGCTTATTGTTTTGGTTTGCTTTCTAGGCTTTCAAGACATTAGAGCCATCTCAATCTGATGGCCTCTTTGTTTAATTAATTTAATATCACCAACAGCAATTCACCTAAAGGAGGAAGCTCAAATGGTAAAAATACAATATTGAAATCTGGAGATAAGATAAGATAAGATCAGATCAGATCCCAAGTGTGAACCTTGATTCTCAAGAGTTTAAAGTTTGAAGCAACAAATTTCTTTATATAAGTGAGCTGTGGATTTCAGTCCCTTATGGAACTGAGTAAGCTATGGCTGCTGGGTTCCAAGCCATTTTACTAAATTAACAAAGAACAATTCAATGATGGGTTATTGAAAAAGTATTAGAGAGTTTTCTTCTAAACTTTTGCAGTTGACATCATGAGAGAATAATCTCCTTGGTCATAACCAAACCCAGGTCTAGATGGAACATTAGTTTATTCTTATATGATCATTCATTTGTAGGTTCTTTTTAAAGGGATATAACTTTCTGCAGCTCAAGAGCCTTATGAGACAGTTTAAATGACCAATTTTAAGTGATTTTTATCCCCTCTTTAGAAAAGACAGTTTGAAATCTTTCTCTTCCGTTGGGCAAATCACTCTATAAAGGAGGACAGCTGTGACATTTATCATCATTTAGATAGATTGGAGTTTCAAAGCATGCACTGTCCTACATCTAAGTCCATCATAAATTTTGCATAAGTTTCTTTGTCTGCTCTGAGAAGCTAGTCTGACCCTTGGTAGTGCTGTCCCTGGTCTTTCCTTTTACAGTCCTCCCTTACTTCTGTCTTTCTCTCCCTTCATTTTAATAGTCTTGTCTTTACCCTAATTGGCCTTACATAAACCATAATAATTGAAGAGTTACTTTATAGTCATGGCCAAGAAAGTACTAATAGCTGCCTGACTTATGCCGGTTCTATGGAACCTCTTACCCAGTCCATCTCCAAAGAAAATTACGTTCTTTGACCTTCCTTCCCTCTTCGCATCCCTTCTGTCCGTGCAACACAATGACCCCCTGTTGCATTGGACTGACTAGAGTCCCTCTATGCAAGGTTTCAGGTAAGTTTGCATTCCCTCCCATGGAAATAAATGTAGACAAATCTCTCCCTTTCCTCCCTACCCTTCCTGTATTTGTTATGTAACAAAGTCAACTGAAGTCTCCCTCAGCATGGTTCTATTAGCATTTGGAATAAGGGAGATACTGAAGTCATGGTGTGTAGATTACTCCTCTGAAGACAACACCATGAGATTCACAGCTTCTTTGCTCTCCAGCAGCGTTCCACAGTATAATCAGCTCAGGTGCATAAATTGTGTTCACTGCATTGAGTTAGAATCTCTATGTTAACTATAGTGAGATTATATGTCTCAGGTAGATAGTCTTGTGTTTCTAATTCATCTTGGCATTCATTTAAACATGAACCAGGCTCTCTATTCCATATCATTTTCTTCCAGGCAGAAAGCTCCCACTCAAGGACACTACACTTTCTAAAGCCTTTGTGCTCAAAGTCAAGCTGTTTCCTTTAGCTCCCTTTTGAATCAAGGAAAGCAATGGCCCTTCCTCTTTGAGCCCCCAGATCTATTTTTCTGCTTAAGATCAAAAGTATTGACAGGTTCCTAAATTCCTCTATTCAGTTGGTGCTTCTCAGAATCTACCCCCAAAATTTTTGAATGGGTTTTTCCTTGTTCCTGAGATGCAGCATGCTACATAGCACAACTAAGCTCAGGCTCCAATCTCTGAGTTTCCTTTCTCCATGATGACATTCCCCTGGTAGTCCTTTCGCTAAATGTCCCCTCCATGAGACTAGCTAACAAGGTCCTCTCATCTTAATTGACCTCTCAGAGGTTCACTTTTCTCTAGGTAGCCCCAGGGTCTCTCAGACTCTCACTATTCCTTCTCAATAATCCAGCCAGCATCAGTAGCCCACATGGATACCACTTAGCTCAGAACTGCACAAGCACGAGCATAGTAAAGTCAAATTATATCTACACAGTAGATCCCCCAGTAGTGCCCTTCCCCAGCAACATTTACCATTTCAGATTTCACATTTACATTGTGTCTCAGCTGCTCCAAAGTCTAGAGGAAGCCAAATGACCTTGGGAAAGTTTTTTTTTTAAGATTTATTTATTTATTTGAGTGTGTGTGTGTGTGTGTGTGTGTGTGTGTGTATGTGCAGGGGGAGGGGAAGAGACAGATGGAGAGAATCTCAAGCAGACTCCCCACTGAGTATGGGGCTGATGCAGGGCAGATCCCATCACCCTGAGATCATGACCTGAGCTGAAATCAAGAGTCTAATATTTAACCAACTGAGCCAGTCAGGTGCCCTGACTTTGGAAAAGTACTGATATTTGTTTACCTTCCTGAGTTATTCTCAAGAAGTTCATATAATCTATTTTAAATATCTGATGGACTAGTTCATGATAAAATGCTAATAACTAGAAACAGGCCGGTCAGAACTTTATATTCATACTGACCTGGCTTTTAGTCTTGGTTTAGCCACTCTCCATTTGTTTAAACTTGGGCAAGTTAGGGAACTTCCCCATCTTCAGACTCATAACATGAAATGAACATACTTACTTCTCATCTCTCAGCAGCAATAGCAATACATCAATGTTTCATGTAGCAGATATTCAACAAATGTTATGTCCCAACTTTCCTCTCCAGGGTATTTGTGTTATTTTAAGGGGGATACAGTGTCTTCCTCAACAGGATGATTCCACAAAGGCTCAGAAGGATTCTGTTGGAGGACTAATTTTGGACCAAGTCCTTGCCAATGTTTCTGACATTAGGTAACATCTTACTCTAGTTAATAAAGGAGGACAGCTCTGCTGTTAAGACCCTCACTGGCCACACTTTCCTATCATTCCTATCATTTCCTGTCATTGCTGAGCAAGTAAGTTTTTGCAATTTCTTTTCCTAAAGTCTATGTTTCTGATTATATACTTGCAATAAATATTTCAAAATTTAGAATTTGGGACTTGCTGTGTAACTGAAGATATTAAATCACTGGACAATCAAACTGCATCCCCCAATGTAGAGAAGGACTCTACTACACTGATTTCTTCACTACTCCTGCAGCAGTCACTTTATTTCTCTGTCCAGAACCTACTCTACCTCTTCTGGCAATAGATTCTGTGCTCTTGACCGCAGGAGGGGGCACGCGAACCAAGGCAAATCAGTAATATTGCCCAACTGTCTGGCCACTGAGATTGGCCTACGATAAATACATGACCCAGGCAGAGACTTGTTCCAAGATATTTCTGGTTTGAAGAGGCAGATATCATATCTTTCCTCTGTGATAATAGACCCTCTGGGAAGAGTTCAGAGATGAAAGTGGTCATGTTCTTTGCCATATGGAGAAGACTTGTCTACATTTGGAAAAGATGAGGACACCATGTGAGAGAAACTGACCTGAGATAGACAGAATCCTGACAGCATCACAGACCACCGATCCAGCAGTTCTTGAGGCTGATGTCACCCTTCCTGTGATGTGTTCCATGAGCAATAAATTCTCCTTTACCTTAAATGAGAATCATGTAATTTGTAAGTAAAAAAGTTCTTAGTAATGAAATTTCCAATTAACTTGCCCCAGCTCTATAAGAAGAAACAGAATCCCCATCAAAATAAACAGGCTGGTCTATGCTATGAGAATCCACTCATAACCCTGAGCAAGAGCCAACCTTGTCCTTTCCTACTAATCTCCTTCATGATCCTCTCTCCTTTCTTCTGCTGGCTCACTTCATCAGTTTACCCCACCTGCTATCCCTTCCATTCCTTTAGGTGTTTTCATCTCTCTCCTCAAACAATTTTAGTTTCGTATAGTCTAAAAATGCCTTCCTTTGTTGCTGGCTAAGCATACCATGTCATCTGATCTGGATACACTGCAAGAAGAAACAACATCGACATCTCAGCAAATAACAAAGGCTTATTTATTGCTCATAATAAGTGCACTACAAAGCAGGGTGACTCTCTAGAACAAATATCTTCCACGTTGACAACTTGGTGTCCCAAATAAAGAATACTCCACCATACTGTAATTGTACAATATACAGCAATTGTAGCGTGTGCAGCTTCTGTGGCTAGCACCCACGGGACACAAAAGGATGGAGAACTGCACACCAGCTCCTTAAAGGCTTCTGCCTCAATGCTGATATATGTCCCTTTTGCAGACATTTTACTTGCCAAAGCAACATCTATGGTCATGTCTAACTTCGAGGATTCTGGGTGGGGGAGAATTGGATATGGGTATTTGATGTTGCCACCACATCTCTCTCCTTTGTTTTACCACTAGAATTCTCAAGAAATTAGACCAAAATCAATGCTAATTTTTTTCACAAACACTCAATCCTTAACTCCTTGCAGATTGCCTCTGTGTTGCTACATTGAATTAGTCAGTCTGGGTGAAGTAATAATCTCCCACCAAGCCCCCCAAATACCAGGCACTTACAATAATAACTCTTTCTTTCTTTCTTATGTCATGTACAGACCGCAGGTTGGTTGCAGTTCTGAGATCTAGGCTAAAGGAACAGCTCTCATGCTTCTGCTTAGACATGACATTCTTCACATGTGTTCACCTGCCATTAGGTTCACCTGCCATTAGGCAAAGCACATCACACAAAGCCAATGAGGCTGAGACGTACACTCCCACAGGAGGCACAAAAGGTCACATGTCAGTGGGTGAGGATCTGCATACAAGGAAGCAGACAGGAACTGTGAGCAGTAATATAATCTGTCACAGTGCTATAGTACTATACCAGCACTATTCCGTTGGCTCTCACCTTTTCTTAATAGGGTCCCTCTTCTCATGTGGCTTTAACTATAACATCTGTAAAAAAAAATAGCATATAGATTACATTTCTGATACTATTGGTTTCTCTAAAGATTCAATTAAAAATTTTTAATCACCTGTTGGAAATCTACATGGTTTACATTGCAATTCCCATCACCACATTCCTAGACATGCCTTAAACATATTCCCTCAGATAAGCACTCTTTGGTACATTCCTATTTCTGTCTGAAGCAGCATAATTTTCCTGGTCCATCCTGTGCCTTATAACCTCAGTGGCATTCTTCAATCTTAATTATTTTTCACTCCCCACATCTTCTGAGTCCTCAAGTGCTACCCAATAACTTTTAGTAATATTCTGTTCTTTCCCATTACCTAAATCTAGTCTGATCCAGATACTTCTCACCTAGACAATTTCTATACCTTTCTTGATGTTATATCTCATAACCTTGACGTTTCATTCTTAAGTGTAATGCCCTTAAGAATTCTCACATTCACAGAGGGATTTCAAGAGTTTTCACTTCGGTATAGACTGGAATAACAAAAAACTGGAAAACCATGCGCATGCCCGTCAACATGAGAACTGATCAATTCTGGCATATTCATACAGCAGAATAATATACAACAGTGAAATAAAGAAACTAAAGCTACATATATTAACATGGGTGATGTTTATAATAAAATATGTGCTAAAGTAACAATATCACAAGAATATATTCAACATATCCTTTTGATAAATATTTCAAATCATGTAAATAATATCATTGTTTAGTAAAATAATGTAGTAAAAGTATGTTTCATTTTTTTTTTAAGATTTATTTAACTTAGAGAGAAAGAGCAAGAGCGGGGTTAGGTGGCAGCAGAGGGAGAGAGAATCTCAAGCAGATTCCCCAATGGGCACAGAGCCTGACACAGGGCCCAGTCCCATGACCCTGAGATCATGACCTGAGCCAAAATCAAGAGTCAGATGCTTAACCAACTGAGCCACCCAGGCACCCCTATTTTAAAAGCATGGAATTAATAAATACCAAAATTATCATCATGGTTATCCACAGGGGACAGGGAATGGGAGTGAGAAGGGGAATGTACCTAGAGAGGGGTATACAGGGGGTTCAACTCCATTTATCTTTTACTTCTTAACATGGACTATGGATACACAGGAGTGTTTTTTGTTTATTTTTTACTCTTGATGACTCCAATCTGTCAGAAATAGTGACACACTATAAAATGTTTAAATATCTACTAACTAATTTCTCTATTCTAGACTCTCCCTGTGACAAAGTATTCTGCACGTTGGTAAAACTAACCTTCCTAACATACCACTTTGCTTCATCTTCTATTTGCAAGTCTCCAACTATTCTCTAAGGCCTGTATGATAAACTCCATGCTCTTTGCATGTCATTCAAAGCTCCAAGAACCTGGAATCGTCCCTGTCCCTAGCTCCCTTATTCCCTTACCTGAAATATCCTTTCCCTTCCTGCCTGTTCACTTAAATTTTACCCTAAATATCTAGTCCACCCATCCTTCGCCCTTCAAACTTGCCTCAGCAGGTGGAATAGCTGGTCCTCTCTCTTATCTGGGGCTATTCCTCCATACGCATCCGTTGGCCTTTTTCTTCCACATCCTATGGGAGCACATTCTATCAACTTCCCCATATTCTTTTAACTCTCTGTGTTTTCTGCATTCCTTCGTCTCCTGTAAAATCTCCTTCATCAAGTGTCTCCCAGTCTACTATGGGGGTTGAGCATCTACCACTTTGCATTCTCAGTATATTTTTTAGATACTGTCAAGAATTGAAAAGAGTGAAAGATTTTACCCTACTTGCAAGCTAGCTAGTTAGTGTCCCATGGTTTCATGGATATTGACAGAAGACATGAGATGCCTAGTCAAAGACAAAGTGTTTTATTACTCAAAGTAAGAGGAGCAGCCAGAATATTCACTTTCCTTGTGCTGGTTCCCTGAGCCCCAATTCCTATTGGATGATGCAGAAGGTCATGTGACACCAGAACACTTGCTGATGTTACATTATAGGAAAGAAACTCTGAGCTTAGGGAACATGAATCTCTTATAATAGTCAGTAAGCATACCTGCCCTTTCCTCTGGAGGAAGACAATATCTATATCTTCCAAGGCTTCTTGCTAAAAAACTTCCCTTGAAAAGACACAGCTGACAGAAAGGCAATCAGTGTTTACCCAAAAGATAGACAGAAACATGAGAGACCCATGGAGAACTGTCTTCTAAAAGTTACTAGTCCTATTTTCCCAACTACACTGGAAAATCCTTGGAAGCAGGATTTGGCAAATATTTTCTTAAAGGGCCAAACAATAAATGTTTCAGGCTTGTAGATCACAAGGTTTCTGCCATTATACCTCAAAAGGAGCCAGAGACAATATGTAGAAAAATGGATGTGACTATATTCCAATAAAACTTTATTCATAAAAACAGGTGCTGGCTTCTACTTGAGAACAATGGAACACATCTTATTTATGTGCCACAGACTGTTCTGGATGCTAGTAGATACTTCAGTAAATAAAACAGATTAAATATCCACCATATACTCTACTAGAAGACATCAGCATACAAAATAAGTAAAAGATGGCTTGCCAAATGATAGCAAGTGCTATGGGGAAAAATAAGGCAGGAAATCCAAGACACCGAGGGAAGTGAAATTTTACATAAGGGGTTAGAGAAGGCATCCATTACTAGACAAACAATATTGCTGTATAAACAATTCTCAACAATAGAGAAGGTGACCTAGAGAAAAGCCCTGAAGGAAGTGCTAATATCGAGAAGAGCATTCCAGGCAAAGGAAACACACACTAGGCTGACAGCACTCCTGGCAGGTTTGAGAAGCTGGAGGGAGGCAAGGGAGGTGAAGCAGAGTGAAGGAGGGGGAGAACGGGAAGAGATGAGCTCGCCATTTAGCTGGAGGATTGCACGGATGAATAATCTGTACCGACTTGAATTTTTAGAGATAAATCTGCTGCTGTGGGAATAATCTGAAATAATCTGCAAAAGTGGAATGGAAATAGCATGACAATGATTTAGGGTGCCTTTAAAATAACCCAGGCAGTGACAATTGCTCAGACTAGAATGACGGCCACTAAATTCTGGAGAAGTTTTGAAAATAAAGCCAGTAGGACTTGTTGGTGCTTGGAGGTGGTCTGCGAGAGAAACAATGGAGTCAAGGGCTGCAGCAAAGTTTTTGGCCTGAGCTACAGAAAGAAAGGGACTGTTGCCACGGACTGAAATGGGAACCTGAACAGAGACACGGGTTTGGGGCAGATCCGGAGTTAGGCTTCAGAATGCTAAGTAGATACTTAGTAATATGTTAATGATAATAAGCTACCTACTTAAAGAGACTTGCCTAAAGCAAGCCCTGCGGCCCAGCAGTGTATCAGGAAACTGCAATTGCTTCATTGCTTAGTAGCCAGCATTCTCCCCTCCCCTCTCCAGAGTCCAGCCTGGCGGCCTCTACAGATGGGTCAGCTGGAACATTAATTCAGATCGCTTCTCTGGCCAAATAGACACAGAATGATGACAAGGGTCCTTTGTCCAGACTTCATCTGATGAAGGACAAATCCAGTAAATGAAGAAGAGGCTGTCTGCCTATCAAAATGCATATTCATTAAACTCTTTATCAACTGTCAGCCCGGAAGGGGGAATGACAGATTTTTAACAAGATAATTTGAGGAACATTCCCTAAACATATTGAACTAAATTGTCCCTCCTGTATCTGGGTTAGTGCCAGCAGTTACTGTCCACATCTTGAATTCTCCCCCAGGCTGCTTCACGGGGTCATCTGAGGAGTCCCCTCACACTGCTTAACAATCAGTGCACAAAGCTTACTTTGAAAGAAGGCAGGGGTTGCTGGCTCTAAAAGGGAATGCATCCCAACACTACAGCTGAGCTCTTTCCAGCCTAGTCTTTCATAGTCAGGCAATATCCCCCCAGGCAAAAACTCAGAGTAGAAGGTAACCTGGCTTGGCTCATGCTTGATTTTAGACAAGCATTTCTAAGCAAAAGCAAAGCCCCACTTCATGTGTATGAACAAAAGAATCCACACACCTAATTTCACCTTGTCCTGCAATGTGATTCATTCTTATGCATCTCCTCAGTGTTTCTCACACAGGGAAAGCAGCACTAACTTTGAGGAGAATGTTCCTACATGCAGAATTCTGTCCTTTCTCCAGCCTCAGTGTTGGAGGAGGTCAGGCAGCCTAGTCACCAAAGTGAGGCTAAATTTCAGGCAAAAGATTGGATGCCTCTTTGAAATATTTGAGGAGAGGGTGTATTCACCTGCAGGGAAAAAATAAAAGCTCCTTGACGTAGAAAGAAGACATTGGCCAGGATTTGACAGAACTGTAATGAGTATCAACCCAGGGGAGAACTAAGTTGACAGTTTTAGCATTAGAGACAGAAATGGAATGGACAGAAGAGAAAAGAAAGTTCAGTAAGTACTGAAGGAACAAAGGTACACTTGTTCCTTGAAGAGAAGCCATCAGAGCTACGCCATAAAATGTCTGCATAGAATGTGGGTGATTGGCCCCAAGAGGCAACATGCACACCTTGGAAACATTAAGATGCAAATCAGGGAAGTGTACCTATCCATAGGGATAAATTTTGAAGCAAGTAACAATTCCTGAATGAAACTGATAATAAGGATCCATTATCTCAAATAATAAGAAATCCAGGGTTAGAAGGATCCAAAAGTTGGTGTGGCAGCTTAACAATGTTAACAAAAAAACTTCAGCTTAATGCTGATTTTCTGCTCTACATAACTGTTCATGCATTGGCAGTTTCTCTCATTATCAGAAATTAGATGAAACAACTCTTGCATCCTATTCTCACAAAACAGTATCTAAAAAATAAGGAAGTGGGTTGGAACATAAAAGGTGTGGCTCTTTTAGTGGTGGTGGTCCGGTGGGGATAATACCAATTTCCCAGAAGACTTCTTATATCCCATTGACCAAATCTGAGTCATCTATCAGAGGAAATAGGATAGTTCTATTTTACTCAAATTAATCAAAATCTCATCCCCTGGGGTTGAGTACAGTTGCAGGAATAAAAGTGAGGTTTTATTTATAAGGAAGGAAAGATATCTGTTGGGTAGAAAACCATGAGTTGCCATATTTAGCTCCTTGCATTTCCCATATTCTATCTTAAAAAATACTTCTAGGAAGTAAAGATTTCTGCAGGAGGAAAGTTTGAGAAACAGATTCAGATTCAGTCTAAGAGAAAAAAAAAAAAGAGTGAAATAAAAACTTCTGTTTCTGGTAAAATGGTCTAAGTAATTGAGATGCAACACCCCAAGGAAAATAACAGTTAAAAAAAACTGGACAAGACATTAAAACCACCTCTTTGAAACTATTAAGAGCTAACAAAACAATAAAGAGTTATGAGGCCACAATTAAGAAGCAAATGGAAACAGATAAAGACAAAGCAGGCACTTAGGACCATGGTATCTGCCAGTTCTGAAAGAAGTAGCTGAAAGGCTCAGAAGTCCTCAAGGGGCACAGCACTTAGGAGTTCAGAACCTTCTCTGAGAAGCCAGATAAAACCACCAGGCTTTGTACTGGTAACATAAAATGTCAGGCAGTAGGAGGAAATCACAAATAGACCTTGCCTCGTCAGGTCTTCAGCTTCAAATCACCTCATTTCTGGAAACTTCAGGAAGGAGATCTGAAATGGCTGATATCTCTTCTGTCTGGCAGAAGCAAATAATATTCTTTGGAGGAAGATAACATAACTTTAGGCCTCTAATTACTCATTTTCTCATATTTTTAATTTGAAAAGATTTATACACATTATCATGCCATTTCACTTACCGGCAGGTGATCAAAACATCCTGACACATGAGGAGATGAGACAAGAGGACTGAAAAGCAAGAACAATGGGCAACAAAAACCAACCCAATGGGATCCAGTGGGTGAAGATACCATATATAGAATTTAACTATGTCTATTGTCTTCAAGGTAAAAAAGAAAATATCTCAAATTTTTAGAGAAAAGAGGAATTTTTAAAAAAAGAGTCAAAGGTAAACTCTAAAATAAAAAAAGTAGAAATTAGAAAAATTGATGGATGGGTTTAATAGCAAATTTGATACAGCTGATTAGAGAGTTAATGTACCAGACATTAAGTCAGAAGAAAATATCCTGAATGATGGAGAAAGAAGAGAATGGGACATATAGAAAAGATTATGCAAAATAAAGGAAACAGAGAGAGAAACCATTAATTAAGTGTAATTAAAATCCTAGAAGGAAAAGAGAAGAAAGAATAGACAAAGTAATATTTGAAGCAATAATGGCTGAGAATTATGCAAAACTAATGAGAAATATTAAACTATAGATGCCATAAGTACCATCAACAGTAAGCAGAATAAATAAAAAGAAAATTACACTACTTACAGTATAAAAAAACTGCTAAAAATTAAGATGAAGATAAATTCCTAAAAGCAGCTAGAGAACAAAATACTTTCAAAGTCTAACAATAATAATGGCTGACTTCTCAACAGAAATAAAAAACAGCTTATACCTTCAAATTTCCTTTTTTTTTTTAAGATTTTATTTATTTATTTGACAGAGAGGATCACAAGTAGGCAGAGAGGCAGGCAGAGAGAGAGAGGAGGAAGCAGGCGCCCTGCTGAGCAGAGCCCGATGTGAGGCTTGATCCCAGGACCCTGAGATCATGACCTGAGCCTAAGGCAGAGGCTTAACCCACTGAGCCACCCAGGCACCCCATATACTTTCAAATTACTGAAAAATATAATTGCCAAGCAAGAGTTACATAGCAAGTAAAAGGAAAATAAAAACATTTTCAGAGAAGTAAAAACCAAGAGCATTTTCAACATTACACTTGCGCTAAAAGGAAATACTAAAAGAAAGGAAGGAATAAAAAAGTGTTAAATATTTGGGCAAAATTGTTTATTGGCTAAACATATGAATAATGCTTCTAGGCTTTTAAAACTGTAGAGAATTAAAATACATGAAGCCGTAACACACAAGTTGAGAGGGAAAGCAAAAGGTTTTCAGATTCTTGCATTTTGCAGGAAGAGGTGAAAGTCCTAATTCACATTAGACACTGATAAATTAAAAAAACATGTTGTAATCTGTAGGATACCACTGAAGAAACTGTTACCAAAAAAGTATGTATCACCTTATTTACAGATGAGAGAAAATGTGATAATAAAAAAGAATCAATCCAAAAGAGGGGGCATTTCTTTGTCATCCACCATAAAAACAAAATAAAGGAGAGAAAGCATATGATTACCTCAAAAGATGTTGCAGAATGTATTTGGCAGCTTTCAGTATCATTTGTGATGGAAAACCAACCAAATTAGAATACAGCTTTACTGAGGTACAACGGACGTAAAATATACTGCACATACTGAAATTATTTGATTTTATAAGTTTTGACATGTACATTTTCCTATGAAACTATCACCACAGTGAAGCTAAGCACATCCAGCACCTCCCCAAGTCTCTTGGTGCCCTTTAATTGTTCTTTCTGCTCCCTCCCATAACCACTCCAGGCCCAGTCAATCACTCTACTGCTCTTGGTTGTTAGAGTTTTGTTTGCATTTTTTAGAATTTTACGTAAACAAGTCATAGGGTCTGGCTCCTTTCACTCAGCCTTATTATTTTGAGATTCATGTATTTTGTTTTATGCATCCATGATCCACTCCTTTTTATTGCTGAGTAGTATTCTGTTGTATGGGTATGCTACAATCCATTTATACATTCACCTGTTGATGGACATTTACACTGTTTCCAGTTTGGGGCTATCACAAATAAAGCTGTCATGAACATTTGTGTACAAGTCTTTGTAAGAATATATGCTTTCATTTCTCTTGGGTATGTACCCGTGAGTAGAATGGCTAGTTTTTATGGTTGGTGAAGTTTAACTTTTTAAGAAATTGCCAAACTGCTTTTCTGAAGTAGTTTTACTGTTTTATATTCCCATCAGTAACGTGTAAGAATTCCATTTCCTCCACATCTTTGCCAAAACTTGGTTATTTTCAGTCTTTTTTATTTTACCCTTTCTAGTAAGTATGCAGTGGTTTTAATTTCCATAATGATTAAGGATGTTGAGAATCTTTTTATGTTTATTTGACATCCATTTATCTTTGGTAAAAGACCTTTAAATCTTTGTACATTATTAAATTTTACTTTAAACATGACTGCATTTTGAAAGTTTATATATAAATATAAATATAAAGTGGGTACAATTCCTTTATCAGATGCATGATGGAAAAATATTTTATGCCAGTCTTTGCTTGTCTTTTAATTCTCTTAATGCATCTTAAAGAACTAAATTTTAATTTTGATGTTTACTGTTTTGGGGTTTTTTTTTAAGATTTTATTTATTTATTTGACAGAGAGAGAGATCGCGATTTGGCAGAGAGGCAGGCAGAGAGAGAGGGGGAAGCAGGCTCCCTGCTGAGCAGAGAGCCCAATTCGGGGCTTGATCCCAGGAACCTGAGATCATGACCTGAGCCGAAGGCAGAGGCTTAACCCACTGAGCCACCCAAGCGCCCCAAGTTTACTGTTTTTTTTCCTTTTAAGGATTATGTCTTTGGTGTCATATCTCAGAAATCTTTGCCTAACCCAAGATCACAAAGATGTTCTCATGTTTTCTCCTAGACCTTCCAAGTTCCAGATTTCCCACTTAAATCTGTGATTCATCCTTAATTAATTGTTGAATATATTGCAAGTTATGGGGTAAGATTACATTTTTGCATATGGATATACAGTTGTTCCTGCATCAACAGTTGAAAGTATTACTCTTTCTCCAATGAACTGCCTTTATATAAAACTTTGTCAAAAATAAGTTGTTCGGGGCGCCTGGGTGGCTCAGTGGGTTAAAGCCTCTGCCTTCGGCTCAGGTCATGATCTCAGGGTTCTGGGATCAAGCCCCGCATCGGGCTCTCTGCTCAGCGGGGAGCCTGCTTCCTCCTCTCTCTCTGCCTGCCTCTCTGCCTACTTGTGATCTCTCTCTGTCAAATAAATAAATAAAATCTTTAAAAAAAAAAAATAAGTTGTTCAATACCACATTAAAGGCACTTCACTGGGTACACTGGGATACAGGAAATTATAAACAGAGGAATCCCACTGTAGTTGAGTTAACTAGAACCTAACTGCTCTATAGTTTGACTCTCCTATACTACATGGTCCCAAAGAATGTTAAAGTGTAGCCAGAGAGATGAGAAGAATGATTAGCATTCAGATATTTTAAAGATGCCTTTTAGTTTTCTCTGTAGCTTTGGCTTTACCTCTATTGACAACTTACAATGAAAATACAGTATTTGGGTAGCATAGCCAGGAAGGCTTTCAGTTTAGTGCCTTAGATCTGGACATTTAAGAACATGTATAAGAAGACCATTAATGAAAAGCAAATTATATCTGTTGTTTGTGTCTGTTTGTGTGACTATTCAGTGAATGGTGTGCTTTACTTAGCTGTTATAGGAATGAATATACTGGCTTGGGAATTTTTGTGTGTGCATATTTATACATGGGCAAATGCCATTGTTTATTTTGAGTTATCTGGTTAAGAGTTCTTAATGTCTTCAAATGTACATTTTTTTTGGTTTTGAAAAATAACTAATCACTGCCCCCCCCAAAAAAGGTATCCATATATATATGGGTTTATTTCTGGATTCGGTATTATTTTTCATTGATCTTTTTGTCTCCCTTGATGCCAATACCACACTGTTTTTATTATTACAGCTTTGAAATAACTCTTGAAATCAGGAAGTATTAGCCCCTCAAGTTTATTCTTCATTTTCAGAGTTGTTTTGGCCACTCCAAGTCCTTTGTACTTCTGTGCTAAATTTGGAATCAACTTGTCAATTTCTATGAAAAATCCAGTCAAGCACAAAGTAATATACAGTGGCTATTTAATAAACTTGTGAATGTTAAGAAAAACTATTATCTCATTGGGATGAAACTACTGGGCTCACCCTCTCTGTGGCTCACAGACATCTACCTTATTCAGCACAAAATTCAAATATATAAGTTTACAAATTACTAGATTATAATAAGAAGTGATCATAACCATGTGCTAGGGACTATGCCAACTCTTTGTTATTCCATTTAAGACTCACAACAGCCAGCAAGGAAGGCACTATGATGCCTCTCTATTTAACAGATAAAGACACTGAGGCTCTGAAAGGTTAAGTAATTTGTCCAGGGTCACATACCCTTGATTTGACTCCAAATCTAGTTTATTGACCATATGGCTACATTGCCTCTGGGACCCAAGAGACCCATTTAGATAATTAAATGCATGCCTTATCTGCTCTTTACCAGTCTATAAACCCCACAAAGACAGAAATACCAGTGCTCATATAGCACCTTGAATATAATTATATGGTAGGCATCTAATACGTTTTTTTTAAAGAGCGAGTGAATGAACAAATGAATGAATAGGTGAGGAAAAAAGAAAAAAAAAAAGAGTTTGAATTGAGGCATACAGAATTCAGATGCGTTTGTCTGTAAGGCTTCTTGTAATGTTTTGTAATGATTTACAAAAAGGTAAAACCTGGACTGCCACCAAAGTCAAAGTCAGAGAAATCAAAGAAGCTGTCCCTATGGAAATGAAAGCTGACAGTCCCAGTTGCAGTGAGAGAAAAGTCTGGCAAGCCTTGCAGCCCAGTTTTGACCACCCAACAGGTATTGTAGGATAAGCATCCGCACAAGAAAATTCAATGACCTAGGAAATACTTTGTACAAGTTAGAGATCTGGATTACTTAAGTAATCACACCATTTTAGAATTTTGAATGCTAAAGAGACCTTACAAATCATTGATTCTGCCTCTCCATTTCAACACAAAGAAATGGAGCCCCAGAGAGACTGATGGCCTTATCTAATGTCACATGGTTTGCTGTTAACAGAAATCCAAATAACTCTAATTCCCAGCCCAATACTCTTCTACAACACATAGTCTCTATGTGTATCCAGTCATAGATGATCTCACACTTTTTATGATCTGTAGACTAAAGAGGGATTTCTGCAGACAGGATTAATATCTTCACAGTCCTCTAGAGAGAAGAATGGTAAAGGCCTAATAGAGGAAAGACAAGCAAATAAACGGGTCTGGGAGGCTTCAAGAACAAGCTGAAAACACAACAGTTCCCTCCTGTTAGCCTTCCTGACAGTTTCAGTGACAGCAAAAATTTCCATAGTATTTACAAGAGAAGCAAGAAATTCTCTTCAGCCTGAGTTGACTCTTATCTGGAATATTTTCCTATGGCAACTCACTGCCATTTGGCCAAATTACTTCACTGTGTTTGTCATCAACCCATTTTGTCCAACTACTTCCCTCTACCCCAAGGATACCATACACTGATAACATCTACAACTAGGTACCAGTACTCAATACTCATATTCATTATCTTTAATTTTCCCTATAACCTTGAAAATTAGGGGTGACCATCATTCTTCTTTAATAGATGAAGTAACAGAAGCTCAGAGTATATAATGCATCCTATGTAACACTATTAAGAAGACACAGGACCAGAAATCAAACCCAGGTCCTGGGGATGCCAATGCTTTTTGCTCTTCCCATGCAGTGCAGAAAAGCTGATCGAGCTGAATGATGCATTCCCAGCCAGCACATACTATTGACTAAACTGATCAGTAAGTGTTCTAGTTTGTTGGACAGAAAGAGTGTCCTTCACGGGTGTTCAGAATAATCAATAGTTAGAAGAATCACTCACTGACAAATAGAGGAGGGATATAAAATACAGGATGAAAGAGTCAGAAAAAATAGTAATAATTAAAAATAGATAATTTGTGGCAGACACAACTCCATACACTTTACAAAGTATATGCTTGCTTAATTCTTACAACCACACTAGGAAGGGTTTCTCTTAAAGATGAGTAATGGGAGCCTTTTAGACTTAGGTGACCTACTCAAAACCACACAGCTAGGACGAGAGTGAAAGTCTTACTTCAGAGCAGGTTAAAAAATTACCTGAGGGGCGCCTGGGTGGCTCAGTGGGTTAAAGCCTCTGCCTTCGGCTCAGGTCATGATCCCAGGGTCCTGGGATCGAGCCCGGCGTCGGGCTCTCTGCTCAGCGGGGAGGGAGCCTGCTTCCCCCTCTCTCTCTGCCTGCCTCTCTGCCTACTTGTGATCTCTCTCCTCTCTGTCAAATAAATAAATAAAATCTTTAAAAAAAAAATTACCTGAAAGGGAAAGGACAGAGAAACAAAACACTAGGGAACTGGAAGTGTCAAAGGACAAAGTGAACACCACATTAAAATATGCAAATTTTGAGTCACCTGCTGGAAGCTCAGTCGGTTAAGCATCTGACTCTGGATTTTGGCTCAGGCCCTAATCTCAGGGTTGTGAGATCAAGCCCCATGTCGAGCTCTGCACTGGACCTAAAGCCTGCTTAAGATTCCCTCTCTCCCTATCCCTCTGCCCTTTCCCTCTTACTCTCTAAAATAAAATAAAATATGCAACTTTTACTTAACAAAAATAATTGTTGTTAAACATCAGCCTCAAAGATCTCTAAAGTACCTTCTTAAACTCTATAAAGCTAAAGTTGAATTTCTTTTTCCTGTGTGAGACTTTATATAAGTCTCCAGATATAAATAAGAAATTATGTTGTCTCTATGCAATATACTTTGTTTAGTGTGAAATTGAGCAGTGCAATAGTGTTTACTATTAATGATTAGAAAACCAATTGTTGTGTGATTCACCATAAATGATAATGGAACATGAAAGATGTATGACCACTCTTCGGTCTCTAGAGCTAAACCAGATGGAGAACGACCGTAAGATATCAGTGAGAATGAATCTCATTTCTGATCTACATAAGAACATTGGGCGCTTGCCCCTCCCCCCTTGAGTGCAGGGGTGACCTAAAGCCTTTGTTCAAACAAAGCAGCCTTGTGGGTTACTAAGTACACTTAGCTAAGACTGTGAGTGCCCTACTCTTTATCTTGGCCTGTCTTCTCAAATTAAACAACTCATCATCAAGAATCTAGGCGCTCAAGAGGCACACAGGCTCTGAAGAGACAGATCAATTTGATTCCTGCCCCATCACTTACTAGCTGTTTGAAACATTAAATGACAACGTTAGGAACATCTGGTCGTGCCCCAGTATCCATTCTAACCTTTTGGTACAATAACAGAATTTTTAGTTGGACACATTGCCACTCAGAATACAGGCTATGTTCCCTAGCCTTCCTTGTAGTTAATTCTCTTATGTATCCCATCTATCTAATTCTGTCCAGTTTGAGAGTCCTATGAGCAATTTCTGAGAACTTTCCTGAAAAGAAGGCTAATATACTCTCTGCTCTTATTATTCATTCTTTACTCAACCATATTGCCTAAAACATGGATCTCACTCTGAACGATGAGGCTGAAGGTAACACCCAATGGATAAAAGAACAGCCTCTGCAGACTTGAGACAGAGCCACAAGATGCCATCCAAACCCGGGACAAATACCTCTGCACACTTACATGATAGAGAAATGCACTTCTGACTTGTTATTTTTAAGGTTTTCTCATATTTACATTCAAACCTAATCTGAACTAATACAGACAAGCTGTATGAAATGAGAATAATAATAGTATACATATAGCTCAGAGGTTTATTGTGAGGATTAAATGAGAAAATGCATGTAAATACAAGGCCTGGATAATAAGAATTAAATATTTGTCATTATTATTAATGATAGTATTTCTTGCCTAATGAGGATAATTTTCTTGCCTTAGGCCTTATACAGGAATTATGATATTTGAGGCACTTCCTCAGACTAAGACATTATAAGAAAAAATATAAATGGTCTTCTAGAATCACCATGGTCCTCATACCTAAGGCCATTTCTTTCTCTATACTAAGAGGTAATTTTATATAAGGAATAAAGGATTAGGGTCTGGACAGCCCAGAAGATAGACTATCAGGTTTGTTCTTTCCAACTCCTCTTTTCCAGTACTCATTATCAGTCATTAAGTGCTCTTGTCGATGACAACATTCCCACACTATGCTGTCCGGTTTTCAAGAATTCAGTCTATTTTAAACCAATTATGTTTTAGGTTTATCACTTCCTAGCACCTTAAACTCATCATTAAATTATTTCTAAATCATAGCATAAAATGGGATTATTTCTGGGGAGGGTTCTGAATATATGTGTTGATTTTCTTGCCTTTGTTACTAAATAATTTGAACATAACTTTCCTCTCCACTCATCACAGAGGTAAAATATAATAACTACAAAATGAGTAGTGGAAATCATGGGAGAGAGAAAATCCTGAGAATTGCATGTGCCAAGGAAATTGCCATTGAAAAGATGAAGCCTGAAAGAGCAAGATTAAGATTTACAAAAAAGAAGAAGAAAGGGATGGGGTGCCTGGGTGGCTCAGTGGGTTAAAGCCTCTACCTTCAGCTCAGGTCATGATCTCAGGGTCCTGGGATGGAGCCCCCCATCAGGCTCTCTGCTCAGCAGGGAGCCTGCTTCCCCCTCTCTTTCTGCCTGCCTCTCTGCCTACTTGTGATCTCTTTCTCTGTCAAATAAATAAATAAAATCTTAAAAAAAAAAAAAAGAATTAGAAGAAAGGGCTTTTTAGAGAAGGGTTAAAAGAACAGGACAGGGCAAGGGAGTTAGCCCTTCCAGGTGAAGCAGACAACTCATGTGGCAAAGCAGGTGAGGGTATCAAAAAGGCACACTGAGATGAGGACATGAAGAGCCCCAAATACGAAATAAAGGACTTTGGACCGATGGGCGCTGAGCGGAAAAGTGAATGTACAAAATGATGGATTAGCTCATGGTAATGAGCTGAATGGATTAGAAGTGGAAGAGATAACGATCTAGGAGACTTTTTGGTTGAGATATAATTCACATAATATGCAATTCACACATTTAAAGTATAGAAATCAGGAATTTTTTAGCATATTCACAGGTTGTGCATCCATCATCATGATCTAATTTTAGAACATTTTTGCTCCTCCCTAAAAACAATCTTGTATCCATTAGCAGTCAATCCTCATTCCTTCCCTATCCTCCTCAGCCCTTAAACAGATTAATAAGCTAATCTACTTAATGGCTATATAGATTTGCATATTCTGGACATTTCATATAAATGGAATGATACAGTGTGTTGTTTTTTGTGACTGCTTCCTTCACTAAGCATGTTTTTAGGGGTCATCCATGGTGCAGCATGCATGGGTCAATACTTCATTTCTTTTTATTTCCAAATATTTCATTATATGGATATATCACACTTATCAATTCATTAATTTTAAGATGAACATTTAAGTTGATTCCACTTCAAGCTATTATAAATAAGGCTGCTATAAATACTCTTGCAAGAACTTTTTGTGTAGACATATGTGTTTATGTCTCTTGGGTATATATACATAGGAGTGGAACTGCTGAGTCATATGGTAACTCTACGTTTAACATTTTGAGGAACTACCAAATTTTCTCCAAAATAGCTGTCCTCTTTTACATTCTGAACAGCACCATATGAAGGTCTGAATTTCTCCAAATCCTTGTCAATACCTCTTATTGTCTTTTAGATTATAACTAGTATACATACAAGTAGGTATGAGGTGGTATCTCATCGGATTTCCCTGACGATTAATAATATTTATTGTGAGTTGTAAGAGATATTTAGTTATTTATTTTAATATATATTTATGTATTCTGGATGCAAGTCAGATATATGATCCAATATATAATTTGTAAATATTTACTCTTATTCTATGGGTTGCTTTTTTACTTTCTGATGGTGTCCTTTGAAGCACAACACTTTAAATTTTGGTTCAGCTCAATTTATCTATTTTTTCTTTCACCGCTTTTGCTTTAGGTGTCCATCCCAGGCAACTATGCTTTCCTGTATTTCCTTCTACAAGATCTATAATTTTAGCTCTTACATTCAGGTCTATGATCCATTTTGCACTGACTTTTGTTATATACATGGTATGAGATATGGATACAACTTCTTTCTTTTGCATGTGGATATACGGTTGTGTGAGCACCATTTGTTAAAATAGCAGATTTTTTCAACATGAACCAGGCATGTAATAAGGTCCTGGACAAGGGTGATAGCCTAAGAACCACTAGGAAAGCATTATAAAAAATAAGGATTAGTGGCCAGGCTATGAAGGGGCAAGAGATGGGTATAGCTAGGTAACCAGGAGAATAATGTTACTGCCATTGACATGAATAGGAAAGTCAGGAGAGGAAAGAGTTTTTAGAATAAGATAAGCTCCACTTTGGACATTTGAGTTTGCATTGTCCAGATGAAAATATACAGAACATCTGAGAAGATGCATAATGGTAATGGAACACCAGAAATATTCTTCGTGATGATGCTAATTAAGCACTCGCCCCAGGAGAAAAATTTAAAGATGAAACAATACCAAGGTGAACAATTTCATTTAGACAGGAAGAAGAGGTAGAATAAAAAATATTTTAAGTAGTTTATTAAATAATTTATTCATTCATTCTTTTGACAAATACTTATGGAGCCCCAATCATGTGCCAGAAGCTATAGCAAGCACCTGGAGCTGGAGGAGGTCACAATCAGCATGGTCTGCCTTCGTGAAACTTTCTATCCAGAGCAGGGAAAGGAACAATGATTACAGTTATAAATGTATGATAAAGAAAATATAGAGTTCAACAGAAAGCATTTACCTCAGTCCAAGTATGTCAGGGAAGGTACTAGATGATTCATTCTCCAGTCTGAAACCTGAGGTGAGGGGGAAGCCAAAGTAAGAGGTAGGGAGTTAGGGGAAGCATCCAGGTAGAGGAGAGCATGTGCAAAGAAGAGAAGAGAATGTCGTTCATTTGACGAAGCACTGAAAGACGTCTGATCTGGCCAGAGTACTCAGCCCTAGGAGAAGAGGCTGGTGGAAGGATAAGCAGCTAAATCCCAGAAGGAATGGCTGGATAAGCCATCTTCATGCTTCCTAAACTTGCTCCCTCCATATTATCTTATCTTTGGGACTTTTCATTCCTCATTCACCTGAATCAATGCCTAGCTTCAATTTCGGGTTCTGCCTCTTTCAACACCCCAGATGCTTACTCTTAACACGTCCCTCTGCTTGGGTTGCTGTCCTCATCTACTCCATTTGTTCCCCCAATAACGCTGAAGAGTAATGTGGGAGCCATTGCTAGAGTTTTACTAACTTCATCCATTCCTGGGGCTGGCCAGCTCCCCACAGTAGCTTACCTGCTGCATGTAATCTTACGTTTGTTACCACACTTTGGGGCTTCTTCAGCTGCTCCTGAAACCCTGGTTCCACAGCACCACTAACCCTCCTTATCTCCCCTTGTCTTCCACTAGATAGAGTTTCAGAGGTTAAAGAGGTGTAGGGCAAAGGACTTGGGTTTTGAAAACAGAAAACTGAATTTAATACCAGCTCTGCTGCCCACTGGCTATCTGGCCACAGGTAACTAACCTAATCTCTTTGAGTCTTAGTCTACTCATAAACTGGGGTACTGCTCACCCACGGAGTGAGAGATGCAAGTGAAAGAGATCTGCAAAACACCTGGCTTGTGGTAGGTATTCCAGGAATGCTAGCTTACTTTCATTCCTGTCCTCTGCTAAGTGTACAGCAAAGAGTTTGCCTTCTATGCCTCATATCCCTGCCGGGCCTCCCCTTGCAAGAGATCCCTCCCCTGAGATTCTGCTGTCTAAACTGTGCACCCTTTATCTTTCATCCTTCATTGCGTCTTCTCCTTTAATCAAACACACACCTCTCCAGTCTTGAAAACATCTCTACCTGATGCTTTGCTCCTCTCTCTCCATCTCTGCTGGCTCTTTCTCTCTCTCCCATCCTGTCCCCCTCACATTGCTCAGCTTCTCAAATGAATTTTCCATATTCCCCCTCTGCTTCCTCACTGCACTCTCACCTTTTCATTGCCTACCATCAGGGGTTTGTCTCCATCCCTGTTCTGAAAACTCTCTGGGAAGTCATAAAAACGTGCTTATTGCTAAAATAAATGGCCTTTCTGCTTGGCATTTTATATATATATAATTTATAACATATAATAATATAAATTAATAATATATATTAAATAAATTAATAATATATATTATATGAATATAATAAAACAAATGTTTATATATAAAGTTGTAATAGTACATACACAGTTATATATATGTAGATATGTATATATATTCATAGTATATATATTTAATAGTTATGTACATGTTATATGCAGTTACATATGTAATGTTATATATACTTAATATATATTACATTTTATATATTATATAAACTTTCTACATATATTATATATATTACGCTTTATTATATCTATCTATATGGCTATATTTAAGATATGCTTTGACATGAAGATAAATCATCAGGGACAAAATCTCCTGCCTTATTTGATAGGTTGCTAAATGACTATTGCCTACTCAGAAGATACACATGTTTCTGTTTAATGAACTTTTAGTTCATTAAAAACTGAACTTTCAGTTTAATGAACTGATTCAGATTCCTGGACCACCTATAAGAAAGTAGTCTAACCGTTGATACGAGGATTAATAGAAAACTCTACAAATGAGTAATACTTAGAGAATGTGAACCAAAAACAAAGAAAAACAAAAGTACGAAGTGAAGCAAAATTTGCCATGGATGCATGATTTAGCAAAGAGCATGAAATAAATGACAGATTTAAAAGTTGAAGCTGAAAAAGTTTCCTGATAAAGAGAGTTTGTTAGAAATGTCAGTTTTTCACCATTACAAATTTATTTATAAAAGTAATTGAAGTTACTTGTTTTGAAAACCTACCTCCTGCCGCCCCATTATATCTTGTCTAGAAAACAGATATGGAAATAGCTCACTGCTGCTTGCAGAGGATAGACACACACGACATGGGGATGGAAGCCCTTCGTGTCCTCCATGCCTTACACAGAGGGGAGAAGGGTCCCTGCAATATGCTCCATGGGAGAGCAAGGAGGTCCAGGGGAGGAAAGGCAGCAAGAGGAAGAAGGAGCTGGAGTGTGGAGGAGACAGATGGCACAGGGTGGGTTCTAAGTGCGTGAACTGGAGGTAAATGGCTCTTGTCACATTCTGCTGAGCACTTATGCAGTGCCTTCAGAATAAGTTATCACTGTCCTTCAGAATTTTCATTAGCTCAGCAATGTCAAGTGGAGAGGTTTGGGGCCTTCCTGCGGATGCCCAGGGGAGGACTTGGTCTGAGCTGAGACACACTCAGGGGTCAGGTTACCAGACTTGGAGGGGTCAGAAGTGCCGACATTTGAATCTGTGGACACAGATGCAGCAAGCAGACAGTGAGATCAGAAAAGATTGTAAATCCAAAATTAGAAACGTGGGCAGGGAAGAGAGAGGTTCTAAGCTGTGGTTGGCATCAGGAAGAATCATGAGATTTGTTCAGAAGAGCAAGGGATTGAAGCAGAAAAAGTAATAACCTAGAAATCTGAAGACTTGGTTCCAAGCTAGAGTCTGTCATGTACTACATATTTGATCTTGAAAAAGTCATCTAGTTTTTAAGCATCAGTCTTTTTTTTTATTTACCAAGTTTTTAACTTCTCCAAGCCAGAATGTCTCCATCTGAAATATGGATAAAATAACAGAATCTTTCTCATTGTAATGTTTTAAGAACTAAATGAGATAACCCCTTAAATGAGATAATCCTAAGATATAAAGACCTTAGCATACAGTAAGCATTCAATACATTCATTGCTGATACTTTCGTTACTCTTATTATCATTTCTATCCTGCAGGGATTCAGTGCAGACCCATCAGTTGAGATAGTTAGTATGTGTAAGCCTGGGGCCTGGCTTCCCGGGTTCTCAGACCCTAAGCTTTGCTACCTAGTCTGTTCTGTTACCCTTGTCTCCACTCATTTGATGTATCAGGAAACATCAGTCTCAAGTCATATAACAAGCTGCTGACAGCCCTAGACACTGATGTCACCAGTAGTGAATTGTCTGAAAAGGCAAGATGGCGATCCTTCAGGGAGATGAAAGTTGACAAGAACATTGAGTGCCAGAAGGGCTACCTTGGCTGAGACACCAGTAACGTGCCCCTTAACTGCCTAGTTAAGATTAACTTCAGTGTGGTCATGGTAAAGCCTGCCAATTTCAAGTAAAATAAAATATATGCCCACATGCACGCACACACGCACACAGGAAAGAACAGAAAGAAATACATCCCAAATTTAATGGTGATTACATCTGGCCTGAGGGACAACTTTTACTTCATTCTTTATACTTTTCTGATTTCCAGATTTTCTGCAATGTACAGGTATTGGTAATATACTCAGGAAAAAAGTTATAATTAAAGCTAAAGTCCCTTTACCTGGACTTTGGTGACATGAAGAAAAGAGACATAAGACCATATTGTTCAGGAAAAAGAGGAGCAGGGAATTTGAAACTATGTCCAAAGCTTTTCAGGGGTTACTGGGTGACTCGGTTGAGTGTCCAACTCTTGGTTTGACTTAGGTCATGATCTCAGGGAGGGGGGATCAAGCCCCACCTCTTGCTCCAGGCTCAGCAAGGAGCTTGCTTGAGATTCTCGCTCTCCCTCTCCCTCTGCCCCTTCCCTCACTCACGTTCTCTCTCTCTCTCTCAAATAAATCTTAAAAAAAAAAAAAAAGTTTTTCATTCTTGCATCCCTTCTGTTTCCACAGTCACTCCCCTCGCTATTCTGGATCTGTATCACTAGATTACTGTAACAGGGTCTTACAATTTATTTCCTCACATCCAAGCTCTACTTAAGGCTGTGCCTCACACACAGCAAGAACATATCCTGCTGCAAGCATCATCTTTGCCAGTTAACTTCCTGTTCAGTCACTTAGAGTGATGTCCTGTCACATTGGAGATCGCTCCACAGTTGCCCACTGTTCAGTATCTTTTCTTAACTATTTTTTTGTTATATTTCCTTTTGCACTCCTATTTCTCACTAAAACTTAAGCAGCCCTCTGTGTTTCAGCTAAACCAACAGTTCTCAAAGTGTGGTCCTCGGGCCAGGAGCTTTGGCATCACTGGAGAATGTGAAATGCCATTCTTCGGCCCCACCCTAGACCACAGAATCAGAAACTGTTTAATCCAGCTGTCCAGGTGTTTGTGATACATGTTAACATTTGAGAGCAAATTTTAAACACTGAGCTAAACTGACTTGCAGGCTCTCTTCAAACCATGCTTGTTCATTCACAGCTGGTTGCCTTTACACATAATATGAGGGCTTTGTAAAGAATCAACTTGGGTGTCGGGGCCCCTAGGTGACTCAGTCAGTTAGGCATCAGACTCTTGATTTTAGCTCCGGTCATAATCTCAGGGTTGTGAGATCAAGCCCTGTGTCAGGCTCCATCCTGGGTATGGAGCCTGCTTAAGAGTCTCTCTCTCCTCCCTCTGCCCTCCCCTCACCTATAAAAAAAAAAAAAAAAAATCAACTTGGGTAGGATAGACTACATTTCCCAGAATTTCCTTACTGGTGGATGTCTGGTTAGGCTGGATCACCTCAGATTTCAGTGCAAGACTTGGAGGATGAAGTAAGGCAGTGGCCATTGTAGAGCTCACACATGTTGTCACTCACCTGCTGAATCATTTCATAGGTGTGGGGCAGCAGTAGGGTCTGTAATCACTCCACCTCCCCATGAATCCTCCCTCACCTTCTCTAACTTCTGGGCCAGACGGGCATTTAGCTCAGTGATGAAGGGCCCCAGCTCCCCTTGTGGACACTCACACCATCAAAGTCAGACGAAGTGAAAAGCACGAGTTCAGTTTGTGGATTCCACCTTGTGTCCTATCTCATACCTGGCTTCTTCTCCCTATCATGTGTCTTACTGACTCCCATGTCCTGCATCAGATACAAAGACAACAGCCTCACAGCATGAACCATAAGTGAGACAGATGTCACTTCCCCTGCAGGGAAGGTGAGGGCAAAGGCACTGGGAGAGGATTCCCTGCCCCGCCCCCTCCCCGCCCCGGCCCCCACAGGCCTCACTGAGGACCCAGTTTCTCTTCTATACTATTCCGCACTCAGGGAAGCAGCTCAAACCTGAACTCCAGGAAGTTTTCCAGATAAATCCTATTCCAATTCTATTCTTTCTTTCCTAATTCTGAAAGGTATGTTGCTGTCCTTTGTATACTGACAGTAATCATTCTCAGGCTGTTTCTCATATGCTGGTTATGTCATCACATCTAGACTGAGCAGTTTGGGCCAGCAATCATGTGCTCTTTTGTCCTGCTCTGCCACCACCTCCTCTCCCCCAAACAGCACATATTAAAGCAAATTCTATCTAAAATGTTTAGTGATAACACCTTCTTTCCCTAAGCTTCATATTCTTCCTGGACCTTCTTTATCACTCCCAATGTTTCAGATCTAGGCTGACGACATTCAAATATGTATCTCCTATCCTGACCTCTTTCCTGAACCTCAGGCCAATTTTCCAATGGCCTACTAAACACCTCCTAAAGGAGAGCCTTAAGGCACTTCATTTTCATCCAACAAGCTCAAAAAACCAAAATTATCATTCAGCTAATCCCAATGTTTTTGCATCTTCAATCTAAGAGACTGCACTTCCATCCATCCCAGTGGCCAAACTCAGGCTAAGACCTGGGTGTCATCCCACATGTCTCATGTTTTCTTTCTCCATAAACCCCATCCTATTACTGTATCATCTAGATGCTTTCTCCTTGATCCTGTCTACCTGTTTCCTTGTATCAGGTACAATGTTCCTAATGGTTAAAACAGTGGACTGCAGAAAAAGGCTCAGATAGACCTACATTCCAGTTCTACTGATCACTCCTTACTAAAACTCAGTTCCCTCATCTGTAAAATGGGAAAATAATAGTACCTATATCAAATGGTTATTATATTAACCAGACAACTCTTAGGAAGTCATATATAATCGCTGTTGCATAGCAAATACTCAGTAAATATTAGCTATTTTGATTCCTCCTTTGGGTATTACTCTAAGCTGGGTCACTAGCACTATCTCTTTCCTTGATTATATCACAGATTTCTAACTGGTTTCCTCACTGCTAGACTTTCTCTCTCTCTCTCTCTCTCTCTCTCTCTCAATTATAGACGTAGAATTTTATAAAATGTCATCAGCAATTTCTAAAATACCATTAATTATTTCTCCAAATGCCACATATATTTTAGAATGGCATTTTAAGTATATTAATGCTTCGGGTGAGATAAACTTGATTAACAAATTTATATAGTCTGAGTGCCAAGAACCAGTGGGGTTGGCATGAGTCCCCCGTTCCCCCTTTGGGTATTTTAAGGCAGAGAGGTACCAAAGCACACAGACTTCCAGAAATGTCCCTGAAGATCACTAAAATTCCTTAAGATATATACGCAGTACTCCTACTGAATTACGACTGGTGTATTTTTCTGGGGCAGGGTACGGGTATCTGTGACTTTTCTCCTCTTTTCTGTCACTCAGATTGGAATGTCCTAGGATTACAGTAAGAATATTTGCCCTATCCTTGTGGAGTGATATGTCTACCCACAGCAATAAGTGACTCTGACCGAGACAGACAGACTTAGCAGCTGCACAGCAGATGGACCTCAGTCATGTTTTAGGTGACTGCTTCGACTGAGTATTATAAAATTGGATAAAATTCTGCCAATTTCCCCTTGCAATTATAGAACTGTAGAGTGAGGAAGTAAAACGATTTCGTATTCATTAAAGTGAACATCCTTAATAAAGTCTTTGCTTTCTGTTTCTGAAAAGCTGCATGTTTTCTTATGGAACCAAAGTACTTTATTTGCACCTCTACTGAACTCTGGCCTCTATTAGAGTAATTTATATACATTGCTCACCTTCCCCACTAAACTGTGAGTGACTTGAAGGCAATTCTATGTCTGATCCATCTTTGTATTCCAGCACTTGCACACTCTCTTGCCTACAGTATGTGCTCAATGAATACTGAATTAACAAACAACCAGATGAATAAATATGTCATTGAAATTTTCATAATTAAATCATACTTTATAATGAAGTGGAACAAGTCGCTATTTAAAGGTACTCTGTGGAAAATTGTTATGTATAATGCCAAATCTCCTCATTGTTTATCATATATTTCATATATCAGGTTTACTTAATTTAATACAATTCTAAAGTGCACAGATTGAGCATCTGTTACCTTCCATTGACTGATAAGGTGCTGAGATACGAAGAAGAATGAGATATGGTCCCTGTGGCAAATTTCATTTTCTGCTCTTTTTATAGCGTGAATTACTGCCACTCTTCCCACAGAGTGGCAGAGTCCATGTCCCCCCATGAATATGAGTGGGATTTTGACTGTTCCATCTCATAGAGATGCTACGTGACCTCGGAGTCCAGGTCACATAAAGGATTCAGCTTCTCTCTTGCTCTCTCAGTCAGGACACTCGCAAGCTTGGAAGCCAGCCACCATGCCATGAGGGAGCCCAAACTAGTGCTAAAAAAGAGACAACAAGCCCAAAATGGAGTCATTTGTGCTAAACTCCACATTAGCAAACCAAGACTTCATACCTAACTAACTGCAGTTTCAACCTCTCCCAGGAATAGAACCTTTATCCAGTCAACCTGGAATTACCTGGTCAGCACTATGAGGTGATTTGCCCAACAGATCCTTTCCATTCCCCTTAGGAGGGCAACCTTGTCTGGAACATCGCATTCTTTGTTAATCATATCCTTTCTTTTGCCCCCTTTAAAAACCTTTCCTTTTCCATAGCTTGGTGGAGCTCCTTTCTGTTCGCTAGATGGGATGCTGCCTGATTGACAAATTGTTGAATAAAGCCAGTTAGATCTTCAAATATACCCAGTTGCACTTTTGTTATTTAAGATGTCCACGTGGAGAGCAGAGGGCCACATTGGAGAGGTCCATATGAAGAGGAACTGAGGCCCTCCAGTGAACACATGGAATCAACCACCAGACATCTGAATGCACAAGTCCCCATAATATCAGAATTTCTCGTCCTTGGCATCACTGACATTTTGGGGAGGATAAGTGTTTGTTTGGGGAGGGTCCTGTGCATTGTAGGATATTGAGCAGCAAGCATCTGGCCTCTATCACTAGATGCCAGTAGCACCCTTCCCCCAAGTTGTGTTAATCAAAAATAATTCTAGGGGCACCTGGGTGGCTCAGTGGGTTAAAGCCTCTGCCTTCACCCCAGGTCATGATCTCAGGGTCCTGGGATCGAGCCCCGCATTGGGCTCTCTGCTCAGGGGGGAGCCCGCTTCCCCCTCTCTCTCTGCCTGCTTCTCTGCCTACTTGTGATCTCTCTCTCTCTGTCAAATAAATACAATCTTAAAAAAAATAATAATTCTAGACATTGCCAAATGCCCCCTATGGAGAAGGCAAAACCACCCCCTGTTGAGTACCACTGCTTTAGAGGATTCTAGCACCTAGCCTTTGAGCTGCCCCTGCTAATGTCAGGTAGAAAAGAAATGTATCCCTGCTGAGTCTTGCCTAAATTGGAGATTTGTGAGTGGAGCAGATATTGTTATTATTATAACCTACTAACTTGCTGCAAAATATTAGATAATGATAAGAGCCCATGACCTCAAGGGACTGTTTTTCCCTTCTAGGGTAGAAAGCAACTACGAAATCAAATAATCACTATTCTAGGCACTTACAAAATGTACTAGAAAGTTCTGCTTGTGAGGCACACCTTGAATAGATGTATGTGTGTGGGAGAGGCTGTGTCTTCAAAGAGGGGCAGCATTCTGATATTGAAATCCTGGTCTGTGGTCATCCTGAGCTATTAGAGCATCTCTGTTAACCTAATTTCAGTATATATAATTACATTATCTTCCTAATTTGCTCATGTACTTTCAACTGGAAGTGGTAAACACCGGATTCTTAAATAAGTCCACCACATTAAGGTCACCTACAGTAATATACAGCTTGTTTTCCTGTAAGCTACATTAGATGACTCAATCCCAGAGCATATGGAACAATTGTGAAATAATATTCTGAACAGAACTGTGGCAGGGTCATGTTTGCTCTGTATAGCACTTGTAATATATCTTCGGATATCAAGGAAAAAGTCTGGATACAAAGTGTGGATATGCAGTGGCTCAATACAGTATATATATGCTAAAATTACATTTTTTAAGAATTTAAAATTAAGATAAGACATGATAATATGTACACCTGGAATCTATGGTTTTATATACTTACAGCTAGTACTATGAGCTGTGTCTCCCTTTCATAATGGCAATGGTTACTGCTGAATTCTTGCTCTTGGGCCCTGTGCAGTTGATGCTGCGGTGTTAATCTTCAGAACAGCCAAGCTACACCAGATCAAGGAGGGCAAGTGACTTGTCCAAAGAGCCTATGGGATTTGAAACCTATTTCTCTGACTTCTAAGCCTGTTTTCTTTCCACAAAACCTGTTCTATTTATCTTTGTGTCCTCACTCGTCAATACAGTGTGTAGTACATAGATAGATACTGAAATGAGTTTGTAATTGTTGGTTAAAAATAGCTTTGAATCACAAACATAATAGTTTGGCATGGAAAAAAGAGAATACAGTGTACTGGATTGATCATTATGATGGTTAATTTATGTTTGTTGATTGCCATGCAATAGAGGAGTTACCAAATAAGTGATTATTCTAGATGTCAAGCCAACTGAATCAGTTTGACTTTGCAGTATGACTCACTGCCTCACAATCAGCCATCGAATGGCAAAACTCACTTCTGTGTAAATATAGCCTTAAAAGGGTATGCTGTAGGGGCGTCTGGGTGGCTCAATTGGTTAAGCATCTGACTCTTAATTTTGGCTCTGGTCATGATCTTAGGGTCATGAGATATGGAGCCCCACATCAGGCTCTGTGCTCACTGGGGATTCTGCTTGAGATTCTCTCTCCTCCCTCTGCCCCACCTCCCCCTACTCTTTTTCTCCCTGTCTCAAATAAGTAAATCTTTTTTTTTTTTTTTTTAAGGGCCTGCTATCTAGCAAGTCTTTATTTCCCTGCTCTATGAAGGGAATGTTGTTTAAGGAAGGGAAAGTAGCCAGCATTAGCTCTTTCTCATAAGGAAAGTGATAAACTGGTTCAGAGAGGCTGAATCTGATGAATCTATATAAAAATATCCTCAATGTATAAGGCTAACTGACAGAAAAAGTCCTAAGTTGGCTATGGATTGTTATTAATATAGAGTGATGGCCACAAATGGTGAATGAACAAATGAATGAGTGACTGAATAAGTGACATATAAATAAATAATAAAATAGTAGCCCAAACCTGTCACAGGCATCGTCAACTGACATCCAGTAGTATAACTGCAAAGTGAACTTATCAAAGGAGTATGTACACACAGACCAATTGCAAACAAGGGCTATTAATATTTCAAATTGGTTGATAACTGGTTATTAGAACTAAACCTTCTTTTTTCTCTCAACTGCTTCCTGCTTCACGTGGATTGCTATAAAATTTAGATTCACACCGTTGTGTATATGCATGTGTGAGAAAGAGAAGGAGGGAGTGGGGTGGGGCTGGGGTGGGAGACACTAGCCTCAAGAAGTACTTCTGCCACATACATTCTTAATTTTTCACAACTTTAGACTCTTTCTGGTAGCATATGGCTCTGATCATGCAGTTTGGAGCTATACAAACCAATATCTCTTCACCTGAACAGGAAGCTGCAAATAAACCTCTTTCCCACAACAGTGAAAGGTAAGGAGGAAAGACAGGTTCAATAGTTTTCAACTGGGGGTGTTGCAGGCTTCCTAGGGGGTATTTGGAAATGTTTATGGGGTTTGGAGTTGCCACAGTGACAAGAAGCACCAATGGTATTTAATGGAGAAGATCCAGGAAAGGAAAACACCTCTTAATATATAGGACACCAAAAGGACTTCCAAAAGGAAAAATCTTCCTGCCCCAAATAATAACATCCATGAGACAGACTACCCAATTTCCTATGGAACTTCACAGGACAGTTGTTCAGTATCAGCTAGGAGACCCAAACTCTAGCCATTATTATAGGAAACATACCAGGATTTGGCTGAAAAAATTTTCCTGATCTAAAGCAAAGAAAATCCTCATGCCGCTTTCAACAATAACCTCCAAACCCTTCTCAACGTTAGGAATAGCACCTCTGATTTGCTCTAGGCACTAGAAATTCCAAAGAGGGGAGCCAAGGCATAAACAAATGCTGAGATTCTGTTTAACCCAAGAACTATCCCCTGCTTATAAGCTTGCTTGAACATGCAGTAGATTAACAAAGGGAACCAGGTGGGTTGCAGGGTGAAAACCTCACTTAAAAGGGCTATAAAATGTCTCCTTCCTCCTACCCTAGGTCTTGGGGGAGATTGTGGGTCTTGTGCATTTCTGGAAGACAATTAATGTTGTTCACTATGCAGGTGGGCTGAGGGTTTTAGCAGATGGTGACAGGATGGCTGTAAAAGAGAAAAGAGCTCTTGCAGATGGTATACTTACTCCTTTCTGCCTTTTTCTTTTTGGAGGGGGAAGGGAGGGAGGAAGTTTCAACACGGTGCAACAACGCTGCAAACTCCCCAAGTATTTAGTCTCATACATTTTCTGAAGTCGCCACATTATTATCTTTCATCACATACTGCAGAAAAGAAATCAAGCAAGAACTGGAGAGAGGACAACAGGAAAAAACCCTTTTACATGGACAGCTATAAATTCACCATCCTCTGGAATTACCCTTCATGGATCTGAAGCCTGTTAATGCGGTAAACTTCCCCTGTATTTTCCTTCTCCAGGTGAAATAAGCTAATTACTATAACTTTTTTCTCATAGGTTATGGTTTTTTTTTTTCAATCTTGTCCAATTATTTTTGGTGCCTGACTTCCAGCTATATACGTTCTGCTCATCCTGTGATTCTGAGAACTACAAGTTGGTCACAATATTCTGATAACGGCTTGCAAGATAGGAGCTGCCTCGGCTGTTGATCTCCTGTTAGATGACAACACCATCTCCCTTGGCAGTCTCATCCAAGGGAGAGAAGGTAGTTAATGAAGCCAGTCATACGTGGGCAGCTTCTGCCACAGTGTGGGCACAGCTTTCCCACCATAATGAGCAGCCGGCCATTAATTGGGCTGCAGATATCTCGAGTTTTCCAAGCCTACTTCAGCTCCTGTCATCATTGCAAAGATGGCAAGTGGCAAGATTTTTGCAAAGTACTGGATCCCACAAACATGATCCTGGGAAGTTCATCCCCAAGGATGACTATCTGCTTCCTTTTCCTATGCTGGCTTTGGGGGAGTGTCCTCAGACCATTTCTTCTGCCTGAACTTTGGTATTAGAAAGGGGAATAAATGATAAAGTAAGAGTACCTTTTAATTATATTACCACGATGATTTGTTCACATATTCATTTCTCCATCAATTTAGTAAATATATACTGGAAAACTTCTGTGGGACAATCTTGGGATAGTTACGAGATAAAAGGCAAATAGATAAGATTATGGCCCTAAAGGAGCTCTAGGGGAGAAGGACTGACAAGGAAATTAAGAATTATAATTCAGTGTAATTGCTATGTTATTTTTTTAAATATATAGGATCCTATGGAGACACTATTTCAGCCTGGAGGGCCAGGATCAGAAAAGCTCATAGAACAGGCCACCCTGAAACAGAGTCCTGAAGCATAATTAGGTGTGACTCTGTCAGGGAGCCAAAGACAGGAAGAGCACACCACAGAGAAGGTAGAGCCCATGTAAAGGCACAGGAACATGAGAGAGCATTCCAGAAACACCAGTAGGTAGAAAAACTGTGGCACAGGATACAAGTGGGGTATGGCAGGCAGGAAGCTGGAGACAGAATGGCCAGAAAAACTTTAGGACTTAACTTGAAGCTAATTAAGAACCAGCATAGCAAACTCCCACCAAGCACAAGACACTTGGCAGCCTTAGTTTAGGGGACTTGGTTTCAGAACAGGGAACTATGGTGCAACAAACAGACTCTACCCTCTTCATGATTTACCCACAGCAGTCTCCCTGCATTAGATTGTCACACAGTGTGGAGAGCTACTGCCTCGTTAGACAATGGGCTTAGTTTTCAATGAAAGGTCTTATTTCCTCAAGGAACCAAAGACTAGGGCCAGGAATGTAAGTGGCTCCGTAAACGTGTTGCTTTGGCCACCCAGAGTCCAGCTTCCTTTTAAAAAATGGTACTCTCACCCCATATTTTCTTCAGAGAACCACTCTATGCCCACTTTCAGTCCCTATATGTTTTCACTCCTGAAGCAGCAAAGTCTGCTACTCAGCTTGGTGTGTTAGCATCCCAAATTGCCCCAGTCACAGTGACTGGCTCTGAGATGGACTCACAGCCCAGTGGGTCCAAATGGGAGGAACCTGGGGCTTTACTTAAGAGCCCCATCAGAAACACTTGTTCTCTCACGTCCACTGGATGCAAACATGGAAACACGAAAGGGCTAGAGTTACTGCCAGCTATCTTGCCACTATGGGGAACTTGAGAAGGAAGTCAACACAGTAGAAAGCAGAACCAGGAAACAGAGAAAATCTAAGTCTCCCTGACATGTTCTGAGCCTCTCAGATCAAGTCACAACTGAATTCTGGGCTGCCTAAAAATCTATGTCCAAAAAATCTTTCCATTTTATTAAAGCCAGTCTGAGTTATATTTCCTGTCATTTGATACTGAAAAAAAAAATATCGTGCTGATAGAATGCTAAAATTCTTTTTCAAAAATCGTATCTTTAAAAATGTAGTGTCTTAGGGGATAGAATATACTGAACATTGAACGGGCAAAGAGTAATGCAACAGGATTCATAAAACCTGTTTTCCAGGTCTGACTTGGACACTTATTAGTTGTAGAATTCTGGACAAATTACTTCATCTTTTGAGCTTCAAATTCTCTACATCTAAAAATATGGATAATAATTCCACCCCCTCCCCATATCAAAACCTTGCAGTGAAAATCAAATTATGGACTGATTTGTCAAATCTGAAGTGCTAAATGAATGAAATGGCTACTAAAATATTCATGTTTTAGGAAGCCCTGAAAGAGGTTAGTGTCACATTAAGAATCAGTCTTACTTTCCCCAGTTACCTAAAAAAGGACTAAGGATATTGATATCCAACCTGCTATAAAGCATCAGTTTCTGAAAATTGAAATGGAAATCAGCATTATCTCAGGTCAGGAGCCAGCTAAGCTTAAAAATATGCTGTGCCCATGGTAACATGGTACATCCTAATTGGCATTATGTTGACTGCCATTTAGGCAAAGAAAGAAAAATGCAAGAAGACTATGTCTAGTATCTACTTAGATCCCAAAGAGGTCCGAAAAATCAGCTAATTAAACAAAATGAAACAAAAACCAATCTAACTGACTTTACCTTTCAGGTCATTAACCACGTTTTTAATTTTTTTTTTAACCTGGTTGTTGTGGTGACTTGCCCCACGGTGACAAAGTTTAGCTGAGTCCTAAATATATGCTACATCATCAAGGGCTTCAAAAAGCCCCTACTTGTTTGCCCATTTTCTTTCTCAACAACTTGCCCATGCAGCTGATCACCTAGTGCCATCATTTCTTCTACTGGGGATCTCACAGGTTTCCCAAGTGCTTAGCAAGACATTTAAGCCACCTTACAGTCTTCCTATACCTTGTCACCAGTCCTAGCCATTTTCTCTCCCTCCCTCTTTCTGATCCCAGTCAGAAGGTGAGTATCTTAACCATGCTGTAAGTCTTAGACACAACAGGGAACAGTCACACTGTTCCTTGGAATATACATTTTCAAACCTCAGTTAGTTTGTTCTGACTGCAATGTCCATTCCACGGTTTACGCTATCTTCCTTCTCTGACTACTGAATCCCATCCTTTCTTTTTTTTAATAACAGAGATCTTAAAACTTGACATGTTTACTGGGTTCTGAGAAATAACAATGACTGTAAAAACTAGGTAGTATAAGAAAAATCGTATTGCCATCTCAGTCTCTCTTTTGCTAGAATCATGTGACAAAGAATTATTTCTCTATTGTTAAAAAGATCAGTTTAAAATCAATAGATAATAAAAGGTGACTAATGCTGTTGAGGACAGCATGTGTTGAGGACACAATAAGGAGTGGTAGGGACTGTGGATTACTGAAAACTGAAGATCACATACTCTTTCTCAAGGGGCCAAAGAACTTCCAGGGCTAGACTATTATTGCTTTGTAAGTATGTATGCTTAATGTTGACAGATCATTCCATTTTCAATATAAAACATAAATCTTTATTTTTATGTGAAATCTTCTGAGAAGGCTGGATCAACATGTTTTGTTGGCTATACCCAGCCCAAGGGCACAAATGTGTAAATCTCAGCCCTAGGACTTTGTGCAAACACTGCATCCTCTGTAATGGCTTCTCTTACTCCCCTGACCCAGTGGAGTGTTCCCTCACTCCTCATTCATGGACTGATCGACAGACCGCAACCAGCAACCATCCTGAAGCATCAGTGACAAGGTGGACTTCATGTGGAGTATAATCACATGGACAGGGCAAGGAGTGAAGTGGAACACATGTTCAAGCGCCCTGTGCCCCATCCCCTCAGCCCACCTGACTTCAGCTCTGATGGGAAGTGTGATGCATGCTGCCAGCATTCCATCCCCAAAGCACCCCATTGCATCTATATTCTGCCTTGTCGCTTTCATGCAGAAAGCAGCTCGGTCTGCACAGGCATAGCCTCAAATGTGGGGCATGATGATTTTGGTGACAGTTTTTAGTCATGCAGCTGTAAGGTCAACACCCACCCACTCTTAAGCAGGAAGCTATGTACCAAAATGCAGATGCTACACACCTGGTCTTAAACGGTCTTAAATGGTCTTTTTAACAACAGCACAGGGTTTTAATTTTGAAAATGGTATATCTCTGGAGTATTTATTTTTAATATACATTGACTTTGTGTTTCTTCTGGTGGGAGCCCTATAGACTGGGGAGAGAAAACAAGTGAAATGGAGACAATCCCTCTACGAAGGATAGTTAAGATCCCACAGTCTGGCAACAGGCCAAGAATTCAGACCAGCAATGCCAGAACCCCAGGGAGAGGTTGTGAGCCCTGGACTTGAAAAGCTAAAATATATAAGATTCACTTTTAAGATTTCCTTCTCTGCACTGAATTTTTCTTATGTCATCCTTATCTCTTAGTCAAGATTATTTTAGATGACAGCCTTTTGCTATGAGAGAGGAGTGAGCTATCACAGCATGAAGAGGTGACAGGGAGATGACTGGGGATGGAACCAGAACAGAAGGTACACGTGAGCACAACAAAGCCACACACAAGATGGCATTTGTTATGAGTTTCACTGTGCCACCCAAAAAGATGGTGAAGTCCTAACCCCCAGTATATGTAACCTTATTTGGATATAGGGTCTCTGCAGATGACCACGGTAAAATGAGACCTTAAGGTGGGCCTTAATACAATATGACTGGTGTCCTCATAAAAAGGGGGTATTTGGACGTGGAAACATGCAGAGAGAGAAAATGACCTGAAGAGACAGGGAGAACACCATATAGAAGCCAAGGAATGCCTGGGGCTACCAGAAGCCAGGAGAGAAACCTAGATTAGATTCTGCTTCATAGCCCTCAGAAGGAACCAACCGGGCCAACACCTTGATTCTGGACTTCTAGCTTCCAGAACTGTGAGACAATAAATTTCTGCTGTTTAAGCCCCTTAGCTATGCTACTTGGTTATGGCAGCCCCAGGAAACTAATACAGTATTTCTCCAGTGAACCTCAGAGATAACTGCACGTAGGATTGGACTCTTGCAGTTACACAGGAAGAATTCTCAGATTATTGTCATTTAGATATTAAAGGAAAGGGCAGAAAACTTAGGAACACTCAGAGAGATGAAGCTCTCCCTGTGGCTTTCAAAGTGGAGCACTTCAGCTCTCTTATTGTATCACAGGAATGACCAGTGGGAATTAAACTCTCTCATGGCATATAATACAATGTAGTACAACACAAACTTCTTTTGGGTTAATTTCACCTTCTCTTTGGTTCCCAGCAGGCCAGTGGCATTTAGTATTAAATAAATATCTGACGAATTACACCTACTTCGAGGCTTTTCTATATTTGGGGTTTCCAAAAATACCCAGTCCCTCTGATTGCAAAAGAGACCAAAGGTGTTTGCCCTCAGAAGATCTAGGCCAAGGAAAATAATTTCCTAACAACCTTGGAAGAGTGTCGTTAAGAAAAGTATGAGGTTGTTCAGGGTATTCAGTGGTCTGGAGATAACATTAAGCACATTTTCTGAAGCTTGCTTTTTTAACTTGGCAATATATCATGAACTTTTTTCTGTGTCAATAAATATTCCTCTACAACACGATTTTTAATATCTACAGGGATCCTATCGTCAGGAAGTACATTCCATAATTCATTTAACTAATCCTCTATTCCTAAGACAAGTCGATGAAAAATCAAGATAGTGAGTTGAGCCCAGAGGTGTGCATGCCCTAAGGACCAGCTCTCTACGACCATCTGTTTCATATTCCTCTATAAATCTCTGTATGGTGTTTTCTTTGTCCAAGAGAGTGCCTCATGGAATCTCATTTGCCAGTCTGTGGGTATTTCTAGGGCACTGAAAAAAAAATGTCACCAAGCTCCTGAATATATCACCCATCCATTCACTCAGAAAATGAATATTTATTTTATGCTTAACATGTGTCAGGCACTATTTTGGTGCGTGATGACAGAGCAATGAGCAAGACAGATATGGTCCCTGCTTTCTTGGAGTTTAAAATCCAAGTAGAGTACACAAATAAATAAGATAAATTCAAACAGTTGCTATAAAAAAAAAAAGTAATACGGGCGATGTGAAAAGAGTTGACGGGAACAGGTAATTTAGATGGAGAGAGAGGAAGTAGCATATTAACTGAGACCTGAAAGAAGAAAAGGGCTGTGATGTCAAAAGCCAGGGAAATGCGTTCCAGGTAGAGGAAACAGCTAAAGACATGATATGGGGAAAAGTCTGACATGTTCAAGAAAAAAAGCTGGCCAGCGTGGCTGTTCAGAGTGCCAGAGTGGGTGATATAGAGAAGAGTTCAAGAAGTAGACAAATGCTAGCTCTAGTAGATCCTTGCAAGAGTTTACTCCCAGTACAGCATGTCGGACACATAGATTATAAAGAAGCATAAAAAAAAGCAGAGACGGACCAGTGAGCAGGCTACTGCTGTGGTTTAGAGGGTTGTTGGTAGCTTAGACCAAGTCGATGGCTGTAGAAATAGAAAAATGTGAATTGGTTATATTTTGATAACAGAATAGGAAGGGCATGCTGACAGAATGACTATGGAAGGATGAGCTCAAGTAAAAAATCATGGATGACAACATTTTATCATAAAAATTTTCAGACTTCTAGAAATGTCTGATGAATTGAATAATGAACACCCATATACTCACCATATAGACTGACCATTAACATTTTACTACGTATACTTCATCACATAAACTGTCCATCTATCTCCTCCACTATCCATGAATCTATCCATGCTATTTCTCTTATGATCTTAGGGTAAAAGAAAGTCAGAACATCAGAACACTTCAATCCCCACCCCCTACTACCATATGTATATCATTAACTAGAATCATATGTGGCTTTAGTTCTTTTATTTTTACAGGAAAATTTGCATATGATGAAATGCAAAAATCTAAAATATACCACTTAATTCGTTTTGAGAAATGCATACCCTTATATAACCCTAATTAAGGGTTTTAAACCTTGACACCATTCTCAACCTTAGACATGTCTTTGTTATAGAGGCTGTCCTGGGCATTGCTGGATGTTTAGCAACATCCCTGTCCTCTAACCAATAAATTAAAAAACATCTCAAACTTTGCGAAAAATAACCTTTGTCGGAGGGGGGTGATTGCACCCAACTGATAACCACTGCCTTGATTCTTATCAAGATATAGAGTAATACAATCATCCAAAAAATTCCTTCATATACTTTCCAAGAAAATCCACACCCTCTCTCCAGAGGTAAGGTATATTCTAATTTTTTGCCACACAGAATAATTTTGTGTGTTCTAGAACCATAACAAGTGAAATCATGCTACATGTGCTCTCTTGTGGAAGGCATGTTCTAACATTCATCCATGTTACTGTTTATATCAAGTTTGTTCCTTTTTAGTGCTAAGCAGTACTCCATTATATGACTATACCAAATTTGTTTACTCAGTCAGTTGTAGCTGGACAACTAGATGGTTCCAGTTTTATATATTATAAGTAACTGTAATATTAACTTTCTCATGTAACTATTTTTGTGGATATGTTCTCATTTCTCTTGGGTAGGAGCACAATTACTGAGCCACAGGATAAGTTGTTAAGAAACCACCGGCCCTTCCTAGAAAGCAATTATACCTCTTTACACTCCCATCCACAATGTATGAGATTTCCAATTGTTCCATATCCTTGCCAATACTTGGTGCCGTCAGTGATTTTAATTTTAGCCATTCTGGTGGGTGTCTAGCATATCTCATTGTGGTTTTGATTTTTATTTTCATGTTTCATGTGTTTATTGATCATTCAGTTTTCTTTGTGAAATATCTATTTAAACTCCTCTTTTTTTAAATTGAGTTATGATTTTATTATTAATAAGATTTCTTTATATGTATTAGATATCGGTCCTTTGATGTATGTTTTATTCACATTTTATGTAGGATAATTAAATTAATATAAATTTTATTAACAGAATCGTTTGATAAACATTAATTCTGATGAAATAAAATTTACCAATTTTTTTTTTTTGGTTGTTATTTTCTGTGTCCTAAGAAACTTGCCCACTCTCAAAGTCTCAAAGATATTCTTCTGTGTTTTCTCCTAGAATCTTTGTTGTTTTAGCTTTTACATTAAGGTCTAGGGTTTATTTCAAGCTTTTTTTTTAGTGTGAGGTATGGGTCAGAATTCTTTTTTTTTTCCATATAAATATTCACTTGCTCTAGCACATTTTGTCAAAAAAAATCCTTTCCCTATAACATGGCTTCGATGACTTTTTTAAAAATCAAATGAATATATTAGTATAGGTCTAATTCTGGACTCCCTATTCTGTTCCATTGACCTACTCGTAAATACTTTCACCAGTACCATACTTTTTTAATTACCATAATTTGGTAGTAAAGTTGAAGCCAGATTAAGTCCTCCAACTTCATTGTTTTTCAAGATTGCTTTGGGTATTCCAACTCTTCACAGTTACATATAAATGTTAGAATCAGCATATTAATTTCTCAAAAGAAAAGAAAAAAGCCAGGTGGGATTATTAGTGGGATTGGATTGAATCTATAGATTATCTTGGAGAGAATCAGTAGACTAATAGTAGTGTGTCTTCCACTCAATGTACATGCTATATCACTCCATCTTCTTCACTAACTTTTCTTAACAGTGTTTTGTAATTTTTCATGTAGTGGTCTTGTTAAACCTGTTCCTAAAGTATGCTATGCTTTTTGACTCTATTGTAAATGGAATTGCTTTTTAAATTTTATTTTCCTCTTTTACATGGTTAAATATGAGAAATGAGATCAATTTTTGTATATTGGCCTTGCATCCTGAGACATTGTTAAATTCATATACTAGTTACAATGGCTTTTTTTTAAAGGTTCATTAGGCTTTTTTTTACCACGACAATCATGTCATCTGTGAACAAAGGCTTATTTATTTCATTTCTCATTTTTATATCTTTTATTTCCTAGTCTTTTCTTATTGTAATGTCTAGGGTTTCCAATAAAATGTTGATAAAAGTAGTAAGAGTGAATTTTCTTACCTTGTTTGTGGTATTGGGAGAAAGCATTCAATATTCCGCTGTTAAGAATGTTAACTGCTGGGGCACCTGGCTGGCTCAGTCTGCCTTGGGCTCATGTCATGATCTCAGGGTCCTGGGATCAAGCCCTGCACTGGGCTCCCTGCTCAGCGGGAAGCCTGCTTCTCCCTCTCCCTCTGTTCCCCCACCCCTGTCCCAACCCCAGCTCATGCTCTCTCTCTCTCAAATAAACTAAAAATCTTTTTAAAAAAGAATCTTAACTGTTGGTTTTTTATAGATGTCTTTGATCAGAATGAGGAAATTCCCTCTTTTCCTAGAGTGCCAAAGGTTTTTATCAATGAATAGGAATAAATGTTGTTAAATGATTTTTTTTTTGTGTATCTATTGAGATAACTATGCTTTTTCTCCTTTATTCTACTAATAAGGTGAGTTACAATGATTTACTTTTTAATATTAAATCAAGTATTACCAGGGATAAACTCCGCTTGGTATTACCCATGTTATATGCTGTTGGGTTTTATTTCCTAATATTTTAAGGATTTTTTTGCATCTGTATTCATGAGGTACATGGGATAGTAATTTTATTTTTTGTAATACTTTGTTAGGTTTTTTTTTTTTTTTTTAAGTTTATTTATTTATTTGACAGAGCGAGAGAGACAGCTAGAGAGGGAATACAAGCAGGGAGAGTGGGAGAGGGAGAAGCAGGCTTCCTGCTGAGCAGGGAGCCTGACACTCGCTCGATTCCAGGACCCTGGGATCATGACCTGAGGCGAAGGCAGACGCTTAATGACTGAGCCACCCAAGCGCCCATTTGTTAGATTTTCTAATCAGGGTTTTTCCATAGTTTTGTTTGTTTTGTTTGTTTGTTTTTACTTTGGGCAACTAGTTAAATAATCTTCTAAGATATTAAAGACTGGCAAGAATATGCTTGGGGAAGTTGGGAATCAAGAGTTCCATCTTAGGGATGCCTGGGTGGCTCAGTTGGTTAGGTGGCTGCCTTCGGCTCGGGTCATGATCCCAGGGTCCTGGGATTGAGTCCCGCGTCGGGCTCCTTGCTCGATGGGGAGCCTGCTTCTCCCTCTGCCTCTGCCTGCCACTCTGCCTGCTTGTGCTCTCTCTCTCTGATGAATAAATAAATAAATAATCTTTAAAAAAAAAAAAAAAAGAGTTCCATCTTAGACTTGTTTAGTTGAAATCCTACTCAATATCCAAGGAAAAATGTCAAGTAAATAATTGTATAAATAAATTTAAAGCTTAATGGAAAGGGCTGGTGAGTTAAGTGTGACAGTTATCAGTATCTAGTCAATGTTTAAATCCACAGAAATGAATAAGAAAACCTACTACTATAAGAGTGTATATTAAAAAGAGAGCTAAGGAGAAGCTCTGAGACACTTTAATAATTAGAGACTGAGTAGGAGAGTAAGAGCCAATAAAAGACCGAGAAATAACAGCCTGTAAGGGAAGAGGAAAATCAGTAGTTTGTGGTTCATACAATTAAAAAAACTCAGTTCCACACTGAGTACTGCTGATAGCTAAGTACGATGAGGACAGAAAGTAACAATGAATTTAGCAATATGAAGTCATTGAGAACATTGACATGAATCTTTCAAGGGTATGGAGGTGGGGTGGAATGAAGTTAGGTCAGAGTGGATTAAAGAGAGAATAGAAGTAAGGGAAAGGTGAAGGCAAGTACAGCCAACTTGTTATACAAATTTTCCCATGAAAAGTAGCAAAGAAACAGGGCTGGAGAGGATGAGGAGTCAAGAAACAATGAGAAAAAGGGTATTCCAATTCTTTCAAGGTAAATAAAACAAAACAGAAAAGAGGACAATTTGTATTAAAATATTAATGATAGTGGAGAGAGCTATGGACTAAGGGATCAGATCAGGGTTGTTTCCAGCTTTAAAGTTAACTGACTACATGACTGAGGGCAGGTCATTTCCCTTTCTCTGAGTTTCAGTTTTGTTATCTATAAACTGATGTCTTGGAGTAGATATGACAAAAGACAATTTAAATACTCCTCAACTTCTGTGAGCTTTCTGTAGGTCTCATAATGAAACTGGTCTCTAATCTGTCATGCTTACAAATTAAAAATTAATGGTAATTGTGTTTTATCTATTGTGTCTCCTAATTGTCTGTTTTATGCATATTGTAAAAGTAGTATGAAAATGGCAAGCCAAGTCTGCTTGATTACTCCACAAAAGAGTGTATACAGAAAGTGAGAATTCTACTTATGTGAAAATAAGCTGTAAAGAGAAGAAATCAGGCCAGCATGAGGAAGTTCCAGGGAAAGAGTGGATACAGAGCCAGAAGAATTTCCTCAACAGAGGAAGCACAGCCACAGATGCTTTTTTAAATCCCTGATAGTGGGAAGAGAAATGATAAGGGTACTTAAAGGTTAATCACAATCATCCAATCACATCATGGCAGATGAAGCACATTTGATAAACTATAATAACTAGTCTCCAAAATAACTAGGCCACATTAAATTATCTTGTTTGTTAAGATAAATGTATTAGATTAGTCATTTTACTAAATTCATGGATTGATGTTTAACTAATTAAACTCATTTCTTCTAAAAGAAGTGATTAATTGTGTTGATGATGTAGTGTCAAGTAAACAGGATGGGTTGATTTGGAGAGGAACAAAAATTAAATAGATTTTTATGCAAATAATATGGATATTTAAATAGATGCAGTAGTCAAGCTATCACAGGGATCTGTTGAGTTTCTATATGTCAATGTGTTGAATATCTACAATTATTAGACAGTTGGTAGGAAAATAAAGAAATACAGAGAAAATGATCCCTGCCCTTAAGTGGCTTCCAATTGAATTGAGAATATAGATCATAGAGAATACACTGAATAACATCACTTCATGCCTAATTTGGGGAGAGACTAGAAAATTCTTACTGTGCAGAAGAAAGAGGATTTTACAAAGAAAAGATAGGGAAGGTCTATGGAGGATGTGGATTTTAACCACATGAAAGGTAGAATTGAAAATTAGAACACATTTGTTTCAAGTGACAACATCCAATACGAAGGCATAAACTGGAATTTGTAGAAGGCACAAGTAGTCAAAAGGAGAAGATGGGCAACTAACTTGGCAGGTACACAAATACCTTTAGGACTCCTTCCCTTCTCTTTCTCATCTCCACTTCTCCTGTTTTCTCAGCTTCAAGTATCAATTCATCTTCAGTGGCGGGGTCAGAGAGACAAAGAAGCAAAAAATCAGAATAGGATGCACCAGACTAGCTAAAGTATGTGTTATCAGCAGGAAGGGGCAAGCTTATTGTTCAGCCATGTAATTCAATTTTCATTAAGTGATAGAAGCCCCTTCTTTCTTTCTTCTTTCAGCTATCTGAAAGAGAAACCGAATGATAGGGAAAGACTGCAGGTAAGAAGCAAAAGTAAGAAATCAGTAACTATAGCACGGAAGAAACAATCAAAAAGACAGGAAAAAATGCCAATTTAATGTATACTTACAGTAGCCAGAGTCAGAAGAAAGACCATCAAATATGAGTAGACAAGTAACCAGAGGCATTAAAACTAAAAAGAATACAGAAAAGTTCAGGGATAAAGTAGTCTTTTTAAGTAGACTGGAGGCAATTTAAAGTCAAATTAAAAAGGGATTAAGAAATAGGTGAGGTAAAAGATGAAACTTCATCTTCTAGCCATGATGGAGTAATTAGTACCTGACTAGTCCTTCCACTACAGCAGTGGTGTGCTGGTAAATATTTAACGACCAGTTCTCCAATAAACAAAAAGAAAAAGCCTTGATTTGTGACATTTGCCTGTTTCCACAGCAAAAATACTCCTCCTCTGGCTGATTTCAAGGTACCAACGATGTAACAACTGGCTGGAAAAAATCCTAAAAATTTAAAAGCTGCCTTTCATGACTCAGTATGAGCAGACCACACCATAAATTGCTATAAAACCTGGCAGAATATGAAAAGAAAGTATGTTTAGGTATTAGAAAACACGGAAACTCACAGGGTGAGTACTACGCATCCCACCTTCCATCCCACTCTACTTTCTGCCTAGGGGCAATTTCACAAAAGAAGTGGAGCTGCACCCCGAGTCCAAACAGTACAGCATTCCACCGGAGCTAAGGAGGCTCATATCAGTTTGGAGATACAGAAAGGGCTGGAATCTAAGTGGCATCATGGTAAACAGGTGGGAACTGTGCAGAAGTGAGCCCCAGAATTCTAAGTAGAGTACTCCAGTGAGTCTTAGCTGAGTGCTGGGCTGCTAAGGTGCAAGGAGAAACTACACTAGGCTTTCATGAAAGTAATAGCTCTGAGAGTAGAATAGAGCTGAGAGTAGAACAGGGATACGAGAAATCAAGCAGAGTTGTGAGTTATAGTAGAGTTCTGGACCAGAGTGCAGAGATGTCCCTAACACTCTCAACACCTCATTAGCACTCAGCATCCAGTGGAGGCTTGAGCAAGGTCATACATTAGCAGTAAGGAATGATATCCTTAAAGGACTAAAATAAAAAATAAAAACAGCACAGTCAGCCCAGAATTCTATATCCAGCCCTGCAAATATTTCTTTACAAAACGAGGGTGAAATGAAGACATTTTCTTTTAAAAAAATATGAGAAAATCTGTTGCCTCTGAACCAGCACTCCAAGAAATCTTAAGAAACATTCTTCAGGAAGTGATACTAGATGGAAACTCAGATCTACAGGAAGTAAAGAAATGGAAAGAATAAATAGTCAGTAAATATTAGAGAGCTTTCTTCCTAATTTTCTTTAAAAACAACTTACTGATTAAAGCAAAATCAACAATTTTATAAGGTTGGTTTATAACATACGTATAAGTAAAGATATGACAACTTTAAGACTAAGGATCATGGGGTGGGTAAATGGAATTGTACTGCTATAATATTTTTATATTAGTGAAATGGGAAAAATAAGTGTAAAGGAAGAATTGATAGGTATAGAATGAGAAATTTAAGTGATATAACATTGACTAAAAGTAAACTCTGAAAGGTAAGCATGTGTATTATTTTCTCTAGAGCAATAAGTAAAATTATAAAAAGAGGCACAGTTATAAAGCCAATGGAAAAAATAAAATTGAAAACTAAAATATTCTACTAATTCAAAAGTAGCCTCTAAAGGAATAACTGAGGAACAAAAAGCAAAAAGGACAAATGGAAAATAAATATAAAATATAGATTTAAATTTAACCTGCCAGTAATTACATGAAATATAAGTGGACTAAACACTCCAACAAAAGACAAAGGTTTTTTGACCAGATTAAAAAAAAAATTATATACTATATATCTATAAGAAATACACTTTAAATATAAAGAGAAAAATAGGTTACAAGTAAAAGAATATGAAAATATACATAACACTAACAGAAAGCATAAGAAAGCTGTTGTGTTTGTATTACTATTTGAAAAAGTGGATTTCAAGACAAAGATTATTATCAGAAATAAAAAAGGAAATTTTATAGTGAAAAAAGAATCAATTTATCAGGAAGACAATAATTTTAATGGAATATGCACCTAATAACTAGCAGAACTAAAAGCATATAAGTAGTATGTAATATTATAAATATATCACATGTTATATGTTTATATGTATAAACCATAGTTGGAGATTTTAACACAACCGCTCAGTAATAGACCAGTTTTTCAAAACACTGGTATGTCTATAGAAGGTCTGAATATCACTAACAACTAATATAGACTAAAGAACATTTTATAGAACGCTCCACTCAACAACTATTCTTATCAAGTGTCCATACTAGGCCATAAAATAAGTCTCAATACATTTCAAAAAATTAAAGTCTTACAGAGTATATTCTCTGGCCATAGCAGAATTAAATCAGAAATCAATAACAAAAAAAGACTTAGAAAATTCCCAAACATTTGGAAATTAAATAACACATTATAAATAATCCATTAGTTAAAGAAGAATTCACAAGAGAAATCAGAAAACATTTGAACAAAATGATAATAAAAACGCAAATAGAAGATTGTATGAGATGCATCTAAAGCATAATTCAGTTGAAATTTATAACTTTAAGCATCTATATTTTAAGGGAAAATGTTTAAATTTTCTAAGCCTGCCACTTAAGAAGCTAAAGAAAAGCAAACATAAAATAAGTAGAAATAAAGGAATAATAAAGATGAGGGTAGTAATTGATGATATAAAAAACAAATAGAGAAAATTAACAAAATCTTGATCTGGTTCTCTAGAAAGATTAATAAAACTAATAAGTACTTAGTGTGACAAATTAAGAAATAAAGAGACACCACAAATTTTCAACATCAGGAATGAAGAAAGTGAAAGGATTATAGCTCCCTTACAGTCATTACAAGGTAATATTATTAACAGCATTATCTCAATAAATTTAAAACTTTAAATAAAAATGAACACTACTTCAAATATATAAATTATTAAAACTGATTCAAACTAAAATAGACTATCTGAATAGCTAGTTATCTATTAAAGAAATTGAACACATAAATAAAATTTAAGTGCAAAGAAAGCATGAGATCCAGATGTCTGTTCTGGAAAACTTATCAGAGATTTAGGAAAGAAATCATACCAATTTACCAATTCCCTTTCAGATAATAGACAAGGGGGAAGTATTTACCAATTTACTGCATGAGGCCAGCATAACCCTGATACCAAAACCTGATGAAGACATTACAAGAAAATTACAAACAGCCCTCTAGACATAGATGCAAAAATCCTTAACAAATTATTAGCAAATCAAATCCAGAATTATACAAAAGGAAATTACCATGTGGAAATTATCCCAGGAATATAAAATTGGTTCAATAAGTGAAAGTCAATAATGTGATTCACCACATTAACGAAATAAAGGAGAAAATGGATACGATCAGCTCAATACAGAGCATTCGACAAAATTCAAATTTATGTGTGATAAAAAAAAACTCTCAACAAACCTGGAAAAGAAAAAAACTTCAACTTAAAGGAAGTTCAGCTACGAAACAAAAATCTGTATCTAGGGGCACCTGGGTGGCTCAGTGGGTTAAGACTCTGCCCTCGGCTCGGGTCATGATCTCAGGGTCCTGGGATCAAGTCCGGCATCCGGCTCTCTGCTTGGCGGGGAGCCTGCTTCCCCCTCTCTCTGCCTGCCTCTCTGCCTGCTTGTGATCTCTATCTCTCTGTCAAATAAATAAGTAAAATCTTAAAAAAAAAAATCTATATCTAATAATAGACTTAATCCTGAAATACTAAAGTTATTTTTAAGATCGGGCACTATTCAAGGTTATCCATTCCAACTGCTTATATTCAATACTGTTTTGAGTCTTAAGTAGTAAAATAGAACACGAAAAGGAAATAAAAGTTATTAATTATGGGAAAAAAGGAATAAATCTGTTTTATTCAAAGACCACACTGTTTATGTGGAAAATCCTAAAAAATCTACAAATAACAAACAAAAATAACCTACAACTTAGTAAATAAAGTTATATAGTCACAGAACACAGGGTCAATACATGCAAATTAACTGCATTGCTGTCTACTAGAAGAAACAATTAAAAGATTAAAAGATTCTATAAAAGTATCATAAAACATGAAATTCTTAGGAATAAATTTTTTTAAAGATTGATTGATTTGAGAGAGAGAACAAGAGAGCACAAGCAGGGGAAGCAGCAGAGGGAAAGGGAGAAGGAGGCTCCCCACTGAGCTGGAAGCTGGAGGCGAGGCTCCATCCCAGGACCCCCCAGGATCCCGAGATCATGACCCGAGACCTGAGACTAAGGCAGAGACTTAACCAACTGAGCCACCCAGGCGCCCCTCTTAGGACTAAATTTAACAAAAGATATGCAAGGCCTTGATTCTGAATCTTTCTCAGAAAAAAAATTAAGGAAAATTTAAATAGAGATATACCACATTCTTGGATTGGACACTTTTAAGATGTCCACTTTTCTCAAATTGATCCATACATTCAATTTGATTCCATTCAAAATCTTATTAGGTACTGACAAGCTATTTGAAAATTTATATGGAAACATTAAGAACCTAAAAGAGCTTAAAGAATCTTATAAAATAAGAATAAAAATGGAGGACATACACTACCTAATTCTAAGACTTATTATAAATCTACAGTTATCAAAACAGTGTAGTACTAGCATATAGACATACAGGTCTGTGGAACAGCACAGAATATCCAGAAGCGCGCGCACGCGCGCGCGCGCGCACACACACACACACACACACACACACACACACAACTGATCTGTGACAAAGCTTCCAAGGACATTCTTTTCAACAAAAAATATAAGAATAATTGTAAAAAAAAAAATAGAATAGGGGAAAAAATAAAACTCAACCCCTGCCTTTAAACAAATAAAAAATTAATGTGAAACAAATCACAAACCTAAACATGAAATCAAAAACTATAAAATTTATAGAGGAAAATATGAGCCAATCTTCATACTCTGGGGTAGGCAAAGATTTCTGAGATGGGCCACTAACCAGCAAAGGAAAAAAAAAAAAAGACAAATTGGACTTCATCAAAACTAAAAAGTTTAATTTTTCAAAAGATACCATCAATGAATGAAAAGGCAAGCCACAGAGCTGGAGAAAATATGTGCAATATATATATCTAACAAAGGTTCTGTGTCACAACATATTAAAGAAAACTCGTTTACGGGCGCCTGGGTGGCTCAGTGGGTTAAAGCCTCTGCCTTAGGCTCAGGTCATGATCTCAGGGTCCTGGGATGGAGCATCGGGTCTCTGCTCAGCAGGGAGCCTGCTTCTCCCTCTCTCTCTGCCTGCCTCTCTGCCTGCCTCTCTGCCTACTTGTGATCTCTCTCTCTCTGTTAAATAAATAAATAAAATCTTTAAAAAAAGAAAAGAAAACTCGTCTAACTTAATAACAAGATGACAAACAGGCCAATTTATAAAAGTGGGGGTAATATTTCCCAGGTAGTTCACAAAAGGAGTTACACAAACATCCAGTAAGCATGTGAAAAAAGGCTCAGCATCACTAGTTACAGCGAAATGCATGTTACTGGAATGACTAAAATTAAAAAATATATATGTAATATGTAATATTAACCAATATATATACATATATACATATTACATAATATGTAATATGTAACCAATGTAATATGGTTGTAGAACAGATGGAACTTTCATTCATTTCTGTTTAGAGGGTAAAATGGCATAGCCACACTAGAAAACAGCTTGGCAATTTTTACAAGGTTGAATAAATACTAACCATATAACCCAATAATTCTATTCTGAGGTATTTCTCCAAGAGAAAAAAAAAGTGTATATCATATATATGCTCAGGAAGATTCTTATAGATGACTGCTCATAACAGCTTTATGGAAAATTTTTTTAAAAGTTGAAACACCCCAAATGCCTATCAAGGATGAAAGAATAAATAAGTTACATATATTTACACAAAAGCAAATGTGTATATTCATACACTGCAATACTATTCCGTAATACAAAGAATGAACTGTTACATTCAATAACATGCAGGATATTTTTTTTAAAGATTTTATTTATTCATTTGACAGCAAGAGAGAGAGAGCACAAGCAGGAGGAGCAAGAGGGAGAGGGAGAAGCAGCCTCCGCACTGAGGAGGGAGCCCGATGCCGGGCTGGATCCCAGGACCTTGGGATCATGACCTGAGCCGAAGGCAGATGCTTAATGACTGAGCCACCCAGGCGCCCAACATGCAAGAATTTTTAAAATTATCCTGGGCTAAAGAAACCAGACACAAAAACTATATTCTGAATCATTCCAACTACATAAAGTTCTGGAACACGTAAAACTATGTAAAGTGATAAGGGTCAGATCAGTGTTTAGAGCAGAGGATGGAGGGAATTGACCATAAATGGACATGAAAGAACTCTCTAGAGTAATAGATATGTTCTATATTTTGATTGGGGTGGTGGTTCCATGGTGCAGTGCACATCTTACACAACCTTATCAAACTGTACACTTAAAATGTGTACATTCTATTCTACATTAATTATGCCCCCCAAAAGTTGTTTTTTAAAAAATAAAAACAGAACTAATAACAATAAGAATAGCTACTACTTATCAATGTTCTACAGGATGCTTATATATATTACCACTCAATCTTTAGAGCATCCTGTAAGGTAGGAGTTATTATAAAAATTGAGACTGAGAGCAGGGAAATAACTTGCCTGTGACCTTGAGTGAATAAGAGGGAGCTGACCCATAAGAAGGCCCAGCGCAAGGATTCTACTGAAAAGCACAAATCGAAACTACTAGAAGGGGATGATGGAAACAAGGCTGTACTGACTGAAACTAGAGGAAAGAATTAAAAGGTGTTTATAAAGGCAAATGTGTATGAAGAAAGGGATGTTGGTGGCCATGGGGGCTTTATGTTTGATTAGGTTGGTCTTCTCAGTGAAGTAGAGGTGGGACTGCCTGTTAGAGTGCAGCTGGAGCATGAGGAGATTCTGGAACGTTCCCCAACAGAAATAAGAAAGAACTGCTGGACAGCAACCAGGACCCTCTCTGAGATAGGGAGAAATTAGGCTTGCAGTGGGCAGGCCCCATAGGATTCTACCATTTTCTCTCTTAGATTCTGCAAACTAAGAAGAGCAGTGGAGGGAGTGAGCATGGACACAAGCCTAAGGGTGTGCACATAAATCCGTCCCAGGCAGGAATGACTCAGAGGCCCATCGGACTGGGTAAGTAAAGCCTTCTCTGTTGAAGTTTAAAATATCCACTATCTCATCCATCCCAGCTGAGGGGAAAACTGGCAGTTCTTTCTCTTTTTTTAATTATAATATTTGACTTACTATGATTCTGTCAGACTACTAAATTGGAAATGGAATAAAATATAGAAGAGTAAAAATTTTGGCTGAGCCAATTAAAATATTCCATAGGGAGTCTTTCCTGTCCAAGCAATATTATGAACCTTTGAATAAATTGGGTCTAGGCCCTGGTTTGTTATTTTTAATTTGGACTAATGGAGTGGATATAAAATACTAAAATGTGTCATTTATTCAGTCACTCACATCCTAATCAAACCCCCAACATGTCAAAAATTGACATCACCTTCCCCATCCCAATTTCCTCTATTACTGCCCATATTTGCCCATACTCTTCCTTCCCCGACTCGAGATCACAGAGGTGTCTCCTCTGTGATCTCCTCTGAAGGGGGACCTCAGAACTGTCCCCCTTCAGCCCTTGGCCCCGTCCTTTTCTTCTATTCTTCTAGCACTAGAGCACAACTTGCTAATAGGGGCTATGTAGGAAGATGGTTCTGTAGGCCATTATTTTGGGAAACATTGTGAAAAACAGAGTTACCAAGTTTTTTGCTGTATGACCTCTCAGAGATTTTAATGTGTTTCCATGCACTGAAAATCACCAAGGATGAGATAAAATATTTGATCACGGAACCCCTGTGGTTGTAGCATTCCCTGAAATTCACCCTGGGAAACACTGGCCTAGATTGCAATTAACTGCCCCCTAGCTGTCCTCTCTGTATTCGGTCTCTCTTGCTCCAATCCATCTTGAATACTGCCCTGGGGGATTATGTCAAACTGCATTCTCATGGAGCTGGTCCTCAACCGTAAAAGCTTTGGTGACCACATACAGTAGCTATTACGCCACATCCAAGCCTCTTCCAGTGTGACCAGCAAAGCTCTCCTTCCTCCAAAGTGAAAAACCTGTTCTACCTTAACAGCAGCAACTGCACAGCTGACAAGGATGTCACATGCTATTAGTGGAAGGAAGTTACTGTTTCCAGAACCCACATGTCTTCAGAGTTTACATTTTTTTTTTCAGAGTTTACATTTTAAGAGAAGTCAGCATGCATAAATACAGGGTCGAGTGAAAAAAGCCTGGATGATGCCTACTTTCAGAGGAAGAGAAAAACTGGAGATCAAGTTTAGCCATGGTTTTGACCTAATTTTGTGGGTTATGTGCAGTCCAGCAGATAAAAAATTAGTTAGAACTCAGACTAAGGGGCATCTCTTACCAAAATCTTCTGAGCTGGTTTAGATCAACCAACGGCAGAGAGAAGACTTCCTCTCATTAACCAGTTTACTTCATTTAAAAGTACTACAGCTACCACGCACCATCAAGACCTCCATGGACAAGTTTCCAGAACTGAGCCTTGGAGGAAGCACCAACCGCCTAATTTTGCCCCTTCAAAGAAATGCTTTGCTCTACCACATGCAATACATACCATATGAATTATCTAGGACTCCCTTACTCCCAAATACTTTGACCTGAAATTATTTGAATACTTCAGGTCAAATGTCATCTGGTCCTGAATTATCTAAATAATTAAGTGTGTGGACAGGTGCTTGGTTTCAAGAGCACGTGACTGGAATAAACAGAGCCTGTTTCTTTAAGTAGTCTTTCCAAACGCTTTCTAAAGCTCTTTCCTGTTTCGTTGATTTATTTTTTAAAGAGAGAAAGACATGTTGATGAATGAGTTAGACTTCTGCAGGATCCCAGGAGAGGACTGGAGGGGCTTATGGGAGAGGGAGGGGTGGGCAAGCTTTTTCTTCTGCTTGGAAAAGGCTCCAGGGCCCTCAGTCCTCCCTGATTACTCTCCAAGATACTATACTCACTGTCCGAATTGACTCCATGCCAAGAAAAGCCTTCTTTTGAGTCTTGGAGAGGTCTATGCTGTGGGACCAAAAGTAAACCAGAACAGAAAGGGATGAAGGGTAGAGACTGAAAGAAACAGAAAGCTGAGGAATGAATATATTTGCAAGCTGAGGATTTCTGCATCTCCTGGCTTGCTGGGCTTCTTTGATCCTTAAAAAGAAAAGGGACAGCACTTACGTAAGATGCTCTTGCCCAGAAAGGAATCTGCTTTTGCATGGGAGCTGTCCAAGTGGTCTCCCTACCTCTAGTCTGGTTAACAGCAGGCCTTCAATAAGAGAATGAGTGACTTTGTCCTGAAAATCAGCTGCAGACTGCAGCACCCACAGGCTGTTTTATGGGGACTTGCGGGCCCCCAGGAGTCTTTTTTCATGACTGTGTAATCCGAGCTGTTAAATCTCTCATTCATGTCAGTAAAGAAGACAATGGAACTGTTTTACATTGCTCAACTGGCAGACTTTAGGGAGCACCAATGTACCCAGCAAAACAGGGAAACGCAAAAAAAAAAAAAAAAAAAAAAGTTTTTTTGATAGAATGTAATACTTGCTATTTCAAAAATAATAATAACTAATCAGCATGGGAAACTAAAACAGTTTGTTATACTTATATAACAATGTAATGTGCTTTGAATCAGTTAGCCACTGTTACAAAAATACCCCGTAACTGGGGTGCCAGGGCAGCTCAGTTGGTTAAGCATTCAACTCTTGGTTTTGGCTCAAGTTATGATCTCTGGGTCATAGGATCGAGCCCCACGTTGGGCTCTGCACTGCGTGTGGAGCCTGTTTGAGGTTGTCCCTCTCTCTGCCCCTCCCCCATTCTCTAAATAAATAAATAAAATTTTTATTAAAAAAAATATACTATCTAACCAATCCATTGCGTTAAACAATCAGCCATCTATAAGTCAGCTGTGCATTGTCTTATCTAGGCTGGACTCAGCTAGGCAGCTTGGCTTTAAGCCAGAGTGGCTAGAGCAGCTCTGCTTCTCTAAGTGGGGCTGATAGAGTCCCATGGCTCTGCTACATTCGTCTCACCTCTTCCTTACACCCTCAGGCTGGCTCTGGTATATTGTACTCTTGGCATTGACAAAAGGGCAAGAGAGGACATAGCCCCATGTGCAAGCACATTTCAAGTTCCTGCTAGAATCCTGTCTACTAACATCTCATTGAACAAGGTAAATCAAAGAGCCAAGCCCAAATTCAAGGGATAGGAAAGTACCCTCTTTTGAGAGACACTCTATAAAGTTACATGGCACAGCATATAGACATAAGGAGAGGTGAAGAATTGGGGTCAATAGTCTCACTTATCATAATGCAATATTATCTCTTCAGTTTTTAGGGCCTCCTAAGAGCTTCTCTAGACATCATTGATTCTTCATCAGTTAGTAGGTAGTGTCAGGATGTCTCTTTAAGACTCAGTCTCCTTACCTGTAAAAAGGGATGTTTTCTCTGCCTATCTCATGGGGTTGATGTGGAACCCAAATCAGATAATGGATGTGAAAGTTCTTCAAAAGGTCTAAGGTATTATACAGTGTAAGCTATTACCACAATTCTTACTAAAGGACGATACTTTTCGCATGTATTGGGCTTATACATGCAGGCCAAGGGCAGACTGCACCAAAATATGCTACCATGGCATGTTGATTATTTTAAATAAAAGTTACTTAAGAGGGGCACCTGGGTGGCTCAGTGAGTTAAGCATCTGTCTTTGGCTCAAGTCATGATCCCAGGGTCCTGAGATCTAGCCCTGCATCAGGTTCCCTGCTCAATAGAGGAGTCTCCTTCTCCCCCTGCCTCTCCCCTGCCATGCACTCTCTCTCTCTCTCTCTCTCTCTCAAATAAGTAAATAAAATATATCTTTTTAAGATTTTATTTATTTATTTGACAGAGAGAGAGATCACAAGTAGGCAGAGAGGCAGGCAAAGAGAGAGGGAGAAGCAGGCTCCCCGCTGAGCAGAGAGCCTGATGTCGGGCTTGATCCCAGGACCCTGGGATCATGACCTGAGCAGAAGGCAGAGGCTTTAACCCACTGAGCCACCCAGGCACCCCTCAAATAAGTAAATAAAATCTTAAAAAAAAAAGTTACTTAAAAAATGGCCAGTATAAAAAGAACACTCTGATCCCCTTTTGTATACAGAAAGCAGGGAAAAAAAATCTCTTATTTGAAAGGTACCTTCCTTGTACCACAAGGCAAAGACACATCCTTATCATCAGAAATAGGGAATTTAGAGCAAAGAAGGCTGATTAAACAAACCCTATTACTTTTTTTAATTTACTACCCCAGCTCAAGTTTTGTTTAAAATTCCTAACTGACCATAGTATTCTTTGTCCTATTAATGCCTCATAAATTTACTGTCTCTGTCCAAAAAATGTATAAAAATTGCCTGCCTTAGTCATTTCTTTGGGTCTCAATTTCATTATTGGGAATGTAATTTAACTTTGTCTTCTCTTGTTAATCTGCCTCATGTCAATTTAATTCTTAGACCAGCTAGAACAATCTTGAAGGGTAGAGAAAAATGTTTCCTCCCCAGCATAGGCATTTGTCTGAGATAGTTGGGCAAGAACTCCTTTAAGAGATTCCCTACCACCCTTGTTAATTTCTGTTAGAATTTAACAACCTTCACCATTACAAGATGCATACGTGAATTATATCTCAATAAAAAATAATTTTTTCTTAAAAAGACACATATTATCAAAGCTCCTCTGTATTTTAAACCCATGTTCTCTTGTTCTGCATGGGGGACAATTTGTTATATATCAAAGAGAATTTGTACCCAAAACATACTTCATAAAGCTAAGTTATTTTGGGATTGCTGAAGTTTGAAAAGAGAAGGAAAAATTTTTTTCTATTTTCTCTGGAATATAAGAAAATCCCTGGCTTCCTCCTTTCCTACTACAAGTTCCTTTGTGATACTGTCCTGCAGAGATAGCAGGCAGAGCAAAAATACTGATGTTGGAACATAGTTTGCAGTCCCTATTAAGGGGATGGTCCCTTCATTTCTACAGAAGACATTACTGCTTCCACTGAGAATCCTCTTTGCTGTTTTCAGAACTGTCTTGAGTTTTCATTCCCTGTCAGCCAAAAGAGTTAGTCTCCATTACGATCAGGTAAAAACCTGGCTCCAGCCAACACTCTTGGGAGGAAAGTGAAGAGAGAATTCTTCTCACTTCTAAGCCCTGGGAGGTTGGTAGTCCTACGTTGGAAAAGAAAATAAAAAGAAAAATAACCTGGGGGAAATTAAGAATCCTCACACAACCCCATGATTCTTTACTTACACTCTTCGTTAGGCATTCTGAAGGGTCCGCTTTGGAAGTGGAAACGGCTGGTGAGGAAACTACAAAGGCCGGTGCAGGAAACTTGTTTTTATGAGAACACAAACAACCCAGAAGTTGCCACAGGATGCGGGCTAAATCAGGATCCTCAAAAGGGCCCACTGTGAAAGACTTCGTTGTCCTAGAATGATCTTCACCTGAGATGAGTTTTTCCATAATAAATAAATTACCTAAAACTGCCTGGAGAGTTGGTGCAGATAACGAGGACATTTTGGATGGCAAAGCTTGTATCTCCCCACTTGGTGCCTAGTTTAGAAAGCAGGCAGGACCCCATACTGATTTCATGCCATCTCATCTGCAGGGCTGGAAAGGCTCTCAGGGTACATTAAACTCAGTGCAGGCATCATGAGGACAACCTTTGCAGTCACATGGAGCTTTTTTAGGTCTAAGCTCCATTTAGAGTTGGCAGGTACCCAGTTTTCCCAGTTTGCTGCTCTGAGAATCAATCCCTTATAGCACAGACCAGTCTCAAAGAGTTCATGTTCAAAGGAAAGGTTCCTTTCTTTGTGTTCATCTGAGAAAGTATGAGTGCTGAGGAACTGTCTCCCCAGGAACTGCAGCCCTGGGTGGGTCATTCACTTTGCCAAGGTTAAAACCAGGTCTTGCTGCTTTTCACAGCACACACCTTTAAGATGACTGAACCAGCGTGGCTAACTAATGCTCTGGCTTTGTAAGCTATCTCTTACCTGGCCTTTGCTCTGTTCTCCATGCATTCTAACTAAATGCTGCCTCTCTGCTGCCAGCCTCTCTTTTCCTATAAATATACCTCACATGCTGACCCCTCCTTAACCTTCCTATACCTTGACTTTAGTTATTCACAGTCCTATTTTTCAAAATAGGACCCACTTTTACTGACCTACATGTACCCTATGTTCTAGCAAATGGGATTCTCATTATTCCCCCAAACTCATCTTACCCTTTACTACCACATTCTTTCCTCATGCCATTTTCTCAGTCTGGAATGTGCTAGTCTGTCTCTACCCACTCAAATCTTTCAAAGTTAACTACATATTATTTCTTCTAGAAAGTCAACCAAAAATGATACACTTAGTTCCTGAAACTCAGAGCTTCAGTTGTATTTCCCTTGTGATGTTAATCATGTTCTCCTTCATTTTATAATGAAATGTCTTTTCTTTTTTAGATGAGAAGCATCACTATCTTTATACTGTCTTCCTCTTACCAAAATATAATTCATAATAGATGCTCAGTTAGGACTTAATTTATTGGTCAAATGAAGGACTCAAGGCTAGAGTTAATTTTGCATTTTTCAGCAGTTTTACAAGGCTGTTTACCAGGTTGTTTACCAAATCAGATGTTGTAAGCCTAAGAGAAGTAAGTTAAATCTTATTTTTCCCATAAAAGCAATCTTTTAAAGTTAGTTTCTATTCTTAACCAAGGTCTGATGCCCAACTTCTTTATATGGTCACAAGCATGATATATAATCAATTATAAATGTTACACCTGTTACACTATATTGCCTAAAGCTTTTTACAGTGTATATAAATCAATTATACAAGGCAACACAGAGCCTATAAAATAAAATTTTATTTAATATGGCCTACCATAAAGGTCTACCATAAGAAGTTTTCAACCTCTTTAAATTTCCTGGTAAAATAAATCAGCAAGTGAAGATACTCCTTTGATAGCGTTCTGGTTTCAAAAAGATTTCTTTGAGGAAATTTTGAAAAGCATTTTAGGAAAACTTTGTAAGGGATTAAGGACTCCAGTGACTTTTGGAGAAACTAATGCAGGAATCTAAGTTTGGCTATCCCTAGTCCTCCCTGACAATATCCCTAGAAATTAAACAGCAAGCCTGGATTTCTCTCAATATGGAAGCAGAAAGTTTGCTGCCCTTTGAGTCGTCCTTTCATCAACATTAGCCAATATTCCCTGTTATGTAATAACAACATACTTGGCCAGGAAGACTACGTTTTCATTAAAACGCATGCACACATTTATTCCTTCATGATGGTGGCTTATTTTTCTCAACTGATAAAAAATCTTGGCCAAGATTCCTTCTAGTTTGACAGACTTAGAGTCTATGATGTTCATAGTCATCTCCATGTTTCCTCTCCACAATAAGCCTCTAGGCTGCCTTTCATAACTAAGGTGGTGTGACTTTATGTTACTGATCCACCTCTGATTTATGAGCACAATACCCAGGCCTTTCTCCACAGTTACCAAATCTATGCCAAAGGTGCTTAACCTAGACGACACATTAAAAATATCATTGCCATTTACTCAAAGGAGATGAAAACTTACGTTTTCACAGAAAAACCTACACATAGATGTATATAGCAGCTTTATTCATAATGCTAAGCTAGCAGAAAGCCCTTCAGTAGAGAATGGATAAATAAACCGTGGTAATTCTAGAAAACATAATATTATTCAGCGCTAAGAGAAAGAGCTATCAAGTCATGAAAATACGTGGAAAAGACTTAATGCATATTACTAAGTGCAATAAGCCAATTAGAAAAGGCTACTGTATGATTCCAACTATATGGCATTCTGAAAAAGGCAAAACTACAGAGACAGTAAAAAGATAAGTGATTGCCAGGGATTAGCAGGGAGGGAGGAATAAATAGGTAGAAAACAACAGACTGTTTGAATGAAACTACAGTTGCTCTATCAATAAAAGACCAAGTCCTATACAGAGCAATTAGGTAAGAAAAATAAATAAAAGCCATCCAAATCAGAAAAGAAAAAGTAAAATGATTTCCGTCCACAGATAACATGATTTTCTATGCAGAAAATCCTAAAGAATCCACAGAAACTTTTTAGAACAAATTCAACAAATTGAAAAACACAAAATCAACATGCAAAAATCACTTGTGTTTCTATATACTAACAATGAACAATCCAAAAAAGGATATTTTTAAAAATCCCATTTATAATAGCAACAAAACAAATAAAATATTTAGGAATAAATTTAAACAAGGAGGCAAAAGTCTGATACACTGAAAATTTCAAAATGTTGATGAGAGAAATTAAAGACACAAATAATAAAAAGACATCCATGTTCATGGATTGGAAAGTTTAGAATTGTTAAAATACCGATACTATCCAAATCAACCTACAGATTCAATGAAGTCCCTATCAAAATCCCATCAATGTTTATTGCAGAGATAGAAAAATTCATTCATGTGGAATCTCTCTAGGGACACCAATTGGCCAAACAGTACTGAAAATGAACAACAAAACTGGGGTTCTCATTTTGTCTGATTTAAAAACTTACTATAGAGGCACCTTGTTGGCTCAGTTGGTTGAGCATCTGACTCTTGATTTTGGCTTGGGTCATGATCTTGGGATCCTGGGATTGAGCCTTGCATTGGGCTCTGTTCTTAGTGGGGAGTCTCCTTGAGGATTCTCTCCCTCTCCCTCTCCTTCTGCCCCTCCCCCTGTTCACACACTCTCTCAAATAAATAAATAAATTTCTAAAAACTTATGCAAAGTTACAGTAATAAAAACGGTATGGTAGTGGAATAAAGACAGACATATAGACTGATGGAATAGAGAGCCCAGAAATAAATCTTCACATGCATAGCCAAATGATTTTTGACAAGGATTCCAAGACCATTCAATGGAGGAAACGATAGTCTTCTCAACAATGGTAATGCGAAACTGGATATCTGTATACAAAAGAATGAAGTTAGACCCTTACCTTACATCATATGTAAAAATTACTCCAAAATGGGTCAAAGACCTAAATGTAAGAGCTAAAAGTATGAAACTCTTAGATAAAAATATAGGGAGGAATCTTCACGACACTGGATTTAGCAATGATTTTTTGAATATGACACCAAAAGTACAGGCAACAAAAGAACAAAAGAAAGAAACAACAAAAGAAAAAATAGACAAAATGTTCAACGTCAAAATTTTCAAACTGTGCATCAAAGGACACAATAAACAGAGTGAAAAGGCAACCTACATAATAGGAAAAAATATTTGCAAATCATATATCTGATAAGTGGTTAACATCCAGAATATATAAAGAACTCCTACAAAAAACAACAACAATAACAAAAATTTAAACAGGACTTGAATAGACATTTCTTCAAGGAAAATATAAAAATGACCAATAAGCACATGAGAAATGTTCAACATCACTGATCATTAGGGAAATACAAACAAAAACCACAGTGAGATACCACCTCATAACTATTAGGATGGCTATTGTCAAAAAAACCCAGAAAACGACAAGTGTCAGCAGGATGTGGAGTAATTAGAACTCTTTGTGCACTATTAGTGGGGATAAAAAATGGTACAGCTGCTATGGAAAACAGTATGGCAGTTCCTCAAAAAACTAAACATAGAATTACCATATGATCCAGCAATTTCACTTCTTCATATCCAAAAGAAGTGGAAGTCGTACTTAAAAAGAGATTTCATGTTCATAGCAGTATTATTGCCAACAGCCAAAAGGGGAAATCGACACATGTCCATTGACAGATGGATAAACAAACGTGGTATATACACTCAATAAAATATTATTCAGCCTTAAAAAGGAAGAACATTCTGACACATGCTATATCACAGATGAACCTTGAGAACATTATGCTAAGTGAAATAAGCCAGTCATGAAAGGAAGAATACCTTATGATTCCGCTTATATGAGCTACCTAGAGTAGTCAAAGTCAAAGAGATAGAAAGTGGAACGGTAGTTGCCAGAAAGTGAGGGTAGGAGGAAATGGAGGTGTTATTGCTTAAAGGATACAGAATTTCAGTTCTGCAAGACAAAAGTTCTGCAGATGAAAGTGGTGATGGTAGTGTAAAGACATGAATGCATTTAAATGCTGCTAAATTAAGAATAATTAAGAATAATTTTAAGATGGGGCACCTGGGTGGCTCAGTAGGTTAAGTGTTCCTTCGGCTCCGGTCGTGATCTCATGGTCCTGGGATTGAGCCCCACGTCCAGCCCTCCATCCAGCCCCATGTTGATTCCCATGTCAGGCTCCCTGCTCAGTGGAAAGTCTGCTTCTCCTTCTCCCTCTGCCCCTAACCCCCACTCAGGCTCGCTCTCTGTCAAATAAATAAAACCTTTAAAAAAAAAAAAAAGAATGAATAAGATGATAAATTTTATGTTATGTGTATTTTACCACAACTAAAAAAATGGTATGCACAGATTCTATTCAAATTGGGACACTTATTCAATAGTTGGTGAACACATGAGTAACTACTATGTGCCAGCTGGCTGAACACAACCACCTCCATCCTGATGATTATGAATCAGCAAACGAAGATTATATAGTCGACAAAAGTTAGGGAAGATGTTAGGGAAGACAAAAGTTAACCTGTTGAATTTCAAACCAATTATTTTAAGTATCATTGAAATACAACCATTAGCTGAGATTTCTGTGTGCCAGTTCAGTTTGAATACAAGAAAGGTGTCTTGCAGAATACTCTATGATCTAATGTGAAGATGCTAATGCACAAGTGGTTTGCATATAATATACAATATAAATATGCATGCATGTTCACCCTTTTGTGGGTGAGGTGAAGCATTATTTTGCTGCACTTGATATATAGAATCTGCTAAATTGGTAATATTGAATATTAACCTAAAATAAATACTATATAATATTTTTTATTAAAAATAAGACTATTACTTCATGAGAGAGCAAATTTCTGTCTTTTGAATGTGCACAGTGAAGTGACATTTAGACCAATCACACTCTAAATGAATATAATCAGCCAAAACTCATTGCTGCCATCTACTCTACTAGCTAGCTGAACTTGGTAACAACAGTAATAAAAGGGTGTATTATAAACAATATATGGGAGTTGTAAAAGTGAATTCCTATAATTATTAAATCTTATATTTTTAAGTAGACTTTATCCATTGCAAAATATCTCTACAAGTTGGCAAGCACACAACAATGGCAGAAATTCCAAATCAAATCATGTTCTCTCTTACACACACACGTAAGTGCATGCGCACAAAATGTTGGCATTAAGTTTCATCTGAGCTTATGAGGGTAGGGACTTTGTTTTGCACTCCGTAATATCTCCTGTATCCAGAATAGCACAAAGTATATTAGCACAATACAAATTAGTTGAATGAAAAAAATGTATATAATTTTCACTGAAGGTTTCTGGTCAGATGTTCTGAGCAAGGCATGGATGGGGCATAGCCAATGTTTCAGATGAGCCAATGGAAGGGAATCAGACCCAACACTTTCCTCCTTATGAAGTGGAAGAGACCTGAGAAAAATACTTTCCATAAAGCATAATTTTTTGGGACTGTAGCAATTTCCTATCAGAGCTGAAGTAACAAATAATGGGCCCCAATATGAAAGGTACAGGAGATTACAATGTGAACTAGGAAAGAAATAATAAGGAACTTAGGGTGGACTATATTCAGAAGTCCAGAAAGGAAAATGGCCACTAAAAGTAGAAGAAACCCAGTCACTAAATTCCTGGAAGAAAGCCTCAAGTCAGGAAGTCATTCCAGAAATCAAGGCCAAAGCTCCAATTAAGGAAGCTGGGAAGAAGAACTAGGTTTAAATGTACAAACCTGAAATTTACATTTCCAAAATGGAGGCATCCATGAGGATTAGATTAGCAAGATGGTAGCACCTTGTACCAAGTCCCACGGTGTGGATTTGAGGGGACTTACACATCTCCTATGCCTGAACTAGGCATAAGCTTGGATGCCTAGTGTGGTCATGTAAACTAGGTATGAAGAAGAAAGGGATTCAGAAACCAGAGGACCGGATCTGCAATAATCTGTGTCTTTGTCTTGACCTTTGTTCTCCCTCAATACCATAGGTCATCTATGTGCTTCTACATCAGATTTTACAGTGTAGGTCCTCAGCTCAATTCCTGATCCAGAAAGTAAAGTTGGGAAGAAAGGGAGAACAGAGGAAACTGGGTATTCATGGACAGAATGCACAATGGGAAGGTTATTCTCTAGAAGGAGAATTACACTGATAAGACACTTGGATGACATGGATGTATAGAAATACTCCTTCCAAGAAAAGGATTCTACAGATTTTTTCCCCTTATTGTAGTAACATGATTTCTCTAGTCTGTGTTAAACAGCCTGTACATTCTTAGTTGGTGGTTGCTCTGACTCAATCTAATTAATGTCTTCTAAGATTCTCCACTCCTTGTCAAGTATAGCTGGAAGGTAATCATAATAATAGATAGTACTAATAATAAATAAGTGTGGCTTTTTTAAGCACTCACTGTAAGCCTTTTAACTGTCACATGGACATATCATGTAGGTGTTCCTAATATCTTCATTTTGTTGATGACCAAACTGAGGCATGGAGAATTTGTAATTTGCCCAAAGTCACATCCCTACTAATCTGGGATTCAAAGTCAGACAGACTTTCTGACTCTAACGCCCTTCCTCTAAACCTAACCTAAACCCTTCCTCTAAACCTAACATAAAGTTCAGTTTAACTACTCTCATATATATCAGATATCTACTATATCTATACTGAACTACTCTCACTGACCACCTTTGATAAACTTGTACTTTCTGAGCACAATCTCTGATCCAATATGGCCTCTTTTTAAAGACCCATATCCTTCCCCACAGAAGTTAATTTTTCAATACAGCTTTAAAATATATAGCACAGTTACAAAACTCAGCAATCACTGAGTCTGATTTTTAGGTCCCTATAGTCATAACCGAGGGCACTGATTTCCTCTCATTTCATTCAAACTCCTCTCTCCATGTGGAGAAAAGCATATTTCCACCATCTTCAGAGAGAAAACTCTATGTGCTGGGCAAATAACAGGCCAGGAAACTCTGCAGGAGTTTTGAATACTAAGCACTTTTGAAGACCTAAAGCACACAGACATTATAAAACCCATGAAAAGTCAGGGAGACTTCATTCTAATTATCATGCCCTAGAAAAAAATAGAATTAGATCATGCAGGGATCCATTACATAGAAGATGTACTGAGAGGAACCACATTGTACCTAAATACTAGATTTTCTTTAAGTCATACTCTGAATTATGTACTCTGATTAAAATATTCTACTTGCTTTGATCAATATTTTGTTTGTTCATTTGCAATTAGTTACCTATACCTATCAGGAATGTGACAGAGCAACCAGCAAAGGCAGCCTACTGGGTGGTCATAAGAACCGGCTAAAAATTAAGAAAGGTAAATACAGCAATGCTAAAGCAACAAAGAACAGCAAGAGCTAGAAGTACATTTCATAAGGAATCAAAGGCCAAAATGAAAAATGGGCCCTTCAAAACGTAGGCTTTCCTATTAAAAAGTTGATCAAGCAATAAGTACACAAGCAACCGCATTCTCCATACCACATTAGGAGCTGAGGGTTACAGAGATGAATCCTTGCTCCTCGGTCTTGAAGAATTTTATCTCTGGAACTGAAATGTCCAATACAACTTCCCACAGTGATAAAAAAATATTCTGCATTTGCTCTGTCCAATATGGAAGACAGGAGCCACATGTGGCTTTTTAATTCTAAGTTTAAATTTAGTATGTTCGAAAATTCATTTCTTCAGTCACACCAGCCACATTTCAAGTGCTAAACAGACAAATGTGGCTTCTTAAATTTGAGTTTATATTAATCAAATTTAAATAAAATTAAACACCCTGTTCATGAGGCATACTAGTCCCATTTCAAGTGCTTAGTTACTATACCTGGTTCATGGCTACTGTGTTAGAGAGCACAAACAGAACATTTTCCCTCATCACAGGAAGGTCTATTGGACAGATCTGCTCCAGAAAATGTCAGAAGAGGAAAAAAAGCATACTGTCCACATTTTTAAGAAGCACTAACTGTATGACCTTCTTTAAATGAAAGTTGAAATCCTTATGAAAAAAAATAATGGACAAGACTCTAAGGAGAAATCTTATCAACTAAAGGCAAACTATGTATACTTAACAACATACCTATAACCAGCTGAATACTTAATCTTAAATTGGCTTCGAATTAATACATGATTGGTACACTGTTAAGCAATGCCTTTAACAATGGAGGGGAAAGTGTTGGGCATAAAATTTTCCACTTGAGAAATTTTCTATGAAAAGAAGTTAAATCCATTAAATTCTTGGCTTTATAGTCAAAGATGATCAGCATGTGTTGATGTAGCAGACTACCGGAGAAAGAATGACATTTAAGATAACAGAGATACTATTGAGGAAAAATATTTTGCTTCCGCAAACCTCTTGCTATGATTTATTTCTTCTTTTGGTAATGTGTAACAAATTTGAATGTGGACTTACCATTTAAGCTGAGGCATTACTAGACTAGTAGTGGCTTTCACCTCATTCTAGCTACAGGCCTATTAATGGTCTCATTAAAAACATATTCTCGACAGTAAAAAAAAAAAAAAAAAACATATTCTCAGTGATTTGAAACTTGTCATAAATATTTTAGTGGTATTATTTCTAAAATGAGAGCTTCTTCCTTGCCCTTCGTTCACGAAAGGGTCTCAACCCATTTGTGACTATGTTTCCAAAGAGGAGCGTAACAAGTGTACCCAGAGTGATAGGTCCTCAATATTCATGGAGACTCTGATATACATACCATGAAAATGGAACACAATAATTGTGCAGAGTAGAGTACATGTGCCTTCCATTACCTTGTTTACATACCTGGATGAAAGATTTATGCATTTGGGATCGCTTTTTTCATACTATCTTCAGAACTCTGATCTTCAATGTCTTTGGCCTAGAAAACACTCAACAAGGCAATTTAATTTCTGAAAATTGGCTTCTTCACACATGAAATAACTTAATTTAATAACAATGATAGTAATCAGGTTAATTGAAGGAAGGAAATTTACTGAGCAAAGCCACATTAAAGCTTGGCATTACTTTAATGTGTTCTAAATTTGTGAATTTAACAGGCTACATCCTGGTTTCTGGAATGTTCCATCCTGGGTTTGACTGAAGCATCATGGGTGAGCAATGCCCATCTCCAGGGAAAAGATCTCTGCCCTGGTCATGGAGGTTAGCCAAGAGGCTAGCACAATCAAGTAGGCTGCCTTCCCTTTTCCGTTTTCCTCAATCTAAAGTCCTCTTCTTCCTGGTGCTTGTTTTTAAAGTTTTGATATAATCTAAAACAGTCCTTTTAAAAACAACTTTCTTCCATTTGCTGATCCACAGAAACCCTCCGTATAAACCCCCAAACCTCAGCATCAATAATAATCTAACTATGATCAGTGTTGTTATTACAACCATCAGCCACTCATCTGCTCCTGTTTCCATGCTTGCTGGTTTTATTATGCTGGTTAAAACGACCCCAGCAGTACTGCCGCTCGTGTGGGACTTACCACCTCCTTTGGGAATGACTGCTGGGCTCCTTCCAGTCATAGTTGATTAGATTAAGAGGAGACATCTGAACCAAGGTGAACTAGTCAATTTATTTCTTCCTAAAATCTAGAATTAAGAATTAAGAGTTGGTTAGTCTGACCTGGTTTTTCAATGAAGCAGTTGCAAACCAGGGAGATCTGAGTTGGCTACCTTCTGCCCGGCATGTGATGGAGGAACAGGAAAAAAAAAAAAAAGCTGATTGCAGGAAAAAAAAAAAAGTGAACACCTGGCAGTATCTCAATTCAAGCTCCTATACCCCCATCACACCCCATCACACCCCTCATGGATATATGCAAATAACCACAGCCATCCTCCAAAGAAGAAGACTGTTGCATTTCTGACATAATCATCTCCATCTCCTCTCCTTTCCACTTTCAAATAACTGTTTTTGTATATCGTTTCCTTCCTTCTTATGTTAAATACAAGGATTACCACCTTCTTTTTAAGGCTAACCCTTCAGTTGTCCTTGGGCCCATTCCCTTGCATTTCCTGAGTAATGCTCATTAGCTATTCTTCAACTACCCTTCCTCTACCCAACTTTTCATCTTCCATTTCTGTCCATTTCTCCAGGGATCTCCCCTTAGACTTCAAGTGTGCTTCTGTCTTCCTTCACTTTATCATCAGACTACTGGAGAAAGAGGTCTACACTTTGTAAACCAAAGTACTGAGCTCTGGCTACCTCCAAGTACTGAGCATTTTACACTTACTGACAGCAACCTGTTGATAACAGCAATGGCATAACTCTGCTTCTGCCTCCTATCCACCCTCAAACTTCATCAAGTCCAGCAAGGTGTCTACTACCATTATCATTCCATGGAAGCATTTATGCCAAAGGGCACCTGTGGACTCCCAAACATGAAATCCCAAGTTCTTAGATTTGGCCTTTGCATCATATAGCAATAACGGTTTATTCTCTGTGGTAGGCAAAATAATGATCCCCCCAAAATGCCCGACTCCTAACCCCAGGATCCTGTATGTATATTACACCATATGGCAAAGGGGACTTGGCAGATGTGATTAAGGTTAAAGACCTTGAGACAGGGAGCCTTTCATGGTTTATCCAGGTGGGTACAATCTAATCACATGAGCCCTTTAAAGCCAAGAGTCAGTTGGAGAAATGTGATGGAAGAAGCAATAGGAGAGATCTGAAGCATGAGATGGCCTCAATCCATCACTGCTAAAGGTGGAGTAAGACAGAAGCCAAGAAATGCAGGCAGCCTCTAGAATCTGGAAAGGGCCCTCAGGTGTCAGCCAGCAAGAAAATGGGGCCTCAATCCTACAACCACAAGAAAGTGAATACTGCCAACAGTCCTAGGGAGCAAGGAGACAGGATTCTCCCTGAGAACCTCCAGAAAGGAACACATCTTGATTTTAGCCGGGTAAGACCTGTGCCAGAACTGTGACTTACAGAACTGACGATAATAATTTTGTGCTATTGAAGCCACTAAGTTTGTAGTAATTCGTTGTGGCAGCAATAGAAAATGAAAACATCCCTTCTTTCTGAAATTCTCTCCTTGGTTTTTATAATAATACTTTTCGTGGTTCTACTCCAATGTCCGTGAACTCTTCTTCATGGTTTTTCTTTACTCCCATTCTCCCTATATATAGGTAATTCCTAAATTTTTGTGTTCATTCCTATCCTCCACCTGGCAATCTCTTACAATTGTATGACCTCAAGAACAACTTCTACTCATTTGGTCCCAAAAGCTAAACTCTTGTTTCTGACCTTTCTCCCAACTACCTGGTGGTAATCACCAGCTAAATAACACAACCATCCAAAACATTTAGGATGTCCAAAACTGAACTCATCACCTTTTCCTCAATGGTTGTAAGACACTGAAATACAGAATTTTAGCTCTATAGGTCACAGAAGTACCAAGAAGCTAAACAAGGGATAATCAAGCCATCCATAAATTAGTACAATGGTAAGTTGCTACCATCACTCCCTTGGCAGAGGCAAAAATGGAAAACAGCGTTACCAAAGCTGGAGCCACAAAGAAGTTACTGCTCCTGCAGAAGTACCACCTGAAGCACAGTGAGAGAGAATTAATCTTCCTTCCTCCTTCCTCTAATCTTCTGCCAGTGCCTCTCATTGGCCAAACCACCAAGAAGCCAGCTGACAGCTGATATGGAGGTTGAGAAACACAGACTACATGATGTAGCCCCCTTGAAATCAGGGGAAAAGAGGCCTGAAGAGATCTGAACACATATAAGCAATTTTTAGCTGACCTACACCTTAGTTCCACCCCTCAGTTCCTCTCACCTTGAATATTTGTAATAGTCTCTTAGTTTTCCTGCCTCATGTGTCTCCACACTAACCTATAACACTACTGCCTGATGAATCTTCCTAAAGCAATAATCTATATCTGTCATTTTCTTCTCCAAAGTTTTCAATAGCTCCCTATTACCTACAGAAAAACCATTCCTAATCCCCTTTCCTAATGTGGTAGATGGTTACTCTGATGGCCCCCAACAAAGTACATCTCTCAGTATTCATGCCCTTGTACAGCCCCCTCCAACACTGACTCTAGATTCGACCAATGGGACGTTAGCAAGCAAGCACGATGCCAGCAGAGGCTCCATATGCATCTGAACACTGAGGCTTATCCTATCGGAAGGCTTGTTCTTAAGACCCAGCCATTATGTAAATAATCCCAACTAGCAAAGGAAAGGGCTAAGTAAACAGAGGTTACGGCCTCCCAGACATCCCTGCTAAGGACCAAATTGGTGAGTAAAGCCATCTTGGACATTCCCATCTAGCCACATGAGATCCCAAGTGAGACCACCAGAAGAGCCACCCAGAAGAGCCCCAGACAGACAATCCATAAAATCATAAGCAGGTAAAATGGTAGACTTTTTAGCCACTAAGTGTTGGGGTGGTCCATTATACAACAATGGAAAGCCAAAATACTCCATCCAGCTCCTCTCACAGTCATGTGAGGGCGAATTCCAGTAAGAAATCATTATTCCACAATATTTGTAATGATTTTGCTTCTCTGAGCAAACCCTGACTTCTACCTTGCTCATCTCTGTCTACGGTGTTCAATCACCTTCTCCTCCAGCTGGTCAAATAACAGATTCTCACCTATTTCCTTCACTTTCTAGATCCATGTTCTCCTTACCCAGAACATAGCCCCCTGCTAGAATTCACATAAGTAAATACTGGTTTAGTATCACCTCCTACAGGAAATTATAAGCTCTTTCCTCTATAACACTCTCCTATTTTGTATTTGTATAGTACCTACTTTGCATTTTGTTAATTAGTTCCACTGCAGAAATGGTAGCTCCAAAAGGACAGATTGGGATTCTTTTTATTTTTTTTTTTTAAGATTTTATTTATTTATTTGACACAGAGAGAGAGAGACAGCAAGAGAGGGAACACAAGCAACGGGAGTGGCAGAGGGAGAAGCAGACTCCCCGCTGAGCAGGGAGCCTGATGCAGGACTTGATCCCAGGACCATGACCTGAGCCAAAGGCAGATGCTGAACGACTGAGCCACCCAGGTGCCCCCAGGTTGAAATTCTTTTTTTTTTTTTTTCATTTATTTATTTGACAGAGAGAGATCACAAGTAGGCAGAGAGAGAGGGGGAAGCAAGCTCCCCGCTGAGCAGAGAGCCCGATACGGGGCTCGATCCCAGGACCCTGAGATCATGACCTGAGCTGAAGGCAGAGGCTTTAACCCACTGAGCCACCCAGGCACCCCCCCAGGTTGGGATTCTTAATGCATCTTTCCATCAGGACTCAGGGCAGTACCTTCGACACAGTGGGTGCTCCTTACACGTTTGTGGCATGACTGGCTCAATTAAATAGCAGTTAGTCTTGGGCGACCAGGAGGAAAAAGAAAGTAAATGATGTATGTCTACAACTAGAGTGAAAACTTGGCTGGGCACTGACAAGAGGCTCAGAAAGTACTTGTAAATTAAATGACACATTCATGTGATATGTTATACGAACCTTATATTTTAGGGACATCTTCCTGTGTAGTTTCCAAAATGTTTAAAACATTTAGAGTTATAATTACAATCTTCCCTTCTTTTCCTACAACTCATTTTCTCCTTCCTCTTTTTGTATTACTTTCTTTCCCCAGGCTCTCCTTCTTTTCTCTTCCCCAAGGTCAGAAGGCCTTTTTCAGGCAGGCTGTGTGCTGCCCAAACCTCCAGCCTGGGTCCACAGAGATGTAGGGGTCCCTATAATTATATTAATCTGACCCCCTTTTTTTTTTTCCATGTGCATTCATGTCCTGGGCCTGAAACCAACAAAATGGTATGTTTTCAGAATCCTAGCCCTTCAAGGGTAAATTTTAATTTAATCATTTAAAAACCGATAAGAACAACCAAGTTTTTGGTTAGCACAAAACATCTAGGGAATTGTTGCAAATATTTGGCAATATTCGCTAAAGAGGCAGGAATGCACATTAGGCCAAATGGGTTATAAATGCAAAGCAATTTTCATGGAAAATTAAAAACTAGAGCCTGACAATGTACAAGAACCCTATAACATGATAATTTCTAAGAGTGCCATTTAAAAAATCTACCTATCAGTCTACTTTTTTTCTCTTTAAGAAAAAAAGGGGGGCAGTGTTGTATAAAATCCTAGATTATAAACCAGATTCATGCTCCATGTAACACCATGGAAAAAGCAAGGGCTTTGTACTGAGACACCAGTCTGAACCCCCGTTCTAGCAGGCATTGGCTGGGTATGTGACCTCAGCTCTACCACATTCCACGTTTCCTCAACTACAAAATGGCGATAGCAACCCTTACCACACAGGGTTGTTGTGAGAATGGCTTGTACGAACACAGGAAGGCTGAACAATGTGTGTAGTGACCTGACACACTGCAGGTGCTCCACTGCCCAAGAAATGGCAGGAATTGCCCAGGCAGCAATGAAGTTCAGGTTGGCAGGTAAGTGCTGAGGCCCCTGCCAAGTTCTCCTCTATCCTTGGAACCCTGAGGAATATGCAAGATCCAGGGTTCCTGATCACTAGAAACTTAAGACACTGTGGACACAGCACATACGACAACAAAAAACCCACCACACATTTTATAGCATTTGTATAATATTTTTTTAAATTTATTTGACAGAGAGAAGAGAGATCACAAGTAGGCAGAGAGGCAGACAGAGAGAGAGGGAGGCAGGCTCCCTGCTGAACAGAGAGCCCGATTCGGGGCTCGATCCCAGGACCCTGAGATCATGACCTGAGCCAAAGGCAGAGGCTTTAACCCACTGAGCCACCCAAGCGCCCCTGTATAATATTTTGTGTGCTTTTAAATGACATCCATTCAAAGCTCCCAGGGCTTCTGAGGTAGGACAGGTATTAGCATGCCAATCATAAAGCTGAGGAAACAGAAAGGCTGAACAATGTGAGAAGGCCACAGAGGCAATGACCCAGATTAAGTCCTGGCTCCCCAGATACTCTGCCCAGGGCTCTGCCCAGTAGACACTTGTCTTCCTGTGCTTCCCTTCCCTACCCTCTAACTTCTTTCTACATGACTTTAATATACCTGAAAGAAAGATTTTTCATATCACCCATTCATTTAAAGGCAACTCCAACTTTGTGTCGGACTCTGTGCTGAGTGTTCTGGGGAGCACAGCAATGGCTGCAGGAGCCACCATACACCTGGGAGGGGTGGCATCCAGGGAGAGGAAGTGAGAGTGCTTCCATTCAGGAGACTCTAGAGAGGCTTCTGGAAGCCAGCTCTCAACCGTGCCTGTGAAGACTGAGTATAAAAACAGGTAAGTCAACTCAGGCATGGACTCGGATCTGTAAGAAACGCAGCTTCATTTTTTTTTTTTCTACTTCGACTCCATTTCTGGGGCGCCTGGGTGGCTCCGTTTGTTAAGCATCTGTCTTAGGCTCAGGTCATGATCCCGTGGTCCTGGGATCGAGGTGGTCCTGGGATCGAGCCCCACATCGGACTCCCTGCTTCTCCCCCTCCTGCTGCCTGCTGCTCTGCCTACTTGTGCTCTTTCTCTGTCAAATAAATAAATAAAATCTTTTAAAAAAAATACTTCGACTCCATTTTTCTTGTGATCCCCCTCTGCACAGAGAGGCAGTTGCCTGTTTTGTGTCGGTCTGTGTCATCTCAGTCCATTCAGCATTTGATGGTTAATTTTCTGTGTCAACCTGACTGGACCACAGGGTGCCCAGATATTTGGTTAAACAGTATTCTGAGTGTGTCTGGGAGGGGGCTTCTGGATGAGATTAACATTTGAATGGGCAGACTGAACAAAGCAGATTGCTTTCTCCTATGGGGGTGGGCATCATATATTCTGTTTAAGGCCAGAGTAGAATAAAAGGCTGAAGAGGAAAAGATTTTTTTTTCTCTCTGCCTGACTGTCTAAGCGGGGACATCAGTCTTCCACTGCCTTCAGACTCAGACTTGGACTCGAACTTGCACTATCAGCTCTCCCGGTTTTTAGACCTTTGGACCAGGGTAGAACTATACCATCGGCTCTCCTGGGTTTCCAGGTTGCCTGCTGCAGGTCTTAGACCTCTCAACCTCCATAACAGTGTGGGTCAATTCATTATAGTAAAGCTCTTCTTCGAGATACAAAATATCCTATTGGTTCTGTTTCTCTGGAGAACCCAGAATACACAGGGGCTTCTCTTACCTTTTGCTGATGGGGTGTCTGTGACCCTGGGAGTAGCAGCAAGGGACTTACTCAGGGCCAAGAGACAGGAAGGAGAAGACAACTGGTCTTCATTCTTCATGACCTGTATTACCACAAGCACAACCAGGTGCTCACAATCCTGGCAGGTGTCCCTGCAGATGACCACTGCCCTCTAATGCTTCAAATCAGCACAGGTCCCAGATCCAGCTCTCACAGCCTCTCCCACAACCTTCTAAGGTATTTGGGAAGCACCTGGTTGTTCTCCTGTCCATGCCAAGAAGTTTGGCGAGGCTGCCTCAGACTCCTAGCCTACACATCCCATGCAGCCTCAACACTATAATGCTCCATGACTGGGGAGCTCTGCGTGACTGTCACCTTCTTCGGACTTGTCTGTGACATGAGACACAGGTCATGTCCACCTCAGGTTCCCTATAAGCAATGTAGCATTTCTATTATGGTTTACTCTCAGCATCTCACAATGTCTACTCCTTCCCAGCTCCCTGAAACAGTCTGCCTCCCTCAGCTTCGGAAGCTTTATCTAGACAGGCAAGGGTAGGACTGGGGAAGCAGGAAAAAAACGGAGTGACCACATATTCTTATTTGGACATAAAGCTCAGCTTTTGATCATCGAAAGTCAATAATTTGACTCATGTTTTCTGCAGATTTGGTTATTCAACTCCTATTTGTTTTCTGTGATACCATCTTCTCAGATATTAAACGCTGCTGACTGAATGAGGCGAAATTTCAGGGGAGGAAAAAATGAAATCAGATCAAGAAATAATTTGGATAATATTTAACACTCTCACCCTGTACCATAGACTTTGAGTACGCTGATATAGCAGTGGAGAAGGACCTGAAGGAGGCAACGTGAGTGATAGCATAAAGGTAAAATTGACAGAATTCATTATTTTCATTTTTATTTTATTTTCATTGATTTCTGCTCCTGAGCTTCTATTTATGAAAACTAAATAAATCATTAAGCAACTTATCAAAACTGGCCATTTCTAAATAATGGAAAAATAGAACTGAATGTTGAAATAAATTTCTAGGCTCAAGATGGAGCTGCTGCTGCCCAGCATGCCAGGTCAGCAAACCAAAATTTAGGTAATGTTTGTGTTCCTGTAAATGCTCTGCTTGACCAGAAATGCAGTATTTCCAGTCAGCCAATCCCCAAACACCAAGCCAAGTCTAGACTAACAATGTGGCCCCAGCCAACCAGATATATTCTATTTGTCTCCTCCT